>CM065777.1:177403499-178603499 GCA_033296515.1 Macrochelys suwanniensis | reverse complement strand
GTTTTATTGGGGATAATTACAAGGGGTAAGGGAGCAGCGTTAGATTAGCTAATAGAGTTAATGAAACTTAAAACATACAATGACTAAAATATCTACTAACAATATTTATAAACAAAGATCCAGCATTTAGTAATAACTGATACTCACAAATACAAACCAACGCATAACGACCGGCAAACGTAGAAACTCTGTTTGAAACACGTGAGCTGAGAGAGAGGCTTCGAGGTGATCAGGCTCGGTTACGGGTGTACACAGGATACACAGGATTCGTTTTTCTTTCACCTCTTCCTGCCTGCACATGGCAGGCAAGCCCATAAAGTACCAACTATGACATCATAGAAGTGTCATAGGGGACGGGGCCCAAAACCTGTTTGTGTTCGTTTCTGATTGCCACAAGCAAAGTTAACACCAAGTAGGGGAGCAGGTGCCTCAAAGTCTGGCTTCGCCCCCAAAAGGTGAGGAAATGCATATTGCTTTAGAATGCGTGCAACACTGAATGACAAAAGAAGAGGCCAGGGCAATACCGGTATGGGCAAGTTTTACAGGAAGCAGACAGGAACTCATCTCAACAAACGGGTGGGTGGGGGGGCAGGGGAAAAGGCACAACAAAACACTAGTAGTAAACAAGTGTTACTTCATGTGAAATTTCTTCTGCATGTCTCTGTGGAGACAGAGATCCACCTCTGGTAGGGACACTCTTTTCTAGATAAGTATATTATTCCCAAAATCAGTAGTCAGTCCTGTTTCAGTCTATCATAGACAACTAAAACAGCTTTAGCCCTGGTCTACACTACGAGTTTAGGTCGAATTTATTAGTGTTATTTCGATTGATCCGTGCACCCGTCCACACGACGAAGCCCTTAACATCGACTTCTAGGGCTCTTAAAATCGATCTCGCCACTCCACCCCCAACGAGGGGATTAGCGCTTAAATCGATATTGCCGAATCGATGTAGGCTAGTGAGGACGCAGTTCGACAGTATTGGCCTCCTGGATCTATCCCACAGTGCAACATTTGACCGCTCTGGACAGCAGTCTGAGCTCCAATGCTCCGCCCAGGTAGACAGGAAAAGCCCCGCGAACTTTTGAATTTCATTTCCTGTTTGGCCAGCGTGGTGAGCTGCAGGTGAGCGCAGATCTCATCAGCAGAGGTGACCATGATGGAGTCCCATCAAAAGGATTTTTTGCTCCCCCCTCAGTTGCTTTCACGGAGGGAGGGGGGAGCAAGGGTTAGGCTCATTTCCTTCTAGCTGCAGATGGTACAATATGCGGTGAGCAAGGAGGTGCCTTCCCTTCTAGCAGCAGATGGTACAATATGCTTGATATCCATCATCAGCTCCTGGCCCCCTCAAGGATTGAACTCACAACCCCGGGTTTAGCGGGCCAACGCTCAGACCGCTGAGCTATCCCTCCGCCTGTGTTCCAGGCAGTACTGAATCTCCCTTAAACAAAACGTAAAAAAGAGAATGACCAGAGTCACTCCGGTCACTCCCATTTATGTCCAAGCGCCCCCGGCCAGCCACACCATAGGCCGCCGGCCAGGAGCACACAAATACCAATCATATTGTACAATCTGCTGTGAGAAGGAAAGGAGCTTCTGCTGTGTGGTCCCGCGACCACGACCATTTATGGCATATTGCACCATCTGCAGCTAGAAGGCAAGGCGCTCCTGCTGTGTAGTCCCGCGACTACCAGCCTCAGGCGGAATGGCCCCCTCAAGGATTGAACTCGCAACCGCGGGTTTAGCGGGCCAACGCTCAGAACGCTGAGCTATCCCTCTGCCCGTAGTATAGTGTGACTGAATCCCCACTAGACCTAATGTCCAGGCGTACGCTGGAGATATACGGTAATTGTGAGCTGAGCAGGCTTCCGTAGCAAACACGGAAACCCCGGAAAAAAGGCGCGAAAAATATTGCTTTCACGGAGGGAGGGATGACATGTACCCAGAACCACCAGCGACAATGTTTTCTGCCCCATCAGGCTTTGGGATCGCAACCCAGAATCCCAATGGGCGGCGGAGACTGCGGGAACTGTGGGATAGCTACCCGCAATGCAATGCTCCGAAAGTCGATGCTAGCCCCGCTACTGTGGACACAGTCAATCGACCTCATGGTCTTAACGCTCTTTAGTGGGGACACACACAATCGATTCCATAAATTCGGGTTTTAAAATATCGACTTCTATAAATTCGACCTAATTCTGTAGTATAGACGTACCCTTAGATTGGCAAAAGTGTTTTGTTTAAGGGTAGGTGAATTCTGTTTGGGTCATCCTGGATAACATACACAGTTTATAAATGGACAGAAGTAAATGATTTGAACTAAGGGTGTGTCTACACTGCAATCAGGAGGTGTGATTGCAGCACTTGTAAACAAACCCAAGTTGTCTTTCATCTAGCTAGATCAAAGATATCTCAAGTAACAATAATAGTGAAAGCCATGACATCATGAGCAACAGCACAGAGTCCTGAAGGGGCAGGGCTAGCCGATGCTACCATCCAGGCTGTCAGAGCTTTCACTGCTATTATCACTTGATCCAGATTTGATCGAGCTAAATCATAGGTAGCTCAGGTATGTCTACACATGACGCAGTCACACCTCCCGATTTCAGTGTAGCCGTGTGCTAGGTCCATGAAACCAGAGAAAGTTTTTTTCTCAGTTACTGAAAAGAAGCCATTCAAAGTGTGGTCCTCACACAGGCAAATTAATTAATATTAAATGCCACTAGTTCTGTCTGTTTACCAAGTTTAACTTGTGTCTTATTTTTGTTGTAGCCCTAAGGATTAATCTGCTTGCTGGCATAGATATATCTTTTCTTATAAGTTTAAGTATTTGATGTATAGGTTTATAGATTTATATTAGAATTAGTTTGGCTGTAACGCAAGAAGGCCTACTGACCAAAAATCTGTATGTTAAAGCTAAAAGCAAAATTAGCATCTAAGACCTTTCACCCAGAAAGAAGAGCTAACCAAGGAGAGCTAACCTTTATCTTGATACCCAAATAGACATAGGCATAGGTGTTCTGTCTACGACCTTTTACCTAGAGCAATAGACATGCAGAATGGCATAGGGGATTTTTCCAAATTTGTACCCACAGATTTCACACGTACACCACAAATGCATATATAGTTGTCATCCATACGCACAGACATATTGGCCAATGGGGCCAAGTGCACCCCAATATTTCTGTGGGGGAGTAATGAAATTTGGGCATAAGAGGGAGGATATCCGTCAACAGTGGCCTATAAGAGAAGTGACCCCCCCCCTCGTTAGGGAGTGCTCACTCTTCATCTTCAGCTGACTATCGATGCTATCTACAACGACTGTTACCTATTAATAGTCCATACTTATTTTATTTTCAAACTTTAAGTTCCAAAGGGAACTAAGTTAAACTTGGTTTCCCTGAATATTTATTCTCAGTTTATTTAGTAGTTAAGTATAAGTATAAGTTAAATAAGTTTTAAGGCATCTTTTAAGCTCGTACCATTAGTTTCCTCTGCAAGAGGTGAGAAACCAGAACTGCCAGAGGCGAGGTCCTGTGTTTTGCAGCACCCAGTTATCGAAACAGGGTGTAAGTATGTGAACCAAAGTCTTGCAGAACACATTATTATTTGTATTTTGAATAACAGTAATACCATTGTAACTTTGTAACTCTGACAAGTTTACCATTTACTTACTATTTCGTAGATTTTAATAAAAGGTCTTTATGACTATATCTGTCTCAGTGTGAGCTTCCTGTCATACCCCTGAGGGTCCTTCTATAAACTCTGTGAAGCCTGATTCAGGACAAGAACTTTATCTTCCGATCAAACAGATAGGCGGGCCTAAACCCATAATATTAATATTAATGGTTAATTATTAATACAATTATTATTAATACTATTACTTCAGTAAAAGTAATTAAAATTAAATTTAATTGAACTGATAAACCAAATCACTATTATTAACACATCTTTGATCAGGCTATATTGTGAACACACAGTGTAAGACCTGGTCTACACCTAAAAATTAAGTTGATCTACCTACATCGCTCAAGGCTGTGAAAAATTTCATGTTGAGGTCAACATGTCCTCCACTATAGATGCAGCTAGGTCAACAGAGGGGGTGGAATTACTAGAATGATGGGGGGGGGAAAACATTACTGTAGTAAATGTCTACACTACAGCACTTCAGTTGTGCTGCTGTATATCCCGAACCATCTGGTGTTAAACAGGAGAAGCTGTTAGTACCTTAAATTACAACATTTCAATATCCCATGAAATTTATTACAAGGAAATGAAAATCTCAACTCGTGGTAGTGTTTTTGCAAACTCCATCGCACCAGCCAGTGATGCTATGTGTCAGAAACAGTGCTGAGCTGGAAGCTTGCTTCTTGATGCTGTGTTGCGGCTTCTTTGGTCTTCTTAGCTATCTTCTTGCTGCTGCTGTTTGCTAGCTTGTAGAGCTGAGATGAACAGGCTGATCTGAGAGTGTAAGAGCATATAAAGAGAGTGAGGGTAAGAGTGCAGTGATGTAAGTGTGTATAGCAGTGTGTCAGAATGAACATGAGAGTGAAAGTCTCAGTTTAGAGGAATTTATACTCCATAGAGGAAGTCTAACTCCATAGTCTCACTGAAGGTGAAAGATGCACCTCTTTCAGGGGCTTGGCTGGATTCTAATATCAGACACTGTCACCTTTCACTGGCTCAACAACTTAATGGAATGGTCTTGGTAGTATCTTCAGCTCCTGAATAAGCAATCTGCTAATACATAAGCAGCAGGGCTTTTGTTCTTCAACTTTGTGGTTATATTTCTTTTTTCTTTGTCTTTGTGGTAAAAAATCACAAGAAAATATTTGTTAGAGTTTTAATTCTCTTTTATTCAGTTCATTTTCTGAAATATGCCATTTGTTCCATCAGGGTTTAATAGGAGTTGAAGTTCTTGAGCCCAAACATTTTTATTTATGATGTAAAAGTTTTCACCTCTGAAAATAGTCTTCTTTAAACTGAAATGATTTTTAAAGAAAGTCTTCAAACTTAAATGATCATTAAATAAGTTATTGTCCTTTCTTCTTACTAGTCCTTGGAAAATTGGTTCTTCTTGTCTTTCTCAGTTTGGTGAGGAGTTGCTTAAGCATTGCCAGATAACTAATTAATTCCCAAATTAATATAAATATTTCATTTGTAACCAGTTATAGCATCAAATGACCTTGCTATATTTGTACATAAACCATCTTGCTATTCACATAACAATGATATCTGGCAGTTATTATATGGAGGCTTGCATTTAGATACAATTTATTTGCAAATATACATCTCAAAAGACATTTTTACCACATTAAACATTCATGGGGCAACAAAAGGTATCACCTTTAAGTGGAAACATAAGTTAGAAGTAACAAATACCATCTGTAAAATATTTCCCATCCATAAATGTTCTTAACTTTTGGAGAATTAAAACTTTAGAGTATTTATTAAAAAATCAGTTTCAGTAAGAATGTTTCTAGAATTCTTTGCATGGGTTTAAAACTACTGTTTTTTTCTTTTTGCAAAGAATAGGGGTGAATAAACCCACTTTATGACTTAGTTTATAGCTCTGATAACACATCACCAACATCAAGATTCTTTGGAATATCCGGAATGATGAACATCCTCATATTCTTTTACACCACTAGGTCTCTTTCTAAAATACAAATCGCCTAAGAAGTTTGTTTTCTTGAGATCAAGGTCATCTCTATACCAAACTGGTGTCTTTCACAAGGTGTCCTGCTCTTTGAGAAGACTCTCTTCTTGCTTTGTTTGCCTCTTTCACCAAATAGTTCCTCAATTTATAACCTACAATTTGCAATACATTTACAATGTGAAATTAAAGACTCTTGTCAAATATTCTGTACAAAGCATGAATCACAATAACTCTTACATTTTTTTTCAAAATCGTATTATCTACTAAAGCAAAATAGAAGCTATTTTGCATTCCAGAGTCTGTATGGAGGTAATAAATATGGTTTTATGGCTATGGAGATGTCCTCCCCCTTGACGCTTGATGCCTGTCACTGGCTGACAGAAAGCAGAGATTTTCTAGGAATCTCCTTAATTAGCATGAACATTTTACCTAATTAAATAAACAAGTACAGACATAAGTACCTGAGTTATCAACTTCTCCAAGCTTCATGTTTATGATAATAACTCACTTAAAATCCAGTAAAAGGCACAGGGAAGTTTTTAATAATGTAAAATTGTAAGAATAAATTATAAGAATTTTATTAATAAAGATTTCTGTGCCAATATTGAAGTCTCTCCCCTACATCCAGATTCTCAGTTGAAGTCAATATAGCTACATCGATCTACACCAGCTCAGGATGTGGCACACTGCAGTTTAGTGATAACTGCATGATAACTTTAATTACACAAAAGCTGAAACAGGAGCAGGTAAGATTATGAACAGCATGTTCATACATCAAATAAACAACTAGATACCACTAAGATCCTCAGAGATCATTTAACATACAATTTCAGAAGAGTCAATGAATCATTGAAATATGAACATTTTTGCCTTAGCAAGTTCTTTATCTTTGCAGATGGTGGTCAGCCTATTGCTAAACCCACTGTAGATTGCTTGCTATAGGTCAGCTCAGCTTTAGAGAAATGATGATAGAAAAGAGTAGATATATTTATTGACCCATGCAGATGAAAAATAGCTGGTTAAAAATACATAAGCAGTGGCAATGTGCAAAAATGATAAAAAACTAGGCTTGTGCTCATATTTAAATCTTCTTAGGTAAAGCACAGAGCAAATGTTTGTGGGTCAATTAGAAACCTCTAGAAGACATAGGCTTGTATGGAATGGACATCTGATAGCCTTTACCTGTATTATCATGAATGGTAAGTTACAATGCATTTCTGATGGAATTACACACATTGCATCCATATTAATACCTAATGTCTTTGACGTGACTAATGCCTTTTCAGTGAATAAAAAATGTATTGATGCTGATTAAATCTAATTACAGAAATAGAACGTTTTCACACAATCAGATAGCTGCTTTGCTAAGTTATCTTCTCCAGAGGAGCAGGGAACTGTCCAAACTACTGAGCTTGAATGAATGAGGAATAAGAAGAATAAGCAACTTATTTTAAGAGGCTAGTTCTAAAAGCTACACTGATGTTGATCTATAACAAGATTGGCATTCAAAATGTTGATGTTACATATATAACATTACATTTTTCACTCTCTCTAATGTGTTCCATTTTTTATGTTCTTCCCACCGTTAGAGCTAATGAGTCTGAGAAATTCAGCTGTCCCATGATAATTGAGAACTAGATCTATGTCTGCTTAGACTCATAATGCAGAATGTCGAGCTTATGAGATCACTTGGTGTGAGGCAAAGGATAATGGTGCTTGTTCTTAGATGGTACAAGGAATGCAAGGTGGCTTATGTACATATTTTCCAGTGACAGCAAAGAAATAATTAGACATATCCATTATATATACTCATCTTGGCTTGAGCTGTAAAACTTGATTATCAAGAACATTTTTTCTTAGGTTTTACAACAAAAAAAATCACTATGATAGAGGTAACTAAATTTTGTTCTTTTGAAAACTAGGAACTAAAGAAGGGAGTTTCTTGCTGTTGCACTATAAAATTAAAGAAATTTATTAATCACTGCAGAAAAAAGGAGGAAGAATTAAATATTTTTAATACTGATAAAGAATTAGATAATTGAAAATAGTCCAGAGGAAGCCAAAGAGCATTATTTAGTCAGAAGTGAAGCTAGGCATGTATTAAACTGAAGCGAGGAAATGCCATATGAAAATAGCACTAGGCCAAGGTAACAAAGACTGTATGCCATCTTTATGCTCCATTATGTCCTGGAGTTGTCAAGGCTTATTTAGGCCCTAGGATGAATTAGAGCAGCCTCAGGGTTAGTATAACATATAATGGCCGATAGTGGTTCCCAAACTGAGTGTTATCACAGCAGGAAATTGCTGGAGCACTGCAGCTCTCCAGACCTGTTCCATCTACTGGAGAAGCCCCTGATAAGCTATGTATCTTGGTGGGTGAGGCTCAGGGGTTGTGGTATAGAGCTAGCTTCATAATTTAGGGATTCCTCCCTACAGATAGGGTAGTTGTATGACCTGTTTTTATCCCCAGAGCAGCACAATGGAGCAATAAAGGGGCCATTATCTGGTCCACAGATGTTATGTATGTACTTATTTGCACATACAAATCTGCACTGGCATGGACAAAACAGGCATCTAGACAAGGAATCACCCAATTTCACTCACAAATTCCTGGTTGTGGAGGAGGAGGAAGAAGAAGAAGTAGGTACAATGATGCTACTCAGCAGTACCAATGGAAAAACTACTGTTTCTCTCATTATTCCCAAGGGTGGACTGTATCTACATGGAATATAAATACTGATATTTCAACAGAGGTCCCAGGCTTTCCTCAGCTCACTCTGTTTCGGTAAGAAAAGAGACCTACAAGCCTTGAAAATTCCTACCCATGGTCCTGCACATATTCCTCGTGCTTATTTTTTATTGAAAGCTTTGCTAGGTATCATTTGCCCAAGCTAGGAATTTGATGCAAAGTATTCCCTGCAGCTCTCGTTATAGTCTCTGTAGAAAAAGAAGCATCCATGCCATATAGTGGTGCCTCAAAATTTGGTGACAGCTAAAATGGACCTGAATATATGACAATCTCAAATTGTGATTCTATAATTTCACATCATTTTATTTTAAATGAAAAAAAAAGGAAAAACAGGACACAGAGAAAGGAGAGGGCTAAGAGGAAGGACAGCTGTGTGGAGACATAGAGAGAAGAAGAAGAATAAAAAACAAGAGACACCTAATGGGGGGGAGGGATAGCTCAGTGGTTTGAGCATTGGCCTGCTAAACCCAGGGTTATGAGCTCAATCCTTGAGGGGGATATGGGGCAAAAATTGGGGATTGGTCCTACTTTGAGCAGGGAGTTGGACTAGATGACCTCCTAAGGTCCCTTCCAACCCTCATCTTCTATAATTCTATGAAATCCCTGCTCTATTAGTGTAAATGGTAAAACTCCCATTGACTTCAGTGGGGCCAGGCTTTTGTGCACTATGTTTTAAATTTGTTTTACCTGTGTAACAGTGTGACGGTGTACCCCATAAGACTTTATGGGGAGACGCTTATAAATGTATGTATGATGTAACTGGAATATGTTTTATGCTACATGTGCCATGTAACATCTCTCTGTAAAAGTTATGATCTACTGAATCTATTCCTCCTGTCTGTATGCATGTATCATTGTTATAGTTGAAGTTATGAATGTTGGTTTTATATTTGCTGGGTTTATACATAGCCTTGGTAAGAGCATGGGATCATGTCTGGAGAAAAGAATGTTCAAGTTAAGTGCAAGCACTTAACAGACAAAAGGAGTCCCAGACACCAATCCACATCTGAGCCTGGCCAAAAATGTCACTGGGCTAGTTTCGGAATTGTGCCTGGGTATGTGACTTGCCCATGTGATCCCAAAACTCCAGGGCAACATGATGCTACACAGGGAGTGGGGAGGAGCCTCCATCCAGGGGAGAAAGTCTATTTAAATCCTGAGGAGGCCCCTCCATTTTGTGCTTCAGCTGGCTAAAGAGAGAGAGACTCTTCACCCCCCAAGGACACACCTGAAAGAGACTGAACAAAGGACAAAGACAATAGGGGGGTGAGCGATTGCTGGACCCAGGCTAGGAGGAAGATAGCCTGTGAAGGGAAGTTTACTGGACCTGGTGAGGTTTTTATCTGTACACAGGGTGATTAGACATAGACTTGCATGTTCTATTTTATTTTATTTAGTAATTCACTTTGTTCTGTCTGTAACGACTTGGAATCACTTAAATTCTACTTTCTGTACTTATTAAAATCACTTTTTACTTATTAAGTTACCTGGAGTATGAGTGGGTACCTGGGGAGGGCAAACAGCTGTGCATATCTTTCTATCTTTGAAATAGAAGGCGAACTATTTATAGAAGGCGAACTAATAAATAAAACAGATTTATTAAGGGTTTGAACCTCATTGGGAGTTGGGCACCTGGGTATCAAAGGCAAGCGCACTTCCTGAACTGCTTCCAGGAGCCTTACAGTTGTAAGTTCGTTCGTGGTTCGGACCTGGGTCTGTGTTTGCTGCAGATCAGTGGATCTGGCTCAAAACAGACAGGATTCCGGAGTCCCAACCTGGAAAAGGCAGGGAAGCAGGGGCAGAAGTAGCCTTGGCACACGAGGTGGCAGCACCAAGGTGGTTTCTGTGATCCCAACCCGTCACAAACAGGAAGTTTGGCAATAAATTATATCAAGTTGAAGATAGCACCTATTGGTGTGGGATGAGGGTGACATGCCTGTTTGTGATAGTCATGGAACCCTAATTGCCTTTCAGTGAGGGTGGGAAAGTGAAGAACCTACATTGTTTGAAACCAAGACATATAAAACCCATTCTGAAACCACTTTTAAAAAATCTTTTATTATTTTTTTTCTGTGCCTTATAGGGACTGCACAAATACTTCAGAAACCCAGGATTTTTGGTGCACATTCATTGTGTTGTTATGGCAGAAGTCAGCAGGTGGCCCTGTTACACATAGTCTTACAAGTTCTTTTTGTTAGCTTGTGAGCAAGTTGTTAGTATTCATGCTGTATTGTTTTTGCAGTAGTTGTGTAAGAGAAGTTGTAACAGATAGCAGACAGTTTACACTATGCTTTATCATTTATGTTTGGAGTCCATTTTGGGGCCAGAGTAGTTTTCTGAGAATCAAGCATTGGTGTGTGAGGGGATTGCCTACATGCTGTTTGTGATCGTCCCTGTTCCAGGACTGGCATATGTATCAATAAAGCACATTACATTGACAATATAACCAGACTCCATATCATTGACTACTCCCCCACTGGAAAGCCAACTTGGGAGGCCCCAGAATTCATTTACCAGAGGAGTAACATTGGTGTCAGACTGGCGCACTAGTATCAATAAAAGAGGCAACAGTATTTTATTTGCCAAAGGCAATTCATGCTAATATTCCAAATAGCAAGTAGCCTTCTCTTTTCTTTTTTCTTTTCTTTGTCCAAAGACGTCAGAAGTGCAGGCAGTTGCACCTGGTCTAATACTTCACAATTTGCTTGGGGATGAACCCCAGATCTCCCATTTTAACCCTTATTACCTCTTTCTGATCTGCTTGGGCTCACTACAGGCCTTTGACATGCCAGAGACAGTATCTATTGGCTTCAAGGGTGCTCTCAGGTTTTCTACTGTTTTTTTGTTCTGAACAATTTTCTAGTCATGAGCCCTTTGGTTTAGATAAAAGAATTGAAACTTCCCACCGACTCTGTAACTTTGGTTCGTGGAACTTAACTCTTTTTATTGTTAAAAAATCAGCTTTTGGTTAAAACAAATACATTTTCTCACATTTCCTGTTGTTGGCTTGGACAGGCAGCAAACATATTGTTGTGAGAAACACTCTTTGGCCAGGAAGCTTGGCAGTCCTAGAAACCTTGCCAAACTCAAGAGTTGTTCCCGGGAGATTTTCCGACCAGAGAGTTTAGGGTACATTTGGAATGATTTTGGATTAGCATTCAGGGCCAGTTGTTCCTGTAGATATGTGGACAACTCTGAATGGAACCTCTGAACCTTTTAAAGTCACCTCGTCACTAATATTCCACCCTTCACCTCCATGCACTTCAACACTATTTTTCTTTTCTGTACAGTTTATACTTACCAACCATCCTTTACTGAATGGTGGACTCCTGGGGTTGCCTTCTAATTTGATCCATGTATTATATTTCTCTTCTTAAATATCACCTTCAGAAAGAGTCAACTTCTTCCTGCATTGATGCACCTTCTCTTTCGGGCGTGGGGAGGAAGAGGGGAAGAAAGAAAAGGAATGTCAGATATATTTCTCCATTCCAAAAATCTTTAAACTCTAATCAGCCTTTCTAATATGGACGTTTACGATCCTTTTCTGCTCTCTATTACTCTTAATAGGCAGGCATCAGTGTGGGCAGGGCAAAAGGTTTTGTATTATTATAATGTGTTTGAGTGTTTGAGTATAGTACCAGCTCCCAGCAAATGCAGTAGTGATCTGTATGCATAGGACATGTGGGCACAGATCATTACTGCAAAGACGCTCCCAGCCAGCAGATCTGAAGAGTGAGATTGCTGAAATTACTGCTGAACATTAGCCTTCCAAGTGGTAGGACTTTGCACATTCCATTGGTCTTTGGGCTCAGTTTCTAATCACTGTAGTTTGGTTGTCTTCAGTTTTGAAACTAGTCAGAGTTGGTAGGTAAAGAATGTCGGATTTCTTTATCTCTTAGTCTAGAACATGGTCCTATTTGGGGGCAGAGAACAATAATTTACTTTGTCAACATATCACATGTTTAATCCATGAATATTCAAATGCCTGACAATCTTCATTAACTAATTAATCTCCACAAGATTTGGCAGCATTAAAGAAAACTACAGATTTTTTTAAAAAAAATACAGAACTAGAGTAACAGTTCAAAGCCAAGACCATCCAAATTTGGCAGCTTGATATATTCTAGATATCACTAATCTATTCCAGTGACTGCTTTAGAAATAGAAATAAATGGAGATATGCCAATCTTCTAGAACAGCCTTGAAAGGTCAAGTCCAGTCTCCTGCTTTCACTAGCAGGACCGAGTACTATCTGCTGACAGATTTTTTTGCCCCAGATCCCTAAATGGCCCCCTTAAGGATTGAACTCACAACCCTGGATTTAGCAGGCTAATGCTCAAACCGCCAAGCTATCCCTCCCCACTTTGAGTCCTTTGATTCATTAAACCCACTCTTCACAAAGGAAAGAGATTACAGTTTGGACTGACACTCCAGGGCAAGTGTAGAACCCTGATTCAATAGATGAGGGGATGGGAGGGTCAGATGTGGCCCAGGCCTTTGAGGTCACTGCCCAACCTGGAGGGCTGAGAGGCCAGAGAGAGCGCAGGCCTGTGGTGTCACTGACCTCTCTATGGAGATGGGGGAGGGAGCTCAGCCCTGCACATAGCTGGGGAGGCACTCCTAGTCCACCTCTTCCTGAGCTCCTGTCCTGCTGCCAGTAAAAGCAGTATCTTTGACCCCCAACCCTGCTTCTATATCTGGGCTCTGTGGCAACAGTGATCTGGGCTTATCTCAGGCAGGTGATAGTGCAGAGAGCAATTGATGGCAGGCACAAAACCTGAATGACCCTGTGCACCAAATCACACCACCAAATTTGGCCTCGCTGCCCCTCCATAATGACAGAGGGGCAAATGGGCCAAACCTGACATGTGGCCCCTGTCTGAAAGAATCCAGAGCACATTGTTTAATTCAGGTCTGATTTTTTGGGGGTGCAATTGCACCCATGGACTGCTGCTAATATCGCTTCTGCCATGGTTCCTGTTGCATGTTGAGAAAAGGAAAAGAAAGGGACAGTACAGAGGGGAGGGAAAGGAAAAGGTAAGCAGAAAAGAAATGAAATGAATGAGGAGTGGATGGGAATGTAAGACAAAGAGAAAACAGAAGGAAGTGGATAAGATGCAAGGGAAGAACATGTGATTTAAGAAGAAGAGGAGTAGATATGTAGCCTTCAGGAGGCAGCTATGCTGATTCCTTTTGTTATGCACCATTTGTGTGCCATAAAAAGTAGAGTAGCATTATCACCACTTGAAGGTGCATTTAAGCTAGTAGAACATATGCTACTTACCATCCCAGTAGGTTAAAAAGGAGGAGGGAAGTAACATTTTCAAAAGCACCTAAGCCCCATTTTCAAAAGACACTTAGGCCATATTTTTCAAGGTATCTTGGCACCTTCTGATTTAGATAGACACATAGTCAGATTTTTTGAAGTACCTAGGTGCTTAATTTCTATTGAAATCAATGAGAGTTGGGCACCTAGGTGCGTTTGAAAATTCCACTAACTACCTTTAAAAATCTGGCCCTAATTGCCTAAGTCACTTTTGAAAATGGGACTTAGACTCCTAAATCACTTAGAACTTTAAAAAACTCTATCCCAAATAAGCAGTGACATAAATGGTGGTTGTTCTACAAACGATTTTTTTTCATTTTCAGGGTTCAAATAATCAGGATATTTGGAAATCCTCACACATCTGATTTGTGGTTTATGTCTGAACAAACAAAGTTGATAAGGACTTGGGTTGGGATATTCAAAAGTGATCAACATTGGCCTACTTCTGCTCTCAGTGAAGTAATTTTCAGTAGGAGAAGAGTTAGGCCAACACAGTGCCTTTGAAAATCTCAACCTGAAATAGAATATATTCCAGATCAGCACTGGAATTCTATAAAACAAACATAAGATGAATGTTAATATACAGTTACTGGGTTAATATTATTATAACCTATAATTTGTAGGAAGAAAATTAGAGGGGTTGATAGAGCGCTGCAGGCAGCAGCAAATGTGAGTCAATAAGCACTTGACTGTTATGATAAAAGATGAGTCAAACAGCTGAAGAAAAAAAATCAGTTATAGAAGAAGGGGGTGTGGAGGGGGCCAGGTTAGTGTGATATCAGGAAGCTTCCCATAGAAGGAAATAATTAACTCCAGAGTGAAAAGACTATGACCTGTATTCAGTAGTGCTAGAGTCTACCTAAGACCATAGCCTATGAGCATTTCAGAGCAAAATTCCTAATGCAAAAGTGTGACGATTTGGGGAATCTGTATGTACAATTGATGAATTCTGTGTGACATTATGAACTCTCTGTATGTATCTTTACCAGACTGCAGAATCCATTTTGGTTATAGGGTTCTTTACTTTCTTTGTCCTGTTACCTCCATGTTGGAGTAGAATTCCAAAGACTGGTGGCAAAGGGGGGTTGTTGACTTAAGCGCCTGACAACTGAAATGTAATATCACTAGACAAAAGACTGGCTCCCAATACAACCAGAAGAACTGGTTTATCAGGGGACTGGTCAACTAGCAACAAAGTCACCTGGTAAGGGTCTGGGAGCCCCTTGGAAACTGATCCAGGAGTCATAGAATCATAGAAGATTAGGGTTGCAAGAGACCTCAGGAGGTCATCTAGTCCAACCCCCTGCTCAAAGTAGGACCAACCCCAAATAAATCATCTCAATTAAATCAATTAAACCATCCCAGCCAGGGTTTCGTCAAGCCAGGCCTTAAAAACCTCTAAGGATGGAGATTCCACCACCTCCCTAATTAACCCATTCCAGTGCTTCACTACCCTCCTAGTGAAATAGTGTTTCCTAATATCCACTCTAGAGCTCCTTCACTGCAACTTGAGACCATTTCTTCTTGTTCTGTCATCTGCTACCACTGAGAACAGCTGAGCTCCATCTTCTTTGGAACCCCTCTTCAGGTAGTTGAAGGCTGCTATCAAATCCCCCCTCACTCTTCTCTTCTGCAGACTAAAGAAGACCAGTTCCCTCAGCCTCTCCTCGTAAGTCATGTACCCCACCCCCTTGATCATTTTCGTTGCCACTCCAACTTGTCCACATCCTTTCTGTAGTGGGAGGCCCAAAGCTGGACACAATACTCCAGATTTGGCCTCACCAGTGCCAAATAGAGGGGAATAATCACTTCCCTCAATCTGCTGGCAATGCTCCTACTAATGCAGCCCAATATGCCATTAGCCTTCTTGGCAAGAAGGGCACACTGCTGACTCATATCCAGCTTCTCATCCACTGTAATCCCCAGGTCCTTTTATGCAGAACTGCTGCTTAGCCAGTGGTCCCCAGCCTGTAGCGGTGCAAGGGTTGTGGTCCATCCTAAGTGCAAGACTCTGCACTTGTCCTTGTAGAACCTCATCAGATTTCTTTTGGCCCAATCCTCCAATTGGTCTAGGTCACTCTGGACCCTATCCCTACCCTCCAGCATATCTACCACTCCCCCACAGCTTAGTGTCATCTGCGAACTTGCTGAGGGTGCAATCTATCCCATCATCCATATCATTAATAAAGATTTTGAACAAAACTGGCCCCAGGAACAACCTCTGGGGCACTCCGCTTGATACCAGCTGCCAACTAGACATCGAGCCGTTTATCACTACCCGTTAAGCCCGACAATCTAGCCAGCTTTCTATTCACCTTATAGTCCATTCATCCAATCCATACTCTTTTAACTTGCTGTCAAGAATACTGTGGGAGACTGTATCAAAAGCTTTGCTAAAGTCAAGATACAGTAACTCCTCACTTAATGTCACCCCGGTTAACGTTGTTTCAAAGTTATGTCGCTGCTCCATTAGGGAACATGCTCATTTAAAGTTGTGCAATGCTCCCTTATAACGTTGTTTGGCTGACTTTACAAGGGAGCATTGCACAAGTTCCTCTTCTCCGCTTCCTCCCTTTCTCCCTCCCTGACAGGGGTTCCCCTGCCACCAAACAACTGTTTGGCGGCGCTTAGGACTTTCTGGGAGGGAGGGAGGGAGAGAGCGGGGAACCTGCCCCCCCCCCGCCCCCCGGCAGGCAGGGCCACCTGGAACGCTGGGGCTTTAGGGACTGCAGGGCCTTTCAAGGGGAAAGCGCCGCTTCTATCTGGCTGCTGGCTGCGTTGTTGCCCCTGCTCCTCCTGAGTCCTCCGGCCCGTGCTTGCAGGGCCGCATTCCGAAAGGGGCTTTAGAGCTGCAGGCCAGGACCCTGGGGCCTTCTTAGCCAGTGGTTTCCCCAGGAATTGAAATTAGGGAGGGTGTTCGAATTTACAGGGGGGAGGGTGTCAGGGCCGATGAGGGGTGAAACTGTGAGGGTGAAGGTGGGCTCTATGGCACCATAGTAAAAACTGAAAAATGTTTTATGACCATTTTATTAGATTTAACTCATATTTTAAAATCATCACACAAATTAAAGTTGGCTACTCAAGCCTTCTATGAAGCACTACGTCTACATCCTTCTTGGTTTCTTGTTATAATTTTGCATAACTCTGTTAATGAACTTCTTGAATGCAATGCGTTCATCTTTGGTGGCTTCTCATCATGTGTCCGGTACTTCCATTCCTTCAGTTGATATGCTCATTAGTTCATTCACATGATCAGGCGGAAGGTGACTTCTTTCAGAACATAAAATTCTATTCAATGATGAAAAAGAATGCTCAACTGTAGCTGTTGTGACTGGGAGTAGCAAGAAATGAATTCCTACTTCTTTCATCCCAGGAAACAGAACACAAAGATTGGGTTGAGCCACTAGTGATGATAAAAAAGAAGTTGAAGTCAAATCTCCATTCATTCGTCCTATGATATTCCACTCTGTGTTCAAATTCTCTATTCTGTCCTGATCACATGGCAGCCCCATTGCTGGTAGTGCCTCACTCCACTCAACTGTTGGTGTTTTATAGGACAGGCATCTGTAAAAGCTACATAGAGGTTGAGTAGAATCTAGAAGTCGCTGTTGTAGATTTTTAAGAATCAAGTCTGTGAACTTTTTCAGTTGTTCAACAAACAAATGTTTATTTAACGTGCCCTTCACATTTCCCTCCAACGCACCCCACTCACCAGTGTTGTCCTGGGTCAGTGGAGACTCAGAGTTCAGAGGTGCTTTCACGTGAGTACACCTCCCAGGTCGGGGGCAAGAAGGCACCTTGCTCGTTCCTCCAGCTGCTCACTGTTCGCTCAGGCCACTGCTGTTTGTTGTGCCACTGTTCACTCCACCACTCTGTTGCCAATGTCCCTGTGCAGTCACCTTCTGCTGCCACCTGCCACTGTGACTTCTGCGAGTTGGTCTCTTGAGGTTCCACCCAGCTCTCAGTGATTTCAGCTGAGCTCTTAGTGGGGGAACCTCGCTCCTAGTGCAGTCTGGGCTGTCTCTTCCACAGAAACACTGTCCACACAGCAGGACTAAGCACTTAGACCTGATTATCAGTGATTTCAGCTGCAGTGGTCTCTTAACAGAACAAAAGACTATCTATGGAGCCTAATCAGCTCTGTCTTTAAACCGTGGAGAGGGACAGGTCCCCACCCTCTCTCTTGATGCCCTCAATCAGCACAGGCTCAGTACAGTTCTACTGCTCTTTACTATACAATAAGAACAACAACATTTCATTCCCCCCCCCCCCCGCCGTATTCAAGGGATTTGTAACCCAACCCAAGCCAAAATCTATCACTTGGGCAACACATCTCTGTTTGCTGGATACCTAGGTAGATTAGATGTGAATGTAAATACAATCTGGTCCTGAAGCCTTTTCCCCCAGCCCCAGCTCATCACTAGCTGTCAGGGAGAGCTCATTTAGACTTTGCTTACAAATCATCATTTGAAATTATTAGGTTGGCCAACATCACCGAAATGAATGCACTGACATTGTCATAAAAAACAACAGCTGTTTAAGGAAGCTAGTCTATGTTCATACTTTTCAAACCTATTATACTTTTTCAAATACACATATTTTATCATACACTGTGTATGCTTTTAAAGTGTGTATTAATGTTTCAATTTCAATTCAAATTTCCAAACAATCACTAAATTGTCATGTAACTAGTTCACAAAACTGGGGTGAGGCGTGTTGTGGAAATTCAGAGGGGTGTAGGGGAATCACTGCCCTTAGCCCAGGTCCCTGCAGCCCCTAAAGCCCCTGCGTTCCGAGTGGCCCTGCCTGCCAGGGGGGGAGGGTGGGAAAGGAGCAGCTCCCAGAATCACAGATCCCAGAATCACAGATCCCAGAATCGAGCCACCTGCACACCCCCTGCACCAAACAGGAGCTGCCCCAGGTAAGTGCTCTGCACCTTCTGCCTGCCCCAGACCTGAGCCTTCTCCCACACCCCCACCCTGAGCACCCTCCCCTCCCTAACTCCCTCCCAGACCCTGCACCCCCACCGAGTGCCCTCCCGCACCCTAACTCCCTCCCAGACCCTGAACCTCCACCTGAGCCCAGGAGGAGAATGGAGAAAAAAAGAATGAAAAACGGGGGAGAGATAAGAGAGAATGCTCCCCCTGCGGGGGCCCCCCATAAATGAAGCTGAGCACAGGGCCCCACTAACTCTAAATCCGCCACAGGTGGGAGGGGGAGGAGCGGGGAAGCCCCACATCTCCGCTCCTCCCCCTCCCTCCCAGAAAGTCGTAAGCGCCTCATTGTCTGCAGCAGGCTGTGCCTGTGTGGGGTAGGCCAGGGGCACCTCCCCACCACAGTCCAGTCCAGTACAGTACTGTACAGTATATAATGCCTTTTGTCTGCCCCCAAAACCTAACCCCCTGCATGTACATTAAATCTTATGGGAAAATTGAATTCGTTTAACATCGTTTCACTTAAAGTTGCATTTTTCAGGAACATAACTACAACGTTAAGTGAGGAGTTACTGTATATCACGTCCACTGTTTTCCCCATATCCACAGAGCCAGTTATCTCATCATAGAAGGCAATCAGGTTGGTCAGGCATGACTTGTCACCTGATAGTGGGACTGGAGGTTATAAAGGGAAGGAGATTAACCTTTTAATCTCTGTTAAGATTAGAGAAGCTGTGTGGGGGGAAGGGGCAATCCTGTCTATCTACCCACCTGAACACATGGTTCCGCAAGGGAAGGATGATCTAGACTGAGGGGGAAAGCATTTAAGGTTTATTATTTTTCTATGGATCTGTGTAATTCCTATAGACCTCTGTGCAATGTGTCTGTGCTACACCTACCATGTGTCCCCTGAGAGAGTTAAACTATAACCCAGAAGACTCACATCTTTGACATCCAAGGATTCTTGGCGAGTCTGAGGAGTTTAAGGAGTCAACCCTGGTTTCAGAGGATAGGCAACTGACCTACATGGTGGCAGTTTTAAGGAGGGGGTGCTAGACAGAATATCTGCAGCTCAAGAATGTGCTTAGAGACCCCAAAACTCTTGGGGCTTTTTTCTCCACTCCCTCCAGTTGTTCAATGTCCTCTTAAAAATGTGGACACCAGAGTTGGATACTGTCATAAATATAAAGGGAAAAGGTTAAGGAGCTGATACAATACTATAAAATTCTCTTACCTGTAAAGGGTTAAGACTCAGGTAACCTGGCTGGCATCTGACCAATAAGGGGACAAGATACTTTCAAATCTTGGGAGGGGGGAAGGTTATGTGTGTGGATCTTTGTTTGAGTCAGTGTGATCTCTGGGGACTAAAAGGACCTGCAGAAAATCAGTCTCCTCCAACCCAACCTCATCAAACCTTCACTATTTTATGTAAGTGAGTCAGGCATTGCGAATAAGTTTTGTTTGTTTTTGCATGTGGAGCTTTCCCTGTGTTAGAGAGAGGGGTTATTCCTGTTTTTTTCCTGTAACTTTAAGGTTTTGTACAGAGGGGGAATCACTCTGAGTTTGGAAATTGAGTACCCTGTAAAATCATTACCATCCTGATTTTACAGAGATGATTTTTACCTTCTTTGTTTTAATAAAATCCTTCTTTTAAGAAGCTAACTGTTTTCCATTGTTCAAAGACCCCGGGGGTGGGTTGGTTTTTTTTTATCACTGGGTAACCAATTGGTTAGGAGATTATTCTCAAGCTCCCCAGAAAAGGGGATGTATGGGTTTGAGAGAGTATTTTGGGGGAAAGGGGAACTTCAAGTGGTTCCTTTCCCAGGTTCCTGTTTAAAACACTTGATGGTGGCAGTGAGAGAAGCATTTCTCAGGGTGCAGGGAATTTTGTACCTTGGGGGTTTTAACCTAAGCTGGTAGAAACAAGCTTAGGGGATCTTTCATGCGGGTCCCCACATCTATACCCTAGAGTTCAGAGTGGGGAGGGAACCCTGACATGGTGGCAGAGCGGTGGGATATAATGAACCAGAGATTTTTTTTGAACCAGACAGGGAGTTTAGATTTTTTTCCCTTCTCTCTGGCTCTTCCCTTTAGCTGCTTGGAAGCGGGGGGCGGGGGGGGGGTTAAACTGCTAGGAGCTAGAGTATCTACACATGAAAGCAGGTAGTTAACCCCCTACAGGGAAAACCCAAGCAAGTTTTTTTTCCTAACTCTCTCGGTTAAGCAAGATTAAATGCAGAAAGGCTAAAATGACTGCCAGTGAAACAGCTATTAAACTGGAGCTGGCTAGACTTGAAGCCGAAGAGAAAGATAAAGAACATGCAAGACTGCTAGAACTTAAACAGATGGAGATTGATGAAAAGGAAAGAGAGAGGAAATATGCTCAGGAGGAGAAAGAAAGAGAGAGGAAGTATGCTATGGAGGAGAAGGAGAGAGAGAGGAAGCATGCCCTGGGGATGGAGAAGGCCAGGATGGAGCAGAATCTACCGGATAACACTAACAATCCTTCGCCAACAATCCACAAATGGGAGCGAATATGTCCACAGTATGATGAATCCAGTGATATTGCTGAATATTTTATCACCTTTGAGAGACCATGCACACTCCATAACATTCCTGATGCTCACAAAATGACCACATTGGTAGCAAAGTTGACTGGAAGGGCTCTGGAAATATTCAATAAGATGCCTATTGTTGAGGCTTCTGACTATGAGATAAGCCATAAGGATCTGAGTTACGGATCATCAGCTGTAGGGCTCCTGTACAAATAGACACTGCAGCCCAACCCATGTTGTCCAGGCAGTAGGTGGTGTACACACCCGTGACTATGAGAAATTCAAGGATTTGGTTTTAAAACAATTTCAAGTTACACCTGAAACTTACAGAGTAAAATTTCGAACCCTTACCCGAGGGCCTGAACTAAGTAATGTAGCTTATGTAAACCAGATAAAGGATCTGATAAATAAATGGGTCAACGGAAGGGGTGTTACTAGCTTTGAAGGAGTGTGTGATTTGACGGCTCAGGAACAATTCCTGAATATGTCCAATGATGATATAAAACAGTGTTTATGGGATAAGAAAATGGACTCAACAGACAGTCTTGCTGCTTATGCTGATCAATACGAACAGTCCCAGATCAGCAGAGGGGCAAGGAAATTTGGCACACAAGGGGTGCAGGAAGCAGAGAGGAACAACCTGAGTCATAGTTTGGGGGGATACCAGAAAGGAAAACCCAAGACCACACCACATCACCAGGGGCAGCCCAAGGCCCCACTTACACTCCAAGGAAAACCCCAGACCCCTTATTGCCCCACCACACCATTCTCCAGCAACCCACCTCGCCCCACTGACCAGTCAGCTGGGCGATGTTTTAAATGTAATGAATTGGGGCATGTGAAGGCCAACTGCCCCAAGAACCCCAATAGATTACAGTTCATTGCACCGGGGTCACACCAAAGGTCCTCAGGCCCAGATACCTCCCAGATACCCTTGTAGCGAAGAGAAACAGTGAGTGTGGGTGGGAAGAAGGTTACAGCGTGGAGGGATACTGGAGCACAAGTGTTGGCTATACACCAATCCTTAGTGGACCCCAGATTAATCAACCCAGAGGCACAAGTGATGATTCAACCCTTCAAGTCCAACTCTTTTGATTTACCTACAGCCGTCTTGCCTGTCCAGTACAAGGGCTGGTCAGGAAACTGAACTTTTGCAGTCTATAATGATTATCCCATTCCCATGCTGCTGGGGGAAGACTTGGCCAATTGTGTGAAGTTAGCCAAGAGGGTGGGAATGGTCACCCACAGCCAGCCTAAGCAAGCTGTCACACCTAGCTCTGTTCCTGAGACTTCCACTAGAACCCCGTTTGTGTTACCAGGAACCCCGGTGGAGGTGGTGGAACCGGATCCCCTGCCCACCACTGCAACAGCAGTAGTGGGTCCAGTCGCCGAAACCCACCCAAAACCTGTCTCGGAATCGGAACTGGCAAAGCAACCAGCACCAGAACCATTGCTAGCACTGAGTCCAGCGCTTGCAACCCAGTCATCAGTGCCAACACCAGAGGGCACCACCGAGCCTGCGATGGCAGCAGCAGCAGATAACCCCATACAAGAGGCTCAGCCAGAGCCTGAATTACCACATCGTGCACCAGCGGAGAGCGGTTCACAGTCAATGGAAACAACCCCATCACCTGCATCGCTTCCAGAGAGACCAAGCCCAAGTGCACAATCCAGTGAGGAACTGATGTCTCCAGCATCGAGGGAACAGTTTCAGGCCGAGCAGGAAGCAGATGAAAGCCTCCAGAGAGCTTGGATGGTGGGACGGAGCAACCCACCACCTCTCAGATCTTCTAATCAATCCTGGTTTGATGTAGAAAGAGGACTTTTATATAAGGAGACTCTTTCTGGTGGACACCAGGAAGACTGGCATCCTCAGAGACAGTTAGTAGTTCCAACTAAGTACCGGGTAAAGCTCTTGAGCTTAGCCCACGATCATCCTAGTGGCCATGCTGGGGTGAACAGGACCAAAGACCATTTGGGGAGGTCATTCCACTGGGAGGGAATGGGCAAGGATGTTTCTACCTATGTCTGGTCTTGTGAGGTGTGCCAAAGGGTGGACAAACCCCAAGACCAGGTCAAAGCCCCTCTCCAGCCACGCCCCATAATTGAAGTTCCATTTTAGCGGGTAGCTGTGGATATTCTGGGTCCTTTCCCGAAAAAGACACCCAGAGGAAAGCAGTACATACTGACTTTCATGGATTTTACCACCCGATGGCCAGAAGCAGTAGGTCTGAGCAACACCAGGACTAAAAGTGTATGCCAGGCATTAACAGAGATTTTTGCCAGGGTAGGTTGTCCCGCCAACATCCTTACTGATTCGGGAACTAATTTCCTGGCAGGGATCATGAAAAGCCTGTGGGAAGCTCATGGGGTGACCCAGTTGGTTGCCACCCCTTATCACCATCAAACAAATAGCCTGGTGGAGAAGTTTAGTGGAACTTTGGGAGCCATGATACGTAAATTCGTAAATCAGCACTCCAATGATTGGGACCTAGTGTTACAGCAGTTACTCTTTGCCTTCAGGGCTGTACCACATCCCAGTTTAGGGTTTTCACCATTTGAACTTGTGTATGGCCACGAGGTTAAGGGGCCATTGCAGTTGGTGAAGCAGCAATGGGAGGGGTTTATGCCTTCTCTGGGAACTAACATTCTGGACTTTGTAAGCAACCTACAAAACACCCTCCGAGACTCTTTAGCCCTTGCTAAAGAAAACCTAAAAGAGGCTCAGGAAGAGCAAAAGGCCTGGTATGATAAACATGCCAGAGAGTGTTCCTTTAGAGTAGGGGACCAGGCCATGGTCTTGAAGGCGCTCCAGGTCCATAAGATGGAAGTGTCATGGGAAGGGCCATTTACGGTCCAAGAACATCTGGGAGCTGTTAGATCTCTCATAGCATTCCCCACCTCAACTCTCAAGCCTAAAGTGTACCATGTTGATCTCTAAAGTCTTTTTCCCCCCGATAAGTAAAGGTTTGTCAGTTTACAGCCCAGGGAGGAGAAGCCGCTGAGTGGCCTGAAGATGTCTACTATGAAGGAAAAAGTGACGGTGGCGTGGAAGAGGTGAACCTCTCCATGACCCTCGGATGTATGCAGCGCCAGCAGATCCAGGAGCTAAGCACTAAATTCGCACCGATGTTCTCAGCCACCCCAGGACTGATCGAACGGGCATACCACTCCATTGACACAGGTAATGCCCACCCAATTAGAGCCCAACCTTACCGAGTGGCTCCTCACGCCAAAACTGCTATAGAACGGAAGGTCCAGGACATGCTTCAGATGGGTGTAATCCACCCCTCTAACAGTGCATGGGCATCTTCAGTGGTTCTAGTCCCCAAACCGGATGGGGAAATACACTTTTGCGTGGACTACCGTAAGCTAAATGCTGTGACTTGCCCAGACAACTATCCAATGCCTCGCACAGATGAGCTATTGGAGAAACTGGGACGTGCCCAGTTCATCTCCACCTTAGACTTAACCAAGGGGTACTGGCAGGTGCCGCTAGATGAATCCACCAAGGAAAGGTCAGCCTTCATCACCCATGTCGGGCTGTATGAATTTAATGTGCTCCCTTTTGGTCTGCGGAATGCACCCACCACATTCCAAAAACTTGTAGATAGTATCCTAGCAGGATTGGGAGAATCTGCAGTTGCCTATCTTGACAATGTGGCCATATTTTCTGACTCATGGGCTGAACACCTGGAGCATTTCCAGAAGGTCTTCGAGAGCATAAGGGAGGCAGGACTAACTGTTAAGGCTACAAAGTGTCAAAGAGGCCTAAACAGAGTGATGTACCTTGGACACCAGGTGGGTCAAGGAACTATGAACCCCCTACAGGCCAAGGTGGATGCTATGCAAAAGTGGCCTGTCCCAAAGTCAAAGAAACAGGTCCAATCCTTCTTAGGCTTGGCCGGATATTAAAGGCAATTTGTACCTCACTACAGCCAAATCGCTGCCCCCCTGACCGACCCAACCAGAAAGAACCAGCCAAATGTGGTTCAGTGGACTGAGGAGTGTCAGAAGGCCTTTAACCAACTTAAAGCAACACTCATGTCTGACCCTGTGCTAAGGGCCCCGGACTTTGACAAACCGTTCCTAGTGTAAAAGTCATAGGGTACAATGGCTCCCCCTTTAACAAAGTAGCAGCCCTAATGGCAACTAGCGGCTGAACTTTTGAACTGTCTTCTCTCCTCTGCCTTGAGGCAGAGGGAACTGAGGCAAGTCCTAAAATTTTTTGCATTTTACATTTTGTTACTGGTTGGGGAATAGTAAGGATTGACTGAATACGGGCACTGGATAATGCTTGATGCCCTGGGGTGAGAACATGACCGAGATAAGTTACCTTGTTTTTGGAAAACTGAAGCTTGGAAGGGGATACTTTATGTTTTTTATTTGCCAAGCAATTTAACAAGTAAATAGTGTTTTTTCTTCAGGTAGGTGGGGCTCGTCAGCCTTGGAAGGCAGCCCACCTAGGAGAAGGAAAACTCTGATTTAAAACCTCCGCTGCCTTGTGGCAATACCCACTCATGGGAAAGGCTAAGGGAGTCAACCCTGAAACCAAATCCGGTGTCGGAGTCCTGATGTCGGTCTGACATTGTCCTCAACGTCTTTCCGGCAACTCCTGCGACGCCACTGGTGCCAAGTTGTATCAACATTGTCTTTCCCTTGGATCCATCAGTTGCATGGAGAGGGGGGTTCTGCTGCATGGGCAACAGCTGTTCCTCCATATCACCCTGCCCTGGCTTGCGCCCTGGAGAGGACACTCCAGCTTCACTTCACAGCGTCGACACAACACGAGAAGCAACAGTTTACCGGTTATAAGCCCCCTGCTCGATTGGCGTAGAGCTGGCACCAGGGGTTGCTTCCGACGGTGGGAGGGATCACCATGTCTCACTGGACAACTATCGCCCGCCTCAAGCTGGGCAGCCCCCAGCCAATAAGGTGTTGTCCCGCCACAGTTCACCTGCTTCACTGGGTGCATGGGGCTTAGTGTACGTGAGTACCCGACAAGTGGACTGCGAACCATGCACCAGGCAACAACAAAAGAAAACCACCATTTAAGAACCAGCCCTCAAGTTAGGATGCTGGAACGTATGGACCATGACAACTGGCCTATCACAAGACCTTCAGGCAATCAGCGATGTTCCGAAGACTGCAGTCTTCAACGATGAGCTAGCACGACTCCAAATCGACATAGTCGCTTTGCAGGAGACACGGCTGCCAGACGCTGGAACTCTCAGGGAAAAGAACTATACGTTCTTCTGGCAAGGGAAGAGTGCCGAAGAAATCAGAGAGTGTGGTGTTGGATTTGCCATGAGAAATTCTTTACTGGGGATGGTGGAACTTGGTCAACAAGGAACTGAAAGAGTGTTATCACTCCAACTCCACACATCCACTGGACCCGTCAACCTGATCAGCGTGTATGCACCAACACTCGGCGCCAACAGGGATACCAAGGATGAGTTCTATGATCAGTTAGACACGATCATCAGGAGTATCCCTAAAGAAGAGCACTTAATACTACTGGGTGACTTCAACGCCAGAGTGGGTGCTGACCACAACTTTTGGCCAACCTGTCTTGGAAAGTTTGGCGTTGGAGAAATGAATGAGAATGGACAACGATTTCTGGAACTGTGCTCGTACCATGACCTCAGCATCACCAACTCATTCTTCCAGACAAAGCCTGAACAGAAAGTGTCCTGGAGACACCCTCGCTCCATGCTCTGGCACCAACTCGACCTGATCATCATCAGGCGGTCTGCCTTGAAGTGCGTCCTGCTTACTCGCACCTTCCACAGTGCTGACTGCGACAGTGATCACTTGCTGGTGTGCAGCAAGATGAGGCTACAGCCAAAGAAGATCCACCGCTCTAGGCCAGAGGGCAAACCCCGCATCGATGTGAGCAAGACCACACACCCAGACAAGGCAGAGAAATTCACCCATGAGCTCTCCGAGGTGCTGAACTGTATGCCTCCCGGTGGCTGCGCCAAAGAGAGATGGGACCACATCAGAGACGCAGTACACAGCACAGCCATGAAAGTTTTTGGAAAGAAACGAAACATGAATAATGACTGGTTTGAGGCCAACTCCGCCACACTCATTCCAGCCATTGAAGAACGCCGCGCTGTTCATCTGGAGTACAAGCGTTCCCCCAGTCAGAGGACTCTACAAGAGTATCGATTTGCCAGGAGCAAAGTACAGAGACTAGCTCGACAGTGTGCAAATGATTACTGGCTCCAGCTCTGCCGGAGCATTCAATTATCTGCTGACACTGGAAACATCAGGGGAATGTATGATGGCATCAAGAAGGCCATGGGACCCACAAAGAAGTGGAGAGTGTCACTAAAGTCTGCAACAGGCGAAAACATCCAGTACAAGGGCAAGCAGATGGATAGGTGGGTGGAGCACTACTCTGAAGTGTACTCCAGGCAAAACACCATCACCGAAGCTGCCCTCAATACTGTGGATGGTTTTCCCATTGAAACTGAGCTGGACGAGAAGCCCACCATGGAAGAATTGAAGAAAGTCATTGAGAGCTTGTCCACAGGAAAGGCTCCAGGAAAGGCTGGCGTCCCACCAGAAGTTATCAAGTGTGGCATCAACGTCCTCCGAGAACACCTCCATGACCTCCTCTGTCAGTGCTGGGACGAAGGTGCAGTACCTCAGGATATGAGAGATGCCAACATCGTGACCCTCTACAAGAACAAGGGTGATAGAAGCAACTGCAACAACTACAGAGGCATATCGCTCCTGAGTGTTGTGGGTAAAGTCTTCGCACGCGTGATCCTGAATAGACTGCAGAAGCTTGCTGACAGATTTTACCCAAAGTCACAGTGCGGGTTTCGAGCAGGGAGATCCACAACCGACATGGTTTTCTCCTTAAGGCAGCTGCAAGAGAAATGCAGAGAACAGCACAAGCCGCTATTCCTTGCCTTCATAGACCTGACCAAAGCTTTCGACCTTGTGAACAGAGATGGGCTGTTCAAGATCCTGGTAAAGGTTGGCTGCCCACCGAAGCTGCTGAGCGTGATCCAGTCTTTTCACAACAACATGAAAGGCACAGTACTGTATGATGGCTCGTCCTCTGATGCCTTCGACATCCACAGTGGAGTAAAACAAGGCTGCGTTCTCGCTCCCACACTCTTCAGCATCTTCTTTGCAGCATTGCTGAAACGTGCCTTTGGAAATTCCACAGAGGGAGTCTATCTCCACACCTGGTCTGATGGGAGACTTTTCAATCTGGCTCGACTAAAGGGCAAAAGCAAGGTATGGGAGGCAACAATCAGAGACATGCTGTTTGCAGACGACGCTGCCCTGGCCACCCACACAGAAACCGATCTCCAGCATCTGATTGACCGCTTTTCCAGAGCTTGCGAAGAGTTCGGGTTGACAATCAGTCTTCAGAAGACCAAAGTTATGGCCCAGGATGCAGAACATCCAAGCATTGCCATCAATGACTATGTGCTAGAGGTGGTCAGTCAGTTCACCTACCTTAGATCTACCATCACGGACAACCTCTCACTGGACCCTGAGATAAACCGTAGAATTGGCAAGGCCTTCACAATTTTGGCCAGATTGTCACAGAGAGTATGGAACAACAACATGCTGACCATCACCACAAAGGTCGCTGTGTACCGTGCATGTGTGTTAAACACTCTTCTCTACGCCAGCGAAACTTGGACCCTCTACGCTTCTCAAGAAAAGAGACTGAACACCTTCCACATGCGCTGCCTCCGTCGCATACTTGGGATCACTTGGAGTGATCGAATAACGAACAACGAGGTGCTGGAACATGCCAAGATCTCCAGCATGTTCACTCTCCTCCGTCAACACCGCCTCAGATGGCTTGGTCATCTAAGTCGCATGGAAGATGGACGGATCCCCAAAGACCTGTTGTATGCCGAACTTGCCTCCAGAAACAGAGCTACAGGACGGCCCCACCTTCGCTTCAAGGATGTTTGTAAGAGGGACCCGAAGACTGTTCAAATCGACATCAACAGCTGGGAAGAGCTCGCCCAGGACAGATGCAGATGGAGACACGCTCTGACCACTGGATTGAAAACTGGCTAAGACAAGCTGCGGCAGCTTGCCGAGGAAAAGCGGGTTCAATGAAAAAGGAAGCAGCGGCTCCAACCCACAGCTGACACCACCTTCAAATGCAGCAAATGCAATCGAGACTGCCACTCTCGTGTGGAGCTTCACAGCCACAACAGACGCTGCACAACCATCAACTAAACATTCCCCATGGGCGCATATCCATCGTCTCTCGAGACTAACGGACGCCAACAACAACAACAACAAGTGTTTGTTTTACACGTTACCTGATTTGGAGTACAAACCAGGATGTTATTTACATACAGGAGATACGTAGACCCACCCGGTAGTTTAATATTAGCTAAGTTTTGAGCCAGGATAGAGGAGAAAATGGTAGGTGACTTAACATATTTTTGCGGTAGCCGAGTTTAGGTTAGCTGTTTTGCTTTTTAGGTTTTTGGATTTGTTTATGTAAATGCAAAAATGTTTTAGCTCTTTTGATTTAGAGGAATACTGAAAAAGGCATTACACAAATTTATTACTGAATAACAAACGGTACCTGCTGGAATGGCAGTTAGGATTGTGTGAGGGTTAGGTACCACATTGTGTTTAGCTTGAACAACCTTATTTACTGCACGTAAGTTTTGTACAAATTGGTAAACCAGTTTTTTATTTGGATTTGTCTTGGGTTTTTTGACTGGCAGGATGGGCGTATTGAACGGAGAGTGTGTGCGAACCAACACTCCCAACTGCAGGAATGTGGTGATAAAGTTTTGGAGGCCAAGCAGAGCTTTTTGGGGGATGGGATACTGACGAATTTGAGGAATGTTAATGCCTGGTTTTAGGGTTATTTGTATGGGCTTTGTTTGGAGAGTGCCCAAGTTTGCCTTTGAAGTGCCCCATAGGGAGCCTTGCACCTTTTGTTTGAGTTGCTTGGGTAGGTTTATTGGGCCCATAGGCAGGATTGGGTTTTCTGAAGCCTGGGTTAATGCGGCACATAGTTGGGGAAGTTGGCGTTGAGGTAATCGGAGAATGATTTTATCATTTGAAAAGGGAACCCTGACAGATGCAATAGTCTAGTATCAGTCCCACCAATGCTATATACAGAGGTTAATTTTTTTCTTTACTCCTACTCACTACTTCCCTGTTGGTACAGCCAAGGATTACATTGGCTCTTTTTGCCACTCTTCACACTGAGAGATTATGCTTGTCTACCAGGGCCCCTTAAATTTTTTTTCAGAGTCACTGCTTTCCAGGATGCAATCCCCCAATCTGTAAGTATGACCTGCATTTAGATGTATATGGCTGGAGATGGGACATTGGGCAGGGTGGACCAGGGCTCTGAAGTTGAACCAAGCTTCTCTGTTTCAGGTGCTTGGCTGGCTGGGTTATGATCACATTCTCAGGGTGTAACTAATCACATTGCCATATGTGGGATCAGGAAGAAATTTTCCTCCAAGTCAGAAAAGCAATAATCTTGTGCGGTTTTCCCATCCTTTACACTGTATGGGTTCAGGTCACTTTCTATGATTATCTAGTTATATCTCACTCAATCATTTCCCTGCCATTGTGGGAGCCTCAGGCAGTGCCGTAACAAGGGCGAGGCGAGTGAGGCACTTACCTCGGGCGCACAAAGCTGAGGGGCGCTTGTTACGGCACTGCCGCCTCTCGATCTATCCCTTCCCAGGCACTTCACCATCGTCTGTCACCATGGCGACACTCCTGAGGCCCCGTGCGCTCCCGCCGCCTGGTGTACATGCGGTGGGGCAGGGAGCGGTGTGGGGGTCATGCTGCGCTCCACGCAGCCGCTACAGCTCACGCTGGCGATGCTGAAGCCTGACCCCATGGCCCACCCGCTGGTGCTCGAGGTGAGGGGGAGGGGTGGGCGCCAGGGGTTACGGGCCGGGCCTTGTTCATGGCAGCGGGGGTTCCTCCACAGCTCCCCGCTCCATGCAGTCTCCAGCCACCTCACCCCACACCAGGGCCCCCCGCCCCGCTGGCAAAGCCCCTGGAGCTGCCCGGCCCGGCCCATACGCCCCAGGAGGTGTTGGTTGGTGGTAGCCCCCTGCCTAGCTCATCCCCCCGGGAGGTGATGGTGGTACCGCCCGGCCCATCCCCCTGGGAGGTGTTAGTTGGTGGTACCCACCCCGGCCTAGCCCATCCCCCTGGGAGGTGTTAGTTGATGGTACATTTATTTATGTATTTTTAATTTTTATTCCAGTCTATTGAACAAGACTCTGCATTATGAACAGTATGAATTCTAAACGTCCGAGTGGGGCAGAGTACCATAAATGACGAAAACACACTACAGTAGAAAATGAAAAAATGTCAATGACAATGGGAAAATGGCTAGTGAAAAATGCATCAAACGATGGGAATACGCCAATAGCTGACGTCTCTGATGTCATAAGTTCAGCACCGCTATCTAACAGTAACAATGAGAATTATACAACTTCAGAAATTATTATTGTTGCTATCGACCAGCAATTGGATTATGAGGTTACAACTTCATCTTCAATATCGATTACTGACAATGATGAGACACTCGACACCTTTGATATCATGACTAAAACTAATGTGAACGGCCGCGATCAGCAACATAATTCCTCTGCAAGGCATTGAAATCAATTTTACCGATCCACCATCTTGGCCCTATATAAACGATAAAATAAGATGTCACCTTATTGAACATGGACCTGACCAGGGAAAATCTGCAGATTTCTGTGAATCAACATGGAAGATGGAAGAAAATTTTCAGGAGACTGTTTTTTTAAAAAGCTTTTTAATGGTGAAACCGTAGAGCGTAATTGGCTTATTTACTCGGAAACCAGTAAGTCCATTTTTTGTTTTCCATGCATGTTATTCGATCAGCGCATTACCAAACCTAATATTGCAAATCAGAAAGTAGGATTTAATGATTGGAAAAATTTAAACCGTGTTGTGGAACATGAAAATTCAACCAATCATTGTGAAAATTTCAATAAATGGAAATCCTTACAAAAGACATTACTAAACAGAGAATGTGTCGATGATGCACTACTAAAAGCTATTGAAACTGATAAACAAAAATGGAGACATAATTCTAAAAATAATTCTTGATGCCATGATGTTTTGCGCCAAAAACAATTTACCATTTAGAGGATCATGTAGCAGTATAGAAAACCCTAATTCGGGAATATTTCTTAATCTATTAGAATTTATAAATAATTATAAGTGTGTAAACCAGAAAGTTGGTACAGTAAAGAATATTACCTCTCCCAATTAGTCTTCTATAAACTGTGTAATTCCAGGTGACGTATGTCATTGATTCCAAGGTGTATCTTCACCAGTGAAGATTTGCCAGATGAATTCATAATCCCATCCAATCTTTGGGATACACCTCATATTTTTGCTCCAGGGAGTCACCACACTGTCCTGTTGCCTTTGTGTCCCTTGCTGAATTCTCTGCCCACTCTTCTTACCATGGGATTACCAAGGGTGATTGTTTGCAAGTATGCCTATCAGGTATGTCCCCTGTAGTTTTCTGTTCCATTCCTATGGAGACAGGTTGCTCAGCAGTTGACTCACTGAGTACCTGATAATAATTTGCTATTTCTAGACAGATTGACTGCCTCCTGGGTCTCTTTACCCTCTTGGTCACAAATTGCCAGTCTAATACTGTGTCGCTCATCACCTAAGTTGTCATATTCTGAAGTGTTTGAATGCTCAAGCTTTCTGAAGGCAAAAACTTGTGAAAAGTGCATCCGGTAGAGCAAGTATCTGTCACTGAGGAAACCCATGAATAATTTTGAATGACAAACAGATCTGACAATTTTGTCGTCTGGTTGCAAACAGAAGAAGTTTCTTTGAATAAATAATTGGTTGGGAATCAATCAACCCTGTTCTTATTTTAACTAAATGTGTCTCACAACAGAAGACATTGGCTATGTGGGAGACAAACAATGACAAATCACTCCCCCATGTGAGTTTTCAAATCAGCATAGAAAAAGAAAGTTTAAAAATAAATCAATGAAAACAACATACTTTTGAGCCTGTATAAGTGAGTCCAAAATGCAAATGACCAGGGAAGAGTATAAAAATATTGCTCAGGCATGCAGGAGTGAAATCAGGAAGGCCAAATCACACTTGGAGTTGCAGCTAGCAAGGGATGTTAAGAGTAACAAGAAGGGTTTCTTCAGGTATGTTAGCAACAAGACGGAGGTCAAGGAAAGTGTGGGCCCCTTACTGAATGGGGGAGGCAACCTAGTGACAGAGGATGTGGAAAAAGCTAATGTACTCAATACTTTTTTTGCCTCTGTCTTCACGAACAAGGTCAGCTCCTAGACCACTGCACGGGGCAGCACAGTATGGGGAGGAGGTTACCAGCCCTCTGTGGAGAAAGAAGTGATTCAGGACTATTTAGAAAAGCTGGATGAGCACAAGTCCATGGGGCCAGATGCACGCATCCGAGGGTGCTAAAGGAGTTGGCGGATGTGATTGCAGAGCCATTGGCCTTTATCTTGGAAAACTCATGGCGATCAGGGGAGGTCCCAGATGACTGGAAAAGGGCTAACATAGTACCCATCTTTAAAAAAGGGAAGAAGGAAGATCCGGGGAACTACAGGCCAGTCAGCCTCACCTCAGTCCATTGAAAAATCATGGAGCAGGTCCTCGAGGAATCAATTCTGAAGCACTTAGAGGAGAGGAAAGTGATCAGGAACAGCCAGCATGGATTCACCAAGGGCAAGTCATGCCTGACCAACCTGATTGCGTTCTATGATGAGATAACTGGCTCTGTGGATATGGGGAAAGCAGTGGACATGGGGAAAGCTGACTTTAGCAAAGCTTTTGGTACGGTCTCTCACAGTATTCTTGCCAGCAAGTTAAAAGGGTATGGATTGGATGAATGCACTATAAGGTGAATAGAAAACTGGCTAGATCATTGGGCTCAACGGGTAGTGATCAATGGCTCTGTGTCTAGTTGGAAGCCAGTATCAAGCGGAGTGCCTCAAGGGTCAGTCCTGGGGCCAGTTTTGTTCAATATCTTCATTAATGTTCTGGAGGATGGTGTGGATTGCACCCTCAGCAAGTTAGCGGATGACACTAAACTGGGAGGAGTGGTAGATATGCTGGATGGTAGGGATAAGATACAGAGGGAGCTACACAAATTAGAGGATTTGACCAAAAGAATTCTTATGAGGTTCAACAAGGGCAAGTGCAGAGTCCTGCATTTAGGATGGAAGAATCCCATACACTGTTACAGACTAGGGACTGAGTGGCTAGGCAGCAGTTCTGCAGAAAAAGACCAAGGGGTTTCAGTGGACGAGAAGCTGGATTTGAGTCAGCAGTGTGCCCTTGTTGCCAAGAAGGCTAACGACATTTTGGGCTGTATAAGTAGGAACATTGCCAGCAGATCGAGGGACGTGATCATTCCTCTCTATTCAGCACTGGTGAGGCCTCATCTGGGGTACTGTATCCAGTTTTGGGCCCCACACTACAAGAAGGATGTGGAAAAACTGGAAAGAGTCCAATGGAGGACAACAAAAATGATTAGAGGGCAGGAGCACATGACTTATGAGGAGAGGCTGAGGGAACTGGGATTGTTTAGCCTCCAGAAAAGAAGAATGAGGGGGGATTTGATAGCTGCTTTCAACTACCTGAAAGGGGGTTCCAAAGAGGATGGATCTAGACTGTTCTCAGTGGTAGAAGATGACAGAACAAGGAGTAATGGTCTCAAGTTGCAGAGGGGGAGGTTTAGGTTGGATATTAGGAAAAACTTTTTCACTAGTAGGGTGGTGAAGCACTGGAATGGGTTACCTAGGGAGGTGGTGGAATCTCCTTCCTTAGAGGTTTTTAAGGTCAGGCTTTTTCTTCTCCTGGCTCTCCTTTCTGTCCTGCCTGTCTATTTTAAATTTTTCCTTTAAAGTCTCTCTCCACTCCCTGCGTTCTTGGTTTTCAATCTCTGAGAATTGAAGCACCTCTTGGAACATGTCCTTCCTTGCTTCTCCTTGGTCAGGGCTGGCTCCAGGCACCAGCTTTCGAAGCTGGTGCATGGGGAGGCATCGAGAATGGGGAGCCAGTCTGAGTCCTGTGGTGGCAATTTGGCGGCAGGTCAGCTGCTCTTCCCTTGCCACTGCGGGACTTGGACTTCCTGCATCGGGGCCCCGCAATGTCTGTGTGCATCGGGGGCGTGGCCCCGCTACATCTGCGTGCGTCGGGGGCGGGGCCGCGGCGACTGCTTGGGGCGGCAAAATTGTCAGAGCCACTCCTGTCCTTGGTTGCTTCCTTATCTGGCAGAGGTGCTCTTTCAGTGTGTAGGGGGTTCCCCTGAAGGCCACATATGCAGAAGCACAAGAAACAATAAACAGAAGCATGATTGTTAGCTCACACACAGCATTAAATTGTTATACTAAAATACACCTCTTATAAAGTATGAATCAGTTTCTTCCTGTCCATTGGCAAGCACACAGCTTGACGAATACCCTAAACATGGTGAGCTCATCCTGAGGTGGGTAGGCGCTCAAGACTGAGCAATGGGTATATGTGATTTTTTAAGGGGATCACTGCAGGTAACTAGGGACAATATTGTAAATTCTGCCACCATTTTCCACAGGCTGGAGTCATTGAAGCTGATAGCTCATTCCTGAGGGTAAACAAGGATACAAGGATGCATCTCCTGCATCCATGTGTCTTCAGACTGTGTCACTATGCTGTTCGCCTGTGTGCCACTTTGGTTCCTGCACAAGCGACTATTGATTGGGAAGAGGGTAAGCAACAAAGCAGCTCTCCCAAGGAACCTTCGACAGAGGATTGGTGAGACCTTCCGGGAAAGTTTCCTAGAGATGTCTCGGGAGGATTCCCGTGAAATCTCGGTGTGCATTAACACACTGTTCTGCTGCACTGCTTAGCTGCACAAAGAAATGTGAAGCACATACAAACAGAGCTAGTCATGTACATTTCTATCCCTTCACCTACTTCTAGAATATACAAAAGGACATCTCTATCTCATATAACTGAGCAGCATCAACTCAAAAAGACCAGTTACCACAGCTCCCCTCTCCTGCATCATGCAACCCAGAGATGGAGTGCTGGGACTGGCTAGACGTCTCCGGAGTGGAAAAGTGGTCCTGATTCACTGCACCACTGAATGACCCTGCCATGTGCTCCACATCATCCTCCAACTCGACTTCCTCATCCACAACTTCATCCTCAGGGTTGAATCCAGTGCACATTGGCTCCACCCCCGCCAAAGTATCCATGGGCTCTTAGTGGTGGAGGTGGAGTTACGACTGAGGATGGCATCCAGCTCCTTATAGAAGCAGCAGGTCTTCAGTGCAGCACCAGAGCAACAGTTTGCCTTCCTTGCCTTCTGGTATGCCTGCCTGAGCTCATTTGTCTTCATACAGCACTGATGTGTGTCCCATTCATAGCCCTTAACCAACATGCCATGAGAAATCTGACCACAAGAATTGAAGTTCCTATGGCTGGGGAGGAGATGGGATTGAACAGCCTCCTGTCCCCACAGTGCCAGCAGATCCAACTCAGGTGTGCTCCAAGTGGGAAATCATTTGCTCATAGAGGACCATGGTCAGCTGGGAAGTTGCAATGTGAGCTGTCCATGCTGAGCAAACAGGAAGTGGAATTCAAAAATTCTCAGACCTTTAAAGGTGGAGGGGTGGATGCCTGTGTACCTGGATGCAGGGCAGCAGCGTTCAAACTGCTGACCAGAGCAGTTAGTAAGGGCATTGTGGGGCACCTCTTGGAATCCATTTACAGTGACATAACCAAGCACAGTGCCTACACTGACACTTTGTTCATATAACTTTGCCACAAAAAGCTTGATGCTTCTCATCGAGGTGGTTTTATTTTGTTAGCAAAGCAAGAGAGTTTTGTCGGCCGAAGGAGCATTGCAGTGTGTACACCTCCACTGTTTTGACAACAAAACTGTGTAGTGTATACAAGGCCATAGTTGCTCATCATGTTCATTTTTATCTCTGCATATCCGAACACATCATATGCTTGGCAAAGTATGCCGTTCAAATCTGATATATTCTGAAAGAATCTTTTGGAAATGTGCTGTTGCTGAAGACATACCAAACGGAAGATGATTGAAATTCCAAATGGGGCGATGAATGTAGTTAATGGTATAGATTCTTTAGCAGGGAGATTTGCCAGAAGCCTGCTATAGAAGCTAACTTAGAGAAGACTTTGGTTCTGATAACTAAGCTGATGTCTGGTCAACTGCAGGAAGTATGTGTCTTTCTCTGCACATGCTTTTATTAAGTTGTTCAAGGTCCACACAAATCCAGCTTTTGTCATTGTGCTTTGATACTACAACCATTCCTGCACACCAATCAGTAGATTCTTCTGTCTCCTCCATATCTTCCATTCACTTGAATTCTTCTTAGACTTTTCCTAGCAAGGGTATAGGGATGCAGCATAGGGCTGTGAGAGCAAAGGAAGTTGCTGGTGGCCCGAGTTTTATTTTGTACTCTCTTGACTGCTTTCCTAGCCCTGTGAAGACATGCACATACATACCCAGTATAGTTTTGCTTTTTGCCATTAATGCATTCCAATTTTCCTACTAGGCATAGTTCTTGTGTTGGTGACAACCATAGTAGGGGAGTTGTCAGTCCTTGTATTACAATTTATTATTTGTTGAAGAGTTTTCTGTTCTTTCTCCACTTTCCCAAGGAACTGGCCACAAACTTCCAATGTAGTGCTACTAGCTCCACAGAGAATCTTATTTGGTCCTTATTGATCTCCATCCCATGATTGGTTATCTTTTTTTTTTTTGAATTGCAGTGACTAGTTGTGATGGTGCTGCCTGTGGGAGCCCACTGAGGTCACTCAATCAGGGTGAACTGCAAATAGAATGGGGCAAACAAACTCCAAACACGGGTGGATATTCCAATATTCAGGATTTACCAAGCCAGCACAAAACAGCTTCTATAGTACCTCACTGGTTACTAAAAAGTCCAAACAACACAGTTCCCTTAACGTGCCCAGCCTCCATCCAGACACACATGTCAAACATATGATGATAAATTCTGAAAATCTTATTTCATCCTATAAAAGAAAAGGACCAAGCCCCAGACACAGGTTCAAATACAACTTAGATCTCATCTACAATACACGCTACTAGTCAATTCTTATTAACTAAACTAAAATTTATTAAAAAAGAAAAGAGAGTGTTGGTTACAAGATCAATATACATACAGACTTGAGTTCAATTCTTGAGGTTCAGATACATAGCAGAGATGAGCTTGTAGTTGCCAAAAGTCCTTTTAGAAATAGTCCATAGGTTATAGTCCAACATCCATATTCAGGGTGACTCCAGTCAGTGACTGGGGATCTCAATCCATATGGCTTAAGGTTTCCCCCTCTTGAAACCCAAAGCAGATCTGAGATGAAGAAGGATTGTGTCCCAGGGTCTTTATACATTTCCAGCATCCTTTTGGCCTGAGAAAACAATAGGCTTAACTTTCCTCCTTCCAAACATCATGGCAATTAGCACAGGATAATTTATCCATTAAACAGTTCAGACACAGGTTATCACAATCTTCAAAGAGACATAGACAATAATACTATTTCACTCAAGTATCTTCCAAATGTTAATATTCCTTTTTTGATCTTTGAATCAAAGCTATAGCCATAGACAAGACTTGTTTGCTTACATCACAGGAGCTGAACAAACCTCTACCCTTCTATCTCTAACAATGCAGGCTTGCATTTCAAAGCTCTATTTATTTACATATCTTCCTAACCAGTCTTTAAAGTTCGGCCATGGGTCAGGTCAGTCTGAGTCAATTAACTCTTTCTGACCCTGTCACCTTTCATTGAGATATTATGTTACTCATAACATCACACTAGTGCCCCAATATCAGTTTTAAATGTAAGGTTTCAACTGTTTAGATTCATGATTGTGTACCAAGGTGTTGTCTGTTCTCTTGAGAATATAGTCCCTAGAAGCATGGACTTATTGTCATCTGATGTTAACACTCACTCTTGGATTGCTTCTGCTACTCGTAGTGACCTGGACACTGTTACAAAATGTCCCATTTTGTGCCATCTCCTACATTCTGCTTCTTTAGCTGAAAATTTTTGCCACATGTGGCTTGGTGTCTTGCCACATCTTCCACAGCTTTTCCGAGCTTCCCTACTGTTAAGGTTCTTTAGTCTCCCACTCTTTAGTTGTGCACTATTCTTATGCTGTAAATATGTCTGACTACTCCTGCCACATTTGTGTCTTCTCTTTACTGTGTCTCATGATTGTCTCAGGAAGTGTAGATTTTCTCATGCAATCTACACTTGTGACTAAGTCACATTACTGTTTCTTCATTGTTTCTTGCATTCTCACTTTTGCTACAGCTTTTGATAGTATGAGATCTGGGTCTAATTGAAGCTGTGCTGATAAATTGGTGTTTCTCCAACCAACAACTATCCTGTCTCATTAGTTCTTCTTTTAATGATCTGCAACACTAAGAATTGCAGTAATTCAAGTCTCAGCTGTTCCACCTTTTCCTCCTATTAAATTTGGCTCTTTCATATGTAATACTCTGTCTGCCTATGAAACAGGCATCACAAGCTTCTTTCACATTGGAGTATTCATAACTGTACAACCATTCCTCTGTTAGTGAAATTGCAAAGTCAAATACTCAGAAGTTAGGAAATGCCAGAATTAAGATTGCCTGTGCAACTTTGTGTTTACAACACCCTTGAGAGGTTAAGGTGGCGGTTCTCAACTGTGGTCCACCACTTCTTCAGGGAAAGCCCCTGGCGCACTGGGCCGGGTTGTTGACCTGCCATGTCCGCAATTCATCTAGTTGAGGCTTCCACTGGCCGCGGTGCTCTGCTCCAGGCCAATGGGGGCTGCAGGACGTGGCGTGGGTGTGCAAGGGGCTTTCCTCGAAGAAGCGGTGGACCACAGTTGAGAACCACCGGATTAAGGGATATTGTTATCCCCAGTTGACAGATGGGGAATTGAGGCCAGAAATCTTAAGGTCAAAAGTATCCACTACTTTTGGGTGCCTAATTTGAGATGCTTAGGGCCTGATTTTTTCAGTGTACTTAGCTTGATATAACACTTTATATGCTCAAAGCACAGCTTCCTTTGACTTCAATTGCAGCTGTGACTACTCTCCAAATGACACCCCAGAGCGTTCTTGCCCTGCCATTTCCAGTTCCCAGTTCTCCCCACCCTCCAGCTCCTTGTCTCAGTAAACCTAATTTGTCTCCCCAAACCCTGGCTTCTCATTAGATCTGTCTCTCCTCCACCCCCACCTCTTTCCTCCAGCCCCACTGGTTCTCAGTTCCAGTCTGCATGCCCAGCCAATCCCAGTAATTTTTCAATTTAATGAAATGATAGCACCAGACCAGGTCAATTATTTGTATTTTATGGTTCCTCTATTAACTCCACTGCTTTAATAGCCTGCATACTGAAGTTTAAATGGCATGTCATTATATTAGGTAATTTGTCTTATCATAGAATCATAGAATATCAGGGTTGGAAGGGACCTCAGGAGGTCATCTAGTCCAACCCCCTGCTCAAAGCAGGACCTAATCCCCAACTAAATCATCCCAGCCTGACCTTAAAAACCTCTAATGAAGGAGATTCCATCACTTCCCTAGGTAACCCATTCCAGTGCTTCACCACCATCCTAGTGAAATAGTGTTCCTAATATCCAACCTAAACCTCCCCCACTGCAACTTGAGACCATTACTCCTTGTTCTGTCATCTGGTGCCACTGAGAACAGTCTAGATCCATCCTCTTTGGAACCCCCTTTCAGGTAGTTGAAAGCAGCTATCAAATCCTACCTCATTCTTCTCTTCTGCAGACTAAATAATCCCAGTTCCCTCAGCCTCTCCTCATAAATCATATTCTCCAGCGCCCTAATCATTTTTGCTGAAGATGTTGAAGTACCTAATCATGCTTCAGGCAGAACACAGGCATTGTCCCCTTATCTCCCCCCAATACAGAACTGCTTTCCATGCCCTCCCCAAACTCCTCCCACACATTCCTTGCAACTTTCCAGCCCATCTTGGTACCCTGTTCATGCCACACCTTTGGACAGCTTAAAAAATGATAGCTGGATTTACACACAGCTATGAGAGCCTACACTGCCCTTCACTGTTATCGCCCTTCCCACCAAGCCTTTTGTGTGTGTTGTTAATTGATATTTAGTAAAAACATACTCACTGAAAAGATAACCAATCTTTATTTTTCTCCAAAACACAGTGGTTGCTGCTGGAATTAATACACAGTGGCAATTTCATCGTTTGCTGACTACAAATCCCGGTCAGGAATCATAAGAATTTTCATGCAAGGTGGCAAGTTAACAAAGCAAGGCAGAGTGTTGTATAGAAAGACACATTACTGGTGCTCATTGTCAAAATGTTGCCTCAAAGTCTACCTAATTCAAATAGCCCCTCATTGTGCCCCTCTGTGATAAATGAAGGACACCCAGCCAGCCAGTTAGCTATAAAATCCCTCTTGGTAGCTGTTCTCTACTTGCTTTATCTGTAAAGGGTTAAAAAGTCTGCTTGCATGCATAGGTAAAAGGAAGTGAGTGGGCACCTGACCAAAAGAGCCAATGGGAAGGCTAGAACTTGTAAAAATTGAAACAAGACTCCCCTTTTGTCCGTGTGTGGTGTTTCTCCCAGAGAACAGGAACAGGGCTGGACTATGCTGTAAGAGCTTGCGCCTGGTATGAAAAATCATTAAATCATACCTTGAAAGTACTCATTTGAAACCCCAGATATGTAAATAGATCAGCAAATGTCTAGGAAGACGCAATTTGGTTTATCTCTTTTATTTCTTTATGGCTTATCATAGAATCATAGAATCTCAGGGTTGGAAGGGACCTCAGGAGGTCATCTAGTCCAACCCCCTGCTCAAAGCAGGACCAACCCCAACTAGATCATCCCAGACAGGGCTTTGTCAAGCCTGACCTTAAAAACCTCTAAGGAAGGAGATTCCACCACCTCCCTAGGTAACCCATTACAGTGCTTCACCACCCTACTAGTGAAAAAGTTTTTCCTAATATCCAACCTAAACCTCCCCTCTGCAACTTGAGACCATTACTCCTTGTTCTGTCATCTTCTACCACTGAGAACAGTCTAGATCCATCCTCTTTGGAACCCCCTTTTAGGTAGTTGAAAGCAGCTATCAAATCCCCCCTCACTCTTCTCTTCTGCAGGCTAAACAATCCCAGTTCCCTCAGCCTCTCCTCATAAGTCATGTGCTCCAGTCCCCTAATCATTTTTGTTGCCCTCCGTTGGACTCTTTCCAATTTATCCACATCCTTCTTGTAGTATGGGGCCCAAAACTGGACACAGTACTCCAAATGAGGCCTCACCAGTGCCGAATAGGGGGGAATAATCACGTCCCTCGATCTGCTGGAAATGCCCCTACTTATACAGCCCAAAATGCCGTTAGCCTTCTTGGCAACAAGGGCACACTGTTGACTCATATTTAGCTTTTCGTCCACCGTAACCCCTAGGTCCTTTTCTGCAGAACCGCTGCCCAGCCATTTGGTCCCTAGTCTGTAGCAGTGCATGGGATTCTTCCGTCCTCAGTGCAGGACTCTGCACTTGTCCTTGTTGAACCTCATCAGATTTCTTTTGGCCCAATCCTCTAATTTGTCTAGGTCCCTCTGTATCCTATCCCTACTCTCCAGTGTATCAACCACTCCTCCCAATTTAGTGTCATCTGCAAACTTGCTAAGGGTGCAGTCCACACCATCCTCCAGATCGTTGATGAAGATATTGAACAAAACTGGCCCCAGCACCGACCCTGGAGGCACTCCACTTGATACCAGCTGCCAACTAGACATGGAGCCATTGATCACTACCCGTTGAGCACGACCATCCAGCCAGTTTTCTATCCACCTTACCGTCCATTCATCCAGCCCATACTTCTTTAACTTGCTGGCAAGAATACTGTGGGAGACTGTATCAAAAGCTTTGCTAAAGTCAAGAAATAGCATATCCACTGCTTTCCCCTCATCCACAGAGTCAGTTATCTCATCATAGAAGGCAATTAGGTTAGTCAGGCATGACTTGCCCTTGGTGAATCCATGCTGACTGTTCCTGATCACTTTCCCCTCCTTTAAGTGGCTTGTGGACTCCTCTGTGCTAAACCCAGGTGCTTTTGTTTTGCTTGTAAGTCTACGTTCCAAATTTATTTTCTTTCTTTTTGTTTTGAATAAAAATTACCTTTTTTTAAGAATAGGATTGGATTTTTGAGTCTCTAAGAGTTTTGTGCACATGTTGTTTAATTAACTGCCCTGATTTACTTTGTTTTTCTTTCTCAGCTCTTCCGTGTGTGTGTGTGTGTGTGTGTGTGTGTGTGTGTGTGAGAGAGAGAGAGAGAGAGAGAGAGAAAGGGCTCCAGGGTACCCCACAGGAAGGAATTCCCAAGTGAGCCTTTCTGGTTTTTCAAAAGGGGTTTTTTGCACTTGGGTGTGGCAGCATCTACCCATCCAAGGTCAGAGAACAATTGTAACCTTGGGAGTTTAATACTAACCTGGAGTAGCCAATATTAATTTTTAGAATCCTTGTGGGCCCCCACCTTCTGCAATCAAGTGCCTGAGTGGGGAATCAGCCTTGACACCCTCTAATAACCTGGTATCTGACTGCTCAAAATCAGCCGCCAGGCAATCCACCTCTGCGCTCCACCCTGGGGGGAAACTACTCACCCTTAGCCTCACAAATATTATGGAGTGCACAGCATTTGCTATGACCATGGGAATATTTTCCTCATTTCCCCATAAAGGCAGGACCAGCATGCTTTTAATTTGCCAAAGGCACATTCTACGGTCATCCTGTGCCTGCTCAGTTTATTGTTGAAGCAGTCCTTGCTGCTATCCAGGTTTCCCATGTAAGGCTTCATGAGCCATGGAAGTAAAGGGTACACTGGGTCTCCCAGGATCACTATGGGCATTTCAACATCCCACATTGGAATCTTCTTGACTGTAAAGAAAGTCCCTGTTTGCAGCTTTCTGTACAGGCCAGTGTTCCTGAAGATGCGTGCGTCATGCACCTTCCCGAACCACCCTGTATTGATGTCAGTGAAATGCCCATGATGATCCACAAGAGCCTGCAATACCATACAGAATTACCTCTTTCTATTGTTATAGTCCATTGAAAGATGGTCTGGGGCCAAAATTGGGATATGCGAGCCATCTATTGCCATGCCGCAGTTAGGGAATTCCATTGCCGCAAAGCCATCCACTATTTCACGCACATTGCCAAGAATCACAGTCTTTCATAGCAGGATGCAATTAATGGCCTTTGCACACTTGTGTTAACACAGTCCCAATGCTGGACTTCCCGACTCCAAACTGATTTGCGACCAAGTGGTAGTAGTCCAGAGTTGCGAGCTTCCACACAGTGATCACCACATGCTTCACCACCGAGCGGGCAGCTCTCATTTTGGTGTCCTTTTGCCACAGTGCAGGGGCAAGCTCCACACACAGTTCCAGGAAGATGAAAATAAGAAAGAAAAACTTGTAGCACCTTAGAGACTAACAAATTTATTTCAGCATAAGCTTTCGTGGGTTAGTACCCACTTCATCGGATGCATGGAATGAAACATACAGTAGACAGATATTTATACAGTCAGAGAAGCATGATAAGGTGGAGGTGCATAGACCAACCTTAAGAGGCTAATTAATTGAGAGGAACCATAACAGCAGGGGAAGAAAAACCTTTGAAGTGATAAACAAGATGGTCACACAGGTGTGAATGAGGATCGTTAACTTAAGGGAAATAGATTCAATTAACGTAATGGCCGAGCCATTCGAGGTCCTTATTTAATCCTGAGGTAATGCAATCTAGTTTGCATATCAATTCGAGTTCAACAGTTTCTCTTTGAAGTCTGCTTTTCGAGTTAATCTGTCGCAACACTGCTACCCTCAAGCCAGGAAGGTGGCTTTCTGCATCTGAAAGTTCTGCAGCCACCTCTCATCATCCCAGACCTGCATAGTGATGTGATCCCACCACTCTGTGCTTGGTTCCTGAGCCCAAAAGCGATGGTCCACCACATGCAGCTTCTCCAGGACTGCCAAAAGTAATCTGGTGTTGTTTCCTTCCATGGCACACATGAGGTCAGGTACCTTGGATTCCACTTCAGATTTGGAGTTCATGATATACTATATGACCATGCATTATGTGTTCATAACAGTGACCACAACAGTAGAGAGCAGTATAGGATCCATCCTTTCAGACAGAGATAGCGGGCACACAGTAAACAGGGGCCATTGAAAAATGCTGCAAAATGCAGTCAGAAGCCCAAGGAATGATGGGACAGAAAAAAACTGCATCATGGGATGTTGAGCCCATATTCATGATGTGCTGCTATCCACTCCACAACTCCTAGCTGCAGAAGGTGGAGTAGCACAGTGGAATAGAATCATAGAATAGCAAGGTTGGAAGGGACCTTAGGAGATCATCTAGTCCAACCCCCTGCTCAAAGTAGGACCAATCCCCAATTTTTGGCTTAGATCCCTAAATGGCCCCCTCAAGGATTGAACTCACAACCCTGGGTTTAGCAAGCCAATGCTTAAACCACTGAGCTATCCTTCCCTCCAGCTACCCACTCTGCACTGCTCTCACTGTTGATGCTAGAGCACCAACTGTGGAGACGCTCTGCCGACAGAAGGAGCATTGCGTGAACATGAACATGCTCAAGAGATGTGATTATACCAGTTTTTGATCATTGGTGTAACTTGCATTGACAAAATTGTGTAGTGTACACAAGGCCTATATGTTGCTTTGAGAAGCTTCCAACAAGCCTGTCTCACTCTGAATGAGAAATATGAATTTAGAAAGGCACAGAGAAAATTTGTAGGACACATAATTAACAAACAGGAAATTCAGCCAGATTCAGACAGACTTTACCTGAACCCAAAGATGTTTCTGCTATAAGAAGATTCCTGGGTATGGCAAATCATTTGGGGAAATTCTTACCAAATTTAGCTTATCTAGCAAACCCTTACGATATCTCCTGAATGTGATCTCACAGTATGTGAATCTGGGGTAGCATACAATGGAACATATTTAATAAAATAAAAGAGCTACTGACACATCCACTTGTTTTGGCACAATATTGAGTAAACTATCCAAAAACAGTAGCAGTAGATATATCTACATATGGTTTAGGTGGAGTGCTTATACCAAAGCAGCCAGAAGGAGACCGGAGACCAGTTGCGTTAATATCAAGAAGCCTCACAGTAACTGAGCAGTGATATGGTCAAGTGCAAAAGGAAGCTTTATCAATTGCTTGGGCTGTGAACAGCTCAAGGGATATCTGTTTGGCTTGGATTTTAATACAGAAACAGACCACAAGCCCTTAGTGACATTATTGGGTTCAAAACCACTATATGACCATCCACCTAGAATTCTAAGATTTTAACTACGTCTGATGTGATTTTCTTTCAACATTGAATTCATACCTGCACCACACTTTCAACTTTGATAGACACTAAAAATCAGGGACAATATTCAGAGACACTGATTATGGCTTATTACAACAATCTGTAACCCACAACAATAACCACCTATGATACCTTTCCTCCCTTTCTATCCTTTCCTCCTATGACTACAGGGATGTTAAGTACCTTGAATGGTCCCTTGAAATATGTGTTAACTACTTATGCTAAACAATCTGTTCCATCTTGTATTTAGCTGTGACAATTTGAATACGTTTCTCAGACCTGAAGAAAAGCTCTGTGTAAGCTCAAAAGCTTCTCTCTCTCACAAACAGAAGTTGGTCCAATAAAAGATATGACCTCACCCATCTTGTCTCTCTAACATGCCACTTGTTCTGGTAGCAATTGCAGCATCTGCCAGCTGACTTCAGCAAATTAGAGATAAACAACTAAAGGATGAGATTTGCAAGAAACTTACACAACTCTACCAAAGAGAGTGGAGCAAAGGAATTAACTTACAACAGACCTACTACCATATTGGCAGGACTGAAATGACCTTCACGTGGCCAATGGCCCACTTCTGAAAGGAAAATGCATTCTTATTCCTATGGTATTTCATAAAGAGATGCTCTCCAAAATTCACAAGGCACACCAAGGTATAAATAAGCACAGGGCATGAGCACAAAAATCTGTATGGTGGCCTGGTGTAAGTAGGCAAATTCAGGCCTTATTATATGGCTCCAAGATATGTAACAAGAAAAAATATTGTCAGAACCATAACTATCCACAAAGCTACTGACAGATTTTGGCAGCAGGTAGCCACAGATTTGTTTTTCTGGAAAGGACACACATATATTATTATAGCTGGTTACTTTCTCCAGATATATTGACTTGGCTATACTTACGCAAACCTCATTGGCACAGTCAATCTAGAAACTAAATTCAATCTTCGCAAGAAATGGAGTTTGAAGTCCTCATATTTGGTAATGGGCCTCAATTTACCTCATTCCTAGCATTCCTAGCATTTGTACAGGACTTTGATATTGAATATCATACTAGTAGTCCACATTACCAAAGGAATGGGGAGGTGGAGTGAAGAGTGCAGTCTTTGAAAAGACTTCTACAAAAATCAGTGGACCCATAAAGCACTGCTTATATCTGGCTTATCTCCAGCAGTTCTTCTGGTGGGAAGATAACTAATATGCCTTTACTTGTGGCACCAATACAGTTTAAAATACAGCCTGACCTGAAGGAATTTCAGAAACAATGCTGAAATAAAAATTTGGCAACAACATTTCAATATTTGGTACAGAGCAAAAGCACTGCCTGAATCCAGACCAAGGAAAAAAAATTGGCTCAAAATCTCCCAGACATGTGGAATTGTTCAGAACTTGGCAGAAACTCTCAGATTCTACCTACTGGAGACCCAAAAGGACTTTTCTGGAGGAGCCAGGTTCATCTTCAATATTTCCCAACACAATGAAGAGAGGATCCAGGACCTATGGGTACTCTGTCAGGAAGTGAGGCCTCTCCACAGGGAATTCCACATGGAATTCCAGAACACGGTCTGGAAGACTGATCAGACCCCCTCAAAAGACTTGCTCTTTTAAATACTGCTCAGGACTATTTAAATTCAGTTGATAAGGAGACACAGAAGTGTAAACAGTTTTATGGAATTTATAGTTTATGTTGAACTTGTGTATGTGTGTGTTTGTGTGTTGTGACAAAGTTCCTCCCCTACCTCGGTGGGTCCTGTGCTTATTGGCGGATTCTGCTTGCCTCAGAGATCTTCCCCTCTAGTAGAACCCACAGTCCAGATCAACTCCTCCTGTGTCTGATAAGGAGTTGGGAGTTTTGAGGGGAACCCGGGCCCGCCCTCTACTCCGGGTTCCAGCCCAGGGCCCTGTGGATTGCAGCTGTTTAGAGTGCCTCCTGGAACAACTGCATGGCAGCTACAACTCCCTGGGCTACTTCCCCATGGACTCCTCCCAACACCTTCTTTATCCTCACCACAGGATCTTCCAGCAGTACGTCCTCTTACTCTCAGCTCCTAGTGCTTCTTGCTCTCAGCTTCTCACATGCAACCTCCTTCCACAGCTCCTCCCCTCTCACTGACTAACTGGGAGGCTTTTAACTAGTTCCAACCAGTCCTTGATTGGCTTCAGGTGTCCCAATCAACCTCCCTGCCTTCTGGAAAGTTCTTAATTGGCCCCAGGTGTCTTGATTAACCTGGAGCAACTGCCATAAGGTATCAGGGATTTGTTTAGCCTGGGGCTAACATACTGGTTCCTTACCACTTTCCTATAGCCCTCTGGCCTTGCCCCATCACAGTGTATACACACACACATTGATTTATAATTTAAGTTTTAATCTTAAGGGTAATATGGAGGGGTTATAGAGCTCCTGGTCCTCCACAGTTACCAGAGAAGACCAGGATGTGTTGCAGCAGGGAGCTAAATAAAAGAGAAACTTCCCACTTAGGGAGTTCTTTAGCAACTGCTTAAAGCAGGCTCCTTGTGTCTATGTCCTCACACTACAAGAATGTTCTTTTAATGTAATCTTTTATGTATAATTATTATTATTATTGACACTAATAAGATTTGACCACCATTTATTCTTTTATTCCTGCAGAGCCAATGCAGCTTTAGAAGAGTGAGCTGGGGTCTCTTCTGGCTTGCACATGATCAACAGAATTGTTAACTAAGTGTCTCACATGCAGAGTCTTTGTTGCTAGCAATGACATATAAGCTAGAAATATCACAGCTTTGCTTTCAGATGTCAGACTGAGTTCGCAGAAGTGGCAGTTAGAAAATCATCCTTTTCTTTAGAAGAACTCAGAGAGAGAGAACACAAATTACAAAATGTAATTTTTAGAGAGCCACTCTTCATGGAATTACTTTTCAAAGAAAACTATCTGTTTTGCACTCCAAAGGCCAGATCCTCAGCTGATGTCAATCAAGGTAGGTCCATTAACTTCAGTGGAACTATGCTGATTTACACCAGCTGAGAATTTGACCTGAAATGCCTAAATAGGAATGACAATAATAATGCATTTATATATTGCCTTCTTTCTGAGGGTCTCACCCGTGTTTTACAAAAGTGAGTATTATCATTTTTTTTACAGATGGGGAAAATGAGGCACAAAGGGATTAAGTGACTTCAAGCTCTCACAGCAAGTCTCTTTCCCTTTCTGCCTAGCATATTACAGAGGCTACTATGCTGTATTAGTCATGACATAATATTTCGAGAACTTACATACAGCATTGCATGAAGTACAATATTTTGACATGGATGTGGTGCAGCTCATTTTTGAGTTTCAGCTTTAACTGACTTTCCAGGCTTTCCTGAATTTAATGCACAATGCAGCAGCTTTGTAGGTGAATTGTGCCATGCTTGGTGTTTTGCACACCTTCATTCCCCAGGCGGCAGGTTCAGCTGAAGAAATTATTCAGCATCTTACACAATTAGCCCTGAATGTTTCAAACCGGGTGACTGAAAGTGTGTGTGTGCAAATCATTCTGCATTCCTAATGAGAAGCTCTGATTGTAAGTTAATGGCTCTGGATCTGCCTCCCACATTTAGAACTATTCATCTTCATTGCTAAATGATAAGGGTAATACTGTGCCCTGAAAGATAAAACGTCCTTCACATGTACAATGCAAATTAGGTCCATTTGTACATACAAGCTTTTCTAACCTAGTTTCTCTAGGCATCTAAGCAACAAATGGTTTTTCATTAATAAAAGGGTAATATAACATCGCATGATTTCAGTTAGCTGCTTGCAGGTGTGACCACATTTGTAGGTTTTGCTATTTAATTTCTTCAGAGAACACCTGCATTTGGGTCATCTGTTTGGTGCTCTCTTTTTGGGTCACCCAGACATAACAACATACCACTAAAAGTCTTCAGGTTCCTCTGTACGTTTCTGAACATAAATCCTCAACAGTTGCTCCCCAGATAGTAAGCATCAAACCAGCTATCCCATTTCTCCTGATTTTGTTCCTTTCCTTCAGGCTTTGTTCTCCCACAGATTCAGTCACTTGAACTGATCTTGTATGGAAGTAAGTACATACTTGAGTAAGCTGGGGAAAAAAGTGATAAGCAAAGTAAATGTAAGCTTCATCCTATTGTTCCATTGTGTGGGTGACAGATTGCCCAGAAACATCAGCTAGAACAATACACTGCAACTGTATATATTCTGTCAGAGTGCTGAATACAGAATGCCAGTGAATTCTAAAACATAAATAAATCAGTTTGATCTTTGTCTCTCCTTTCTAGGTGATGGGAAATGAATTGCAGAAGGACTAGTTCTTGAAGTAAGTTTAGACCATTAACACAGCTGCACTTGGTCTTTCACTGTAAAATTATAGCAGGAGTTGCACCTCAAATGGCTTTATATTTGCATTTTTATTAAATATTTATTGTTCCTCTTTCTGCAAGAAACCATTATTTAGTAGACATACTATTTTTTTTTTTACATTCCCATTTTCTGCTAGTTTACATGTACTAGCCCTGGAAATAAACATACTTTATTATAAAGAATCTTAATCTTCAAGGTTACTCAAGCATTTTATTTCCTGAGGTTTCATCCAATTATCATTTATTTTAAAACAAAAATAGAGATAGGAGAAGCAGGGGGAAGCATTGAATGTTAGTGCAAAACAACAACATTCATAAGATTGCTGTGCACATATGGTGCTATCCATCTAAGCATCTGAAAGTGCTGAATATATATTAACACATGTAGCTTCTCAATACCTATCTGAGTTAGGTGCTGTTAATCCCATTTTACAGATAAGAAAACTGAATCACAGAGAGACTAGGATGGACGGGTCTGATTCTACTCTCACTTATACCAGTTCTATACCAGTATAAAGCTTCATTGTCTTCTGTAGAATCACTCCTGTGTAAATGACTGACAAATTAGGCTGGAAGGCCTGAGTTTTCAAAAGTGCTCAGCATCCACAATTTAAGACAGATTTTCAAAAGAGCTCAGATTCCATTTAAGCAACAAAATAAGTGGCCAGATTGTCCAAAGAATTCAACACATTGGTGGTAGGCATCACAAAGGGAGCTACTGGGTCCTGAAAATGTGGTCCTTTTTGGCATCTAAGACAAGACACTGTCAGAGGTGTTCGTGGTAAATCCTAACAATGATTTTCAAGACATCATACAGAGAAAAATGTCCATGGGCCACAATCCTCCCTGAATGCCCCTGGGGTAGCAACACACAGCTGCTTCCTATGGATTGTGCCCTAGGTCACGATCTGTGATGCCAAAATTGCCATACTAAGATTTGCAGAACAAACTAAGCTAGACAAATGTCATTCATGACAGAGCAAAATCAAGCCAGCCACTGAGAAATCTTGCTTAAATAATGCACCTCTCTATACTAGCAGAGGGAAATGCTGTAATAAAATCTCAGTCTCAGTTCCTCTACAACAGTCAATACGAAGTTGTGATTCATGTTAACATGGTCACTGACTCTTCCAGAGCCCTGCCTAGCTCGTTTTGCCAGTTTCGTGAAATAACATTCTGCGTCTATTGTGACAAAGTTCCTCCTCTACCTCGGTGGGTCCTGCGCTTATTGGCGGATTTTTGTTTGCCTCAGAGATCTTCCCCTCTGGTCGAACCCACAGTCCAGGTCAACTCCTCCTGTGTCGGATAAGGAGTTGGGAGTTTTGGGGGGAACCCGGGCCCGCCCTCTACTCCGGATTCCAGCCCAGGGCCCTGTGGATTGCAGCTGTTTAGAGTGCCTCCTGGAACAACTGCACGGCAGCTACAACTCCCTGGGCTACTTCCCCATGGACTCCTCCCAACACCTTCTTTATCCTCACCACAGGATCTTCCAGCAGTACGTCCTCTTACTCTCAGCTCCTAGTGCTTCTTGCTCCCAGCTTCTCACATGCAACCTCCTTCCACAGCTCCTCCCCTCTCACTGACTAACTGGGAGGCTTTTAACTAGTTCCAGCCAGTCCTTGATTGGCTTCAGGTGTCCCAATCAACCTCCCTGCCTTCTGGAAAGTTCTTAATTGGCCCCAGGTGTCTTGATTAACCTGGAGCAACTGCCATAAGGTATCAGGGATTTGTTTAGCTTGGGGCTAACATATTGGTTCCTTACCACTTTCCTATAGCCCTATGGCCTTGCCCCGTCACATATCCCCCCCCTCTACTCAACACCATAGAGTTGGGCAACTTGGGATGCCAGGCAGTATGCTCTTGATAGACCATCAGCGTTGCCATGGTGGCATCCAGCCCTGTGCCGTATGCGGAACTGGAATGGTTGGAGGGATAAGAACCACCTGGTGACCCTGGCATTCTTTTCCTTATTCCACTGCATCCACAGGAGGGGTGCATGGTCCGTCACAAGAGTAAATCGCCGGCCCAAGAGGTAATAACGTAGGGTCTCCATAGCCCATTTGACAGCAAGGCATTCTCTCTCAACTACTGCGTATTTCTGTTCTCTTGGGAGAAGCTTTCTGCTTAGGTAGAGGATCGGGTGTTCCTCTTCTCCCACCATTTGCGACAGAACCACCCCCAACCCCACCTCAGAAGCATCTGTTTGTAAAATAAATTCCTTGTTAAAGTCCGGGGCTGTGAGTACGGGGTCATTACAAAGGGCCGTCCGAAGGTCTGTGAACGTCCTCTCTGCTGCGTCGGTCCACTTCACCATGTCTGGACCTCGGGCTTTCACCAGGTCCATTAGGGGACTTGCCCTAGTAGCGAAGTGAGGAATAAAACATCGGTAGTAGCCTACTACACCTAGGAACGGGCGGACCTGCTTCTTTCGGGTCGGCCGGGGCCAGTTTTGAATCGCCTCTAGCTTATTCATTTGGGGCTTCACTATGCCCCTTCCTACAATATATCCCAGGTATCTAGCCTCTGCTAGCCCTATGGCACATTTAGCGGGATTAGCAGTAAGGCCAGCCCACCTTAAGGTGTGCAGTACTGCCTCAACTTTCTCCAAGTATTCTCGTACAATAGGCGTAACTCGGGCTATCCGATTCCTCATCTACAGTACATGCTCGACTATGTTCCTTCCTGGATTTGGCTCCTCTTCCCAGGCTTCTCTAGCTATATCCAATATGCCCCGGGGGCATATGCCCATATAATAGTTCAAACGGAGAGAAACCTGTGGAGGCTTGCGGAACCTCCCGGATGGCGAACATGAGGTAAGGTAATAGGGTATCCCGATCTTTCTCATCGCAGCTCACCACTTTCCTGATCATGGCCTTGAGGGTTCTATTGAACCTTTCCACAAGGCCATCTTCTTTGTGGGTGGTATACAGAGGTCCATAGGGCTTGTACATGGAGTAACGAACAGAGATCTTTCATCAACTTGGACACGAAAGGTGTCCCTTGATCAGTCAATATCTCCTTGGGTAGCCCAACTCGGGCAAAGATCTGCACTAACTCCTTAGCTATGGTTTTGGAAGCCGTGTTGCGTAGGGGAACGGCTTCCGGGTACCGGGTAGCATAGTCCAGTACACCAAGCACATGTTGGTGGCCCCGAGCTGTCTTCTCAAGGGGCCCTATCAGATCCATGGCTATGCGTTCAAACAGAACCTCTATTATTGGAAGAGGTATCAAAGGAGCCCGGAAGTACGGGCGAGGACTATGTAACTGACACTCCGGACAAGAGGTGCAGTATCGCCGGACATCTTCATGCACTCCTGGCCAGAAGAACCTCCGCAGGATCCGTGCCTGGGTTTTCTCTACCCCTAGGTGTCCTCCAAATAGGTGGCTGTGGGTGAGGCTCAATATGGCTTTTTGATGTTTTCGTGGCACCAGAAGTTAATGTATCTCTTGCTCCTGCATTTGCACCACACGGTACAGGAGATCTTTCTTCACTATAAAGTAAGGTCCTGGACCCCGGACCTTCCCATCCACAGGTATCCCATCTATCTCGGCCACCTCTTTCCTGGTGTTATCATATCTTGGGTCCTCTGCCTGGTCCCGCCTGAAAGTCTCTCTCCCGGACTAACCCGCCCGAGCTCCCAAGGGCTGGCTTCTGTTGCTTCCAATGGCTCACTTCCATCACGGCTGGGGCCAGCCTCCGGCTCACCTTCCATGGTGGTAGTTTCTCTGGCTGCTCGTGTCCGTCTGCCTACTAGGGCGATCTTCTGGCCCTGGGTCAGGATCCGGGTTCCCAAAGCTTTTGCAGCCTTCCTCTCCCTTTTTTGTCTTCCGGGTCTTTTGGGGGGCTGAGAATAGATCCTGAGAAATCTCAGCGAACATTGGAGGTTGACATTCCCCCGGTGACAAGTCGCTGCCCTCAGGGTCCCGACCTCCCCCCAGCCTCTCCGGGGGGAGTAAATTATCAAACCCTGGATAGTCCCTCCCAATAACTACAGTATACGGGAGTTTAGGAACTACACCCACTGTCACCTCAATGGGGTTCCCCTGAACCTCTATCTCCACCTGGATGGTGGGGTAATGGCTTATGGCCCCATGTACGCAAGTCACTGCTATGCGTTTGGCTTGTAGCAGCTGGCTACTTTTTACCAGCTTACCCGATATGAGGGTGATTGCATTTCTGGAGTCCACAAGCGCTATAGTCTCTACTCTGTTTATCTTCACCGGTCTGGTGTAGTTTTGCGGGGCTAATGCGACACCTGCAAGGTGGATAAGGGAGCATGGGACCTCCCAATCCCCCAAGTTACATTGCATAGGCTCCTCGGTGCTAGGACACTGTGCTGCTATGTGTCCCCACTCACCACATGCATAACATCTATAATTGCTTCTAATCACTCCCCTATCCCGGGGACTAGGGGGTTTAGTTCCAGGATTCCCCCCACTCAGGCCAATCCCTTCCTTCTGGGGTCCCCGCTGGTTTTCAGCCCTCCCCTTCTTCCAGCTAGGACTCCCCGGGGGTTTGGGAAGTCTAACATCACAATTTTCTTCCCCCTCAGTGCTCCAACACTTTATGGCCTCTGGTGGCCCAGTCACTCGAACTCTAGGGCTTCGTGCTGCTTGTTTAACCTGGGGTTCCACTTCCTTAACTGGTCGGGTCAGTTCCCTTGCCGTCCTTCTCCTCTCTACCATTGCCACAATCTCGTCATAGGTGGAGGGTTTGTTCTGGCTTACCCATGCGCGAAGGTCTGGTGGTAGTCCCCTCATGTATTGGTCGATGACCAGAACCTCTAGTATCTCTTCTGGATGCCGGGACTCAGTTTGCAACCACTTTCGTGAAAGATGGATGAGGTCATACAATTGGGACCGCGGGCTTTTGTCTTCCTGGTACCTCCACTCATGATACCTCTGGGCCTGCACTGTGGTTGTTACCCCAGATCTGGCCAGGATCTCTGCTTTCAGCTGGGGGTAGTCTGCTGCAGCCTGTTCAGGCAGATCATAGTAGGCCTTCTGGGCTTCCCCACACAGGAATGGGGCGAGGATGCCAGACCACTGATCTCGAGGCCAGGCCTCCCGTAGGGCTGTCCTCTCAAAGGCCAGGAGATATGCCTCTATGTCATCATTCCCCGTCATTTTCTGCAGGCAATTGCTGGCCCGTATGTGTCGCGTCCCATCATGGCCATGGTTCATCTCCGTAAGGGCCTTCACTTGGTTTACCAGTTCCCCCAACATAGTACGGTCTTGAGTGGCCTGGTCCATCAACAGGCAATTGGTCTCCTGCTACAGCCACACTGCCTCCTGTTGGGCGGCTGCCTGGACATGGGTAGCCTCCTGCTGGGCAGCCGTGGCTTGTATCAGTGCCCGTACTACCTCTTCCATTTTGGGGAAAAAAAATAAACCCGCTTCCTTTTTTTTTTTTAAACACCCCTCTTCTTCCACCGCGCTGTGCACACCAATCCCACCTCTGACACCAGTTGTGACAAAGTTCCTCCTCTACCTAGGTGGGTCCTGCGCTTATTGGCGGATTTTTGTTTGCCTCAGAGATCTTCCCCTCTAGTAGAACCCACAGTCCAGATCAACTTCTTCTGTGTCTGATAAGGAGTTGGGAGTTTTGAGGGGAACCCGGGCCCGCCCTCTACTCCGGGTTCCAGCCCAGGGCCCTGTGGATTGCAGCTGTTTAGAGTGCCTCCTGGAACAACTGCACGGCAGCTACAACTCCCTGGGCTACTTCCCCATGGACTCCTCCCAACACCTTCTTTATCCTCACCACAGGATCTTCCAGCAGTACGTCCTCTTACTCTCAGCTCCTAGTGCTTCTTGCTCCCAGCTTCTCACATGCAACCTCCTTCCACAGCTCCTCCCCTCTCACTGACTAACTGGGAGGCTTTTAACTAGTTCCAGCCAGTCCTTGATTGGCTTCAGGTGTCCCAATCAACCTCCCTGCCTTCTGGAAAGTTCTTAATTGGCCCCAGGTGTCTTGATTAACCTGGAGCAACTGCCATAAGGTATCAGGGATTTGTTTAGCCTGGGGCTAACATATTGGTTCCTTACCACTTTCCTATAGCCCTCTGGCCTTGCCCAGTCACACTATCAAACTGTTACATCTCAGAGTAATCACAACCACTTCATAGGTACTCCACCAAGCAGTGTACCAGCAAAGGGGCTGATTATGTAGTTAGAGCCAGGCTCTGCTTTCCTTGCTCCTATTGAGTAATAATCAGTGGGGCTCCTCATGAAGTAGGGCACTATTCAGTGTGAGTGAGGATGGCAGAATTTGGCTCCAAATGGATAACGATACTTATCTGGCAGTTACTACTGATAAATTTTGAGTCATTTGACAATAGATTAATATAATACTATTACAATAACTTTTCTGATTTTTCCATCTGTTCTCTTTCCTGCATGTCCAGCTTTGTCTACAGCTTGGACAAAGAGTACTGTTGTCATTTGGTCTGAGCAGCTAACAACAGTTTTGTTACAGCCCTAGTTTGCCCAGCACAACTGGAAGTAACAGGGCTAATTCTGCAGGAGCTATGTGTGCAGAGCAGTCACAGGATTGGGACCAAAATTAGTGACCATCACTAAAAAGCAAAGACTGGAAAGCTCTAAGAAGCATGGAAAAAATTCAGGAATAGACAATATGAAAGATTACAGGGAGATGGCCAGGTGGGAGGAATATTAGAGTAATGTGGAAAGGGGCAGGTGAGACACACACTGGCAAGACTTGCAAGGCTGCATTGGAAATTAAAGTGAATCCTTTGTGGGGTAACTACAGTAAATAAACCTGGTAAGTGAGAGGCAATATCCTGCAGCTGCATGAGCTCCTACATGAACCTTATTTGCCTTAAGTCACCACAATGGGTACTTTGGAAGTAACAAATCCAAAGATCCAGTGCAATTTATATTGCAAATATAATCACAAATGTAAACTCAAATACATTTCCTAAAGATAATGAATTCTGAAAAGGGGGCAGTATGTTGTGTTGCTAGCAGACTTCTCAGCTAGATGTACCCGATGTACTCATTAACCTGCAGTAAGTGTTATTTTCAAGCCCAGTGATACTTTAACTGCCCTATTAAATCTAAATTAAGTGTTTTTAGGCACTTATACTGCCACCACTTGCTCCATCAGGGATTAAGTAAAAGAGCAGCTTTAAAGAAAATCAGGAGTTACCCTATGGTCTGTTTTATAAAGATATTGAAAAGCCAACTCCCTGTGGGATGTCACCACAGGGGTTCCTAGGCATTGGTATGTGAGTGTTATCACTGATTAAAAAGATGGACTAACACTGAATGGGAGCTGTAAACGATTTTGTCCTTCAAGTGATTATGGCAAACAAGGCTGGCACTGTGACTGATTGATTTAGTAGCAAGGGCACTGTGCTAGGAGACAATTCAGCTGGGTTCTAAGCTTTGTTCTGCCACTCACCTCTTCTGTGATCTTGGGCAAGACATTGCATGTCTCAGTGCCTCTTTTCTCCCTCCTAACCTTTCTTTGTCTGGTCTATTCAGATTTTAAACTCTTCAGGGCAAATGTCCACAGACTATTCAGATGAACTAGGGCTGACTTTTGAGTTCTCCTCATAAATTCCATGTGAAGAACTAAACAAATGCTTAGCATTTACTCCTCCACACTGTTTCAACCAAAAACCAGGCACAACCTGGCTTCATTCATGTTTCATTTTGTATTTCTCTTGTTTGATGCATGCTTTCATGAGCAGTGAAAGAGTTAACAATATTAACATTTAAATCATTATGACTGGGCATCTGAGTTAATTTATTGAGGTGAATGAGTTGTCACTGCATTGCTTATAGTTGTTTCATAGGTGAGATTTTCTTGGCAAGCAATGAAAGCTGAGATTATGAAGCCCATAACTGGAGCTTGAGAGAAGTGCCAGTGTGCTATACTGTCACTCACCTGCTCACGTTAAGACCCGTGTTGTGTGATAGTGTGGGTTTCTGTTCTCTGATTGGATGCTATGATACTGTATTGTATATTTCTGTTCCCTTGCCAAATCGGTGCATAATCAGATTCTTGTGCAAATATTAGTGATACAAATTTGAAAATCATTTTCTACAAACATTATTCATTATTCGCTTACAATTACCTGTTTGAAACATTCCAGCCAGTAAACATATACACTTGGGATACTGAATGAAGACAACCAAGGAAAGTAGTTTAATGTTTAAACAAGTGTTCAGAAATAGTTTTGTGCAGTATTGGCCAAGCTCTAGCAGTGGGTATGAATTATTCAGACTCTTCATAATGAAGTGTACAGTCTAAATAGCGACTGTTGGATAATTTGGAAATAAAAAGAGTGTCTCCTCTACCTTCCTAATTAAACAAGGTCTGTAATTTATATTTTGGAAGAGTTTTTCCAATATTTTCAATATTTAAGAAGAGAATCTTAGGAATTATTTAAGAGCTTAAATCACTCAAGAAGTCTTGGCCTTTAACACTTAAATACCGGTTAATTTATTTTTCTATTTATAATGCTCTCAGCAACAAATGTAATGCCAAAAAAATTATTTAATATTCACAAAGGGTTGTCACTTTAAAAATGTTTCACGTAACTCCATATGCTTGACTTTAATGGAAATTCTTAACTCAGACATCTTATTCACTGGCAGTGTAAGTAAGCCCAGCACTCAGGGCCCATACAATGCATTGTACACCATGGTAAATCTTAAGATGTTTGTAGGTGATCAAGAGACAACCGTGTGGGTCCTGTTCTCTGAAGTTTGGAATGCACCCCTCTGCATAGGGCTAGAATAAGGCCTATCTAATCCTCCAGTCCCATATTATAGTCTTTAAAATAGGGTGAGATTGAAGTGGCACGTGGGCCTTGGGCTCACTCTACACCAACTGAATTTCACTTTAAGTTAAATACCACCTTGGGTGAATTTCTAGAAAATAATTACTTTCTATAATAACAAGAAGTTCACGAGAAGCAAATATTCCTCCAGTTGTTCTGTATATAATTGATGGCTACCTGGTCTTACACTGAAGAAATGCTTCTGAAATACTTTATTCACTATATTTCCTTTGTGCTTTTTAAATTGGAGATATGAAGGAACTAAAGAACTTGAAAACACATTTGTGTTTTCCTTTCCTTTCTTTTTCTTTTTTTCTAGGAACTTGTATAATAATGAGTCTTGACATGCTAAGATGAATCTGTACAGACAACTGTCAGGGTTCCCTCCCCACTCTGAACTCTAGGGTAAAGATGTGGGGACCCGCATGAAGCGCTCCTAAGCTTGTTTCTACCAGCTTAGGTTAAAACCCCCCAAGGTACAAAATTCCCTGCACCCTGAGAAATGCTTCTCTCACTGCCACCATCAAGTGCTTTAAACAGGAATCCGGGAAAGGAACCACTTGAAGTTCCCCTTCCCCCCAAAATACCCTCTCAAGCCCGTAAACCCCCTTTCCTGGGAAGCTTGAGAATAATCTGCTAACCCAATTGGTTACACAGTGATCTAAAAACCCACCCTGGGGTCTTAGAACCATAGAAAACAGTCAGCTTCTTAAAAGAAGGATTTTTTTAAAACAAAGAAGGTAAATTCATCTCTGTAAAATCAGGATGGCAACTATTTTACAGGGTACTCAATTTCCAAACTCAGAGGGATTCCCGCTCTGGACAAAACCTTAAAGTTACAGAAAAAACAGGAATAACCCCTCCCTCTAACACAGGGAAAGCTCACCAAGCAAAACAAACAGAAACCTACTTGCTATGCTGACTAAACTTACTTTAGAAAAGTGAGGTTTGGTGAGAAGATGACTGGTTGAGGAGATTGATTTTCTGCAGGTACAACTCTAAAGGAGTTGGCTGATGTGACTGCAGAGCCATTGACCATTATCTTTGAAAAATCATGGCAATCGGGGGAGGTCCCGGATGACTGGAAAAAAGCTAATGTAGTGCCCATCTTTAAAAAAGGGAAGAAGGAAGATCCGGGGAACTACAGGCCAGTCAGTCTCACTTCAGTCCCTGGAAAAATCATGGAACAGGTCCTCAAGGAATCAATTCTGAACCACTTAAAGGAGGGGAAAGTGATCAGGAACAGTCAGCATGGATTCACCAAGGGCAAGTCATGCCTGACTAACCTAATTGCCTTCTATGATGAGATAACTGGCTCTGTGGATGAGGGGAAAGCAATGGATGTGCTATTTCTTGACTTTAGCAAAGCTTTTGATACAGTCTCCCACAGTGTTCTTGCCAACAAGTTAAAGAAGTATGGGCTGGATGAATGGACGGTAAGGTGGATAGAAAACTGGCTGGATGGTCGTGCTCAACAGGTAGTGATCAATGGCTCCATGTCTAGTTGGCAGCCGGTATCAAGTGGAGTGCCCCAAGGGTCGGTGCTGGGGCCGGTTTTGTTCAATATCTTCATCAACGATCTGGAGGATGGTGTGGACTGCACCCTTAGCAAGTTTGCAGATGACACTAAAGTGGGAGGAGTGGTTGATACACTGGAGGGTAGGGATAGGATACAGAGGGACCTAGACAAATTAGAGGATTGGGCCAAAAGAAATCTGATGAGGTTCAACAAGGACAAGTGCAGAGTCCTGCACTGAGGACGGAAGAATCCCATGCACTGCTATAGACTAGGGACCAAATGGCTGGGCAGCGGTTCTGCAGAAAAGGACCTAGGGGTTACAGTGGACGAAAAGCTGAATATGAGTCAACAGTGTGCCCTTGTTGCCAAGAAGGCTAACAGCATTTTGGGCTGTATAAGTAGGGGCATTTCCAGCAGATCGAGGGACGTGATTATTCCCCTCTATTCGGCACTGGTGAGGCCTCATTTGGAGTATTGTGTCCAGTTTTGGGCCCCACACTACAAGAAGGATGTGGATAAATTGGAAAGAGTCCAGTGGAGGGCAACAAAAATGATTAGGGGGCTGGAGCACATGACTTATGAGGAGAGGCTAAGGGAACTGGGATTGTTTAGCCTGCAGAAGAGAAGAATGAGGGGGGATTTGATAGCTGCTTTCAACTACCTGAAAGGGGGTTCCAAAGAGGATGGATCTAGACTGTTCTCAGTGGTAGAAGATGACAGAACAAGGAGTAATGGTCTCAAGTTGCAGAGGGGGAGGTTTAGGTTGAATATTAGGAAAAACTTTTTCACTAGTAGGGTGGTGAAGCACTGGAATGGGTTACCTAGGGAGGTGGTGTAATCTCCTTCCTTAGATGTTTTTAAGGTCAGGCTTGACAAAGCCCTGGCTGGGATGATTTAGTTGGGTTTGGCCCTGCTTTGAGCAGGGGGTTGGACTAGATGACCTCCTGAGGTCCCTTCCAACCCTAAGATTCTATGATTCTATGATTCTTGTCTTCCAAGATCACTCTGACTCAGACAAAGAGCCACACACACCTTCCCCCCTCCCAAGATTTGAAAGTATCTTGTCCCCTTATTGGTCAGATGCCAGCCAGGTCAGGTGTCAGTCTGGCTCCCTGCATTTCTTAACCCTTTACTGGTAAGAGGATTTTATAGCACTGCATCCGGCCCTCTCCCCCTTCCCTTTATATTTATGACAACAACCAAGAGACTAAATTCCCTCAAAGAGTGGGTACATACAACACAGTGCTAAAACTCAGTCATTTACTCAAACCTTATATCTCTAAAAAGGCCATATTGTCCCAGTCCACATAAGTATTGCTTGTCAAAATACAAACTTTTTGTGGACCTGGCACTGCACTGTGGAATCCCCCTTGAGCTAAAGCGGAGCAGTGACAGGGAACAGGCTGGGATCATAGCCAAGTACAGTAAAACACATGTATGCTGGAAGAACTCAAGAAATGACATCAGACACCCTGAGGATTTTCTGCCATACCCAGGAATCTGCTGCCCTTGCAGTTTAAGGTTGGTGTAACCCATATTCTTTCACTGCAGTAAAGTAGAACCTCAGAGTTATAGGAATGGAAGTTGTTCATATCTCTGAAAAGTTTATAACTCTGAACAAAATGTTGTTTCCAAAGTTTTCAACTGAACATTGACTTAATACAGCTTTGAAACTTGACTATGCAGAAGAAAAATGCTGCTTTTAATCATCTTAATTTAAATGAAACAAGCACAGAAACAGTTTCCTTACTTTGTCAAATCTTTTTTATTAAACTTACCCTTTTTTTAAAAAATAGTTTATGTTTAACACAGTACTGTACTGGCCTTTTTTTTTTCTGTCTCTGCTGCTGCCTGATTGCGTACTTCCAGTTCCAAATGAGATGTGTGGTTTGATGAGTCAGTTCATAACTCTGCTGTTTATAACTCAGAGGTTCTATTGTACAGAGTGGTATAAATAAGCTAATAAACAGTGGGTAGGATACATAGTTTCCTGTTTTGTTTTGGCATGCTTGTCAGAGGATTTCATGTCCATTCCACAGTTAAGGGAAAACCTTCCAAAAGAAGAGCCTAAGAGAATCTGTATGTGTGCATACATATATTTTGAATTTGTGGTAGTAACCAGAACGAAACTTGAGGGGAAACTCCTAGCAGTGTTATCTTAAAACAGTTGTTGTTGACAATATTCATGATCATTTAATGGACTGGAAATAAACTGTTTTGTTTTTATATACCCACAGATAGATTTAGTAATGGTTTTGCTTTTAGACATTGTGTCACTTTTGTTCTTTCAGAGATTTAACTCTTACGATATTGAGAGAGATCAAAGTCCTGAGAAGATTAAACTCTAGTCTATACCCTAGCAGAGAGCTAAGCTGAGGTGCAGGAACAGGGGAAGGGAATATTATACCTAACATTATTAGCTTAGTGCTTTGATTGTGATGCCTGTGAGAAGTCTCCAAACTCTCCAAAGAAAAGCAGAAGAGAAGAAAAGGGTTCATTCGGAAAGTCCAGAAAGCAATCCAGAATTAGAAATTTTGATTTGTATATTGCAGTGTGATATCCTTTGGGAAATACACTGTATGCACACACTTTTTGGTTTTCGGTACTCAGGCCAATAAATTGGGTGCCAGTGTTTGACCTCTCCTCTCACTAGCCCTACACAACCAAAATCTAGTCCAAATATTTCTGCTTCTTCCTCCACCACACCTCTACGAACTGACCTTTTCTTTTTTCCCCATGCTTAAAACACTAATTGAGCATCTCATGGTCTCCATTCTTGACTACTGCAGCCATTTTCTTTATGCTCTTCCTGACCTCTACTAAACATTAGCTCACCTGCCTTTGTCCATTCAAAATGCTGTTACTATGATCATCTTTCTGAGTCATCAGTGTGCCCCTGACTGCAGTCTTTGGCTACTGGTGTAGCACAAATGAGGATAATGGATTATAATAATAATTTGTTTTACAGAGTTCAGAAATCTTACATAACCTATTCTCTAAAGATGAAATTTCTGAGGAATTTAAACTGCAATACTTCTCTGAAAAGTGGCTGTGTCAAAATGGCACAAATCTTCCTCCTAAGTGTATTTAGAATCATGTTTGCTTAAGTTAGTGACAACAATAGTACTTTTTACTCTTGTTAGCACTGCAGATCCCACACAATGGAGCTTTGCTGATATACACCAGCTGATGATCTGGTATCATCAATAAAACTGTTTACTAAGGTCCAATCAGTTTCATCTGTGAATTCCTATTAAAAGCTTCACAGTTATCATTGAGGACATAATTTGGAGACAATGGTTTTGCAAAGGCTTAATTTGTCTTGCAGATGCTAAATCACTGATGAGCTTCAGAATCCAGATTAGCTTTGCAAGACTGTTTTAGGACGTGATATGGAAGTCACTGAGAGACAGATATGGGTACATACACAACCATTTTTTACATAAACACTTGTCAAAGTAGAACTGCACTTTGACATAACTAATGATCTTGGTTGAGGTATGCACATTTACATTTATTTTTAAATCATGTTTTGAATTAGGGAGAGAGGGGATTTCTCCAAATCTAGGAAAATCCTGTCTCTCTAAACTAAGCTTTTGAGTATTTTGAACTGCTTTGTCCATTGAGGAAGAATATTATTGACCAGTTGTGTATGTATAATAGTGAGTTTAAAGTACATATTAGATCAGAGTAACAAGCTTACCAAATTAATAACAATATATTTATGATCCTTGAGAAATTCGGGAGCTCACAACTCTTCTGAACAGCAGCTGTAAAAAGATCCTTATTTAACTTCCATCAAAGGAAGATCAATAAGATTTTTTTAAAAAAAAGAATAATGCAAGGAACTTTTTCATGTGTAGAAGTGACAGAGTCCTGTGAGTTAGTCTCTAAGGTGCCACAGGACTCTTTGTCGCTTCTACAGATCCAGACTAACACGGCTACCCCTCTGATACTTTTTCATGTGTATGTTTACACACATTAAGTTACTTTGAAACTTATTCAATAACTTACTGGGAGAAACTACATAAACAAATGGCTGATGAATTGTCAAATATAAGGAAAAAATGCAAAACATCAAAGAGATAGTGCTACCCAATCAGCAGTTGGATGCATTAAACTTTAATGACCTTGAGAAAGTAAACTGCCTCATCTTTGATTAACAAAGTATTGTACTTGAAATGATCATCCAGCATATATAATGGCATAATAAAAGAAAAGAACAAATATTTTGTTTCTAGATCAATGAAGAATGTTCTTTGTCATGTTTGTGCATTAATTTAATAATGCAAGACTCAGCTTGTTTTGTAGTGGAAAGGGAGGACATCTGTCAGATAGGGACATTTATCTTGTGCTCCAGAGATGTTTGCCACTTAGCTCTCATTCCTAGAATTTCTTGGAACAGGCAGCCTTTTGTGCAGTGTATTGTTTAAAAAAATCAATAACATATCTAAAGTTACCAAAGAGACAAATGGATCTTAAAGTTTGAGTGTCACTGAAGCTTCCTGGACTGAAATTGCTACAAGTGAAATAGGTGTCATTGCATTTGTTGATTCTAGGAAAAAGAGTATTTCTGAATGTAATGAGGTTTCTATACTCCACATGCCCAAACATCAAGGGAGGGGTTAATGTGGACACAGCGAAGGTTCAACTGGAACAGATCATAATTCTGTACTTTCTTCTTAAAATCAAGCAGCATGGCTAGGATAGGGATGTTCTCCTTGAGAAAGAATTTTGACATGGACAACCAGCTGGAGTTATAAACCTGATGGGAATTATCCCTGTGGCCTTTGAAGAAGGCAATTTGGTTAATGCTAGAACAAACCAGAGTGACTGACTAATGATGGCCTTTCTGATAACTGATGGTTATTTAAATTGGACTTGAGGGAACCCATTTGTTAAACATTTTATTGGCCTGAACTAATTCAAAGTGATTAACTTTTTCTATTAAAGGAATAGTGCTGATGAAATAAATGGCCAGCTCATTGGAACTTCATACATAATCTAAGAACTCCCAGACACCATTGCCCCTCTTAAAATAAAAGAGAGAGTTTGGACTAAAATCCATGTTTGGAGGACTTTAACATTAAATGAACTCCCTGGAAGCTTAGGTGGCTAATTTGGGTCAATCCTCACAAAAAAATATACTATTGATACATGTTTCATTTCTATTTTGATGAAAGGTCTCTTCTAAATTGTTTAAATATTTAGATTTGAGGAAGATTTGTCTATATCTAGATATTTACATGGCCCTCATTACCATAGTATCTGAGCCACTCACAAACATCAATGAATTTGTTCTCACAACACTCCCTGTGAGCTAGGGAAACACCATTATTCCCATTAACAGACCTGAGTCATAGAGAGATTGTCACATAAGAAATTCCTGATAGATTTGGGAATTGAACCCAGATTTCCTGAGTTCTAAGCCAATGCTTCAACAGCAAGCTCATCCTCCCACTGCTTTAAAAGCACCTATAGGGCAGTGGTAGTGTTAATTGGTACATGATCTTAGACTTCTTAACTGACTCATCATGTGCTACCCAGGGGCATGTCTGCTTTTCTTGAACTACCTATTCAACATTTGTCTGTGATGCTATACACTTCTCAGGAGGTCAAGGGAACAGCAGTGGGAACAGAGGAATTCTATGAGGATGACTTGTCAGCGCTTTGTAACTAACCCTCTGTTGCTTTCCCTGCACTGATGAAAATAAGAAGCCATTTTAGTTGGGCTTCAGGCTGCAGGTTAAATAATACTAAGTATGAAGTTGCAATTTGTCATTTCGTTTAATCGCTGGACCTTTCTTCTCTCTCATTCTAGGTGATCTCAGAGCAGATTAGACATTTAGGCATAATTATTTCCTAATACCAGTCTAAGGTTCTGAAATCCAATATTACCCTAATATGGACATATATAAAAGAGGACCAGGAGAGATGGCCCCAGTTATCTATCTCCCCTTTTGCTAATATGTTATAGGATAACGTATACATATTACCTTGTCTCTCATAACCACTGCTGATGTATTCCATTTTTCCCCGTCTCATTTAATTTTTTTACCTCCTGAAGAGGTTTTGTTTTCCACTTAAGTCCTTCCTCACACCAGGTTGCCATAAGCCCTTCAAGAGCCAGGTCTTTGCCTCTGTTTCTCTGCTCTTCCAGACCCTCACTCAATGCCACAGATATGGAAGATAGTGATAATAGTTTGACTAGCCCCCATCTATTATATGGTTTAGTGTAAGTCAGTATCTCTGTTACACGTTTGGTCACAGAGACCCCCTTGGGACTGTCACCAGATGTGTTGAGACTACCTCTGAGCCCATTTTCTGTTCCAGTTTGTGCCTCCAGAATCCTGCCTTGTTGAGCCAGTTATGCTAATCTGCTGCAACACAGACCCAGGGTCTGACCCACACCCCAAAAGCTGCAGATTTGACTGAAAACGGCTTAGCAAGTGCTCCTGTCTCTAGCACCCAGACACCCAGTCCCCAATGGGATCCAAACCCCTAATAAATCCGTTTTACTCTGTATAAAGCTTACGCAGGGTAAACACATAAATTGTCCACCCTCTATAGCACTGATAGAGAGATATGCACAGCTGTTTCCTCCCCGCAGGTATTAATTACTTAATCTGGGTAAATTAATAAGCAAAAAGTGATTTTATTAAGTATAAAAAGTAGGATTTAAGTGGTTCCAAGTAATAACAGACAGAACAAAATAAGTTACCAAGCAAATTAAAACAAAACACGCAAGTCTAAGCCTAATATAGTAGGAAAATGAATACAGATAAATCTCACCCTCAGAGATGTCCCAATAAGCATCTTTCACAGACTAGACTCCTTCCTAGTCTGGGCCCAATCCTTTTCAGACCAACGTTGTAGTTTATGGCCTGGTTGCTGTAATCACTCCCACCCCGGTAGTTACTGTCCTTTGTTCCAGTTTCTTTCAGGCATCTCTTTGGGGTGGAGAGGTCATCTCTTGAGCCAGCTGAAGACAAAATGGAGGGGCTTCCAGGGCCTTTTATATTCTCTCTCTTGTGGGTGGAAACCCCTTTGTTTTTCTGTGCAAAATCACAGCAACAAGATGGAGTTTGTAGCCACCTGGGCAAGTCACATGTCCATGAACGATTCAGCTTTTTGCAGGCCGATGCCATTGTTACATGTTAGTTTGACCGTTCCCAGGAAAGCTCAGATGTGGATTGGCATCTCCCAAAGTCCTTTGTTGCAACAATGATCTATATGGTCACAGTTCATGTGAATAAGTCACAATATCACCTAAATTTAGGGCTCAGACTCACCCCCTATAAAAGAAAACAATCCTGCTAGTTGTCTGCATACCTTCATGCCAAAGATCTAGCCCAGGGAATTCTGAAATTTCTTCCCTGTTATTAAGAACTATTTACACATATAAAGACATAGGTGGCATGAGAATGCCTTAGCATCACCCCACTCCAGGCTTCTCCAGTTCCTGCCTTTTGCTTTGAACTCTGTGCTCCTCACATTTTTGCCTTGTAAGCTGTTCCAAGTATCTCCTATCTCTTAGTAATTCTGTTTTACAGGAGATTAATCTTCTTCCATTCTGGTTTCTACCCCCTAAGATTACCCTAGCAAACCACCAAGTTTCATATGCTGTTTTCCAACCCAGATCATAAGCTCAAAACTGAATCCAAGGTTTGTGAACCTTAGCAAAGCTGCTCTGAGCTTTGGGTTTGTAATGAAACATTAAATCAAGTGCTGTTCACCTGATTGAAGATTGTGTTATTAAACTGCCATACAGCTCTACTCCTAGGCACTTTCATTAATCTTTTTCACATCTTCCCCTGGCCACTCAGATCTCTTCCTTGCCCATTCATTTTATCATAATTCATGCTCCACAACTGGTCAATTTACTACAGATCCTCAGCTGGTGTAAATCAGCATAAATCTACTGATGTCAATGGACTATTTTACACCAGTTGAAGATCAGGCTTACTAAATCCAGAGATCAGTTCAGGACTAGAAAATGGGTTTCAGATTGGATAAGTGTATCGTCATGAGGCTCAGTGCAAAAACGAGACCAAGATAATGTATAATAAATTAAAGTAGCACATTCTACAGCATAGGAAAGATAATATACATAGGAGTGATCATTCACAAAGCCATCAGCACAATGTATCCTTTAAGAGTCTATTTCCATTATTATGACATTTAATTGGTAATTTATAGCACATTATTATAATACCAAGCTGTGCACCATATTCTTGTTTATGTCTTTACATTGACATGGCTAATATTCGTAAAATATTACCAATAGATTTTTTGGAAAGTACACCTAAATGATGCATTAGGTAAAGGATCTTTCATTTGCTATTGTTCATTCAAATAAGTCTATATTCATGGTGAATGAGTCAAATTAGATATATTGTTCATTCAGGGAATCTTTAGGCAGTATCTGATACATGTATAAATCTTTATACATTTTTACTAATATGAATAATTGTACATCCTATTTATGTATAATGATTCCTGCTTTCTCCATTTATAACTATATTTAAGAAAACCTATTTGTACATCAGCTTTGACTCTTCATGCTTGCCCTTTGGTCAAGGAGCATACACAGGGAGATGTATGACTTCTAACATGTATTTAAGATGGGTCATCACACTATTTCTACATGTCATCTGACTTTGAGATCTTGCATATGTGAGCCAAAGGGTCAAATTTATCTCTCACATCTGATGAAATTGGCCCTAACACGTCTAATACGTGATGGTAAAAATAGTTGAATGAAGGTGTTCCATACAATAATACAATTCATTTACTTCCAAACATGGTGAATGGGTAGGGTTCATATTATTATTTTCCCACCTCAGCACCATCACTAACACACTAACAAATGAGAAGGGCTTAGAAGCGGCTTCGTCTTCCCTCCTCCACCCTCAAAAAATTGGCTGAACTGAGCTATATCTTCTACCTTACCTTTGGACTTTTCCTCAGGGAAGCGCTGAAGAACTAGTTTGGTCCTTTAAGCGGAAGGGCATCCATTATGTTTACTTTTCTGTTTTACAATAATGATAGACTAAAGTTGTTTGACTTCCATTTAGACTGAGGAGAATCCTTTCCTGCTCTAGCCAGCATTTCATAACCAGTAGTGGTGGAATAATAAACATGTCTAACTTTCAATAGGTCTTTTGCAATGCTGGAACTCCTTTCTACAGCTTAAATAGCATGCAGATATCTCCTTTATAGAAAGGAGTATGTATTTTCACTCACACTTCTTTGTTTGTTTTCCTGATAATTAATCACGTGGCACAGCATAATATTTTAATACATATTTTGACAGTGGTGATGATATAATACTCGTGCTCCATTCTCTGCTACTCATTTTCAGGTGAGCTGCAGGTCTACCAGGCACTAATCTGTTCTATTTTTTAGGGCATTATGTAAATTAGATTACTTATCTGCTTATCAATACTGGTAAGGGAAATCCACAGGGCAATGGATTCTACACCATCTCTAATTACCAGTAAAGTGTAGTTTTTAATGCTAATATTTTGTGTCCTATAAGATTAATTTTCAGAATTAAAGTCATATACATTAAGAAAGAGCTGATAAGCAAAAGATTACTCTTAGGCCAGGTCTACACTAGGGGCGGGGGTCGATGTAAGGTACACAACTTCAGCTATGTGAATAACGTAGCTGAAGTCAACGTACCTCACTCGACTTACTTCGCTCGACTTATCGTGCCATGAGGACGTCGCGATGTCGACTGCTGCCGCTCCCCTGTTGACTCCACTTCTGCCTCTCGCCGGGATGGATTACCAGAGTCGACAGCAGAGCGATCGGGGATTGATTTATTGCGTCTACACTAGACACAAAAAATTGATCCCCGAAAGATCGATTGAAACCTGTCGATTCAGCGAGTAGGGTAGACCTGCCCTTAGTTAATAAGAGAAAATTCTCATGCATACAACTTTTGAAGGCAATTTTCAAAGGAAAACCCGAACATATTCACAACACGATTACAATTCCTTAATAGTGGAGTGTACCTGTTTAGGAAGCTTTACAATATGCTATCCATGTAGTTAATGGGCATTACAGAGTAAAGTATATTATTACAAACTGATAATCAAAATAAAAGGCAGAAAGAACTATTGAGCTATCTCATTGTATCACATATCTGAGACTTAAAAGTGTTGAAATAATGTCAGAGCTCCAACCGAGCAGAAAGAATGCAGACTATTCTTTGTGAGGACAAAACAATCATAATAATTTTTTTCTAATTTGTCTGTAGGAAATATTAATATTAAAGTGCTGGAATGTATGAAGTTTTTAGCAAGAGTCAAATATCTACAAATGTGCCTTGAATATCATTTGATCATTTATGCTTGAAAGATACTAGGGAATTTGGCAGCTGGAATCAAAATCAAGCAGAGGACAAAGAAAGGGTAATGACTGATAAAGGACATGAATAATGAATATTAACTTGAGAGGCATCTAGATGCAGCACCTGAAAATGATGCAAAGGCTCAGCAAAGCTCTCCCAAGTGCTATATCGTATGTACAAGTAGTCTTAGAAATCAGCACCCTGCGGTGCAATTTCTGTACCCATTGGAAAATGCAGCCACTTCAAAAATTTGCCTTCCATCACTTCAGTTGAGCTGGATGCTTTTCATAATGGGATATGACAGATTTTTTAGTGCCTTCTTGATGGGGGAACAAAGGGTCACACATCTGAGGCAAAGCAAGTATGTTCCAAACACATGCAAAAAATTTTTGCCTACTTAATCTTAATCTTCACATCAAGGATCCAGGAGGGGAGATGTTGCTGTACCATTTGTTCTTTGTATGTATGGTTTTAGGATCTGTGCCTTTAAAGACTCAGCTTCCCAGACATAGAGTCTGGGCTGGGCTTTATGAATCTCTTGTTGTGATACCCAGAACAGCCAGTTTGAACCAGACATAGAATAAAGCAGAGCTCTTGCCAGCACCTTAAGCACTGAGAGATCACTGAATGCCATAGTACTTAGGCCATGTCTACACTACAAAGTTGTCGATCTAAGCCACAGTTAGTACATCACTTGTGCGCATGTATACTTGTCTCCTTCTATTGACAGTGCATGTTCTCACCAGGAAAGCTTGTATCGATGCAGAATGCAATTCATCTAGGATAGGTATCTCACTCTGCAACTTGCCACCATCCAGCGCAGGGTCTTTTGGGAAATATTAGCAATGCCTGAGGAAGTCGAAATGAGTCGCACAGGGGTACTTGGAAGCCTGGAGTAAACTTCCCATAATGCCATGTTCTCCATCCCATAATTTGATCTGCATCCCATGATTTTAACACCTTCTATTCAAAATCCCACAAACTCGTGCATCCCTCCTTGCTGTCTTCCATTGCTGACAGAAACATGGAGCCTTAACAGCTCTGCACTATTGTCATGAGCGTTGAAAGCACAGTGCGTATGAGTAGGATCCTACCAAATTCATGGTTCATTTTGGTCAATTTCATGGTCATCGGATTTTAAAAATTGTCAGTTTCACAGTTTCACTTGTTTATATCTGAAATTTCCAGTTGTTGTAGGCATGGAGGTCCCTACCCAAAGGGGGTCGCAAGGCTATTGTAGGGGAGTCATTTGATTGCCACCCTAATTTCTGCACTGCTGCTAGAAGGGGCATTGCCTTCAGAGCTGGGTAGCTGGAGAGCAGCATCTGCTGGCCAGGCGCCCAGCTTTAAAGCCAGTGCTACTGCCTGCAGCGCAGAATTGAGGGTCACAGGATAAAAAGGGTGGTTTACCATATATCCAAGTTTTCCTGGGGGGTGGGGGAGGAGTTACAACTAGAGCCACAGCTTCTCCAAGTGGGTCAGGGGCTCACAGCTGGAGCTGCAGCCTCCCTGCCTGGGTCGGGGGCTGACGAGGGGACACTTTGTTACCTTCGGTGTTGGGCTCCTAGCCAGCAGCTTCATAACTTCCTCAAGCTGGCTCTGGGAGCAGCCCCTACAGGGGAAGAGGAAGTCCAGTCCCTTCCCAGCCCAGGCTGTAACTAGCTGGCGCTCAGCCCACCATAGGATCCCTCGGCTGGGTCGCCCCCCGCCCTGGCCCTCCCCTACCATAGCCAGATTTCACAGGGGAGATCAGATTTCACAGTCTATGATGTGTTTTTCATGGCTGTGAATTTGGTAGGGCCCTGCGTATGATCCTGCAGCATTTGTAGAGCTGCAAGAGGAGCCGCAGGGAACATGACAATTCCTTGGAGGACAGATTACTATGGGACACAGAAAGAAACAATTCAAGGTTATTGGTGGCATTCACAGAGAGCAACTGGAGATGGTGGAGCACCGGTTCTGAGCCCTAGAAACAAGCACTGACTGATGGAATCACATTGTATTGCAGGTTTGGGATGACAAGCAGTGGCTGCAGAACATTCAGATGCACAAGGCCACATTTCTGGATCTCTGTGCTGAACTTGCCCCAGCTCTCTGACTCAGCAACACCAAAATGAGAGCTGCATTGACAGCTGAGAAATAAGTGGCAATTACATTGTGGAAACTTGCAGTCCCAGATTGCTACCAGTCAGTCAGGAATCAATTTGCATTCAGAAAATTCACCATGGGGGCAGTTGTCAGGCAAGTGTACAGGGCAATTAATCGCCTCCTGCTATGCAGTACTGTGACTTTCATCAAGCTGCAGGATGTAGTGGATGGTTATGCAGCATAGAGTTCCCAAACTGTGGTTGGATAATAGATGGCATGGCACCAGACCACCTTGCTGCAGAGTACATCAACTGAAAAGGCTGCTTTTCTATGGTTATGCAAGAGCTGGTGGATCACTAGGGACACTTTACCAACATCAGTGTGGGCTGGTCAAGTAAGGTGCATGGTGTGTGCATCTTTCAGAACACAGGACTGTTTAGAAAGCTACAAGCAGGGACTTTCTTTCCCAGCTAGCGAACTACCATTGGGAATGTTGAAATGCCAGTAGTAATACTGGGTGACTCAGCCTATCCCTTGCTCCCATGGCTCATGAAGCCATACACTGGCTAAGGACCACTTCAGCTACAGGCTCAGTAGGTGCAAAACGACAGTTGAATCATTGAAACCTTTGATCATTTCAAGGTTTGCAGGCATTGTTTACTTACAAGATTGGGATATTTTTTCTCAGTTAGGTCCAATGGTTATAGCTGTCTGTTGTGTCCTGCTTAATATCTGTGAAGCAAAGGGGGGGGGGGGAGTTTCCATGGAAGGTGGAGGTGGAGCAGCTACTGATGAATTTGAACAGTCAGATACAAGAGGTATTAGAAGAGCTCAACACGGAGCTATACAGCTGAAGGAGGCTTTGAAAAACCATTTTAATGTTGAGCCAACAGTGTCGCTGTAGTGTGCTCTACCTGGCCTTGCTGTTTTGCAGCCCGGTATGATTCTTGTAGTGATTGCTGTGTATGTAGGAGTATAACATTGTCAATGCATCTGTTAATATTGTTTGTGAATGATGTTATGAGTTGTGTGACACAGTGCAGTAAAAGGTAATTATTAGCTGTTAGAATTGCCAGAATATGTTATGAACTAATAAAGATGATTTTTCAAAAAAAAAATTATTCTGTAACTTGAACCAGACAATTAAAATTTTATTAAGATTTAAATGTTAATAAATTAAGCGAACAGGGGAAAGAACAATCATGCATATTCAGGTTACAACAGAAGTACCATTGTCAGTGTATTCATGACTGATATCAGGGCCAGATTTCCAATTAGGCACAGTAGCCATTGCCAAGTATGTGACTTTCTAGCCCAACTGGGCTATTTTTAGCTGTCAGCTTCTGGGGTTTAACAACAGTTGTGAGTTGCAGTATTTTGGGCTATTTTGCTACCCTGCTGCCTCTGGCCTCACTGTTCGGGAGTTCTTGGGGGGGAGGAAGCCTGTTGATCTACCCCACCCCCTGTTGAGACACCCCACGTGTCTCACGTTGTGCCCCCTCCCCATAGGTGACATTTGCAGCATGCGCAGAATTCTTGTCCAAAGGAGGCCGAATTAGTTTTCCAAAGAAAATGTACTGCAGTTCTGCCTTTTGACGCTGTGGTGCCAGAACAGCCTGAGCTGGCTGAGGCTGACTGGTCTACAGTGGCAAACAGCTAGCAAGTGGGTGACGGGTGCATTTTTTCCTCAGGTAAAAAGTCACATCAACCTTCTTAGAGCCAGGCTAGGAGGCAGAGTGGGCCACACAGGGCCACACGCTGGGGGTGGTGGCATCACAGGGCCACACGCTGGGGGTGGTGGCGTCACAGGGCCACCTGGGGACATGGAAGGGGGGCTCCAGGCAGGTCCACATAGGGAGGCTGGGTGGGAAGCGCTGAAGATGCTGTACCTAGGGGCACAAACGGTGTAAATCCAGCCCTGCTGATATCAAAACGTAAGATGCTGAACTCACTCACCTGCTCCCCAAGTTATAAGCACTACATTCTCATTTCTTCTTGATTGAGCCATGGTGAGTATGTCCCTCTGGGGGTTGGGGAAATGAGGAGGGAATAGTTCAGTTGCATGATTCTAGTTGTACAGGGCAATGGAACTGAATACTGGTGGTGGTTTGAGCTGATATCTCACTCCTGAGGGTAACAGAGGCAGAGAAAGCACAACTGCTGCTGGTGTCCCAATGTCACCCAGTCCCATATGCTGCTGGCCTGTGGACTGCAATGGTGCCTGCTGAAGTTATTGCTGAGTGGTATGGGAAAGTGTCCTATCAGAGTGGAAGAAATAAGGCAGCCCTCCCCAGAAACCTTCAAGAGAGGATTGCAGATCTCTATGGAAGATTCATGGGACATCCTGGGGCACATAAACACGCTAATCCACATGGTCACCACTGCCTAACTGTAGAGGGGAATGAAAAGTAGACAGTAATTCTACGGGGTTGTTCCACCACCTCTTTTAGCACAAGTGAAAATGAGGGTGCAATCCTGGTAATTTCAAAGCAAACTGCATACTTACCCGAGGTTCCTTCCCTGCATTGGGCTCAGGTGGCAGGACTGTGTTGGAGTAAAAAACACTGAGTAGCTGGATCCAGTGCTGATGGGGGTGATGGTGGTGGTCTCCTGTCTACCTGTCCCCTGGGCAGCAGAGTTCACAGTGGTGACCAGAGCGGTCCATATAGGGCATTGTGGGACAGCTGCTGAAGGCCAGTAATGGTTGACGTAAGTAACACAGTAACACTCACACTGCATCAACCTAACTACATCAACCATGACTCAATGCTGCTCTGCGGGGTGGTGTTATTAAGTCAGCATAGTGGGGCACTCATGTTGGTGGGAGCCAAATTTAAGTGAAGACACATGCACAAATAGGTCAATGTAAGCTGCCTTGTGTCGACCTAACTGTGTAGTATAGACCAGGCCTTATTCTCCCCAATTTCGTACTCTGCCTATACATGAATTCTCAATATTTTTTTAAACCAAAAGGACACTATCTTATATCACAGGTGCTTCCTTTTGACTTTAATAGGCGTAGGAGCAGGACCATCATAGGAAATGTACTAGGGGGCAACATTAGATTAACAAGTAAGCAGATTAGAGAGATGGCTTGCATTAGTATTTTGTTGAAGAATAATGAATCAGTACTGCTTGTGATTTAGAAAGACCCCAGAGCTACTCAACATATTATCCTAAATTTCTTGATTTTAGCAAAGCTTTTGATACAGTCTCCCACAGTGTTCTTGCCAGCAAGTTAAAGAAGTATGGGCTGGATGAATGGACGGTAAGGTGGATAGAAAACTGGCTGGATGGTCGCGCTCAACGGGTAGTGATCAATGGCTCCATGTCTAGTTGGCAGCCGGTATCAAGTGGAGTGCCCCAAGGGTCGGTGCTGGGGCCGGTTTTGTTCAATATCTTCATCAATGATCTGGAGGATGGTGTGGACTGCACCCTTAGCAAGTTTGCAGATGACACTAAAGTGGGAGGAGTGGTTGATACGCTGGAGAGTAGGGATAGGATACAGAGGGACCTAGACAAATTAGAGGATTGGGCCAAAAGAAATCTGATGAGGTTCAACAAGGACAAGTGCAGAGTCCTGCACTGAGGACGGAAGAATCCCATGCACTGCTATAGACTAGGGACCGAATGGCTGGGCAGCGGTTCTGCAGAAAAGGACCTAGGGGTTACAGTGGACGAAAAGCTGAATATGAGTCAACAGTGTGCCCTTGTTGCCAAGAAGGCTAACGGCATTTTGGGCTGTATAAGTAGGGGCATTTCCAGCAGATCGAGGGACGTGATTATTCCCCTCTATTCAGCACTGGTGAGGCCTCATTTGGAGTACTGTGTCCAGTTTTGGGCCCCACACTACAAGAAGGATGTGGATACATTGGAAAGAGTCCAGTGGAGGGCAACAAAAATGATTAGGGGGCTGGAGCACATGACTTATGAGGAGAGGCTAAGGGAACTGGGATTGTTTAGCCTGCAGAAGAGAAGAATGAGGGGGGATTTGATAGCTGCTTTCAACTACCTGAAAGGGGGTTCCAAAGAGGATAGATCTAGACTGTTCTCAGTGGTAGAAGATGACAGAACAAGGAGTAATGGTCTCAAGTTGCAGAGGGGAGGTTTAGGTTGGATATTAGGAAAAGCTTTTTCGCTAGTAGGGTGGTGAAGCACTGGAATGGGTTACCTAGGGAGGTGGTGGAATCTCCTTCCTTAGAGGTTTTTAAGGTCAGGCTTGACAAAGCCCTGGCTGGGATGATTTAGTTGGGGTTGTTCCTGCTTTGAACAGGGGGTTGGACTAGATGACCTCCTGAGGTCCCTTCCAACCCTGAGATTCTATGATTCTATGAGTCTATGATAGGGATTACTCCAGGAACTGTATACAATAGAAACCTCTGAGAGATTGCACTACACATTGGGAACTTTCTGACCCAGGTCACAGCAAAAGAGCTTTCCAGCAAGTGGGAAGAAGATATAAAAGGAGGACAATGACATAATGGGGAGATCTCACTCTCCCTGCAACAACAAACCTGGAAACACCTGAGGGGCAAGGACTGAACTGTGGGAAGTGATTGTCCCAGGCTAGAAGGATCTTTAGCCTGTGTATGAGAACCTGAGAAAGTTTGTGGTTTTTTGTTTATTTACTAAGGTAATCTGCTTTGATCTGTTGGCTATCACTTAAAACCTACCTCTTGTACTTAATAAACTTGTTTTTGTTTTAAACCCAGTTTGTGTAATTCATAACAGGGTGGGCAAAAAGCTGTGCATATCTCTCTCCACAGTGCAGCACAAGACAATACAATTTTGGGTTTACTCTCCAGAGGGGGAGTGCACTTGAGTGCTCAGAAATTCCTTAGCTGAAAGCCTTCCCATGCAGTACAGATTTCCAGTGGCGTAGCCAGGTTTCGAGCACAGGGGGAGCGGCAGCGCTATAAAAAGGCGCCGCTCCCCCTGTACTCACCCTGGCGGCGCATTAAAGGGCCCCGGGGCTCCAGCTGCTGCGGAGCCCATGGGCCTTTTAAATCCCCACCCTAGCCCGGCTCCGGAAGCGGGGCTGGGGGGGTGGGGCACTTGAAAGGGCCGGCGGCTCCCCACAGCGGCAGGAGCCGCTGGGCTTTTAAAGCGCCCCCGAGCCCGACTCCCGCAACGGGGCTCGGGCAGCGCATTAGCGCCGCTTCTCTTGCCGCTCCCCCCCTGGCTACACTACTGCTGATTTCAGTGTCTGTGTGTTTCTGCAGCTTAGTGTGTCCCTAGCTGTGTGTGTGCTAGAGGAGGCTTGAGGGCCTGGCTTAGCAGGACAGGGTGAGGGAGCGCAGGCAGGTGGAATAGGCAGGCTCAGTGGTACCTCAGTACAGCAGGTGGCACCCCAGAAGAGGGACAGCAGGCAACCTGTCATAGATATATCTCCCCATCTCTCTGCCATGCTCATCTATGCTGAGCAAAGCTTGACTACCACTAAGGGTTGAGCCCTTTATTCCTTAAGTATAGTGCATTTATTTGTCTGTGCAAGATCTTGCAGTGTTAAACATATTCTTTCTGCTAGTTTAAATTCCTAGTGGTATTTTAGCAACTGAAAAGGGAAAGACAAGTCACACCAGCTGTCTTCATCTATTTTTGTGGGTCCTAATTTCAGTTAAAATCTAGGTTTTAATCATATAGATTTGCTTCTCTGCAGGAGGGTTTCTTGTATGTAAAGCACCCTACAAACTTTTTGGTAGTATATTAATAAAAATACAGATTTTTACTTAATCAGTTTTGCATATCCCTGGGATTCCTAGGTTGCTGTGTTTATGGGGCATCTTTGCAGTAGGTGTTTCCTTGCAACACTGCCATATGGTGCAGAAGGGATGGGCACTTTCTATACAAGGAAGTTCATATACACTTCACTCATTTTGTTCCCCTTGGCTCAGAGGTCTGAATCTTTAGAAACTGTGGCCATGACAGGACACCTCTTCCCCCTTATCTTGCCCTCTCTTCTACCGCTGTCAGATCAGAGATCTGTCCAGGCACTAAGGCCTGGATGTACAAAAGGAGGCGTGTGTCTTTGTCTACGCTACAAGTATTACAGCAGCAGATCAGCAGTGTAGTGTAGAAACTTCCTACATTGATTGAAGTGGGGTTTTTTTTCTATATAGTAAATCCACTCTCTGAGAGGTGGTTTGTTAGGTGCTGCCTCCCAGTAGTCAGGCCTAGTGGTTGAAGCGAAGTCGAGATTAGACATAGGGTTGGGACTGGGTACAGGGTAATGCTGGAACTGAGATCTGGCGACAGGCCAGGGTCAGAACCAAAATCATAGTCCATAGACAAGCCAAAAGCAGACCTTTAGCCAGAGTCCAGATGTTGAAGACGGTTAGTCAGACGCTGAAGGGTCAGGGAGCAGAGGCAAGGCTGGAGCAGATCAGTAAAGGGTATGGAGCAAAGTCAGAATAGGGGATGGATATGACTGAGGCAGGAATGAAAAACTGGAGCAGGAGCAGGCTTTCAATCTATAGAGTCTGGTGCACTGTGAGGCTGAAGGAGGGTTCCTGACCAGGTAGTGCTGTTGAACAGACTGATCTGCAGTGCTGTTGGGGTTGGGGAAATACCTGGGCCTGGGGGTCATCTGACCCAGGCTTTACTCTGGGATAGGCTGCTGCCACATGCCTGAAGGCTGAGCAACAGCAGGCTCTGTAGGAAGAATAAGTTAGTGCTGCTGAGCAGTTGCCACATGCCTCAGTCATGACTCACTGCAGCTCCATTGGAGGGGCACCTACTGAGACTGTGGGGATCCATTGGAGAGGCAGCTAAGTGAGCAGCCCTGGTTTGATTGTGGGTTTGTCTCACACAGTAGCTACGTAGCAGAAGAATTCCTCCATCGACCTAGCTGCATCCACAATGGAGGTTAGGTTGACCTAACTGTGGTGCTCAGGGTAATGTAATTTTTAAGTTTCTGTTTTAGGCACCTAAGTCCCAGTTCGGGGACTACTGTGAGACACAGAACTCCCACTGAACCCGGAGGTGCCTAAACTCATTCAGTGCCTAAGTTTTGCAGTAAAAAGTTTCCTAGGCCTATATTTCTCCCTCTGAGCAATTACACCGCTGCCTCCTTCTAGTCATCTGGACATCAGTCTTCCATCTAAGTCTCAGAGAAATTCATAAACTAGGCATTTGACCACCTAAGTCATGTACGTGACCCAATCCGTTAGGCACACTCTAAGCATGCCTACTGGATTGGGCCCCTCAGGTAAGTTCACTCCAAACAGTAGGGGTGGAACAGAAAAATTAAGAGAAGCACCTTCCCGCTAGCTTTTAAGCCAGTGGTTAGGGCACTCACCTGAGATGTGGGAAACCTCCAGTTCATGTTCGCTTGACAGAGAGAGAGAAGAGTTTTGAACAGGGATCTGCCACTTCTCAGGGGAGTGCCCCAACCACCGGGCTATAGGATATTCTCATGTGGGAACTCACTCAACCTTTCCTGTTTAAACTGTAGCATCCTGGATAAATTTGGGCAAGACAGAGCGTTCAAGTTTGAGAGCATAAGCATGGGATGGCCCTGTGATCTAGAGCAGGGGTGGGCAAACCAGGGGTGGGCCACATCAGCACTGCGAAACTGTATGGGGGGGGGGGTAGGGATGGCTGTACCTTCCCAAACAGCCTGGCCCCTTTCCCCTCCCATTTCCCACCCCGACTGCCTCATAGTGGGCCATGAATGCTCACAAAATTAACAATTCAAGCCTGAGCTCCTGCTACCCCGGCCGGAGAGCAGCAAGCCCGTGGCCCCGCTCTCCCAGCCGGAGCACAGCAAGGCCGTGGCCCCGCTCCCCCGGCCGGAGTGCAGCAAGCCCGTGGCCCCGCTCCCCCGACTGGAGCGCAGCAAGCCTGTGGCCCCGCTCCCCCGGCCAGAGTGCAGCAAGCCCGTGGCCCCGCTCCCCCGACCGGAGCGCAGCAAGCCCGTGGCCCCGCTCCCCTGGCCAGAGTGCAGCAAGCCCGTGGCCCCGCTCCCACGACCGGAGCGCCGGGCAGAGCGCGGTAAGTCTGCGGCCCCGCTTCTCTGGCCGGAGCGCCGGGCGCAGCGCGGCATGCCCGCAGCCCCACTCACCCGGCCGCAGCTTGCAGGCCAGATAACAATGGCCCGCGGTCCGCAACTGGCCCACTGGCTGTAGTTTGCCCACCCCGGTCTAGAGGTTAGGTCACTCAGGATGTGGGATTCAGTCTTCTTCTCCAATGACTCTTCATTTTTGAGAAAACTTGTCCTCAACTAAACAACTATTATTATCCAGAATTGATAGGTAAGATTTTTTTTCTCTCTTTTCAGAAGAGCTGTCTAAGTCTGTATTTGCTTTCTCTATGTGATAAAATAAAGAGCCGCAGAAAGCTGGATTAGGCATTTCAATATCCTCCCATCTCTGATATTAATATAATCAGCGTGGTTACCAAGAATGATGACATTCTAGTAAAAGCCAACACAAATTGCTTTTTTATTTCTTCAGAACTTCAGTACTTTTTAGACTTTTATGTTTTAGTCATTAAAAAAGTTAAATGAGATGTACATTACACAGGGCAATTATTAGAGGCATGTAAAACGGCTTCTGAGACAAAAATCTATCAACTTTGACATTTAAACGGAACATACTGCCCTTTAAGGTGCTGGTTAATTTGCTAGTGTTAATTTTAACAGTCAGGCTAACTGCATTCACACCAAGTTCTGGGTCTACAGCACCAGTTGCTGCTTCCCTCTCATTAATTATTCAAAAGTTCATTAATGTTAGTTATGGGAAACGACCTCAGAATGATCACTTTTCACACCCATATTGTTTAGGGGATCTCTGTCCCATGGAAGCTTTACATGCTCAATTCTGCATTTTTCATTAGAATGTGTGATACTCTCACTTGCTCATTTGCAGGTCTTATATGAGTACAAAATGATGCTGATAAATACAACTGTTGTGTCATCAAATGCAATATAACCATAATAACTATAGAGTAGGAGACAGAATGAGTCTAAGGGATGCCAAGCCAAACACTGATTCTGATATTCTGAGTCTCGCACTCTTTCTGTATTTGTCTCCCTCTCTCCCCCTTATTACTTAATTGAACTCAAATGATCACCAGGAAAAAAGGCAGCATGTTTTCTCTGTGAAAGTAATACAGACACTGCCAGGTTTCCACCAAGGAGCACATAAAAGAATATCATAATGAATATTATTGAGTGATTAACTCAGCCACTTAATTTTGTATTTGCTATTTGTCAATATCCATCGAACACTCTGGACATGTAGTGATACTGCACTGTGCCCCCTTAGTGGTGCCCGGGTATGTATAACTCTCTTACTATTATATATTTCCCAGAGGTGACAGGCTGCTTTCAAACAGCAGAAGATTGATGTTCAGCTGAGGAGTACTTATCTGACATCCTGTTTTTATTTCCTTCTAACCAGGAAAAAACAAGAATTTCAATATATTTATTCCACCTGTGATTATCAAAAATTAAGACCTAGAGAACAGTGTGTTTTCTAAATACAAAAACAACTAGAGGGAAAAAGAGGCTGCTTTCAAATAGAATTGCCAGGATTCCAATTAAATCTTGTTAAGTTATTCTGCAGTTGTCTGTTGTTTATAACAAGTAACCCATGGGGTAAACATTCTAGTAGAACAATACTCAGAATTTATTCCATTCTGATTATAGATAATTTTTAAAACAAATTGTTCTAATTGGAAAAACACATTTAAAATATCAGCGATTTATACCATCCGACATGACAATCTCATATGTTATCACGTCACTTGCAGGATTAAGCACTCACATTATCGTTAAATGAGGCATCAAGGCCAGAGAACTTGTTGAATAAAATGTAGTGTTTCTACCCATTGTGAAAACTAATTTGGAAGCCTACATGCAGATGTTCTAAGGCAGAGGTGGAATTGTGTAAAATGCTTGTTTTGGGTAAGCAGGAAAATTCCTTCGGAGGAGCATTTGTGGTATACCCAGGTAAAAAGGCACTTTCCCACTATATTTCTATTATAAATGCATCTGCCCTTAATGCAAATATTGTTAGGGTCTCTTTTTTAGAAAGGTGAACCCTGAGATACATGTGGACATGTGTGTCGACTTTGTAGGTCCAGTTATCACAAGTGAGCAAACAAATTATCCAGTTGTGCACTCAAATGGATAAAAATAAACATATGCATGCCCACAGTGGCCAGTTTTTATGTGCTGTCAACTGTAATCACACACCCAAAATAGGCATAGAAACACACATGTATAATGTGCGTGCACCTCACGTCTCATCTTTTTGAACAATCAGCCCTTTGATGGGAGGTGTGGACCTACAAAAATGCATGCCCTTCCTGTGCCCATAATAATCAGCATTGTTCCGTGTAAACAGGCATTTGTACTAGCATGTGACTAACAATTTGCATGTGCAGTTGGCATTTTCACATGCAATGCCCTTTTCTGCATAGAAATATAGGTTTTTCAGGTGTAACAGGTGCACATGTACTGTTATGGGGATGTCTCTGACACCCAAATTTTGACCCAAAATCCTGAGATGAAAACCTAGGCTTTGTTACATACATTGAAAAGACAGAAATTATTTGGGGAGTACTTATTTACAAAATACTGTATTGTATCATCTTCAGATATACATAATTTATAGTGCCAAGTACCAGAAGAGATTCCTTTTATATATTTGTTGTTACCACTGCCAAAGATTATAAAGTAGTATGTAGTAAACAGGGAATGAAGGACAGTTTTGCTGGGAGTGTATTTATAATTTAAAAGGTTTTCAGCAGAGATGGGCCAGGCTATCTGAAATAATTATGACAGTTGACTATTGATGGTATTAGGCACCATATGAATAAAGAAGTTGATCATTTAGCATTCAAAATATCACTTACTATTAATGCCATAAAGATTATATATTGAGTACAGCTTATTAGATCCTATTTGCATGTAAAGTGAAATTTACTGAATTTTTGTTAGTGCCTCATTTATTCAAATACTCTATAAAATCTCTCTTATTGGTTCAGTTTAAGTAGTTTGGGGGGAGGGGTTGCTGCAAAATTAAGGCAGATTACATTATTGTTTTGCAAATATGCACAATTATCTTCAAATTATGGCAAAATTAGGAAAATGATGAAATGAGGTTATATTTCAAATGCGAAAAATGCCTATGTGTTATGGGGTTTCTCGATTTTGTAAAGCAAAAACCATATTTTAATCTCTACCCTAATTTTACCGTTTTAGTGAGCAGCTGTAGCTAATGTGGGATTCTATGCTGAAACAAGTGGCACTGTGGGGTTCCATATTTATTCTGCCATAATTTATGCATATCAAATGTGCTCGGTTTACAAATAAAAATACTTTTATTTCTTTCACCCCTGAAAACTTAGATTTGACAGTCACGATGGATTATTGACTTCCCATTCATAATCAATAATAAAGACCCTAAAGGCCAAATGATGTCCACCTGCAATTCCCTACAAGAAAATAGCATTTGGGGGGGAGGGGGGAAGAGAAGGAGGAGGGGAAGGAGGGGAGGAATGAGGGCAGAAAGAGAAGACAATGGGACTTTATCTGAAACCGGGAAGTAGACAAGAATGAATAAATGGGAGAAAAAAATTCTTGACTGTTTACAAACTTGTTTACCCCTCAGATTTATTTGGCAAATATATTTTTATAAATTTCAGTCTTACACATTTACTTTGAGTACCTATCGTCAAACTGAATTATTTTAATCTTGCTCTCTTGTTACTCTTCTGCAACAGCTCTGATATGTGCTGGCCCCTGCATGTTATTTGTCCATGAATGATCCAAGAGTAAAGTTGACCAGAGGCTATTGCAAGTTATGCCGAATGTAGTTACAGATAGCAAATTTTCTGATATATAGATATCTTTATTAAAAATATCATATGGGAATAGATATACTAAAGATTTAATATTGATTGCTTAGATACAGTAGTTCATTTCATTACATAATTTGAACCACAAGATGTACCTTATATATATTTTAATTAAAAATCAAATTGACACTTCTGGTGCTTTAAAAATATTTTTAAAGTATTAAAAACTCAGCTGTCCAGAAGAAGAAAAATAAATATAACTTTTCACAGGTAACAGTCTGTTCTGATTCTCTATCAAGTATCGTATTAATGGCAAGACCAACCAGAAACCATAGCATCCAGGAATATATTTCTTAAAAATGTAATAAAAAATAAAAATATTCTATAAAACCTTTAATAATATAAGAGTATTTGGTATTTTTAATTAAGTAACTTGAATTTTTTTTATTGATCATGTTTTTTTGAGGAAACGCAGACCTAATTATTACCAAGTAAATGACAAGAATAAACACAATGTATTATTTTTGCAAAACATAAAACTTCTTCCTAGCAATACTAACAAGAGGCCAATTTAGCTTGGCCCATAATTCACTTTTTCAGTGTCTCAAATTACTTGAAATCAGAAGAGCACAAGTCAGGCAAACATCAGCTAGTTAAGTCTGTTTATTGGACTAAAAGTCATTTGATTTCACACTCTGGTGGTTCATTGCCAAGTCATGCCAATTACCTTATTCAGTTTCTGTTCTCTTTTCTAAAGGAAAAACCACACAAGCTACTTACAACCATACCTGAGAGTTGGGAGGGAGGAAGAATTGGTTTATTTTCTCAGATGCAGCAGCAAAATGTCAGTTTATGCAGGTTTTTTTCTCTCTTTCTGAAGAAATGCAAATGCTGAAGGATTTCTTACGCGAAAGTGGGAACATCAATTAACAACCTTCCTGGTTTTTTGCTCTGTCATGTGTTCAGTTTCTAAATAAATATCAAACTACAGGATAAATGACTATTCAGAGATTATGAAACACACTCCCCCCCCCACCGAAAATATATTATAAGAGAAATAAGCTTATGTTCTTACATAACCAGCAAACAACCATATGTTGTCAATCTAAAAATGACTTTTCATTTAGTTTGGGGTAAACTTCAAAAAAGAACAACAAGCAAAGACTACAAGAGAGCACCCTGGTTGTGTTTCTATCAAACACTGCAGCAACCCCGAGAACAAAATGGCTCCTGTCTCTGCCAATAGTCAGAGCTCTTAGAAATGTAAAGGTGTAGCACACAGAAAACAAAGGCATCATTGTTTCATAAGTCCATACAGGTCATCTTTGTCCCCCCTTCCCCAACCCATTCTAATTATCGACCTTATGATTCCTCTTGTAACTATTCATAAACTACGGGATCCCTTTTATACACAATCATAGAGAAACTAATTTAGAAGGAGATGCTCTTCTAATGTTATAATGATTTATGTTCACAAATGTATGTAGAAAAATGGACCTACATTTGCACTATGAATCCTAGATTATTCATTGTTGTAAGGAGGGGATTAATTCAGAACAAAATGTTTGATTCTATTGAATTCTAGTCAGAATGCTGTGACAAGTGATAGAATACCAAGCACACAGTGTAGCAGGCGAAAGCTAAGTACAGGTGAGATGTGCTATAGTTTCCCCCAATATCAGTAACTTCTTGTCTAAAATTATATTTCATGTGGATTTAATTATTAAATATGATGTTCCAATAGACACCCCCGCCCCCCCCCCCCCCCCCCCCGAGATGTACATTTTAAGTTAGTGGGTTTTTTCCTGGTTTCAATTTTCCATCTCTTGGGGAATTGAAAAGGATAGATCTTCAGTGATTTAGTGGTAAGAACACAGTATTCACAAGTCAAAGTCTTCTTGTTCATCCTGGGTGTGGATCCTTCAAACGCTCGGCAGCACATTGACCTCACCCTGATGTCAATGTTGCTACTGGAAAGACATTATGTTACTGGCACAGACACCTGAATGAAATGTGCACTGTGCAGGAATGAAAATTCCACATTGTTGAATATGGTTTAGACAATTGGCCACAACTTTATGGAACCAATAAACCCCAAGACTTTATTTAACTGTAAGCATCCCCTCTAATGTTGCCCCAGAGCTACCTCATCCAGTATGGTATTCATGATTTACTTCCTGGTCATAAGTGGCCCACATCAATGGGTGAGAGACTCCAAATAGATCCCCCACAGCCCCACCTGAACCACAGGGATTGGGCCCAGATACAAATTCCCCTAACTGCCTTTTCTTCATGCAAAGAATTTGGGCTCTGGTAATGGATGTGTCAATCTGTGTCCCAATACTATAGCTACTTGAAAAATGCTAATTTTGTACAGTGCTTCCTTGCCTAACTCAGAGCGGCCTCAAGGATGATCTAAATTGTGCAAACTACAACTGCTTCAAGAGGATGCTAGATTGCCAGAGCATAGCAGTAGTCTAGCCATTCCCTTTACCTCTTGACCATATTCAAATAGTACCACTTTGCTGGGCGCCTAGGACTGTGTCCATATCCCTGGCAGTCAGATGGAGTTCTCCACAGTGTAGCTCCAGGCATGTTGCTTGATTGTCTGGTGAGATCCAGAATAGCACTCTGCATGGCAGAAGCCATTTTAAAGCTCCATTGTGTTGGAAAGGGATCAATGAAGGTGCCCACTGTCATTTGAACCAGCTAATTGGGAACACCAGGTGCCCAGTCAAAACAAAGGGAAAACATGAGGGGAAGGGCAGAAAACTGGTTAGATAAGATGTTTCCTCCCCCATGTAGCACATGAAAGACCTGGTCCAGTGTGACCGGGTAGGCATGGCATTAAAGCAGTGGGAAGGACTGCCATCAGCAACTGAGTGACCTTAAACTGAATGGCCTACATGCAGGTATAATAACAATCTGTTATCCCTAGCTACCAACAGAATGAGGTCTCTGGTTTAAGGATTAGGTAAGAGGACTAATTAATACAAGTATATAACTAGTATTTTAAGTGTTTATGTTCTCTTTCCTCCTCTCCCCTGTTCTATCTATGGCTTCCTATATTATGCTTTTTTTAAAGTGATGTTGGAAATCGTCTGCTTTAAAATGTTGCAATATAATACACCTTACATTGTAATTGTATTGAGCATTTAATTGTAAACACAGTGCAAGAAAACAGGTAAATAATAAAATAGTTGATTGTCATACATATATTTAGTTAGTGTAATGACATCAAATCACATAATTAGTGTAAATGTGTAATCCCATTTTCCACATACCATGGTGTGTTTATCATGTGTAAGTAGTATATTCATAATGGGTATAGATGTTATTAAAAATCCTCATATGTCCTCTGTGCAAAATCAACAGATTATACGTTGGGGATATGCTTCTAAATTTTAATATTTTAGGGTTATTTTCAAGATACTCAAACATATATTAGCAAAGAGTTGCACTGTTACACATCAGTTGCTAGATATTGCATTCACAGCTGATTCTTTGTTATCTTGCATCAAATGATGTCATTTCCATCTGCCATAGTAGCATTTACACAATCTTGTACTCACTTTGAACTGAGATGCCTGCCATAAATAATTTACAATCCAAATAGACACCATAAAAATCCAAGCAGGCCAATGAGCGGCAACTAAAAAGGGTTTGTGAATGAAAGGTGCTTGTCTTTGGGTTTCCAGGTGTCCAGTTTCCAACTGGAAGGCCCAGTTGAAAAAGGACCCTGGCGGCTCCAGTCAGCACCAGACCAGGCTGTTAAAAGTCTGGTTGGTGGTTGTGCAGCGGGGCTAACGGAGGCTCCCTGCCTGCCGTGGCTCCACATGACTCTCAGAAGAAGCGGCATGTACCCCCTCTGGCTCCTATGTGTTGGAGCAGCCAGGGGGCTCCGTATGCTGCCCCTGCCCCAAGCGCCAGCTTTGCAGCTCCTATTGGCTGGGAACCGCATCCAATAGGAGCTACGGGGGCAGCACCTGCAGACGGGGCAGCATGCAGAGCACCCCTGGCCCCCTCCCATGCCCCAACCCCTTGCCCCAGCCCTGATCCCCCTCCTCCCCTCTGAACCCCTCGATCCCACCCTGGAGCACCCTCCTGCACCGCAACCCCCTCATCCCCAGCCCCACCCCAGGGCCTGTACCCCCAGCCCCCCATGTCCCAACCCTGTGCCCCAGATCTGATCCCCCTCCCACCCTCTGAACCCCTCAGTCACAGAGCAGAGCTCCCTCCTACACCCCAAACTCCTTGTCCCCAGCCCCACCCCAGCACCTGCAGCTGGACCCCTCACACACCCCATGCCCCAACACTCTGTCTCAGCCCAGAGCCCTCTCCTGCACCCCAAATCCCTTATCCCCAGCCCCACACCAGAGCCCACACCCCCAGCCAGAGCCCTCACCCCCCTGCACCAGCTCAGAGACCCCTCCCACACCCTGAACCCCTCATTTCTGGCCCCAACCTGGAACTGGCATCCCCAGCCCAACGCCCATACTCCCTCCCATACTCCCCAATCCCCTGCCTCAACCCAGAGCCCCCTCCCATACTTTGAACCCTTCAGCTCCACCCCGCAGCCTGGAGCCCCCTCTGGCACCCCTAAGCCCCTCATCCCTGGCCCCATGCCAGAGTCCACATCCCCCAGCCAGAGCCCTCACACCTTCTCACATCCCAACCCCCTTCCTCAGCCTGGAGCCCCCTCCCGCACTCTGAACTCCTCATTTCTGGCCACACCCCAGAGCCCACATCCCCAGCTGGAGTCCTCACCACCTCCTGAACCCCAACCCCCTGAATCAGCCCCGTGAAAATCAGTGAGCAAGTGAGGGTGGGGGGATGGAGAGAGCAGGGGCGGGGCCTCACAAAAGAGGTGGGGCAGGGGTGGGGCCTCAGCGGAAGGGCGGGACAAAAGTGTTTGGTTTTGTGCAAGTAGAAAATTGGCAATCCTATGTCTCAATAGTTTCTGTTTGGATTTAGTTGCCCTACATCCTTTCTAATGTTTCATTTCTGAACACACCACAGCAATTACTTTGGTGGCTGCAATCCCAGCATGCTAAGCACATTGTGCAGTTACAAAAGAAACTGCTTTTGTAGTTGGCTAGCCATTCATAGTCTTTTTTTTAATCCTGAGCTGATTAAACAAAGACTACGAATGGCTAGCCAACTACAAAAGCAGTTTCTCCTCCCTTGGTGTTCACATCTCAACTGCTAGAAGAGGGTCTCACCCTCTCTGATTGAACTAACCTCATTATCTCTAGCCTGACTCTTCCCTGCATATTTATACCTGCCTCTGGACATTTCCACTGCTTGCATCCGATGAAGTGGGTATTCACCCACGAAAGCTTATGCTCCAATACCTCTGTTAGTCTATAAGGTGCCCCAGGACCCTTTGTCGCTTCTACAGATCCAGACTAACACGGCTACCCCTCTGATACTTGATACCTGAGAAAGGGAGCATGCTGAGAGACACTGGAGAGCTGAAACATGATGGGAGATGCCAGAGTTGTACTGGAGCTGGAACATGGTGAGAAGTGCCGGAACTGTGCTGTGGGTGTTGATGCAGTAGAGCTGAGGGATGTGTTATAGGACTCCATGGCCTCACTCTGGGAATGCATGCTATGGCCAACACTTTCAAAATCTTTGGGTGCCCAACTTGAAACTCCAAATGCTCAGATATTACAGTCATAAAGGCCCTGTATGTTCCTAGAACTGGCTATTTTGGCAGCAGTTTTTCTAATTTCCCACCCACTACCAGCCCAGTATGAAAATGCATCTCCCCTCCCTAAAGAAGTCGCCTATAATGCAAGATGATCCATGGAGGTGGTGCTCCCACTGAAGGGTCTGCCCACACATATCAGCTTGCATAATCAGATTCAATGAGATTTATCATTTCTGCTTGGTTGTATATTAACATTTAATACTGATTCTGTATCTATGTACTCTTTGTGGGAGGGAAGAAGGACAGTGAAACAAATTTCAATAGGATTGAAAGATAATACTGTATCTAGAAGTAAAAAGAAGAGGAAACTGAGATAAGTGATTTGAGAATCAGCAAAAAGTGTAAATATTTCGGCTTTTCTGCTGAAAACAAACATGTTTCCAGTGTAGCAGTCCTAATTCATTTTACTTGCTCATGTAAACTATATTTCCCATATCAGTGGAGTCCCTCAAATTATGCAGTTATTTTTTCAATCCATCTTCCATTGCTTTTCTCTCTGGCTACAAAAGTCAAAATCTATGTCATTTGAGACTGAGTTCACAATCGAGTTTGCCATAAAGTTAATTGCAAATACTTCTAAGTCAAAACATAAAGAAACTATTTCTTTAAATACGTAATCAGCTTTTACATAGAGTACATAGAATCCCACTAATAGCTTGGTATCTGACCAATCTTTAGTGGATAAGACACAAGATTAGAAATAATTTAGGCTCCGTTTCAAAATAAGTGGGTCTGTAGTGCCTTGCAAACACAAATTATACCTTACAAAATAATATGATAGTGAAGCACTATCTTGATCAGCTTAACAGAGACTTTGAATGAACTACCAATGAAAAGAAGTAGTAAAAGCAGAATTTTGCTACACAAGACCCTGATTTACACAAAATCAAAGGCTAGCAAATATACCAGGTTAATGCTGAAATCCTAGTCCCATTGAAATCAATGTCAAAACTCACATTGACTTCATTGGAGCCAGGATTTCACTCCAAATGTTTTTGTTAGAAGTTTAATTCCATGAAATTGTGACCTTTGATGGTATAGTTAAGCATTGCCTTGCTTAGTGTAATGGAACACAATAAATTAGGAGTGCATGTGTAGAGGAGCCTGGTTATAAAACAGATTGAGTTCATGGTATGCAGCATATTTACCCGAGAACTTGATGTTTTAATAGATCAGTTCTGCAGTACTTCCAGAAATAATGTGTCATACCAGCAGATCAGCATCTTTACTCCCAAAAAGAGCACATCAAGGAATGTCTCTGAGGTGGTTAAGTATTTTGGAAATTATGGAGAATATCATTGTGTCAGTGTAAATTAAAGAATTAACTTGATGTGTGGAGCAGTGTGAACAGTGTGTAGGAAAAGATTATTTGCCATATTTTTCCTTTTTTGTATATTATCCACAAACATACTTACATTTTTACAAATTTGTTCTTTTTATGCAACTTTGATAAATACATTGAATAAAAATATTTCAGGCTTGAAGACTATTCTCAGACTATTGTGTTCTTCTACAGTTATTCATAATTTGTTATATGTGCTGTGTGACAGGTCATCTCAGTCAATTGGTATTATCTATTTCTGCTCCCTTACTGGATGAAGGAACCTTTTCAAAACAGGAAGAGGGAAATGAGTGAGATTTCAAGATGGTCATGTGAACACTTTAAGCATGAACCTGGGTGTGGACACACATTTACACAAATATTTATAAAACTTTCATGTTCCATGAAGATTCTTGTGAAGAAACAGTCACACATATAAACATTCATGGAGAATGAATAAGTTCATGATGCCAATCCATAACTTTTCTTCACAAGAATACTCATAACTTTATTTCTTGCAGTATTCATCCAGCTCTAGAAGTAAAGCAATAGCAAAATAGCTGTCCTGAATATGGGTTGCTGGTACCCTTCATCCATCAGTCTTTATATGGTTAGTCTTCTATTTCACTTATTTTTAATTGCTAAATTTAAGGAAAGGGGGTTTGTTTGCTTTGGGTTTTTTTTTTTATGGGGGAGAAAGAGGGGATGCGAAGAGCCTAAAAATTTTTAAATACATTTGAGGGTTTTGTTTTCCTAATTCCTCTTAATACTCAATTTTGTGATAGATGAAACAGATGATGACTAAAACAGCTAGATTTTTCTATATGCATTCCAACTGTTTGTTTTTTCTCCCTTTTTAACAGATGTTCTATTCATTGTAAATGCACAAAATAGCTTTTTTGAAATTCAGTTAAGAAAAACCTCATTGGGCTTATGCTATAGCCTTCTTTTTCTTTCATTTGCTATGGAGGAATGCACAGAACTATATTGGCTTTTGGATTCATTTTCACCATGACACTCAGTTTATTCAATGGAGTCCTCCTGAGAACTTTCACAGAAGAATACAAACCTGATTTCTTTAGAAAGGTATCAGTGCTGTGCTTACAACACAAGGGATCAGATCCTCAGCCTCACTTCTGACTGCTTTGTGCTATTCAGACAATGCAAATGAGATTAAAAAACTGCCCTATAAGAGCAGTTTGAGGTAGGGAAATCCTCAGTAATTTGTAACTATCTGGATCTTTGTGCTCACACCGCTTTTCCCCCATTTTGTGTTGGTTTCTGTATAGCATGCAGGTTCACTGATGGGAATCATAGAATCATAGAGGATTAGGGTTGAAAGAGACCTCAGGAGGTCATCTAGTCCAACCCCCTGCTCAAAGCAGGACCAACCCCAACAAAATCATCCCAGCCAGGGCTTTGTCAAGCCGGGCCTTAAAAACCTCTAAGGATGGAAATTCCACCACTTCATTCCAGTGCTTCACCAACCTCCTAGTGAAATAGTTTTTCCTAATATCCAACCTTTATCCAACACTGGAAACAGCAATTTTCAAGCAAATATTATAGAATATTTGTGGGTAAGAAGACGAGGTTCTAGGCAAAGATAGGACACAGAAGCAATGGGACTGGAATGGACCTCTTGGGTAATTGAGTCCCGTTTCCTGCTATCATAAGTAACTGCATCATATAATCCTGCTCATAAACTTACCAAAATCCATCTTAAAACTAGGTAGGTTGTTTGCCCCCGCTCTTCTTACTGGAACGCTGCTCCAGAACCTAACTCTTCTGATGGTTAGAAACCGTCTAATTTCTAGCCCAAATTTATTCATGGCCAACATAACCCCTCCATTGCCCTGATCATCCTAGGAGCTATTCTCTGCACCTGTTCCAGTTTGAATAGAAGGATCTGACTGGGCTGGGGGGTGAAAGAGGGGGAAAGAGGGAGGCAGGAGAGTAGCAATGACTGGATTAGAAATAAGTGTAGCTCTTACTGACTTCAGTGGAGCTACTCAGATTTACACCAGCTGAGGACATGACCATGAGTTTTATGGAGATGTAAAGTTCAGATGCTTTCTCTAACCTTATCTAAGCCTCTTGGGTTTATAAATCTGGTCTAGAAATGTCAGGTGAGGACCTAGTCTTGTGACATTTCCAGAATTGTCTGCTTCTGGTCAGACCATAAATAATGTGAGGACAGCCTTTCTGGTGGTAATTCTGCCTTCAGTCTCCTGGTGGAAACTGAAACTTCCCAGAAGCATGGTAATGGAAAATAGTGAAAAGAAAAATCTACTGAAAATTTTCAAACAGCAAGCACTATTTGAGTGAAGGTTGTCAGCTCCTACCTGAAACAAATGAATTATCTCATCCCAGATCAGAAAGATTTCAAAGAACACAGATAAGCCTCTAAAACATAGGGGACTTATCTGAACAGAACCTGCACACTTTTTAAGGGTTACCCAATATTGTCAATAGCAAAAGTGGAAGGCCAAATTCTACATTGCCCTTTTGAATTTTAGGGGTGTAAGGCAATGGAGAATTTGGCTCACAATTTACTCTGAATGCAGCTAGATAAATTGACCACAAATGTGCATACTGGAATATATTATTCAGTGTGGGCCAAATTGGAGCCCAGTTTATGGATCCAGGCAGCGAGTAAGTGGGGCATGCGAGAGCCTGCGCACAGAAGTACATGTATATCTGTACTGTGGGCAACGGCATGGAGAGCACAGGGGCCTCGACATACCTGTACATCTCCCTCTGGCACATGTGGGTGGGGATGTGAGGAAAGATGGAGCCTTGGATCTGCTCTCAAAATGCACCAGCCTAGAGACGCCAATGTGCATGGGGAAGTATGTTGCACCATACGTAGACCTGGCACAGTGTGCTTCTCCCACATGGCAGCCTTCCAGTCTACTCCTATGGCAGTCTGCCTTCCAGTCTACTCCTATGGCTGCACAAGAATGCACACCAGGGCTGGAGAGAGATTTTGCCCTGTAGGTTTTGAAGAAAAACTGCAACATTAACAACATTTGGCTCTCAGTCACACCAGTTCAAGTTCATTAAAGATCATAGTATTGAACTAATGTAATTTAGGACTGACTCTTGTCCTTATACTCTGGCTGTCTTTGCTGTAATATTTGCAAGGCAAAGTTCTGCTCCCATTTACATCAGTACAACCCACTGAATTCAGTGGGGCTGCAATGGGATAACCAGGGGCATATTGTGATAGATTTTAATGAAGATGGAAGGCACAGTAAGGAGGTGAAATTTGACTGTCAATGACACCTGCGCAACCTCATTAACTTATAGTCTATAAGAGACTATGGTTCCCAATGTGCCCTCTGCCACATACTCTGCAATTTTCATTGAAACCAAGGGAAGCTAGGCATGCATATATTAGGTAAATCCGGCCCTTTGTTTTCATAAGAAAAAACATGTAAAGACTCAGGAGCAAATATGCATAAGGAAAAATCTTTTTTTGTTTGTTTTTGCTTTGCTTTGTTTCCCAAGGTTTACATCACATGCGCTGTAATTAATCATTTCTCCCTCTCTCTTATTAAATCTCATAGAAAACCAGAAGTTGCATACAAGTCTCCTCAGGAAGCCAAGAGTATTTATTTATAATCAGTAATATACAGTCAGTTACTCCTTGGAAAACAACGTATGTAGACATGATTGCAGCTTTAGTTGTTTCTGTAGATAACACTGGGGGGAGCAAAACAACTGTGCCCTTGATTTACAATGGTGACAATCAAAATGGTCTGTTTTATCACTCATTCTGTGGAGATCCCTTCAGTGGGTAGGACGTCCATCAGGGCAAATCCAAATTAAGGTGAAGAATTGACAAAGGATGTGCTGAAAAAATTTTTTTTTACTAACAGTGAGCAAATAGCTTAAACACTCCAGGTTGATTGATATCTTTGATTTATATATAAGGGAAGAGCCGTAGACAGATTTTTAGGGCTATGAACACCGAGGACCGAATTCATTATACTGTAAACCCATTGAAACTATACTGAAATAGATGTTTTGCCAATCTGTCCAATGCTATAACTTTCTAAGTTCATATCTATGTTTAAATCCCCATATACTGGACTTATGACCACGTAACCTTGTAAGAATGGAATGCTGTTGCCAGCATTTGAAAGTTCGTATGTAAGGGCATTATGCTGGGGGATGGAGATTAGTCAATTTTTAAGTTGCCTGAGTTGGGAATTGCATGGGCTGGAACTGCAGCAGTTTAATTACCCAAAGTTACATCGAAGGACACCTGGAGTATATGGAGAGTTATACTTTTTCATTATGTATAAATCTAAAGAAATTGTGTGTATACAAAAGATATATGTTATAGACAGGGCAGATAGCACCACCTGTTATTAAGGTTGCCTGACACTTTTCATTATAAGACCTTGTCTTCAGTTACTTATAACTTTGTCAAACTTTAACATTTTCAACAGTAATTTTCCATGCAAGGTGTCTATCTCAAGCTGAATGTTTCTGGAAACATTAGCTAAAAGCTTTCTGGAAACATTTAGCTAAAACCTGACCTTTAAACCTGTCTCTCAGCCCTTGTTCAATTCAGGTTTTGATTTAGTTTTTTAATAAACTCTTGGAGTTGAAAGTCTCCCCTTTCTGCAAGAAACATAGGATCAGGCAGCAGCTGGGCATTTGATCAATCAAGAAGCAGGCGTGATGGGTTCCCCCCAGGGTGCCACCTGGAACTGGGGTATCACTGAGCCCCCGTGACCCACCAACTTGGGATACCTTTACACTCTACTGCTGTGACCAGCCAGCTAAGCCCTCTCCCATTCTCCAGCCTGCACTTTTACCAGCACACATACAGGTAGGGACACACCCAGCTACAGTTACATACAGATGCTGTGACCAGCTCTGCATGGGGAGGCTTCAGCTAAGGAACTTCCCAGCTACTGAGGTACATATCTCCCCACCCACCAGGGTGTAAACCCAAAATTATACCATCTTGCACTGCAAAGAGATCTGTAGAGTGTAAACTCATGAAATTCGCCCCCTCGCTCAATATGGAGAGGAAATATACAACAGCTTTCTGCCCCGAGATTTGATTTCCACACACACTAGTTTTAGATAAAGCAAAAACAAGTGTATTAACTACAAAAGATAGATTTTAAGTGATTATAAGGGATAGCAAGCAGATCAAACCAGATTACCTAGCAAATAAGCAAAACACACAAACTCAGTTAAATATACCACATAGATTGGATATGAATAGCAAATTCTCACCCTAAATGATTATTCAAGCAGGCTGCAGATTCTTAAGGAGCAAGCTGCACTAATTTACAGCTTGTAATCCCCAGGTGTTTCATTCACAGGCTAAAAATATCTTTAGCCTGGGTCCAGCACTTCCCCAGTTCAGTCTTTGTTCCTCAGGTGTTCTCAGGAGTCTCCTTGGGTGGAGAGTCAGTAAAGAACCACAATGATGTCACTCCCGTGCCTTAAATAGCTTTTGCATATGGCGGGAACCCTTTGTCTCAAAGCTTGGTTCCCACACCAGTCAGTGAAAAAACACCAGTATCCCAAGATAGAGTCCAGCACCAAGTGACCTGATCACACGTCCCTGTAGTGTTGTAGCAGCCATAACTCAGAGGCTGTTTATAGCATCCTCAGGAAGAATCCCCAGGTTCAGGAAGATAAGCTTCTTCTAAGGCCTATTGTTTTCCTAATGGCTCATTAACCTGAATTGCACAAGCTGGGTTATGTTATAAACAAGATATACGTTTATTAACTACAAAAGGCAGATTTTAAGTGATCATAAGGGATAGCAAACAGAACAAAGCAGATTAATAAGCAAATAAAACAAAACACCCAAGCTAAGCTTGATTCACTAAATAAACAGGTTACAAAATGTAATTTCTTACCCTAAATGCTGTAGCTCAGAGTTCCAGTTATTTTTCTAACAGACTGGACCCTGTATCAGTGTGGACTCACCCCTGCCTTTCCCTTCAGGTTAGTTCCCTTGTCCCTTCAGGTTCTTTCAGCAGTCCTTCTTCTTGGTTAGGCAATGGAGGAGAGACCAGATCAACTCCCTCCCCAGCCCTTAAAAAAGATTTGCCTGAGGTGGGAATCCTTTGTTTGATCCCCATCCCCTTATAGTGGAAAAGTACCAGCAGTGTCCAAGGTGGTATTTTGTATTACGTGCCAGGGCCACCTGCCCTGACAGTGTCAGAGCTATGTTCCAGGATGCCTCTCAGGAAGGAGAGAGATTAGTATCTTCACAGACTTACTGTTTCTTCTTAATGGGCCATCAGCCCTGTCTGACTTTTTCATTTTTATGCCTGAAGGGCTAGTTGTGGGTGTCACCCAAAGTAGCACATTTCAAATACAGATACATGTTCAATATTCCTTGCTTCAGATACAAAAATGATACATGCATATAAATTGGATAAATGCATTCAGTAGATCATAACCTTATATGAGCCCTCTTGCATAAAACATATCTTAGTTATGCCATATTCATATCATAACAATATTTCTATGAAGAATATAGGGTGTAACGTCACAGGCCCTTCCCAGCCAGCCATCTAGACTGACAGTCTTTTGACTAGTTGGCATTCCCCATGTGTAAACACATTTGTAATACAGATAGTCAATATTCCTAACTTCAGATACAAAAATGATACATGCATAAAAATAGGATATCATATTTAGTAAATCAAAACCTTTCCAATGATTTCTCACATGACCTATCTTGCATAAAATACATCAGAATTATGCCATAATCATATCATAATAATATCACTGTGAAAAATATGGGCTGCAGTGTCACAAAAGGACTAAAGCAGAAGCAGGAGTAAAGTTGTCGCTTCAGACTTCGGTCTCTTTTAGGTTTTCTTATTTATTTATTTAAATAAATGAAGAGTAGCTAAAATGTTGACGTTAAACAGATCTGACTGCAGCTTTTAACTAGAAAGAGAATCTTAAAAAGGGCCCGCTATGAAGTGTTGCGGTATGCTGAGAACAGGAGGATCAAAAAGCAAAAGGCAATTGTCAACTTTAAAAAATACCCCAAATAATATGAAACATTTTAAAATCATCCTAAAGTAGCAGTTTATTTTTACTGCATTTCGTCTATTTACTTCTGAGCAATTTGATAGCCTTCTTGGATGGATGCAGCCATGAGACTGACTTCATGCCTGTAATGGGCTGACCTGCCCCTTAAGAGGCAGAGGTTTGTAAACAGCTTATCCCATCTCATAGGCGTGCGCACTGGATGTGCTGCTGGTGCACAGGCTGGGGGGGGCGGGGCTGCGTGCTCCTGTGGGGCAGCGTGTCTGGCTCCGTGCTGAGCCAAACGCTGCTGGAACCGCATGGGTTAGGGGGGCGGGGGGTTGAATAAGGGCCGGAGGCAGTCAGGAGGGGACAGGAAGCAAACCCATGCTCCACGGTTCAGGGGCGTGGGGGGCTCTCACCTCGGGGGCAGCTCCCCCCTCCCCAGCATCCCTGTAGCAGAGGCAGGGCTGCTCCATAGGCTGCCTCCCTCCCCCCTCCCAGGGCTGACCCAGTTCCCAGCCGATTGGCCAGGAACCTGGCCAATGGGAGCTGTGGGGGGGGGGGCAGTGCCAGAGCTTCCTGACCACGCCTCCCCAGCAGGGAGGGGGAGGGAGCTGCAGACACAGAGAAAGAAGCAGGAATCTGTCAATATCAGACATGGGAGGGGGAGGGGCAGACAAACAGATGGAGCTGGGGGGGGGAGAAAGGAGCGGCGATGGGCTGGCATAAAATACATAGTACAGAGAGGGTTTCCTGGAGGGGAGGATTATAGCAACACTCCCTTCCCCCACAGACCAGACCCAGGCTGCAGCTGGCTCTGTCCGTCACTCCCCCACCCCACAGAGACCCACACAACCCTCTGCCCCCCTGAAAGATCCCCACCGGCCCCTGTGCCCCCATCACCCCTCTCCAGAGAGCCCCCTGTTTGTGCCTCCAGAGACAGCTCCCCTCCCCTCTGCCTCCCTGCTCTCAAGCTCCCTACAATCTTCCCCTTTGCCTTCCCCCTCCACCCCCAGCTCATTGGCCAGGAGGCTCCCAGACTGTTGGCCACCAAGGCCAATGGGAGCTGCACCTGAGGCAGGGGGCCTGCTTGCAGATGCAGATCTGCCCAGCTGTGCCTCCACAGCACAGGGACGGGGAGCCACAGGTGAGCAAACCCCAGTCATCATCATCACAGGCACAGCAATTCTCTGGATATTTAATTTCACTGAGGCAAGTAATTTAATCTACTCTCCCTTTCCAGACAGTTTGTGGCTTTTCCTGTAAGAAAACTTACAAATTCTTTGCAAAGAAGTCCAGTTATAGGTTTTCACTTAAGAACTATATTTTCTGGTTGTTCATAAGCTCATTTATTTTGTTAACTCAGTTTCATAGAGAATTTTAAAAGTCACTTGAATTGTAACTGTTTTTTTCCATTGGTCCAAAACCACATGGAAGATGTGCAGATTTTTATCTCTGTGGGCCAAACCACCCTATGTAGAAATGTAAATGTCAGAGCTACAAAAGCTATTTCCCTTCAGGAAATTGTCCTAGTCATTCATTCTTCTGGGCATTCCATTCTATTGTTCCCTCTTGCAGTGATAGAGATCAGTGTCTCCACCCACAGGGGAGATGCAGAAGACTGGGCCAATCCTGTAGCCATTCTGCCTCTACCCTTGTTCTCTGTCTGCTCCCTCTACCAGCCCCTTTGGTCTCCCTGGGATTCCCCCTACTATTACTCCCTCTGGGTCATCTTTCTGTGGAGCTTCTCATGAAGTAAAGTTGTCATTACAGGTTCTTATCTCTATAATGCATTTAATTTTGATGTATTTATTAAGTGTTAATTAATGCACTATGGGAGTCCCCCTTCAGCCCTCTGTATAAATTGATCCTCTTCTTTCCATATGTTTTGCCCATAGGGTTTTCTGCAGCCCTAGGGCAACCAGCAATAACACCTGCGCCTTTGCAATGGGGTGAAGGAAGGGGACCATCGGATCCCTATTTATGTGATTTGCAAGAAGTGTTATCATTACTCAGGGTACCAAATGTGTTTAAATGATATAAATGCCTTGTAAAATCCCAAAGCAAGCTCATTTTCATTTCTCATATAATAATCTCATATACATGAAAATTGACTATCTTTTTATATGCCTGGTTATCACTACAGCAAAAATTAGGTATTTTGTCTCTCATTTTTTAGGTAAAGTTTAATTGTTAATTTAAAAAAAAATAAGTTTAGTTAAGTTTTAGTTTCCTTATTTTTATTCATCAAACTAATTTCCTTTATGATTGAGTATTCAATAAATGTTCGCCTTTAAACAATAAATAAATAAAATTCCCTGGGTGCACACCCTAATGAAATGTGCTGTGCACCCCTATGTCCCATCTAATTAGCCTGCCTGCCACACCAATTGGCTTGAGCCTGTTAAGAAAGCAGCAGGAAGCTGCATGGCTGGAGGGCAGGAGAGAAGAAAAGTAAGCTAATTAATTAAGCAATTAAATATTACAGCACTCTCCAACCAGAAAGGCCTGGGAGAGACCCTGACCAAGCAAGGGAGCTATCCAGGCAATGGAGAAGCCTTGGGCCTTACAGCAGAAGGAGCTGCTACTAGAGGAAGCTGTGACTAACTGCTTAAGAAGCTGCACAACTGGCAAGGGAGATTTCACCTACCTCCCTTGAAGGGTTATCTGAGCAGATTCAGAGACCTCTTACATTTTGATCCTCTTAAATTTTAAATTAAGTTTTGTTTTAAATGTTGCCTGAGCTCTGAGGTAACAGCCTTTAAACCATTGTTCGAATGCTCCTTTCTGAATGCTTTACTAAAATGAGATATACTGGAGTTAGAGAGTTTGGCTTCTCCTTGACTGGGCTTTTAAAGTGACCTCATTGTTTCAGTATTGAAGTAGAAACTGAGGGCAGCCAGTGGAGAGCCATACTTGGCTAGAAGGGGGCACTACATAATAGCCATACACATTTACAATCCCTCGTGTCTTTATGGCCCAGTGTGACATACCTTCTTATGTCTTAGTGCTACATAACTAAATGGGTTAATGCAGAAATGGCTCAGTGATTCATGGCTCACCATTTTCCATCGTTCTTGAGGTAAGAGGATCTGGATCAGGGTACTGTTTGCCATTTAATTTGCCATTTCATTGCATCTCTGTGAATAAATAGAACATTTTTGCAACATTGTACTATGGCTTTGTTCAGCCTTCCCAGTTATCAGTTACAATTCCAACATAATATTCCTAATATAAACTCTATATCAGCCTGATAGTGGGAAACTATAGAGAGAAAACAGTAATTTATTTTACTGAACCAACTTTTGTTGGTGAAGGAGACAAGCTTTTGAGTTACACAGAGCTCTACTTCAAGTCTGGGAAAGGTACTCAGGGTGTCTCAGCTAACTACAAGATGGAACAGAGTGTTTAGCATAAGTAGTTAACCCATATTCTAAGGGACAAGGTGAGTGAGGTAATATCTCTTATTGAACCAAAGAAGTTGGTCAAATAAAAGATATTACCTCACCCTCCTTGTCTCTCTAATATCCTAGGACTGACATGGCTACATCTGTACTGCACACATATTCTAAGGGGCCATTCAAGACCTCCTAATACCCATGGTTTGGGCAAAGTGTTTGTTGTTGGATGTAAAATTGTTACATGTGAGGATGAAATGGATGAATATAGCAATGTGTTTGGGGTGGATATCTGAGTGTTGTCCATTGTTTTCTAGATATTTGAGGCAGGCTGAGGTACTGCCATCATGAGGGATGTTGGTGTATAGGCAATTGACATCCATGGTGGCAAGGATGGTGTTCCAAGGGAGGTTATTAATGTTGCAGAGTGCCTGAAGGAAACTCATTTAGATAAATGATGAATGACAAAAACACCATATCACCCCTGGGCAAACACTTTTCACAAAACAAACACTCCATATCTGACCTCTCAGTCTTCGTCCTCAATGGAAAATGGCACAACACCTTCAAAATACAAGGCTGGCAGCTTAAATTCAAAACTTTGCTAGACACTAAAAATCATGGTCTTAATAAAGACACTGGATTTATGGCTTATTACAACAATCTGTAACCCACAAAATCCTCTTTTTTGTTTTAGGATTGCAAGGGTGTTAATGGACCACTTCATCTTGAATGGTCTATGTGTTAATTACTTTTGCTAACCAATCTGCTCCACCTTGTATTTAGCTGTGACAACCTGAGTACCCATCCCAGACCTGAGGAAGAGCTGTATGTGGCTCAAAACTTTTCTCGTTCACCAACAGAAGTTGGTCTAATAAAAGCGATTAGCTCACCCACCTTGTCTCTGTAATATCCTGGGACCAACATAGTTACAACAACACTGTAAACAACAGGGAACTATATAAAGCATATTTTTGATGGCATTCAATGGCTTGACAATACCAGCTGGGGAGAATTATGAATTCATTGAAATATGCTCAATATAATGTTAATGGAAGAGGGAATATTTCATAATCTATAAAACCAATGTGACCAAAACCAAAACAAAGTAACTGTGCCTAGATTCAATACCATTCTTCTTAAACAGCATTGCTACTTCTTGTACAATACCAGAAAGTGTCCCTGTTGTACAACAAACATTATAATACTAGTCACACATGCCACTGGGCAATCAGAGCTACTTTTTGACACAGCAAAAAAAATATGTCAGATATCTATGTGCTTTGGAACATTCATGGCTTCCATGTTGTACTTCAGACCCCAAGTAATTTTCTGTAGCCTGTGGTTAACAACTGAAAATCATCTGGCTGCTATGCATAGATTTAATTTGATCTGAGATGTCCTGCTAGTAAGAAAGGTCAAGCAACTGACAAAAAGGAATAAAGTCAATGGATAGTGAGTTCCCCCATGGTTTTTTTTTGGAACTGTTGCTAGATTACAGACATATGTGTTGGAAACTGGCAGTGTGATATGCTTACACATGCTGAATACTATGTTACAACTTGAGTCATCTTTTGAAGTTAATGGGATCACCTGGAGCAAGGTACTATGCAACATGAGCAAGGGCATTAAATCTAATTTACAGTTCTGTGGGGGTAAGAAAATGTTCCTGCTCCCCATGGACAGCACAATGATCAGTGGACCTACCCCTATTTTACAATCTAATTGGGATATTTCAGAAAATATTGTTTATTCACATTGCACATTTCATCCCTGGTGCAAAAAACCACCTTAACACCCACAGTTTCATCCTACCCTCATTTGCAACCTGTCTACCACAGGCACTACACTCTGCTTGCTCATAGAACTCTTCACTGCTGGGACAAGAGAGACTGTAAATCAATTAAACACAAATTACAAAATCCAACTGTATCCATTAAAAACTACAGTGCATGACCTGATGAGACAAGGCAGCATTTATATTAGAATTACTTACTTTTAAAAAATGTAATTACAAATTGTAGGAAAACATTTTTCTTCCCTGGTTTTAAAAATCTCCCCAAAGAAAGAAAGAAAAACTTTCCACAAGCAGGGATAATTAAAATGTGCATTTACTTATGATCAACTTTATTTGATTTGCATGTAATGCACGTGCTCATGTATGAATGTTTGTTTGGAATCTAGAAAAGAAATTACTCCAAAAAAATCAAAACGAGAATAGGCTAAGTGTTCAGTTGGAAAGGGATTTATTTCACTTCATCCTTTAGGGTGAAAACCTTAGTCATATGAACCATGTGGCTTTAAAATGTTGTTCACATCCTACAACATACAATTATTATACGATTTCATTGCCCATTTCAAGGAAAAATGAATGGGATACAAGATTTCTCATTTTTTCCTCTAGAAATTGTACTCTAGCCAAAATCCAGGAAGAAGTTTTCAGAGAATGAATGAAATTCAAAACACCTGTTTGGGAGATCTCTGGCAACATTCTGAGTACCCAGAAATTTTTCAATCCCACTCAGATATTGGAAAAGACAAGTCAGAGAAAGAAACATTGAGGCTAATGAGGGAATAGGTAGTAAATTTTACAGTGTGGGTCACAACTTGAGACTTTAATCTGGTTGGAAAATTTTTGCTCTACACAGAAGCAACAGAATTAAACTACAGTTCTCAGGAGGAAGTTCACTACTTCCGGATCATACTACTTCTCTGAATGCATTTCAGCAATCTTAGAGCAGAGATGCCAAAGCATGGATCATTGTAAAATGATAGAGGAGGATACATTGCAATAAAGGGGAATCTGGGACTGTATCTAACGGCACATCAGGAATCTAGAAAAAAATAATATTCCTAACATCATACAATTTAAATTAGATCTTTTCGCTGTGGTTCCCTCTGCCCCACCCCCGGCACATCCATACCAACTAAATTTGGTATTTAACAGAAGTGGGGTTTTACTCCCAATGTGCTCAAAAAGGAACCAAATAATAGCAAAGGGAAAATTTTAAAGAAAAAATTGAGATATGGTTTAGTTATAGAATTTTCCACATCTTTGGATATTTATCCAAATTTTACCTGAACTATCTGAATCTGAGGATCTGGCAAACAATGGAAAGCAAGAGTTGACTACCCAGAAGCCATCTCACCCAAAGTCCAGTCAAAGAACTGCTAGCCTCTTACTCTCTGAGGGTACGATAGGAACACAGGAATTTCCATACTGGACCCAACCAGTGGGCCATGTAGTTCAGCACCCTGTCTGACAGTTGTCAGCACCAGATGCTTTAGAAGAAGGTGTAAGAACCCCACAAGAGGAGATTTGGGATAACCTGCTCCCTACGTTAGGTCTCACCCTGGACTCTAATAGTAAGAGATTAGATTAAACCCTGAAGCATAAAGTTAGATATCCTTCCACAACATTTTTATCCTTAATTACAGTAATGAGATAATATAAATGTCTAATCCCTTTTTGAACATTCTTCAACTCAATGACTCCCCATGGCAGTGAGTTCTATGGTTTAATTACACATCGAGAATGTCTACACAGAGATAAAAAATCTGTGGCTGGCCCAGGTCAGCTGACTCGGGTTCATGGGGGTCAGGCTGTGGGGCTAAAAACTGCTGGGTAGACATTCAGGCTCACCTGAGCCTGAATGTTGACATGGCAATTTGCAGTCCCACAGTCCGAGCCTCACAACCTGAGTCAGATGACCCAGATTATCCCTGTGTAAAAGTATTTCCTTTTATTAGTTTTGAACTTTTAACTTTTAATTTGATTGACTATTCTCTTGTTCTGATGTTATGAGATGGTAAGTACAGAAGTGCCGAATCTACCTTCTCTAGAGACTATTTATTACATATTTTTTATCGTGTCTCCTCTGATTCATCTCCTTTCCGAGGTAAACAAGCTCTTTGTATGGGAGTTTTTCCAGGCTTTTGATCATTCTCATTGCTCTTCTCTGAACCCCCTCCAGTTTTGTAGTATACTTTGTGAGATCGGCTGACCATGACTAGTGCACACTGCATTCCAGATGAGGCTGCACCACTGGTTTACATAAAGACATTATAATTTTCTCCATGTTATTTGTCACACCCCAATGACCCCCTCCCTCAGGTCCCCTGGGGAAGTAGATCACATTTGTGTGTAGCTAATGCTGCTGCAGGCATCGCAAAGCATTATGGGAGGGGTTAAAGATGTGAGTGTGGAATGGAAGATTCCTTTGCAGGTTTCAGTAGGCCAAAGAGGGGGAATGAGAAAAACAGCAGAGAGAGAGAAAGCAGAAAACGGGTTAACTCCGCGCTCCTACTAGACCCGCGATAAGATGCTGACTCCAGCCAGCTCAAGGCCGCAGATTCTCTGCTACCTGCCAAGAAAGAGGAGGGCCAAGATTTCAACCCTGCTGCAAGAAAAAGAGAATCACAGAACGAGAAGCTGCAGGAGCTGCAAAAATGAGACAGCGAAGGTCAGCAAATTGGAAATCAACAGCCTGTCTCACGACCCTGAAGCTGGTTGTTTTGGGGAAAGCTGAAGAAGCCACGGAAGGCCGGTCTGGATTGAAATGCCGAGCATGGGGAACAAAGGTCTCTGAAGAGGATGCCCCCAAGAGACCCCAGGACTTAAAAACCCTCCCAAGAGCAGAAGCAAGTTGGAGATTTTGCAGCAGACCCCCCGGACGACCGGTGCACTGGACTGAACTCCCGTCCATCCCCCCACTCCTCCTCTTCTCTCAGGTTTGGCCAGCCTGGGGGTGGCATGGGTGTGAGTACGAAAGTGGGTTATAGCTGGGGCACTAATACTTTTTTCTCCCTTTGAGTGACGTAGAAGCAGTTCCAGCACTCTCCGCTGTTCTTTTATTATTTTATTAAAAAAGCTTTAAAACTTAGACACTTGGTGTGTTTCATCACCCCCACCCCAGATGGTCCTGCCACCCTATCCTGATCACCTAGGGTCTTAGTCAGCTTGGTAACAGAAATCTATCACATACTCACCTTCCCATTGTTTATATAGCTTATCACCTTGTTTGCTTTTTTGGCCACAGCTGAGCATTGAGCTGTCCACAAGATCCTTAATCAAACTTTCCCAAACCACCAAAAATCTTCAGTTTGGTTCAGTTCATTTTGGTTCAGGCATGGATGAATGCTGGAAACTCTTTGTCCAACCCTAGGGAAAACCAATTAGTATACATTTGTTTTCCCTTTCTCTTTCTATTTCAATTTCTTTTTTCCCTTCTTTCCTTCAAACTTTGCTACCTCCCAGGTTTGAGCCTTAGGTAAACTTAATCAAAGCCAACTGAACATTTTTAAGTGGGGGAATACTAAGGCTACAATAACCATTAGCAAACTTATTAGACCAGATCAGCTGAATCATCACAATTAGACCAGAGAAGTTATATTTTAGTGAAGTCATTGTTCATAGTCAGAGCCTAATGGCTGTCCTATTGTAGGTAAATCAGACAAACCAGTCAACCTACTGTTTTTAAATTGCCAACCTTTTGTTTATTCAGGAAAAGCCAGACCCTGAAGTATGAGGCTCATTATACTTTGGAGGCACAGCGTATGTCAAGAGAGTGAATGTCATGTACCAGGGGTCTCAAACTCAAATTACCACGAGGCCCACATGAGGACTAGTGCATTGGCCCTAGGGCCGCATCACTGACCCCGCCTCCTCGCTGCCCCTGGCCCCGCCCCCACTCCACCCCTTCCATTAGGCCCCACCCCTTCTCCGCCCCTTCTCCGCCTCCTCCCCTGTGCGCACGGCTTCCCGCTCCTCCCCCTCCCTCCCAGAAACCACAAAGCTCTTCCCATGCGGCCTGCGGAGATCTTCCCTGTGGTCCACCGGGCTCCCCGTGCCCCCCCATTTTTTTTCTTTTTTTTTTAAACCCCCAGGCAGTTCTCACCGCCAGAACAGCTGTCTGGCGGCGGGAACTGCCTGGGGGTAAAAAAAAAAAAATTGCATGGGGGTGGGGGGCATGGGGAGCCCGGCAGGCCGCAGGGAAGAGCTCCGCAGGCCGCGTGGTTGAGACCCCTGTCATATACTGAAGTCTCTGTAAGTAATGAGGAGACACACCCAATCAAATAACAGAATTTAGCTGGGGAACAAGCTTGCTCTCAATCGCTTATTACCAACAGCAATTAGGAATATGCAAATTGGCTGGAAAATAAGATCAGCGGGTGCCATGAAAAATTGGCTTGCTGCATCAGTGTTTAAGCTTTGCTAAGACATTTGCAATACTCCCTGTAGTTAGAATGGGTACATCAATGAGTACAATACATTTAACAAGCCCAGGTGGTAAATATCCAGTTTCTAATGTTCACCTCTGTTGCCTGAGTCCTAATTTAGAACCAAAACCAAATGAAAGGAAAGTTGTACATTCAATTAGGTTTAACCTCTTTTTAAAAAAACTATTTTTCAGTTTCACGAGCTGCCACATTGCTGCAGTTTTACTGGTCCCAGTGGAGTAGCACTTTAAACTCCTGGGCAGGATGCTCAAATTCTTGTGACTTGCAAATCATGCACTAGCAATGGCAAAGCTGTTTCTCCCATAGTGAAAGTCTTCAGTGGCAAAGTGTAATTTTCAAGCGTGAACACCTTAACAGGATGTCAAAATCTGGCATTTGGATTATTCATTTGGCACTTAGCCACATAATTGTCTGCTTTATGCACCAAAGTGCTGTTTTGTGTGACCAAAAGTGGCATTTGAACATCCTGGTAAGGTGCCCACGTGAGCTGTATTCCAACTGAATGACTCTACTGAAGAAAATGGTGGTTTTCCTGATATCTAATAGTTTTTATTTGTGCATTTAGGATTGAATAGTTCAGCTCTAAACTGATTTAAGGCTGAAGACATTTACATACCCAAAAACCCCATGCTGCCTCGGAAACCAAAATGTATCATTCCAGCAGTCAGACTTTCCTGTTTAAAAAACAATATCTGGGCTGGCAAAACTAAATGATTCATATCATTAAATGACAGTGATGCTTCACCCCTCCTACTTCTCTTAAATCCACTTTTCCTGATATTTTGAAATCACAGCAGACCTTCTAGATAAAGTATGCATCACCTATGACAAAATTGCAGGCTTAAAAAAATGCCTTGTCACAGGGAAATTTATTCATGTTCTCAGGGTCTTTATGTTGTCATATATTTTATGATTTAGTTCTCATAGTCTTTGGTGTCCAGAAATGATGAGCTGCTGTAGTATTTAGAACATGTGCATCTTAGTAAATCAGCTCAAAGATTATCTATGTTTCATATAAACATTAAGGAAATGACAAAGCCAATGGAATGTGTGAAACTCAGTCTCTTAATTTTACTGCTCTGTTTTATTCCTGCCTTATGGATATTGTTTGCATTGGAAGACCTTTTTGCTATATTAAATTGTCAGGTTTCAGTGAAGTAAAATTGATCTGCCAAATATGTAATTGCTAAGATGAAGATGTAATGGGTATAAGCTCATGGGATGACTGAGCAGACACAAATGCAGCAAGAGGGGGTGAGTTCTGTCCAACTGGAGAGAATTTTCATAAAAATGAATAAAAAAGGTAACAAGCTCAAAGAATAATAAACAAAATATTTCCTGAGCTCAGGATCAGCTCAGCTTCCAAAGCATAGTTAGGGAGCCCAGTCTTCCCACAGGCCCTCTCCCTCTTTTGTCTCTCCAGTTCCCCTTCCTGTATCCTCCCACAGCATGCCCAACATCACTGCAAAAGGAGTGGAAAGGAAAGGTGGAGTTCACCCCTTGTGTTCTGGAAGCCAGGTAATACCCTGCCTGCACCCAGTCACAGTCACCATCACTCACCTTACTGATTACAATTTATTTTTATGTCATGTGTCTTTAGTAGATTCCCTTTTAAAAGCTCTATCATGCACCCTTTAAAATCAATGCTCAGAACAAGGTCTATGGGTGCAAGAGTTCTAAATCCAGTGATATAATAAAGCAAAATTAGCATGGCTATCAAGATAGGGAAAGCAATTGCACTAGAGTTAGGCAAATACTGCTCAGAACTACTCATCAATATTCATTCACAACTGTATACAAATTCACTTGGACTGTGACCACACCCTTTTGTGTTTCTCTGCTTTTGTGAAATTACTGGAAGGAATGTTTCCTTAACTAGCAAAATAAATATTGTAGAATGATTATGGAAAGCAAATTTCCCTCTTCACCCTGGTGCATGTGCACAGGGATAGCTGCAATTTAGCCCAATATATTAAGAAGCAGGATGATACTTTATGTTGTTTTGTTTTAGGTTTACAGATTAGCAAAGTGTGAGTTCCACTGGAGTATTAAGATCATTGACATCACTGATTTTGGAATCAATTAACTACTTTCCAAAATTAAAATTCTGTATTTCCTCAATTTGTAGCTAATGAATGTGGGCGAGGGGATATTCTACATGGTTCCTTTCTTCTAATCATATATGTCCAGGAGCTCTCAGAGTTTTCTGGAAGACTTGATATTAGTCCTTCTACCCTTCATTTTATTTCTTCTTCATTTTATTGCTTGTTAACTCTTCTGACTCCATATTCATTTATTTATATTTTTTTTCTTAGGTTTCTAAAATATTCCCAGTTAGGTCCAACAGGCAGACAAGTAGAAGGGCAAATCCTGACCTCAGCCTGCAGGAGATATTAAACTGATTATTGCAAGCCTTCTGTGATAGTCATCACTCCACTTACATAACTAATATGAAAATAAGATCTAGTTTGTGAAGTGCTTTCGTGGATGGTGTGAAAATCCCATAGATCACTTAAGCTATCCATTGTCAACATGGAGTCTCCTAGGACACTGTCTACTAATACCAGGCTGGACTTGAGCTTTGTCTACAAACCAAATAGCACCAATTTAATTAACCTACTTAAACTCCTGGGTGGCCTCTTATTTCACTTTGAGTGGCTTATTTTGGTTTATTGTCAATCTGTTCTTAATGGACTTAAATTAAACTAGAATAAGCCTGGTTTAAGCAAAACTAAGAATGTCCACACATTTTTTGCATGGGTTTAAAATCACACCATTAGGTAAATCGAGGCAACTCTGAATGTAGACAAGACCGTAGGCAACACTATTCCCATTTCAGACACACAAGCACTAAAAGTTGGTACTGGGTTCCTCCTGCATGTTTGTTCAGACCAACCTTCCCAACCCTTTCTTACTCCTGTCTGATCAAGAATCTTCTATCTTAATTATGGCTCAGTAATAGACAAATTCAGAGGCGTCCCTAAGATTAGATTACTGTTAGTAGAGACTGAATGTATCACTGTTCACTTGTACTGAACTGCAAGAGCAACACGAGTGAGTCGACTAGGACAGTGATCATCAAGCAATTGCATTCTCTTGGCTTTCCCTCTTTCTTTTACATGGTAAAAATTAATGTTTTCAATGCAAAAAATTGGACAAAACTTTCATGAACATTTTGATCCGGTTTTTGACCAACTCTGTTTTTAAGGACCAGGCTTTGTTTAAGATTATTGTTTTGCAAATTGTATGACTAGGTCTAAAACACTTAGGTTTTTAACAGCCAACATTTTTCATTCTGCATAGATTTCACCTACAAATGTTACAAACAAAATTCTTCATATATATTTTTTATTTACAAATTCTGAACATCCTGGCTGCTCACCAGTCAGAAATTTTGCCGTGGTTTGATAATTCCAGTGGGGTAGAGGACTGTCAGACATCTAACAACTCTTGATCCCTGAGATATAGTTAATAACTGGAGTGGAAGGCAGTGGATTTTAGAGTAAGAGAAGAGATGTTGCAAACATGTCTTAAAAGCTTTAAAGGTTCTCTTGATGATAATCCAAAACTTCAGATAAATCAAAGTCTTTTGGTTTATTTTACATCAGTATGTGTACATTATGTGTGGGAGAAGCAGGTCTCCATGCAGAGGAATGCACTGAGGCTGTCACGTCTGTATTTTAAATTTTGCATGTCTGTGGGCTAAATCCTCCCAGTAGATCTACAGGGAGGATCTGAGATAAGTGGCTTGAATGACGACTACTTTCAACTCAGTGCAGAAATACGACTTCTTCCGATGCTTTCAGGTTTCAGATATGGATTTTCACAAGGGACAAGTGCCTGCTGGCCCACAATAGACTCCAAGAAGGTCATGACATTTTTGGACCCACTATATTATAGATATGACTCAGAATGTGTTGAAACGACTACCTTCTTGAATAAAAAACGATATCTCACCCTTAGCTGGAGTTACTCATTCACAGAAGATCCCTGTGACAGATGGATTGTCACATCAATATCAATGTAGGCATGTCAAACTAAAAGTCTCAAACCAACCATGATTGCCCAGAACATCTTGCTTGTTGAGAATACTCTCTTATCCTCATTCTCCTCTCAGCCATTCTCTACATGGTATGCAAGCAGAAAAGTTAAAAGAGAACAAACTAACTAAGCTTTACCCTGTGTTAATACGCTAACCTATAGAAGCTCTTATTATGTGGTCTCCTGCATGGAATTGAGTGAATGACTAGCCTTACTTTTTTCTGTCATTAAAGTGTTCCTCACCCAGGAACCTATAATAACATTCCTGCAGCTAGCCAAATACATTTTATATCAGCTAGCTCAGATGTTGCACTGTCATGCTGCTTATCTAAAAAATGGCAGTGTTCTCTTGCCCTGAACTTTGCTGCTAAATGCCATCTTCCTTCTTCAGTCACTTAAGGTAATTAGGATATTGTGGACACTTAGAAACAGAGCAGTGCTTACAGAGTTTTGTGTGTGTGAAACTAATTTGATATCTGTTTAGGATAGAAACTAAAACAGGGCTGCTTATTTAATGGCTACACCTTTTCACTTTTATTTTGTTTTAAATGAGTCATGTTATATTGCCAGCAGGACTAATTTAAAGATATCACACTTTTTTACAGCTCACCCATTTACAATAAATACAGTAGAATGAGAACTAGTAACAGTTCTGAAATGCACGAGAGATTTCTCAGGTTCCACTTTGAGACACTGCATTCAGCTAGTAACCACAGTTTGTAAGCAATTTATGTAGGACCTGGTCCAGTTCCCACTGAAGTCAGTAGGAGCTGGATCTTCCCATGTATTTCAATGGGAGCTAGATGAGACCCCTGAAAAGACATTTCAGAGGGAAAAGACATTATCCCCATCAGGATAAGGTGGAGGCAGAGATGTTGCATATAGACAGGTCATGAGAGAGAACTGTACATTTTCTTCATCCACTGAGGCCCTGATATTGCAAAGACATACCTGCATGCCTTACTTTTCTCACGTGAGCAGTCTCAGTGACTTCAGTGGAACTATTCATGTGTACAAGAATTAAGCACATGCATTTTTTAAATATTGATTTTGCAATTCTGCTTTTAAAAATCCAAACCCCTATCAGATAATCTGGAATGATTTTCATAGTCAAACTATATTTTAAGTATAGTCAAAATAAACATATTGCTTATGCTAGTCTCAAGGCTCAGATGTGAAAACAGTTCTCTCGCTGACTCATGCATTTGGAGATGTAGATATAAATAAAACGTATGTTACATACCAAATATCTTTGCAAAGGTAAGCAAGTATTATCCTCATTTTAAAGACGAAGAAAGGTTTAATTGATCACCTGAGGTCACACAGCAAGTCCTTTCTGTTTGGTCCCTGAGCTTACTATCAATCACATCTGAAACGTCATTGTCTCAGTAAACTCAATTAGCATGTTTCAATTAATATTCGGTCTAATGTGTAAGAGGTCAGATCTTTGTAATAGATATATTTTTAGGAAAATCTACCCTCCTCTGTTTATATCTGTCTGTTAGTCAGAAAAAACGTATAGTTCTGCTAATTGTGGCTAATCATGCTACTACATTGCTAAGATCATTTATTTTTCTTTATAGATTTTTGATGTTCACATTTATATCTTTCCTGCAGCTAATTAACAAGCAAATGTTTGAGTAAAATCAAACTTCTGGTAATGGCCTAGAGTAATTCCCTCCTAACGTAACACCTGCAGAAAATTTCTGTGAGGAGATCCCTGCAGCATTTATCTCTGATTGCTCTGTAAGGAGTCAGGGTTTCCCCTCCACCGAATTGGCTCTGGAGCGCTCAGACCCAGGGCTTTGTCTTTAAGGATGTGTTTACACTGCACTTAAAAACCTGTGGCTGGCCTGTGCCAGCTGACTCAGGTTCAGGGGCACAGCTGTGGTATAGACATCCAAGCTAGAGCTACAGCCTTGAGCTCTGGGACCCTCCCACCCCGCAGGGTCCTAAAGCCCCAGGCCGCAACTCAAGCCTAAATGTCTACACTTCAATAAAACAGTCCCTTATCCCAAGCCCTGCATGCCTGAGTCAGCTGGCACAGGCCAGCCACACCCTAAAAGGCAAGTCCTAGCAATCAGCTGACTTGGTGTAGATACCAGCTGGGCTGACCAAGCAGAGGACTGAATGGCCCTTCACCTGAGATAAGCACCATAACTGAACAGGAAGGAAGTGGACCTCCTTGAAAGTCACCAAAGAAAGAAGATGGGGGCAGGCTAACTGGTCACCCCTAGAAAATAGTGAAGCAGGGATCAAAGTCATCAGGACCCCTCTACAGAAGACTTACAAGGGAAAGCCTAGTGGAGAGCTAAAGATAGATCAGAGAGAGTGCTAAAGAGGGGGCAGACAAAGTTGGTGAGCTGATGTGGGGTGTGTATGTACAGTGAGAGGGGGGAAATTATGGAGCAATAGGAGCTGGGGTGTTAAAGAACTTTTTAAGTGAGGGTGCAGGAGTTGCAGAGGATCATGGGGGCTGGAGCTGCAGAGAGCTAGGTGGGTCTAGAGCAGCTGCTTTCTGCTGGTTAGTTCCAGGAGGCAATTAGCTCCAGAAATCGGTAGATGAATAGACCTGTTCCATTGTTACAAATCTTAATTGCCAAATGGAACTAGCAGGCACAAGTTGAACATTTATAACTAGAATTTCCACCAGGGTAGTTCTTGCTGGGAAGCAGAAGTGTAAATATACTATAAGCAAGGTGAGTTATTCCTAGTCCAATTTTTCAGATTCAGGACCTTTGAAAAAGATTCAGATGAGCCTCCAAATCTGTGGGTGCTTAATTTAACGGAACCTTCTAAGATTTGCCCAGCAGTGAGTACTGAATTGCTTTGGCTGTTCCTCCCCCCTCCTAAATTTAAGAAACAGAAAAAACCTCCAAAAGGAATGCTTTCTTTCATAGCTTTAAGAAAGCAATCTCAGAAATTGAAGATTAAGACTATTGAAAACTAAGAGTATGTGATTCCAGGCATCAACAGTACACCAGCTATTATAGAGTGGGATCCATGAAAGTATTTAGGTGCCTATATCCCACACATAGGCACCTAAATCCCTGTTTCAGGCACCTGAGTCACAGTTTTGGCTCCATTGCAATCAACAAAACTGTCAAATCCTGTAGGCACCTCAGCTCACTTGGTGCCTAAATTTTCAGGGTAAAAGTTCCATAGGCACCCATGTTTCAGCCTCTGGGCATGTGTACTGCCATCTCCCTCTAAGCGTCTGGATGCCTGGGTCTCCCACCTCCAGTGTGAATGTACTAGCCACATGATTGCAGCATCATTCCCATGCTCAATTGTGCATGCACCTCCCCCCATGAGTGTTCCACTGTGGCTAAATATTGAACTAATCAATGGGTCAGAGAGAGAAGGAATGACTCTGGCTAAGTTGGTCCAGCCCTCTGTAACCCTGGGTCCCATCCCCTTGTTCCCGCCACTCTTTCATTATTTATCCAGAGTGAATCAGCCTCAACAGGCTAATCTGGCGGAGAGGGAGGAATTGAACCTGGGTCTCCCCCATCCTAGATGCATGCTCTAACCACTGGGCTAAAAGTTATAAGGGGGCTGGCACCACTACCACTGACCTCCTCCAGCTGTTTTGTGAGAAGCCAGGCAGTCACCTAAGTCATTCCCTCAAGAAACATCTGAGGTGCCTAAGATGTGTCCAGGCAGCTGGTTCTTGTTCATGGCTCACTAAGAACATCTAGGCACCTCCCTGCTCAGTAGGATTGCCAACCCTCCAGGATTGTCCTGGCATCTCCAGAAATTCAATATTAATCTTTAATTAAAGATTATGTCATGTGATGAAACCTCCAGGAATACATCCAGCTAAAATTGGCAACCCTCCAAGTGCAGCCCAGACTTAGGCACCTATCTCTGCAAAAAAGTAGAGCTTGGCACACACCCCTCTCTCATTGGCTAGTTTAGGAAACTCCCTGCCTAGCGTGCTGTCTTTTGCCTACCACATTCTTAGGCACCTATCTCTCCCATTCATTGTATAGGGGGCCTAAGCACCTAACGCAGGCTTTGTGGATCGCAGTGTTGTAACTGGATTTTCTAGGCACCTAAAAATTAGGCACCATGATACTCAGTGTTGCAACACCTATGTCCCCTTCATGGAACCCACCCATGGTTCCTAGATATTGTAACACAAAGGTTACTTTACTTTAGCATATAGGCTTCATTTGGCAAGTCACTCTCCAGAGAGCAGTAGTGACCACAGGATGATTGTGCTCCAATCTCAGTGTGGTCAGAGACACAATAATGGAGACAAATAAGGATGAGCATAAGTCATAATACTCCCTCCTGAAAAGGAGTAAGGTTCAAGCCACTAGCATGCTCAGTCCATTACTCTCAAGAGCACACACAGATAATGTCAGCAATCAGGGTGGTGTTTTGCTCTGTGTTCCACTCTCAGGCTCTACTCTTGGTATGCCATAGGAGTAGCATGGTAGCTACCCAGCTGCACTTTTATCAATGCAGTATTGGGTTCCCCTGCATTTCCTGTCTTGCTGCGTGCTTTTACACATAGCACTGAGCACTTGTGCTGCAGAGGATCAAGCCCTAATAGTGAACCCACTATTACAAACATTTACAACAATAGCACACATAATTTGGATGCTAGACCAAACTGTGAAGCTGGAGGAAAAATAGCTTCATCTGATAACATTCATATTTATTCGAGGTAGGATGACAAACTGCAGACTGATTGCAAACAGCAGACAATCACCGACTGGAGAATCCTGGCTTTCAATTGGCACTTTAGCTCCTTTAAGAGGTTGTTCTGAACCTGCAGGAAAATAATTCAGACATTTTAATTTCATAATTTAAATGGTACCGCTCACTTAACAAGCTATTTAGCTGATTGCAATTATGAAAACGCTAGATGTTTAGTAAGGGCTTGCAAGTCCTGTACTAGTCCATATTATTTTATGTTTGTTCCCTTATCATTTTCACTGCTAGTAATTTATATCAAGCCACTGAGAATATGATGGTGTTTTTCCTCAAACACAGGAAGAGTGTTAAATTATTTCAGTCAGGCTCTTCCCCCAGTACTGGGTATAGTGAAAAGATTATTCATGACTGTTACTTTATTATGCTTTCAATTGAATTTGCTAGCTTAATTAGGGTATCTTGATTTAATATATGCAAATGCATGGTGTAACAGAAACCTTAGCTATTTATAGAATGGCAGTCTCCTGCTTGTGATATTATCTGAGATGCTGTAGTTCTTGCTTGTTGAAATACTGACAATCTGAACCTTCCAAGCATCTATAAGCAACTACTTTCTGAGTTAGCAATGACATGATTTATGGAGGAGAGCCTACAAGTTAGGACCTTCCAAATGTGCTGAAATTTTCCCCAAGAATATACTTTTTGGGGCCAATTTTGTGCTCCATGATTTTTTTTGAGTTAATTGTGAATTACACTTTGAACCTAAAATGACACAAACAAAGCATAGCTTTGAATAACCAAGAGTGTTTTATGACAAGAAGTAGCATAACAGGGTCCCTAACACATCTGTTATATCAGGGGCAAGGGAAGAGAGGAAACTGGTTGTGTTGCAGATCCTAGTCAGGGGGACCCTTATCCCTGAATCTGGGGCCTTACTTCACCCGTGTCAGACTCCTAAGTGGGAAAACACAGAACAGTGTTAGGAAATATTAGCAGAGAGGACAACGCTCCTATTTGGGAAAACACCTACTGCAGTCAATGGAAAGTTGCTGAGAGAAGCCTGGAGGAAGGATTTCAACATTTGTTATTTAAAGTATAGAATTCCCAATGCTAATTAACAGGAAACAAATGTGGCATTGCCATGTGAGTCAATCCCCCCAGGATGCAGACCTACGGGGCGGGGGGGATTGCCAGCATTCACAGAGCCTAGGTCTACACTGGGGGTTGCGGGGAAGGGATCGACCTAAGATACGCAACTTTAGCTACGGGAATAGCGTAGCTGAAGTCGACGTATCTTAGGTCGACTTACCTCGGTGTCCTCATGGTGGCAAGTCGACTGTTGCCGCTCCCCCATCAACTCCGATTCCACCTCTCGCAGCGGTGAAGTTCCGGAGTAGACGGGGAGAGCGCTCAGGGATTGATTTATCGCGTCTAGACTAGACACGATAAACCAACCCCCGAGAGATTGATCGCTACCTGCCAATCTGGCGGGTAGTGTAGACCTGCCCCAAGACTCCGTCTGTCAATGTGAGAGTGGACTTGATGAGGTGCATGTGTGACATCCTCAGGCTAGACAGGAGCAAGGCTTCAATCCATGTCTTGGTCTATACCATTGTTCTTTTCTTTCTCTGTGGATAGAAGATAAAAATCAAGATTTTAATGAGTTTGTTATAGTACTGCCTGCACAGACATTTATAATTCTAAAAACCAGTTATTCTAGTTAACGTATTAAATATAATAACCAAACACCCAACTGGCCAGTATCTAAGACAGATTTTAAAATTCTCACTGTGGTGAAATCACAATTGTCCATGGTTCCAAAACTCAACAAGATTTTTTTTTGTTTTCACCTTGAATTGTTGGTGAAAATGAATCAGTTGTCAAAGATGGAAAATGACTTTTCACAGTCAAATCTTGGCCAAGTAAACATTGATGGTTGTGCAGCATTCTGTTTGCTGTTTTAGAAATTTCCAGAAACCAGCCAGGCTTTCATTTTAATAGCATCCCTTGTACCCATTCTCTTTAGTTTGGGAGATATTTTAGAAGGAAACCCCCTTATTTGACAGTTTTTAGATGATATTAAAGTTGGTGTCAATTGTTCTTGGGCATGAGGAAGAGAGAAAATCAATTGAGATGGTCTGGAGCGGTTGTTGTTAAAGTTGGATCCTGTTTCCTAGAAGACAAGATAAACACATGTAAAAGGGAAGAGAAAACAACAGCAAAGATAGAAAATGCAGCTTCTGTCTCTGGTGCTGACTTGCAACTTCACTGCTGGAGAAACACAGACATGAAACATGAGCTGATTAGCCACTTCAAGACCTGGCAACTTGTACCAGCACTGGGCTCTTAGGACATTGCTTTTAACAGCCTCTTGCTGGTCACAGGCTTACAGCGGTGTTGCAAAGTATACAGTCTTGGCAGGCTAAGCCAGACTATTATTAGACAAAAGGCAAAAGAGTAGGGGTACGTCCACACTACCCGCCTGATTCGGCGGGTAGCGATTGATCTTCTGGAATCAATTTATCGTGTCTCATGTAGATGCAATACATCGATCCCAGAAGCACTCCCTGTCGACTCCGGAACTCCAGCTCAGCGCGAGGAGTAAGCGGAGTCGACGGGGGAGTGAGCCTGCGCCGCGTGGACCCCCAGTAAGTACTTTTAATTCGATCTAAGACACGTCGACTTCAGCTACACTATTATTGTAGCTGAAGTTGCGTATCTTAGATCGACCCCCCTCCCCTAGTGTGGACCAGGCCTAGGAGAGGAAAGAGAAGAACAAAGCAAGGAAGGAAAAGGACACAGGGAGGAATGGAGGCAGGGAGTGACAACAGCTCAGATCCCTGGTGGTACAAATTTAGCCAGAGCTGGTGACGATGTCGCTTAGCGTGGTCTGGTCAGAACATATTTTTTTTTGGATCAGGATGATGAAGACCCAATGGTGTCACAGTGGATCCTCAGGTCCCAGGCAATGGCAGGCATTGCAGCCATGATGGTGAAACTTTTCCAGGCATGATTTTAACATGGTCCTTGAATTATAGCGGTAGGCCTTTTTGTTTGGATATTAATTCAGTCTGTCTCGCTTTTGCACCTTTTCCCATCAGCATTTATTGTTGTAGGTTATTGTGACATTTTATGAAATTTCATTCAGTTTCCATAGCTGACCTCACAATTAGGGTAAATGTATAAGCCCAATTATTACAACAGACTTTGCTTCCATGAAGCACTCAGAAGGTCACGGGAAACACTTAGAACTTCACGTACAGAGTGTGTCCCCCTTAGTATCTGAACTGGGGTTATGCAATTATATCAATATAAGAGGTGACAAGGTGCATCATGACACAGAGCAGTGGCTCTCAACCTTTCCAGTCTACTGTACCCCTTTCAGGAGTCTGATTTGTCTTGTGTACCTCCAAGTTTCACCTCACTGAAAAACTACTTGCTTACAAAACACTGCTCTACAGCCAAAATGCTTCTGAAATAAATGTAGTCAAACTTTACTAATTCTGGGTCACTGAGAATGAAAATGATGCTTAAAATTGTTGATTGGCTCTAGTTTTCAAGACATGCTATTGGGTCAGTATATACGACCCTTGACTTGGGAATGGCGGAGGATAAGTGAGTTATAAAGGGAAGGGATCTCAATTTAAACCAGAAATGACTAAAATACATCTTTGACTGGATCTATGAATAAATCTATGACTGGGTTTGGACAGTACTTGCTTTTTAGGCAAAACAATAAATGATGCAATCTGAAGCTGGTATTGCGTCATACATGGTATGGATTGCATCATGTTATTCCTAGAAGTCATGGATGATGCAATCGTAACGAAGCTTACATCACTCTGCTGAACAAATTGCCCTATATCAGCTCTAGAAATCATACAGTGTCGTGCTCTCTTATTTGTCAGTGTTTGATTTTGCAAAGGGACACATTTCTGTTTAGCCAAAGTGAGCAGAGATGCCTCGTACTTGTGTGAACAGTGCAGATAACTTCTGCTATGTTTGTGGTGAAGTGACTTTTGCATCACAAAAGCGCAGTATAACCACTATGGTTAAGGAAGCCTATCACCTTTCTTTTGGCTGCAAAATTGGAGCTCAGGACAAGAGGTGGGCCCCACACATATGCTGCAACACTTGTGCAACAAATCTTTGCCCGTGGTTGAACAGGAAAAGGAAATCTATGCCTTTTGCAGTGCCAATGATTTGGAGAGAGCCAACAGATCGTACCAGCAATTGTTACTTCTGCATGGTGCCTCCAGTTGGGAAAGGTGTGTCAAAGAAGAAAAAGTGGACTGTGCATTATCCAAACATTCCATCAGCTATACGCCCAGTACCCCACGGAGAAGGACTGCTGGTTCCTGATGCACCAGAATCATTCTCACTTGAGTCAGACAAGGAAGAGGAAGAGGATGAAACTTCTGGTCCTGAACCATCAGTGTCACAGGACCCACATTTTCTCCCATCCTCCTCCTCTGAACCACACCTCATAACACAAGGTGAACTGAATGAGCTTGTCAAGGATTTGGAACTACCCAAGAGTAAGGCAGAACTTTTGGGCCCCAGACTACAGCAGTGGAATCTCCTGGCAGGTGATGTTGGGGTTTCCACGTTCCGTGACTGTCAAAAGGATCTTGTCCCATTCTTCTTCATGGAAGGTGATCTTGTAGCCTGCAACAACATCGATGGTGTGATGGCAGCCCTCAACATCGTTCACGATCCAGATGAGTGGAGACTGTTCATTGATTCATCGAAGACGAGTCTTAAAGCTGTTTTACTGCATAATGGCAATGTTTTGCCATCAATTCCAGTTGGTCATGCAGTGCATATGAAGGAAACCTATGACAACATGAAACAACTTTTGAGGTGCATAAACTATGACCAACATCAGTGGCAGCTTTGTGGCGATTTGAAGGGTGTTGCTCTCTTGCTTGGTCTGCAGACTGGATACACAAAGTACTGCTGTTTACTCTGCCAGTGGGATAGTTGTGCAAGAGATTCCCACTACATCAAGAAAGATTGGCCACTCCGACAGTCATTGGAGCCTGGGAGGAAAAGTGTTCAGCATCCACCACTTGTTGAATCAAGGAAGATTTTGTTACCACCCTTACACATCAAGCTGGGTCTGATGAAGAACTTTGTCAAGGCCATTGACAAAACACAAGCAGCTTTCAAGTACCTCCGTGGAAAATTTCCAAGGTTAAGTGAAGCTAAGATAAAGTGTCTTTGTTTGTCCTCAGATTCGTGAACTTCTTCGAGATAATGCATTTGACCATGCACTGCGTGGCAAGGAAAAAAAGGCATGGAAAGCCTTCCAGTTAGTGGCAATAAATTTTCTCGGAAACAACAAGGCAGACAACTACAGGTTGTTGGTGGAAAACCTCCTCAAGGCATACAAAAGCCTTGGTTGCAACATGTCACTAACGATACATTTTTTGCACTCTCACCTGGATCACCTGGATTGATCAGACTTCAGCTGTCATTAAGACTGCTCCGATCAGAACACATGTGCCATTCTTCTCGCACTCTTGCCTTTCTTCTCCACGTTCATCCGAAACGTTTAACGATGTCATCTTCCCATCTTCTTGGAGGCCTACCGGGGGGTCTTTTCTGTTCTCGCGGGTACCACTCAGCAATGATTGCGGTCCACCTGTTATCCGTGAGCCATCCTGCGTGGCCCGCCCATCGCATCTTGTTATGTCTGCTTTCCACGACAATATCTTTCACACCACTGCATTCTCTGATGATTTCATTTGGTATACGATCCAGAAGGGAGATTCCCAACATAGCTCGTTCCATTGCCCTTTCAGCTACCAACAGCCGTTGCTCTTCTCTCTTCCTCAGTGCCCTCTCATCTAGATTTTTTTCCACCGAACTGCGGAGCAGTGAGCGACGAGCACGGCGAGCGATTTCACCAGGACATTGCAACAATGGAGAAATGCTATCAGGGCAAATGGAGCCCCTCAATGCTTGCAGACTATTGCTGGACAGTGACAAGAGATGCTCCATTTCATGAATACAAGAGACAAGCCAAGAAGCGCTGAGTAGACACCGAATAGGACTAACCTATGTACATAATAGTTTTTTGCCTTTTGTTTCATAATAAATTTTATTTATATAACCCCTTTGCTGATTTTTAAAGTGTTACATAAACAGGACAGGTGAAATAGTATCATGTAAAGCAACCATAAACACATGAAAAGACCTATGTTTACAATTTATGATTAAAACTCTACTATCTACACAATATACGTAGACATAAAATGTAAAAACTTAAATATCTTAGAAACAGTAGCCAATCAGTTGTTTTAATTGTCATATTTGAATTCAGCACATCAAAATACATACTAAATAGCACATTTTATCTCTGAAGCAGACGACGTCTCAAAAATTGTAGACCAGTGAAATCAGACATAAAAATACAAAAGTGTCACCTCACACTGCTACTGAAAAATAGCTCAGTGGTTTGAGCATTGGCCTGTTAAACCTAGGGTTGTGATTTCAATCCTTGAGGGGTCCATTTAGGGATCTGGGCAAAAATTGGGGATTGGTCCTGCTTTGAGCAGGGGGTTGGACTAGATGACCTCCTAAGGTCCCTTCTAACCCTGATATTCTATTCTATGAAAATCAATAGGAATATAAGTATTGTACTTACATTTTAGTGTATAGTATGTAGAGCAGTATAAACAAGTCATTGTCTGTATGAAATTTTAGTTTCTCTAGTGTTTTTTTTAATGTAGCGTGTTGTAAAACTATGCAAATATCTATGTGAGTCGGTTTTACCTCCTGGAACACTTCTGTGTCCCCCCAGGGGTATGCATACCCCTAGGTCTGTACAGCAAAGCTAAGGAATAGGACCTAAGTAAATCACTCCATAAGTGCAGCTAGCAGAATAAATAATACACTGAAGCAGGGTCTATTAGGCTATTAAAGGGCAGAAGAGCAAGCTCATCACAAACTGCTATACAATACATGTGATTACAAATATTTGTACTATAAAAAAGATAAAAAATATACAAGTCGGAGCATGGAGGGGCATACGAACATTTAGCATAGCTGGCACATAAATACCTTGCAATGCCGGCTACAGCAGTGTCATGCGAATGCCTGTTCTCACTTTCAAGTGACATTTTAAATAAGAAGCTGGCAGCATTATCTCCCGTAAATGTAAACAAACTTGTTTGTCTTAGCAATTGGCTGAACAAGAAGTAGGACTGAGTAGACTTGTAGGCTCTAAAGTTTGACACTGTTTTGTTTCTGAGTACACTTATGTAAAAAGAATTCTACATTTGCAAGTTGCACTTTCACAATAAAGAGGTTGCATTACAGTATGTGAATGAGGTGAACTGATAAATACCATTTCTTTTAACTTTTTTACAGTGCAAATATTTGTAATAAAAATAATAATACAAAGTGAGCACTGTATACTTTATATTCTGTGTTGTAATTGAAATCAAAATATTTGAAAATGTAGGAAAAACATTCAAAATATTTACAATAAATTTAAATTGGTATTCTATTATTAACAGTGCAATTAATCCATCATGATCATTTTTTAAAATCTAGTTAATTTGTTTTGCATTAATTGCTTGAGTTAATTGCGATTGACAGCCTTAATTGTGGGTGATTCAGATATCAGTGCCTACATTTAATTAAGGTTTCCTGATGCTTATAATAATTTTGCCAAACTTTTACAGTCTGGGAAGAACTATTCTGTGCTAGTTAAAGGTGACAGTGTCTGTGTCAGGATTAATTTTTTTTAGAAATTTTCAGCAAAAATTGTTCAGTCATTTCTCAGCCATTTTTTCTGTTATTAAGGGAAATAAGTTTTACTCATGTTAAAACTCTTTCAATGGGGAGCTTTACCACCTCCCTGGTTTGGAGCAGGGACTGGAGCTATAGATATAGATATTACTTTCAGAGGGAAATAATCAAAATTAACTAACTGGGTTTTTTTAAGCAGTAAAGTTGTGGATGTACATGACTTCAGATAAAAGTAAGTTGAGATCTGAAGTGCTTGTTGAACGTAGAGAATAAGGAGGAGTAAAATAGTTTTGGAACTAATTTTGAATTTGAGTAATTCACAAGAGGATCAGAACTTTAATCAGTACTCTATATGCGCTTCACTATTGCATTACTTATATGAATATGTCTTTCATCCACATATTTGAATGTGATGCTTAATGTGGGTTTCTGAGCTTACTTGATTGAATCATTTTATTTCACAATCCCTCTAATAATAATAAATAGAAAAAGCAGAGAGTCCAGACCACAAAAGGAACAACTACAGTAGATCACTAGATGTTCTGTAACTGTTATATATGGCGGAAGCACAGAGTTTAGTGATATTATGCCTACTTCTAAATATTACCCATAGGAAATCTCCAATCATCGTATTCATTTGTTTGAATTATGCATGGGAGACTATGATATCTGGCAAGTTCAACATAGATTATTGCTAAGGGACTAGTATAAATGTAAGGTATTATTGGTTAGATAAATTGCACCCAATAGTACAATTACATGCGTCCCAACTTGCCAGACTCAATCTGGGTAGGGTCAAATGTTAAAAAGACCATGCACTACAGTTAGAGTTATTCACTAGTTACTTATACCCTTGAAACACATTTTACAATAAATCTGAACAGTAAATTGTAAGATCTGAAATAGACCATGATCTTTCATTACTCTTTCTTGAACCTCCCTGGATTCTTTTTTATACTACGTACAGATCTATCTTGATACAGTGAGAGACAAATGTACCGTAAAAAAGTGCACATCACTAAGCATTTCTTCCAGTCCCAAGCATTTATGTAACAAACTGTATTGAAGGGAGGTGGCAAAGGCATAACTTTATTCACAGGATGCACTGTATGTCATTTTTACCAAACTAGATTACTGTATGCCAACATGTACATTCTGTTTGTCCCTTCTGTCTGATTAAATGTCAGCTCTGCTTGTAAAGAAACAGCAGCACTATAACATAATATTGTGAAAAGGCAGAACAATTATTCCACATCTTGAAAGCCAGCCTCATTAGCGCCTAACTACAGAAACTGCCTAAATCCAACATTAGCACTGACAGTATTGATCATAAATGACTATTTACATTGTAGTAGCACTTTGAGGACACAGTCATGGATAAGGGCTCCATCAGAGTCCCTGTCGTGACAAATGCTTGTGGCATTTGCTTAACTTTAAACACACAAATAGTCCCATTCAATAGGTTAGAGGGACAAATGAGTAAAATGAAGTCAGTCTAGGACAGTGGTGGGCAATCTGTGGACTGCGGGCCGCACGCAGCCCATCAGGGTAATCCACTGGTGGACAGCCCGAAAGTTTATTTACATTTGCACAGATGTCCACAGCTCCCAATGACCACAGTTCGCCGTTCCCAACCAATGGGAGCTGTGGGAAACAGTGGCCAGCACATCCCTGCAGCCCACACCGCTTTCCGCAGCTCCCACTGGCCAGGAATGGTGAACCACGGCCACTGGGAGCTGCGGGTGGCCGTGCAAATGTAAACAAGCTGTCTGGAGGCCTGCCAGCGGATTACTCTGACAGGCTACAGGTTGACCACCACTGGTCTAGGAGTATGACAAGGTGCAACAATCAGACAAACAGATACCAAGAACAACAGACACTAGGGTTAGGACAGGGTGGAGTGGGACCTGGAGCAACAGGGTTAGGGTTAGGACAGGGTGGTGTGCGGGTTGGGGTATGATGTATCCATAAAGATGGATATGTTTACATACGCATATACTCATAGTAGTTAAAGTAGTCACGAGTGATTGCCAGCCTTGTCATGTCAGATGGTAGTAATCTGTAGGTATCACAGCTGATGTAGGCTTTCATGCATTGTGTATTCATGAATGACTACTTTAAATGTTTTTTTGGACAGTAGTTGACGTCTAAAGTTGCACCCTATATCAGGGGTCTCCAAACTTTAGGAGACGAGGGCCACATTAGATTTTTTTTTAGGGAGATGAGGGCCCCCCGCCATCAAAATGCCATCGAGGCAGCGGCAGCATCTGAGCTGCCGCCGAAAAGCCGCCGATGTGGGCAGCAGCCTCCGAGCTGCCGCCGAAAAGTCGCTGACACTGCAGCTGCTCCCAAGGCGGGTGGCAGCGTCTGAGTTGCCGCCGAAAAGCTCCCAAAGTGGGCAGCAGCCTCTGAGCTGCCGCCGAAAAGCCACTGACATGGCGGCAGCTCCCAGGGTGGGCAGCAGCCTCCGAGCTGCTGCCGAAAAGCTCCCAAAGCGGGCTGCAGCCTCCAAGCTGCAGCTGAAAAGCTGCTGACACGGCAGCAGCTCCCGAGGTGGGCAGCAGCATCTGAACTGACGCCGAAAAGCTCCCAAGGCGGGCAGCAGCCTCTGAGCTGCCGCCGAAGTGCCGCCGATGCAGCAGCATGGGGGGCCGGAGAAATTGAAGCTGCGGGCCGGATAGTTTGAAGACCCCTGCCCTATATGATACTGCAACCTGTGATGGGGTTTATAAACCCAACACCAGCCAAGAGCAGGATAACTGGAGCCTAAGAGCTCTTTTAGCTCCACTTTGTTACACCTGGAGGGTGTGTGTGGCTTAGGCAGGAGTTAAAAGGAAGGACTTCAGAGCAGTTGGAGGAAGGAGAGCTAGAAAAGTGGTGGTCTAGAGTTCCCTGTCTGTGAGATGGGCCTGTGAGAGGGACCATATAGAGGGAGGACTGAGGGAAAGGTATAGGAATAGAGTTAGCCCCTGTGGTGTGCCTTGAAGAAGGATTAAGACTCCGGGGAGGCAGCCCTGCTGTGCAAAAGGGTGGAGAAACGGGAGATGCTAAGACAGGCAGAAATTGCTTAGTTTGTATTTTTGTCTGGTTTGGGGGTTTTGCTGAGGGACTTGAGTGGGGGAAGCCCTGGTAGCCACTTCTGTGGAAGAAGAGTAAGACTGTAGAGGAGCCCAGGAAGGGTGGAAGATGTATTGATTACAATTACTTTATTAGGGGTAGGAGGGTAGCGAGCAGAGGAAGGAAAATAAAGGCAGTAAAACAATTCACAATGTTTCCAATGAAATCCAAAGCTACGCAATACTTGCTTGGTTCCAGATGTCGATGCAAAGGCGAAATTCAGAAAGGTTTCTTAAGATCCCTGCAAACTGTAGCCAGTCATAGTTTTGTACTGAAACCATGTGAAATTTGCAATTTATCATTTTAAGGTGAAACTCAACAGTTCTTACTGTATTTTGTGAACCCAAAAGGCAAATCAAAATGAGAATCCACATAGAATAAAAGCATGGAAAATGTTTGTACAGAACCCAATAAGAAGTGAAACTACTGTATCAAGAGTACCTATCCCTAGCGAGCAGCTCGGTAATATTGTTTTAACTGACTAGAAGCTATTCCATATCGTGTGGGCCTATCAGTTAAGTCAATCTAAGTATTATCAGGAAGAGAGAGATGCCTTGAAAACTGTCTGTCCCATCCATGCAGTCAGTGGGAGTTTCTTGTATTCTGCAAGGGGATGCCTGTGATGCAGGGGAAGGAGAACAGTTCCAGGAGGACAAAGTAGAGCTGAGAGTTCTGAGGGTGGCTTCTTACACAGTTTTTTGATATCCCAAGACCATCTTGGCCACTGAGTTGCAGGATTATCTCCTAATATTTATTGCTTTGGTATTTACACTCATTTTCTATGAAACTTCAAACAGATCATTAAATGCTGGGGGAAAGTATTTGTGGACATTCACTTGGATAAATGCTCTGAACACGCTTCAGTGTTATGAGTGACTCCTGTTGTTCACTTTCTGCCAACAAGCAGATGAGCAACTTGATTGCAAAAAGGAAGGGTTATAAACACTCATGCAAAGATGTACTGAACTGAGTAGTAACACAGGAACCATTGTGAATATTCACGTGAATAAGTGTCTGTGTGAATGTTCTTTTTGTGGGCTTCTGATTACAAAAATTTCATTCACCCACTCAGGGAGAAGAAGTCTTGCCATGTAACTTACCTGACAAATCATACAGCAATGGCAGTAAATAACTTACAAATGATCCCTAGATTGAAATGTTTTTGCATGAAGCGTTGGTTGAATAACTTGTAAAAAATAACTGAAGTTGTTTCACAAATAATCCACAAAGAGAAAAGAGCTAAATTCATCCAATAAACTGTCCATGGCAAACTGTTTGCCTAGCTCTGGTGCCTCCAGACACAAAGAATTTTATTGTAAATTGTCACAAGCACCCTATAAAATTCTCAGCTATCAAGATCTTTGTGAAATGTATAGTATTACTGCTAGATGCCATTAGTCAGATCTCAAGGGAGTTGCAGGAGCACGGTAATGGGCAGAATTTGATCTATAATGTGGTCTTCTAGGAAGATACCAAGAATAATGTTGAGAAATACTGCTAGGAGTATTATACTATATATATATATATATATTTGCTTCATATAGTCTCTACCTTTCTACAGATTAAATTCAAAATTGTTAGTAACTATTATGTTAATGCAAAATGATCACTTTAATAGAGCAGTATGAGATGCTTTAACCTTATTTAAGTCACACGAAATGAGATAACTGAAAACATTTCAGCCCAGTGGAATTCTTATCATATTATCTAATGCTAGGACATTAGATGAGATCAGTTTACTACGTAAAGCATTATTAATTTGGCCTTTAGGGGTCCAGTGTATCTGGTGCTGCATTAATTCTCAAGGAGCTTTCACCCTCATTCTAGGCCACTGGACAGGGGAAGAGCACTGGGGAGTGGTCACACCAGGGAACCACAGCATTGCTCCCAACTAATGGAATTAAGCTCAGGAAAGAGAACAAAGAAGTGTGTGAGGTGAGGACAGGGACTGAATACACAATACATCCTGGTAATTAAGGAGGCACATGCTACAGTTTCTCTATGGATGGTGGAGCTACCTCTCCACCATTCACTGCTCTAGAGCCCCAGAAAGAATTCTGGCTGAGTCAGCTAGAATTCCTCTGGGAGGAGAGGTGTGTGGCCAGTGGCTTAAAAGCCACAATCTCACCCTTAGGATGTGAACTACGATGAGGAGCCATCTTCATGTTGTTCATGTGAGAGAAACCAAATCCTTCATTCACTCTATATGCCACTTATTTTTTCCACAGTGCAGCTAAGTTAGCCATCAATACATGTTCAGTGCAAGCTATATTCTTTCTGAATGTGACTTAACAATGCAAACAATTGTCCCAGTTATATGGTCTTTCAAAGGCTGATAACTCAGTCAAAAGGAAGCTTTCACTAGAGTGCTCAAAGGCACTTCTCAGCGACAGCTATTTCCATCCTAAATTTTGTCTCCCTACCCCTACCCCTATTTTGGTGTAAGAACTGTGTGTGTGTTTCGGGGGAGAAGAGGTTTAAAAAAGCCTACTGAACTCATATTTACAAATCTCAAAACATTCACTTTCAGGCAAGACAGAAACCAAAGTCTGGGCTGGCCCTGTTGGGTATGTCTACACTGCAACTGGGAGCATGCTTCCCTGCTTGAGCAGGCAGACAGCACTAGCTTTGCTCAAGCCGGCATGCTAAAAATAGCCATGTAGCCCTGGTAGTGTGGGCAGTAACTGGGGCTAGCCTCAGCATACTTTGAGGTCCCTGTGGGTTTGTATTCAAGCAGTTAGCTCAAGCTACTGCTCATACTACCCCTAGCTACACTGCTTTCAGTATGCTAGCTAGCGCTTGTCTGTCCATCCCATCTGGGAAGCACGCTCCCAGCTGCAGTGTAAACATAATCTTAGTAAAGTTACTGAAAACTTTGTCCCCATGCATGAACAGTCTCAGGCTCCGATTCCCTCTGTTCCAATGTGCTAATATCCATATGTGAACTGTTAATCGTACCTGCCAGTCATACTCTTCCATTTCAAGCAGTTAACCTTTCTCTGTCAGTCAGATCCCATGGGGCTTTAAAAAGTTGCTCTGGTGTATCAGGAGCTAGCAACCTTTAATACTTGGGTCCACCCAAAATATGCACTTAAACATTAGCTACCATTCTAATTGAGCATAAACACATTAACACTGCTAATGACCCACTCCATTAGTAGCTAAAGGAAAACTAATCTTATTAATTATAATGTGAAATAATTAGAGCAACATACCTAGATTCTTTAAAAATGTCTCACACTTGTCGTCGTCTGCAAGTGAAGCATTATCAAACCTTCCAACTACTATAGGCTGTTCTAATTCACCAGTTATTGCTGCTATTCAGGTAATATTACAAAATGAAATATTGTAATACTCTACTTACTCTCAAATTCCCAATTATTTAACTGGCTGACACAAGAAAAAGTTGGGCTAGCAGAAGTAGTTAAAGTTTCCTTGAGTATGCTGCATTTGCTACAGTAGTGAAATATAATGAGATATAAATGTATATACTTCTAGGGCTAAGTGTGAATTCTTATTCTAATGCTCACATACAGCAGTGAGCAATGAGCTATCTCAATGAACATTTTCATTGGTGATAAATGTTGATGGATAACAAACATACAATGTCTTTGTGTTTTCATTTTAGAGGACACACAATAATGAATTGGCTGAATATTTTTGATGGGGTAGATGGGTCCCATGCTATAACTGGAAAGCAGGAAATTAAATCCTGTCAAACATAAGTGATTCATTTGGTATCCTAAACAATAACGAGGCAAGAGTACGGGGATTCTGAAGGCTTATGGGAAAGAGATGGGAGGTCTATTCAGCCAATTCGCACCCTGGACTGTGGGCTGTAGGAAGCCATACCCACTTACTTTTTGATATCAACTGCTCAAAGCTTTTTCTATTCTTGCACCCCACAGACTGAAATTGCCTTTTAAATTGCTCCCAATGAGGTGCAGGCTGGATCTCATCTCACTCATCAGCTATACACAAAAAGGTGGGACAAAGGGGACTCAGAAGGAGCTACTATCCCCCCTTCTGGAGCAATCACTTTAATCCTATTGTGTCCCCAAGCTCATCCACAGTGGATCACTTTCCATCCATTCACACACACAGCTCAGCTCTGGTATAGGGGAATAATCCTCGTGCGAGGCTGTGGAGCTGGCAAGCTCCACAGGGGAGTTTGAGTGGGAGTTCTGTTGGAGGTCTGTTGGAGGAGAAGGTATTTGTTTCTGGTCTTGTATTTGTATTGTTTGGATGTGTAGAGGCTTGTAGGGGCAGTGTGCTGGGAGAGCAGCTGAGCCCTAATTAGGGGCGGGGCTTCGCTGATCAGGGGTCCTATAAAGGCAGCCAGCCAGTCAGCCAGCCAGTCAGGCAGCGGCACAGACAGCTGCAGCGGCACAGGAGCCAGCAAACAGAGCTGTAAACAGGGGAGTTTGAGTGGGAGTTTGCAAGGGGAGTTTCTAAGGGGAGTCTGTATTTTGGGATTTGTTTGGTGTTTGTTCTGCTGTAGATGGTGGTGTTGTGGTTTGTTTTGTGTTTTCCGGACTAACAGGATTTAGGTGAGAAGGCTGGCAGATATAGAGGCAGCAGTGGTCATGAGCCAAGCAGTGGAGGACACAATGAGGATGACTGGATGTGGCACCTGCGGTATGTATATGATTCTGGAGGGGGTACCTGATAAGAGTTTTGTCTGCATGAAGTGCCGCCTGATAGAGCTGATGGAAGAAAAGATCCGAGGATTGGAGATGCAGGTGGAAACTCTGGTTGAGTTTAGACGGGGGTTCGAGCAGTTGATGGAGGAAAGGCACGAGGTGGCTGATGGGGAAAGCTCAGAGATGCAGATGGAAGCAGGATCAAAGGCCTCTGAGGGGGGACTGCCGGGTGAAGAAAATGGACAGTGGAAGCATGTGACTAAGAGAACCAGGCAGAGGAAAAGACGGGCCAGTGAAGGAGAAATAGAGCTCAAGAACAGGTTTGCAGAGTTGGAGAATGAAGAAGGGGTACAGCAGGTGGTCACTGAAGGTGGAAGGGCAAGGAAGAAGAGAAGAGCGGTTAGTCCCATAGAAGAAGGGGAAGAGTCGATGGGGACAACACCAAACATGAGCCCCAGGAGGATACAGGATGGGTTGAAGAGGATTACAAGGGAAAATAGGAATGGAAAGGACTTGCAGCCAGAGGGAACAGGGGATAGACTGGAGAATCGCACTGTCACCAGGAAAAGGCAGGTCTACGTGATTGGGGACTCCTTACTGAGACGAATAGACAGGCCTGTAACCAGAGCTGATCCAGAGAACAGAAGGGTGTGCTGTCTACCGGGTGCTAAGATACGGGATGTGGACCTGAGGTTGAAGAGGATCCTAAAGGGAGCGGGAAAGGATCCATTGATCATCCTTCACGTAGGAACAAATGACATGGCTAGATTCTCACTGGAACGAATCAAGGGGGACTATGCCAGGCTGGGGAAGACGCTTAAGGAAATCGAGGCTCAGGTAATCTTCAGTGGGATTCTGCCTGTTCCTAGAGAAGGGCAACAAAGGTGTGACAGGATTATGATGATCAACAGATGGCTCAGGGATTGGTGCTACAAGGAGGGCTTTGGGATGTATGGCCACTGGGAGGCATTCATGGACAGAGGACTGTTCTCTCGGGATGGACTTCACCTGAGTAGGGAAGGAAATAGACTTCTAGGATGGAGGCTGGCACAACTGATCAAGAGAGCTTTAAACTAGGAATTTGGGGGAGACGGTTGGGAGATGTCCAGGTAATCTCCACGCTGGATTTTAACATTGAGAGGGAAGACAACCAAGTAAGAGAGGATATAGCCGGGGGTAGGAGAATGGACATAAGGAGGAAGGGCAGAGTGGATACTAGTCAAATAGGTCATACTGGCAGTACAATGTCCATACCAAATTGGGTAAGGAATGTGAGTGAGGCCAAACAGCAAAAATTAAGATGTTTGTACACCAATGCGAGGAGCCTAGGTAACAAAATGGAGGAATTAGAGCTACTGGTCCAGGAAGTGAAACCAGATATCATAGGAATAACCGAAACATGGTGGAATAGTAGTCATGACTGGAGTACAGGTATTGAAGGGTATGTGCTGTTTAGGAAAGATAGAAATAAAGGTAAAGGTGGGGGAGTAGCATTGTATATCAATGATGAGGTAGACTGTAAAGAAATAAAAAGTGATGGAATGGATAAGACAGAGTCTGTCTGGGCAAAAATCACATTGGGGAAGAAAACTACTAGAGCCTCCCCTGGGATAGTGCTTGGGGTGTGCTATAGACCACCGGGATCTAATTTGGATAGGGATAGAGACCTCTTTAATGTTTTTAAGGAAGTAAATACTAATGGGAACTGTGTGATCATGGGAGACTTCAACTTCCCAGATATAGATTGGAGAACAAGTGCTAGTAATAATAATAGGGCTCAGATTTTCCTAGATGTGATAGCTGATGAATTCCTTCATCAGGTAGTTGCTGAACCAACAAGGGGGGATGCCATTTTAGATTTAGTTTTGGTGAGTAGTGAGGACCTCATTGAAGAAATGGTTGTAGGGGACAACCTTGGCTCGAGTGATCATGAGCTAATTCAGTTCAAACTAAATGGAAGGATAAACAAAAATAAATCTGAGACTAGGGTTTTTGATTTCAAAAGGGCTAACTTTAATAAATTAAGGAAATTAGTTAGGGAAGTGGATTGGACTAAAGAATTTATGGACCTAAAGGCGGAGGAGGCCTGGGATTATTTCAAGTTAAAGTTGCAGAAGCTATCAGAAGCCTGTATCCCAAGAAAGGGGAAACAATTCATAGGCAGGGGTTTTAGACCAAGCTGGATGAGCAAGCATCTCAGAGAGGTGATTAAGAAAAAACAGAAAGCATACAAGGAGTGGAAGATGGGAGGGATCAGCAAAGAAACCTACCTTATTGAGGTCAGAGCATGTAGGGATAAAGTGAGACAGGCTAAAAGTCATGTAGAATTGGACCTTGCAAAGGGAATTAAAACCAATAGTAAAAAGTTTTATAGCCATATAAATAGGAAGAAAACAAAGAAAGAAGTGGGACCGCTAAACAGTGAGGATGGAGTGGAGGTTAAGGATAATCTAGGCATGGCTCAATATCTAAACAAATACTTTGCCTCAGTCTTTAATGAGGCTAATGAGGAGCTTAGGAATAGTGGCAGCATGACAAATGGGAATAAGGATGTGGGGGGTAGATATTACCATATCTGAGGTAGAAGCCCAACTTGAACAGCTTAATGAGAGTAAATCAGGTGGCCCAGATAATCTTCATCCAAGAATATTAAAGGAACTGGCACATGAAATTGCAAGCCCATTAGCAAAAATTTTTAATGAATCTCTAAACTCAGGGGTTGTACCGTTTGACTGGAGAATAGCTAATATAGTTCCTATTTTTAAGAAAGGGAAAAAAAGTGACCCGGGTAACTACAGGCCTGTTAGTTTGACATCTGTAGTATGCAAGGTCTTGGAAAAATTTTTGAAGAAGAAAGTAGTTAAGGACCTTGAGGTCAATGGCAATTGGGACAAATTACAACATGGTTTTACAAAAGGTAGATCGTGCCAAACCAACTTGATCTCCTTCTTTGAGAAAGTAACAGATTTTTTAGATAAAGGAAACGCAGTGGATCTAATCTATCTCGATTTCAGTAAGGCATTTGATACAGTACCACATGAGGAATTATCGGTTAAATTGGAAAAGATGGGGATCAATATGAAAATTGAGAGGTGGATAAGGAACTGGTTAAAGGGGAGACTACAGCGGGTCATACTGAAAGGTGAACTGTCAGGTTGGAGGGAGGTTACTAGTGGAGTTCCTCAAGGTTCAGTTTTGGGACCAATTTTATTTAATCTTTTTATTACTGACCTCGGCACCAAAAGTGGGAGTGTGCTAATAAAGTTTGCAGATGACACAAAGTTGGGAGGTATTGCCAATTCAGAAAAGGATCGGGATATCCTACAGGAAGATCTGGATGACCTTGTAAACTGGAGTAATAGTAATAGGATGAAATTTAATAGTGAGAAGTGTAAGGTTATGCATTTAGGGATTAATAACAAGAATTTTAGTTCTAAGCTGGGGACGCATCAGTTGGAAGTAACGGAAGAGGAGAAGGACCTCGGAGTCCTGGTTGATCACAGGATGACTATGAGTCGCCAATGTGATGTGGCCGTGAAAAAAGCTAATGCGGTCTTGGGATGCATTAGGCGAGGTATTTCTAGTAGAGATAAGGAGGTGTTAGTACCGTTATACAAGGCATCGGTAAGACCTCATTTGGAATACTGTGTGCAGTTCTGGTCTCCCATGTTTAAGAAGGATGAATTCAAACTGGAACAGGTACAAAGAAGGGCCACTAGGATGATCCGAGGAATGGAAAACCTGTCGTATGAAAGGAGACTCAAGGAGCTTGGTTTGTTTACCTTAACCAAAAGAAGGCTGAGGGGAGATATGATTGCTCTCTTTAAATATATCAGAGGGATAAATACCAGGGAGGGAGAGGAATTATTTCAGCTCAGTACCAATGTGGACACAAGAACAAATGGATATAAACTGGCCATCAGGAAGTTTAGACTTGAAATTAGACGAAGGTTTCTAACCATCAGAGGAGTGAAGTTCTGGAACAGCCTTCCAAGGGAAGCAGTGGGGGCAAAAGACCTAACTGGCTTCAAGATTAAGCTAGATACGTTTATGGAGGGGATGGTTTGATGGGATAACATGATCTTAGTCAAAGGTCAATTAATTGCCATCAGTGGTAAATAGGACCAATGGTCAATGATGGGATGTTAGAAGTTACTACACAGAACTTTTTCCTGGGTGTCTGGCTGGTGGGTCTTGCCCACATGCTCGGGGTTCAGCTGATCGCCATATTTGGGGTCGGGAAGGAATTTTCCTCCAGGGTAGATTGGCAGAGGCCCTGGAGGTTTTTTGCCTTCCTCTGCAGCATGGGGCACGGGTCACTTACCGGAGGATTCTCTGCATCTTGAAGTCTTTAAACCATGATTTGAGGACTTCAATAGCTGAGACATAGGTGAGAGGATTATTCCAGGAGTGGGTGGGTGAGATTCTGTGGCCTGCATTGTGCAGGAGGTCAGACTAGATGATCATAATGGTCCCTTCTGACCTTAAAGTCTATGAGTCTATGAGTCTATTCAATGTAAATACATGAATAAAGGGGCCAGTCATCCCCCTCCACTGACAGGTGGGGTCAGGAGTGCCAAGCACCAGCTCAACAACATGCTCCCAATGCCTCCCTTGGGCCCTGCTCCAAGGCCTAGGCTAGAGGGTGGAGCCAAGGGGTTTCTGCATGCTTCATGCCCGAGGGGGTGGATATTTGAGTGGATGTGACCATCTATGTTATTTGCATGCCACTTCCTGCTGCAGCTATTCTGCCATTGTAAATAGGGCTGCCCTGGTATTTTAGGGTGGGCCCTGCAGCTCTGCGGAGATGGCTCAGTGTCAGTAGCAAAAGTCCAGCTTGGAAAAAGAACACTGTAAAATATCTAAATACTGCATTTTTCAGAAAAATATGAGTGTTTGAATGTAGATAGCCTCCAAAATGAATAGCTGCTGCACAGACACTTCGGTTTATTAAAATTCTAGAATGTTACACAAAGTTTAAGCAAGTTGAGTGAATTGCATGCTGCTTATTGACTGGAGACAATACCCTTTAAGCATTTTTATTGTTCTTTTAATGTCTAAACCTGAGAAGATTATGGCTGTAAAATGAATTATAATTATTCCTGTTTAGTACATACTCTCTGCAGTCATTTTATTAAGCACTTGGTGAATGAAATGGAGTTTGCTGCTGTAGAGGTGCTGTACTTTATGTAAATAGAATATAGATGGCTTTGACTTCTTTGAGTCCTTGCTAACTGTATGTATAATCCCTAAATAGATGAATATGCAGACAATGCAGTATGAAACTAGGAAACAGACAGATTCTTAACCTCTCTGGTGGTTTAAAAGTTAGCAGCTGTATCCCTCAAAGGGCTTTACAAGTCATATACCAGTCTCCACCCCTGCCCCATATCAGTCTTTCTGCAGGTCTCATTAGTCCATCTAATTGATTAGATTAGGCAATAACAAGCTCTCTCATTCCACCACCTTCTTTATTGCTCTCTCATGTCTCATAAGTATACCGCCTTCAGCGCGCCTTTTAAAATGGACCAAAAAGGTTCAAATAAAGGTTGATCCTCAAAAAGGCACCCAATTAGCCTTAGCTATTTTAAATGGACAAAACCCCTATAGTATATGTAATAATTTTAACTTAGTGATTTAAATAAGGAACCTGAATCCAATTCTTTTAAAATTACTGAACTATTAAGACAAAATTCCAGAGAGGGCAGCTTCCCTCTTTTAGAAACCCAGCTCGGGGTTTGTCATTCTATTTTATTGTTCAGTTTCTTTTTCTAATAGAATGAAGCAATTACCTTTTTAAGAACACTTATCCCCATGATCTGATGGCATCTACTGATAAACTGCCTTTTATTATTATTTTATCCATTATTTGGGCTATCTTCTCTTTGGGTCAGGAAGCATTTTTTTGTTCTATATTCGTACAGTGCTTAGCAGAATGGGGTACTGGTCCATGACTGGAGCTTGTAGCCCATACTGCAATACAAAGTCACATAATGGCCAAAATGCATATGGGGCTATATGTCATGTTCACAGCATATGAACAGAAGTTAGACCAAAAAAACCCACCTCTCATAAATACTCTTGCTAGAAGGTTGCAAAGTAACGCTACTTTATTTCTTAGTGTAGGGAGATTGTGTTACGGCATAGCAAGGGTGTGTTCGCTTTCTCATGCTCTGTCAGGGTCCTCATGCTATGTCAGGGTGTTTTTTGCTTTCTCACACTCTTTTAGCGGCCAGCCACTGTAGGTCATGGCCGGCCAGCTGCAATCTGTTTTGAGCTAATTAAAATAGCTCCTGCTTTGGATGGCCTTGAGCCAGGAGGCGGCCCCTGCTTGCCTCTGTATGAGATGTCTGTATATAGCTGTATGAGTCCGCCCCGTTTTTGGCACTCCGTACCAGGCCCGGATTATGGTGAGCTGGGTTCCCCGTCTCCGTGACAGCAACGCCAGGAGTGCCCGTTGCGGATGTGTCACTTTGCCTTCAATAAAGCCAATAACTCACAGAGTGTGTGGGCCTCGTTCTTGCAGAGCACCCTGGGTAGGCCCGCAGCCTCCCGCGAACGTAACACTTAGAATTAAAAATGATAATGCACAAGAACTCCAAAACAGAGAGACCAAGCAGGTTACTCACTAAAATAGAGGCACAACTCACCCCAGCTTACTGTAGCGTTTCTTTCTGCAGACTGCTGTTAGGTCCTGATCACAAGCTTTCCTACAGAGCCCACGAGCCTGCATGCAGGACCAGGAAAAGACCCTGAAATTTCAAGTGACAGCTTACAATTTTAACATGGTTTTCAATACATCACACTGTATAGACAAAAGCAAACATCCTTACGAGAGTTCACAAATACATGAAGGGTGGAAGACCTAGGCATAACATGTAGGGAAAGTGGTGATGAGAATGACTGAAACACACATGTAGTCTAGACCTCTCCCTAACTATTATTAATTGGCTAATTTCCTATAGGCACTGCAGTGGAATTAGGTCTTTAAGAAGGATTTCATAGAATCATAGAATCTCAGAGTTGGAAGGGACCTTAGGAGGTCATCTAGTCCAACCCCCTGCTCAAAGCAGGACCAATCCCCAATCTCATGTGAATGAGAAGAGGGTGGTGACCCTTACAGACCTTCTCAGGGAAAGAGTTCTACTCACGGAGAAGTAGTGTGGAAGTGCTAAGACCATTGTAGAAGTGGAGAAATGGGTCATTGTGACTGGTGTCCATGGCATAAAGGGTATAAGAATGCAAGACGTGGCTAAGTAAGGAGGAACAGAGTTGTGAAGGGCCTAAATGCAAAGACAAACTTGAAATTGATGCAGTAGAGGAGGAATTACTGGAAAGATTCAAAGAGGGGTGACATGGTCAAGTCAACCATCAAGGAAGATCAACTTTGTAGCTGCATTCTATATTGACAGGAGGACACAATGTGGTTGTCATGGAGCCAGGAGAGGAAGATATTACGGGTCAAATTTTTACGGGGAGGGATACCAGATCATGCTTGTATTTGTGAGGAATAAGCCAGAGAAGTGTAAGGGCATAAGGGGAAAGGAGAAAGAAGGGATGAAAGAGATGATAGTTGGGATGGGTCTGGGTTGAGGGACCTGGTGGAGGGATCAGAGGCGCACATAAATCAACCAATCATGGTATTGAAGAAAGTCTCACTTGAGCAATTAACTTAACAGTTGGTAACTCAATAAGCAGAGCATTCGCTATAGAATGATCAGCCAGACAGCAAGATTAGTTGGTGAGCCAAATGTACTGTGAGGAATAGTAGGTAACTGGGGCCTGACAAATAGTTAATTACTAGCTATAGCGGTCTCTTGGGTGTTCAGCAATGAAGGGTAGCATGACCACAGCAACAGAGCTGAGGACAGGCTGTGGAGGTTTTCAGAAAAGAGTGGCAGTTCTGTGGCCTGCCTTCCTCACTTAGGACTGCCTGACAAAAGTAGTATGAAAATGGTCTAGCCCAGGCACAAAGGCTATGGCTACACTAGACAGCGTACAGCAGCTCAGCTGCATTGGTGCACTGATGCAGCTGTGCTGCTGTAAGCTCCCTAATGTAGATGCTCTAAGCTGACGGGAGAGAGCTCTCCAGTGAGTTTAATTACTCGAGCCCCTGTGAGCAGTGGTAGCTATGTTGCTGGGAGAGCTTCTAAGTGGACTTGCAGGGGGATCTAAACCCCGACAGGGCAGGGGCAACGCTGAGAAGAAGGGTCCTGCCACCCAGAGCCTGCGAGTGTGTGGCCACCGAGAGAGCAAGTATCCAGCCACAGCGTCCCTGCAGCACAGCCAGGGCCTGAGAAGGAGGCCTGGGACTTACAAAGGAACAGACTGAACTGCCCTGACATTGCAGAGACACTGTTGTGATGTTCCCTGCCACAGAGTGGGGTGATGTGTTTTCATTAGCCTTTCCCATTTTTCCTTATTCCTGTTAAAAAATTAATTGTTAATTAAATAATTTCCATTTGCTTTGAATTGTATGCAGTGATCAGTGGGTCAGGGAAGCATCCTGTTCAGAGAGAGTACCCCGGAGTGGGGACACCCTAGCCCCTGACCTAGGTGACCACAGCAAGGTTGGGGGTTGAGCCCCCCAGGAATCCTGGGCCCAGCCTTGTTGGGGTTACGAGGACTCTGCCAGACAGGAGAGTGCAAGGGGAGTCCTCGGTGGCAGGGAGGCCTCTGGGGTAAAGGAGGAGGGAGCGAGGACTGAGATCCTTCCGCTAGCCCATTTCACCGGGGTAGTGCAGAGATGAGGAAAGTTCCCCACAATAACGGGACTAATCCCCCCGCTTACACAAGGTGAATCCATGGCCCTGCTTCTCCTCAGTATTGTTCCCACCACTGTGACATGCCCATCCTAGCTTGTGTATCACCCCTGCAGAGAACTGGGGAAGAACTGTGCCTCCTGAGCTGCATGCATTCCTCCCCTTCAGATGGTATATCTCCATTCCGCCTGCTGCTATAGGATGTCATTAAATGACAGTGTAGCCCTATGGAAGCAGGTTATAGAAGTTTAGGCATTTGACTAGATGGAGCAGGTTCCACCACAGTCTAGCCGCATGGGTCAGGAATTGTTAGTCAGTTACATTTTAAACTGTATCAGACCATTTTACCTAGATAAGTAAAATAAATTAAAGGAAAACACTTTCACAGTTAAACTTAAGCTGCTATAGACTTCAGGTGCATGTTGGCTCGTTCAGGTCTGAAGGTGAATTTGAAAAAAAAAAGTAATTTCTAGCAGTCTCCTTCTGAAATGTATTAGCTCTTCTGATAACGAAGCTGCTGGCTGCTGCTCCTGCTGTCATGGAAACAGACATTGCTGGAAACAGGGAAGGTTGCTTTAAACTAATCACTATTTCACAAAAAGAGAAAACAGGTTTTTGTGGAATGATTAGTTTAAAAGAACCTGTCCCTGTTTTTCAGCAATCCAAATCTTCAGTGGTCCATGGCAGAGGAAGTGACTGTAGGCACACAAGTGATCAGCAATTGTAGAAGCAGAGGACTGGAAGTGCTGTTTTTTCCACATATTTTGGGGCTCATGAAGTGTATAGGCTATTAATAAAATATTAATACTAATATTTTAAAATTAAATAATCTTGTCACAGGATGGGCTTGTGGTTAAAGCACTGGGCTGCACCTCTGTAAACCTGATTTAAGTTCCCACTTCTGGCAAGTAACTTAATCGGTGTCTCAGTTCTGTCTATAAAATGGACTAATAGCACTTCCTTTCTCCCACCCTCTGTCTTGTCTATTAAGGTCAAAAGCTCTTTTGGCCAGGGACTGTCTATTACATATATGTGTACAATGGGGCTGTAGTCGCAGTTGGGGCTGCTAGGCACTGTACATTTTGTTTTTATTATTAATCATGACATCTGGGAATTATTTGCTTTAGAGAGGAAGCATGGTGTAGTAACTTAAGCTCCCAGACTTCCTGTGTGACTTTAGGCTACTCCACTTAAATTGCTTTGTCTGCAAAATGGGGATATTAAACCTCATCTCTTTCTCTGAGGTATTGTAAAGAGTATCATTAATTTTGAAGTTCTTTCAGAGCCATGAAAGGAAGGCACGATGTCAGTGCTAGGTATTATACGAATAGCATTAGTATTAATAATACCTAAGAGTCATGCTTCTCTGTTGGTTGGAGGCACTGAGCTCTCCTTCTCCTTCATCACTGTGCAGGCAAGTTGTGCAGGTAGAGCCGTACCTGGGCCTGTGTTACAACCTGTATGTTAATGCAGAGCTAGGCATACAAACATAGCTGTACTTAAGTGAAATAAAAAAATATGATATAAAAGTTCTCTAATGTGGCCCACATCCCTAGCTTCTTCCTTATACAAAGTTCTGTTGTGCTGGAAGTACTGAGTTTGGGAAGCCCATATAAGAAATACACATCTCTTGTGAACCACAGAGAATGGAGCAGCAACTCCAGAACAGTCTGGCTTCTGGTCTAGAACCTGGGATAGTTGAGGAGGAGGGAGATTGCTTTTGCTCCACACCAGGGGTGAAAGTAATTTATGGGACTTACCAGGGACTAACACATGGCCAAAGTCCAGAGCAAGGGGGCATGGCCTCTGGTGGAAGGGGCGGGGTCTTTAAATACCTGGGCCCTTTCAATCACCCCAGCTATCCCGGGGCTCTGGCAGCGATTTAAAGGGCCTAGGGCTCCAGCTGTTATAGTGATGGCCAGGAACCCCGGGCCCTTTAAATCATCGCTGGAGCCCCATGCTAGCAGTAGCTGCGTCAGCAGCCGGGAGCCCCAGGGCTCTGGCGGTGATTTAAATGGCCAGGGCTCCGGCTGCTGACACTACACCAGGGCTCCGGCAGCGGGGCTCTGGCAGTGATTTAAAGCGCCTGGGGCTCCCAACAGCAGCCAGAGCCTTGGGCCCTTTAAATCGCCACCGGAGCCCTGGGTTCCCGGTCACCACCGCTACCCCAGGGCTCTGGCATTGTGGCGGTGATTTAAAGGGCCCTTTAAATTGCCACTGGAGCCCCATGGTAGCGGTAGCTGTAGCATCGGCTGGGAGCCCAGGGCCCTTTTAAATTGACAGCCTGGGGAAGCTGCCCCCTGCCGGTACAGTCAGCTGTGTACTGGCTTTTGCTGGTACGTAGTACTGGACCGTACCGGCTTACTTTCACCTCTGCTTCACAAACCTGAGGAATTTCCCATTATGCAGTCCAGTTGCTCAGGCTATGTGCTGGAGTTGGGGTTTGGGCCTTCCTGGATACATGTACATTGGACTGAAATAGTCTGTATTTGATGACCTTCCAGGCATGCTGCAAATGACATCTGTCTGACAGGACTCTTGGGAAGGGCTGAGGATCTTAGATGAAAAAAGGTTGAAAAAGCCAGGCTAGCTGAGTTGCTGCTAAACTGACCATTTTAATGCCGCCGAGATTTAAATTGTATTGTTAATGTTCTAGGGTACCTAGAACCTTTGGATAGGTGGCTCTTGAGTTATTTTTAAATCAAAATAAATTAAGTGTGGAGAGACTTACAGACAGAGAATGAATCTCTGTTGAACTTAAATCATTTGCAATGTAACTATTTCTTGATGTAGCTGTGTTTAATCTACAAAACTGATGGGTTGCACACAGAAGTCAGAATTTGGCCATATGTCTTCATCAGGGTGGAAGATAGGAGCTTATCTTCTCAGCTAATGTCAAGCTTGTCAAAACTCCTATACAGTAGCTACTCTCTTCACAAGTAGGCTGGGAAAAATACTGGCATCCTACAGAGCCCAAATGTTTGACTCTACCCTTGGATTGCCCAGTTTTCAATAGCCTTGATCCCCATTTTTTCCCTGTTAGTCAAAGAGCATAATAAATGAGTCTCACTTTAAAAAAATGCAAATCAGCCTAATGGTTCTTTAGTTGAACCCTGGATAAATGTGTTGTAACACCACAACATCAAAAGTGTAGTCTCCAACCTTGTTGTCATAGTGATTCTACTGTGGTAGGTAAAATAAATGTACAAAATCCACAAAATTGATGGTACAAGTGGCAAGCATTTTATCTGAAATATAATTGTTGGATCTCTCAATTCTTTCTCAGAAACTCAAAGAGCTAAAGAAGAGAGCTCCATGTAGAATTTTATATAATATCTTGTTGCACAAAAAGTCTTTGAATGTAGTGGAAGTGATAATGTCACACACTGAACTATTTCAGTGATTTTATATGTAAAGACTCCTAGTGTTGTGCTACCCATGTATCATTTGTTATAGAGGTTATTCCGTAAAGTAATTTGTTTTGCTTAAGACTATCTGATGTTTTTCCATTTCCTTTACATTTGAATCAAACAATGTTTCTGTGCCTACATGAAGATGAAGCTAAGTAGACAAATAGATGAGAGCAACATATCCTTGCAGTCCATACTTTCTCCATTCATTTTTATTTGCTCTGATTTTCAAGGTGTATTGGGAAACTAACTTAGATAAATAGGTGCCTGGAGCTCTGTTACAATCTTTTGGCAACCTGAAGTAAAATTGGCAGGTAAAAGAAAAAAATATTTTAAAAACTATTAAATGTCTGTCAAGAAACACACTGTGGATTCTTCAGCTGATTATCAAGTTTCTGGTCCCATAGGAAATTGATTGCATAGAAAATCCTGAGAGCAACTTTATTAGTATTAATGCAGAAAATCTTGGCTCCCATGAAATACAGGGGAGAGCTTTGGAAGTATGCTGGTATTTGCTAGAAGCCTGGGTGCATAATTTTGTATTAATTAAGAAATCTTAACTAATCTGATGGACAGCACACATATGGACGAGGTGTTAAAATTAAGCTATTACCAACAAAATCCCGCATGTTTGATAAAAGTAAGTCTCTTCCTATATTCATACAATGGATTAGGTTGTTGTTGTTTTTTTAAGTGTCTTCTAAATTTGCAGGACATCTTTCATTCTGTTGCATTCATTGGTCAAAAGGAAAAAGAAGGGAGTAAGGAAAAGACAGCAGAAAAAACAACAAATTTTTCAAAACTGTTTTGTGAAAAACTTCAGAAAAAACTATTCCATTTTAGAATGTAAATGACTTCAAATTTTTGAAAAGTTTCATAACAACCGAATGATTTAAAACAAGGTTTAACAAAGTTCAATTTTCAGGGTTTTCTTTTTTCACTTAGATGTGTATATTCTATATAAACAGAGTTCTATATTATATCAAATTATATAGTAGAATTTGATACAAGCACCCAATAGACAATATAATAAGGTTGAACACTAGTATAGTGTGAGGCTTACTCTGGCTTCTCTAAATTTTTTCTTATCATATGTGATGCCAACCTTTTAGGGCTTGTCTGCCTGGAGAACTATTCTGGATTAGCTCCATGTGTGGATGCTTCTTCTGGAATAAAAGTACATATTCTTAATTGTTTTACTCCATTTTGGAGTAAACTAATTCAGAATAAGGCACTGCTATTCTAGATAAAAAAGTATCCGCACATGGACTTAAGAATAGTTAGTCTGCTTTAAATGCCTTACCTTATTCTGGATAAATTTTCAATGCATGAGGGAAAAGATAATGTTTGTCTCCTGTGCTCAAATGTACTTGGTATCCCATAAAATGGAACACTGAATTACTTCTAGGGTGAAAAGAAAAACCTATCATCACATTTCTCATTCTATGAAGGCTGCAAAATTTGTGACTAAGCTGAAGTGAATAAACTCCTTGCTATAATATCCATTGGACATGATTTTTTCAGCTGGGGCAGAATGTTTGAACATATAATAAAAATGCCTGCTAACTACTGCAATAGCCAGAAAAAAACCCCAAAACCAGCATGAACATACACACAAGTGGTACTTGTCAAATCCCAAGTAAGGTAATAAACCAGCAAACTCTTCTCTTCTGAAATCCTGTAGTTTGAAAAAAGAGATGACTAGGCCAGATTCTGATGAGTTATACCAGGATAAATCTGGAGTAACTCCACTGGATCTACATTGATGTAAACGCGATCAGATTCTGACCCACTGTATACTCAGGAGCCTTTCTCATCCCGAGAACTGAAAAAATGCAGTACCTGTCATCTACAAAAAGCCAAACTCATCCTTTTCTACCAGAAAGTTTTTGATATGGTCTCCCACAGTATTCCTGCCAGCAAGTTAAAGATGTATGGGCTGGATGAATGGACGGTAAGGTGGATAGAAAGCTGGATAGATCATCGGGCTCAATGGGTAGTGACCAATGGCTCCATGTCTAGTTGGCAGCCAGTGTCAAGCAGAGTTCCCCAAGGGTCGGTCCTGGTGCCGGTTTTGTTCAATATCTTCATTAATGATCTGGAGGATGGCGTGGATTGCACCCTCAGCAAGTTAGCAGATGACACTAAACTGGGAGGAGTGGTAGATAAGCTAGAGGGTAGGGATAGCATACAGAGGGACCTAGACAATTTTGAGGATTGTACCAAAAGAAATCTGATGAGGTTCAACAAGGACAAGTGCAGAGTCCTGCACATAGGACAGAAGAATCCCATGCACTGCTACAGACTAGGGACCATGTGGCTAGGCAGCAGTTCTGCAGAAAAGGACCTAGGGGTTACAGTGGATGAGAAAATGGATATGAGTTAACAGTGTACCCTTGTTGCCAAGATGGCTAACAGCATTTTGTGCTGTATAAGTAGGAGCATTGCCAGCAGATTGAGAGGCGTGATCATTCCCCTCTATTCAGCATTAGTGAGGCCTCATCTGGAGTAAAGAAGGATGTGGAAAAATTGGAAAGAGTCCAGCCAAGGGCAAAAAAAATGATGAGGGGTCTGGAGCACATGACTTATGAGGCGAGGCTGAGGGAACTGGGATTATTTAGACTGCAGAAGAGAAGAATGAGGGGGGATTTGATAGCTGCTTTCAACTACCTGAAAGGGGGTTCCAAAGAGGATGGATCTAGGCTGTTCTCAGTGGTGGCAGATGACAGAACAAGGAGTAATGGTCTCAAGTTGCAGAGGGGGAGGTTTAGGTTGGATATTAGGAAAAACTTTTTCACTAGGAGGGTGGTGAAGCACTGGAATGGGTTACCTAGGCAGGAAGTGGAATCTCCTTCCTTAGAGGTTTTTAAGGTCAGGCTTGACAAAGACCTGGCTAGGATGATTTAGTTGGGGATTGGTCCTGCTTTGAGCAGGGGGTTGGACTAGATGACCTCCTGAGGTCCCTTCCAACCCTGATATTCTATGATTCTATGAGATGGTCTACATCAAGTTTACAGAAAACAAAAGGGCTTTTCTGGCCCTCCTATATGTTGTTCCATGAAGTGCCACCTGTAGCATTAAATGTAAACAGTATATTGCTGAATTAAGTAGGCCAAATTCTGCTCAGTGAAGGGCAAACCTATTGATTTCAGCAAAGTTGCCCAGGTGTAACAGAGCAGAGTTTTGGCCTAGTGTGTTTCATTAATACAGTAGCATGGAAACCCTGCTATTATGGATGACAAAAGAGGCTAAATTTGGTTACAGAGTTCAGGGAAAGTTTATTTCTCTGTTCCCTCATTTCTTTCCATTGCCACTTTTCTCTTCATTGATGTGGCAGAGTTTACAGTAATGGGATATGGTACAGTGCTGTGTCTCCAAGCACTCTAAGGAACAGATCCTATAAATTGACATAATGTCAACAGAGATATGACAATTTACACAGGCTGAGGGCTAAGTGATTTGGTAAAAAAAACTGCTTTATATTCATCTTAGAAGTAAATGGAGATGGGGTCTAGGAGAGTGGCAGCAATAGGGGAGGAAATGAAACAGGGCTTTGATGTAGTACATTATAATAATGGCATGTAATAGAAGCAGGCAATTTCTTAATGTTTTGGTGATAAACCATGCTTGCTGTGTTTTCAAGGCTTACAATACTGCAAGAATGATTTGATGATATCAGGTATACATTTATATGGAATTATAGCAAAAGAACTACATTGTTCCATTGTTAATATTCCAATTATTTACATACATGTTTGTAAAATGTTGCACAACTGCAGGATATTAAAGCCCAAGCTAATAACAGAGATGGAAATAGAACTCAGGACATACAGATTCTCAGCCCTAAACTTCATCCGCTAGACCATAAAATTTGTGCATGTCTGAGAGAAGCACATGCCTCCTCTAATGCCTCTTTCAAAATTCACACCAGAGAATAATTGTTTTAAAGTGGCTTATTGATTCTAACATCAAAATCATTTTGACAGCTTTTTCACCGAATTTCAGAACTTTGTGAAATTGGAAGACCTATCTGACTATGCAGCAAACTCAAAAACATGCATTTCAACAAAAAATCAAAGCCCCTTTCATTTTGAATATTTCACTCAGCCCAGTTGACAGCAGGCTAACAAGATAATTAGAAGGTCAAAGGTCGCCTTTTTTTTTTTAGTGTGTGTGTCAACATTCACTCTGCAAATTTTAGATGCATCATAGATTTGGTGATACATGAACCATTTCAGCTGGAACTCTGCATTAGTGTCTGTGCTCTCAGTTACAAACTTCGGTATATAAAATAACCATTCAGATAGTGTTAGCTCTAGAAAACAAAATCACTAGCATGATTCTTTTAAAAATTGCCTTTTTCACAGGCTACAGCTGCCTGCTTTACGGAACTGTGGAAACTTTTGAAAAGACTTTCTAAAGATGGACTTTAGTCAATTATTTTATGCATAAATCAGCGTATTCTTCAGTGCAGTAGAATACACTGCTATCCAAAAATTAAAGTACCTGCATATTGTTTCTACAATTACCCATGCCTCTATTAAGTAGCTCCAATTAATATTCATACATTACTTTAATGCTTCTGTTTATTAGCCCTTTTTGTGATAAGGTACACTCAACTTTTTTTTTCCACCCTGTGGACTAATTGTGGGCATATAGTAACCAACATTTGCGATAGATATTAAATGGGTTGAAACATGCCTCTGCATCACTCCTGCTTTTGTGACTTTTAGTAGCAGATTAAATATTTTGGGCCACATTTAGCTCCATTCGCATACTGACTGAACTGTTGTTTCTTTTCAAAGACAAAGTCATTACTAGCTAATGGTGGTTTTAGAATCTACGTGAAACAAGTGGGTGGTTCTGCTGTCTGAAGAGTTGTCCCTACCCCTTCCCACACTGCACACCTTACCCCAAACCACCATCAGAACTGATGCTAATTGGCAACCTTATTGCCATTCCTAATCTGGACTTGGAGGGGGAAAAAACATCTTACCCTCCCAGTTCCCACCCACAAGCCTAGCTCCAACCATTTCAGATGCCAAAATGAGACACTGCTCACAATAGATTTTGCAGATGTTCATATGTGATCCTGCTGCTCTGCTGGGCTCCACAGGGTTAGTTCTCCTTCAGCTGGGTTTGGACACTTCCCTGGGCAAATATGAAAAAAGGCATTGCCATGTGACTTCAGCTCCAGCTTCTGGAATCATATAGTAACTAGGTTTCTAGCTTCTTATTTACCAAAAATAAACTTGAAAATATGAACTTAGAGTGACTGATCCAGTGACGTGTGCAGGCAGATATTAGTCGTATGAGAGGCAATAGCTGCCACTGGAGCCAGGGAAGAAGCTTGCATTGTCACACCAAACAGAAGCTTCCTAGTCCTATACAAGGCCAAACAGGTTAGGGAGGCTGCCTTTCTGCTATATCTTTCTGTGAATAGATAGCTTCAGTCGTTAATGTGGGAATCCAGCAGTTCTCATAAATACTAACGTTCACTTAAAGGTTTAAAAGGACTGGATTTGCAAAGAAGCTAAACAAAACTTCAAAAATCCCTTTATGGGCAATATTTATGTCTGCTACCAAGTACATGCCTCTCAGAAACCCTAGGCAAGTACTCGGGGCTGCTACCCCTCCTGCCAGTCGCACTGCCATGGCTACACTCCATTTTTAGTATACTTGCGCTAACTCTTATCAAGCTAGTGCATCTCATCAAGATGGAAATTCTACCCCCAGCTCCAACACGTCATGTAAAAAGAAAAGCCCTGTCTTTGTCACCTAAGGCATATTTATGATGCTTTCTTTAGTTCTATAGAACTTAGCAATATCTGACAGACTCCTTTTCAAGTCAGCATATTGACCTGTGTTCCATGCTTCAGCACTGCTGATTCAGATAGCTTGAAAGGTACTTTTCAGTAACAGAGGATTCTGATACAAAACCAGGTACAAAAGATCTCTTTGACCTTGGGTTACTAACTACTGAGCATTGGAAGAAGACATTTGAGCTATAGTGCTATTAATTACAATTTATCTCTTGGTCTGTTAAGATGTATCACATTATCCATCTAGTTCATTTTTGGAGTTCTTGTCAGACTTCTGAAATACAGTAGTATTGAACTTCAGAAGTGCTCACAATTTTAAACTTCTGCAAATTTCTTTATTCTACCTATCAGGGCATCCCAAAGATAAACCTGGACAGTGAACATTCAGTCAGTTACACAGATTAAGTTCCTATGAACATGTACCAATATGACAACTTACATTATTTAAGCTCAGTACCAATGTGGACACAAGAACAAATGGATATAAACTGGCCATCAGGAAGTTTAGACATGAAATTAGACGAAGGTTTCTAACCATCAGAGGAGTGAAGTTCTGGAACAGCCTTCCAAGGGAAGCAGTGGGGGCAAGAGACCTATCTGGCTTCAAGATTAAGCTAGGTAAGTTTATGAAGGGGATGGTTTGATGGGATAACATGATATTGGCAATTAATTGACCTGTGACTACCAGTGGTAAATAGGCCCAGTGGTCAGTGATGGGACGTTAGAAGTTACTACAGACAACTTTTTCCTGGGTGAGTCTTGCCCACATGCTCAGGGTTCAGCTGATTGCCATATTTGGGGTCAGGAAGGAATTTTCCTCCAGGGTAGATTGGCAGAGGCCCTGGAGGGTGGGGCACGGGTCACTTGCTGGAGGATTCTCTGCATCTTGAAGTCTTGATACCATGATTCGAGGACTTCAATAGCTGAGACATAGGTGAGAGGATTATTCCAGAAGTGGGTGGGTGAGATTCTGTGGTCTTCATTGTGCAGGAGGTCAGACTAGATGATCATAATCATCCCTTCTGACCTTAAAGTCTATGAGTCTATATGTAGACCAATGTCAACTAAAAATGTCCTGAGCTGCAGGCCCTTCATTGAAAACTCCCAAATGTAAGAACTGTTAGAAAAAGCAACCTAGTGGATCTCAAATATCACAGTAGTATGGAGGGACATTTTGAGACACCTTCTATCATTAATATCAAGAAAATTCAGTAGATGAACGGATAGACATGGCAGGTGAACTGTGCTACCAGTTGAATATAGTGAGGATGTTCCTAGGAATGTAACATGATTCCAACTTTTTTTCTATCAAATCTGGGAGGTCATGAAGATGGGCATGGCACTCCCTTAGATCCTCAGCTACTGGAGGACGTGGCTGTATCTAGGGTAAAATAAAGTGACTCAGAGGCTAATCTAAGTTAGGCCATGGGCTGTTTAGCCCAGAGCTGCAGGAGCAGAAAGGTGACTTAGAACCGCCTTTCCTTGTCCACCTACCTAATTCTCAGTTGCACCAAGTATACAATGGTCACAGTTAAAAATTGAGTCCAGATTTGTGTTTTAGCTTTCTTTCTTCTCTGTGCTTTCTCTGGGTTGGAACACAATGAAGTCCAAGTCCTTCAAAATGCCTAAATTTTAGTCAATAGGTTAGGAATACTAGGATACACTCTAAGATATTAAATTGCTTCTACTTCACCTCCCACTTTAATTCCAGCTGATTAAGAGACTGTAAAGTAACTGTACAGAATAGCTCATAAAACACAAATCATCAGCTCATTCTGTGCTGAAGTCTCTAAATATCGATTCAGAGACTTCAGTGCAGAACGAATGGATCATTTGTCTTCAGTTACCAATTGCTTGTTAAGAGTTGTTGTGTGGGGTGTGCTTTTTAAAATTAAATTACCTATTGCCTAAAATCCATCAGTGACTAAAGATAAGTATATCCAAAATATCCCATACTTGATTTGGATTATCTTTAGTGCTGACGTGAACTGAAATGTGGTTTCCAGGAAAATGTTTTCTTTGGGAAATTGATGTTGGCATAATTTCTCTTCCAATGAGAAATTTCTAAATGAACTACTTGTTTCAAATCAGCATTTCTAAATGTATTTTTTTTCACCTTGAAATGTCATTCCATTTCATTTTTTTCCATTGGAAAAAGTGGAGAAGTAGTAAAGTGTGGCAGTTAGGTTTTTTGAGTGGATGTATAGGCCAAATTATATTGTTTTCATTTCCTTAACAGACAAAAGTCTGCTCTGACTAGTTTCTTGTGTGCATACTAGCTATTCTGAGTTCAAAATCACTTCCCATGTATATTCTTGAATGTGTGTATAAGAATTTATTTCTACCAACACCACCACCAATAAATGTTTGCTACAATATTCACAGGGAGGAAGCACTAAAGGGCACGAGCACAGTCAAAGTATTTATGTGACTATTCATGGACAACTTGAGGTGTTTACCTATTTCTGTTTTCTGTTTCAAAGGATTCCTTTTGCAGGTGATTGAAAGCATTCTCACTTCCTTAGGTGTTCTTGAGTAATTTATAATGAGCTCCCTCTGACTAAAGTAAAAAAGGGATGTTTTTCTCCATTGAAATTCTCAAACTATTTATGCATACAGATATCACGTGGGTTCATTGGTGTTTTTTACTCCATGGGGATGATACAATGGTCCCTGGAAGTTTAGTAAAACAGCATATTATCCAAGTCATCAGCGCTAACAGCAGCACCTGCACTTATAGTGCTTAAGCAGCCAAATCATAGAAGCCTCTTGTGTGGCAGTACTAGTTGAGAGGGGCTCCTTACATCATCTCCACCCCTGGTGCACTTGGACCATGACAACCATAATGTTATGCTGAAAGATACTAATGGCTGCCACCAAGAGACTCTTTGAACAAAAAACCATCACAGACCCTACTAAAGCTAAGGGTGTGCCAAGTCCTCTGTCATGTTCAGTGGAAGCAGCAATTAACTCCCTTAATGTAGTGCAGCAGTTGCAGACAATAGAGGCCTAGCCACATAGCCAGCTCAGACCAGACCTAACCCAGGGAGATTGCCAGGAGATTTCCTGGGGTGCAAGTGCAGGTGCTAGGACCTTGGCAGCAAGCTGTGGGTGGGTTGGTATGAAAAAGCCAGAAGAAGGGGTTGAGTGTGACCCTGAAAGGAAGCAGAGAGCCAAATCTTCTTGGACACAGAGCTCACTAGAGTGGCATACTTGGGGATTTCTGAGACAGGAAACTACCCACTGTTTGTTTCTCCTGTATTCAGGAAAATGAGACTTGGTGTACGTTTTTTAATAAACAAGATTGTACCAAGAATATACCTGACTCATATCACTGATTTCTCATCCTCAGGAAACAACCCTGGCTAGCTTCTTAGGCCAATGGAGTAATAATTTTGGCTGATATTCTTTTAAACTTCTCAGATTACATCATCTTGGCAATTGGATATCTGGAAACTTCATGCCAAGGCACCAATTATTGTCAAATAGAGTTTTTAAGAAATTAGAAGACTTTGACATACTGTCCTTCTCTACTACTGGGAAATGATGAAGTGAAGGGAATGAGGTAACTAGACACTGTAGGGAACCGAGGCAGTGTTTCAGAGTAGCAATAATTGCCATATGTTCTGGATGCATTTCCTTTCTTAGACGTGGATGCCCCTTTGATTCCTTTCAAATAACGCTCTGTTTTGGCCTGAAGCTTAAATGTTTCCTTTTGCTATTTTTACTGGTTTTTTTAAAGTTTCAGCTACTTAAGTCCAGTCATTAATACTTCTTACCACAATATGTCTTTTATGTGTGTCAGAAGGTCATCCTTTCTCAGTTCACACTAATTGTGATGTATCATCTTTCTTTCTAAGGTGAGTGTGAGGTAGTCATCCATACCAGTCTATCTCACCACTGTTTGTCTTACCATCTGTCTTGTTCCCGTGTGTAACGTATAATTGACAGCTAGGGTAATTAATAATGCTGTGGAGTCTTTTCTGTTACCTGTTGTTTATTTCAATCAGAATATACCAGTTCATGGAGAACTAAGGGAATAGTAGCATTTAATCATGAAGAACACAGAACTGGACATTGTTTTAAAAAATTCATAAGGATGGAAACAAGGGGAAAAGGTGTAAGTATTATTTTAATGTCTGTCTTTATACAGCTTGCAAAGAGATATTACACGACTTCTTTACAATGCACTTCAGAGGGGAGTCGGGTGAACAATTCACAACAAAATTTATTTCATGCATTTAGCCCTTGATCCTGTTCACAAATTGTGAGCAGACTGCAGTCTGACAGGCTTATTTGCTGTATGAAATTGTTTGATAGATGTTCTGTGGAAACATATATCAATTTATAGATTGCTGTGTAACTCTTAGCTATGGGTATTCTATATTTGTAGCTGACATGGGAGCTCTGTAACTGGTCATCTAAGTTACATAATATTGTTTCTGGTCCCTCTTTGAATTACCATAAAAAACAGGGAGAATTTCTAAGGTGATGCCCCCTCCCAACAGGGATTCCATTTGGTAATTATTTGGAACATTTGTAAAGCAGAGCTTTGATCCTGTGGATGTTCACAAAAAGCAATGTCAAAACGGTCAAAACATAACTGTAAATTCCAAGTTTCAGTCACTGAAATATTCCTGAGTCTTTCTTCGGTATTCACTAGAGTGTTCAGACTGCTCTATTTAGGAGTTTGTCAAGAGTCTACACTGATTCTTTGAAATAGAAACACTTGTCCAAGGATGCCTCTCTGGGCTGGGCTAATTACTATTCAAACGTGCCATTTTTATTGTTCCTGGGACTTTACAGATTGATTGCAATGTTTATTTTTAACTGTCAATTCCAATTAGTTGCTGAAAGCAAGTCCAGAAAAAAAAGACAAGGTAAAATTTTCAAGAGCACTTAGGTGCCTAAGACCATTTGACTTTCAATGGTATTCATGCGCTTTTGAAAATGTTATTATGTGGTAATCTTGTTGGACTATCAATAAGCAGGAAAACTTAAAGAATAGGTTTAGAAAGACTTCAATGCTGGAAAATAGAGCCCCTTCCATTTTTTCTAGACTCATGAAAAAATAGGTTTACCGCAGTGGTAAGACCATTTCCTGCAAAAAACACCACGAGGAATGGAGCTGGGAGTCCAGGCAAGATAAACCATGGGGCCCTTTTTACTCACACTTAGTTTGTTGATCCACAAATATCACCAATGCCTTGGAATGGTTTCGGAGAAGATGATGAGTGGGACTCTTCCAAGATTGGAAAAATGCAGTGGAATAATCAGAAAACAATCAGGAAGAGAAGAAAAGAAACATTTGCCAAGGACTTCTCAGTTTCTCTGGAAAACAGGAGAGAGCCACAGTTTCTCTGGTTGTGAAGTGTGACAACTGTAGCTCAATGAGAAACTTCTGGGGTTTGTAGTTATAATGAGGAATACATGCTAGAAGGGCACACAGAAGTTTCAACATGCTGAAAAATAGATCTAGTGTACTGCAATGCCTCTGAGAAAACAGAATTCTGGAAGTGGGTGGGGAAGCAACAGCTAATATATTTGGGTATAATCTATGATCAATACCTGCCCTGTCTTAACTAACAGAGAATGACAGTTGCATAGAAACAAGTATACAAGTAGGCCATGTGGAATAACCTATATGTGAGGGAGAAGGGGATTGAATAAAAGAGGCTTTGTGGGTTGGTATTTTGGGGGAGGCTAAAGGGGGTTCTGCTTCCTTTACTCAGTGTGCATGTTTCTTCCTTGGTTTGGGCCCTTTTGATTCCCTATCACATTTCCTAAGAGTTTAAGGTTAGCTCACTATCCAAGTTATTTCTGGATATTTGCATTCTACCTAGTAATCTTTCCCTGTATTTTCAATGAAGTATGGCATTCTTGGCTACTTCAGCTAAGCTGTTGTGAATTGTTGCTGGCATCACATATTACTGCCCCATTGCACCTCAGAGGTGGCTGCATTTCTTCAGTGGGTGAAGTGATCACTAATTAGAATCTCTTAATTGCTTTGGAATCTCTCTGGATAAGGGGCACTCTATACATGTAAATTGTTATTTACACACAGGCTACATAGTCAGACATCTGAGTAGTAGTAATATGCAGAGTTTTCAGTTGAGAAACTCCAGAATATTCAGTCATCTCCTGGCAATGGCATTAAGATAGTGTTCAGCTAAAAATGTTCTTCAGATATCTCAGAACACACCTACAAAGAAGTGTTTAGGAGTGTGGCAGAGCTCCAACCTTGTCCCCGTGGGTCCCACGCTGCTAGGTGGTTTATGCTAGCCTCAGAGGCGCACTGTGACCCTCCACATAGCCCTTCTCTCTCTAGGGTCAGGGTGACAGTCTACTGAGCCCTTTTCATCATAAGCCAGCCAGGAGGTTGGTGAGAGAACTCCCACAGTCTCTGTTGTTTCTATGGGCTTATTTCAGAACAGTTTAGCCTCCTGTCCTGCCAGAGGCCTATCTTCCCCTTCCAGGAGATGTTTCTTTAGTGGCAGGTTGGGGGGAACCCGGGCCCGCCCTCTACTCCAGGTTCCGGCCCAGGCACCCTAATGGTAGCAGCTGTTGGCAGCTGACCTTTCACTGCCAGAGTTGCTACATTTCCCTGGGCCACTTCCCCACAGCTCTTCCACTTCTCCCTTCTTCACCCTTACCTTAGGGCTCCCTTACCAATGGCTTGAGGATGTCTTCATTACCCAGCCCTTCAGCACCAGCACTTCCTCTTCTCTGGATCCCTGGCTCTCCCCAGCTTGACTGGAGTGAGCCCTTTTATAGTATCAGAAGAGCCTTAATTAGAGACAGGTGTTCCCATTACCTTAATGGCCTCACCTCACTCTTTTCAGGTTAATTGGAGTTCGGTGTTCTTCTTAGCCTGGAGCAGCCCCTGCTCTGGTCAGTCAGGGAACAGAAACCTGCTTCTCCAGTGGCTAGTAGATCTGATTTGGACTCTTCTGTTACACCCAACTGGCCTGGAGAGAAGAGGGAGGTAGAGGGCTGCTGCTTCCGCTGCTGGGGCTGCTGCTAGGCCCTGGGCCCTCCCGGCTGCTGTTCGCTGCTGCTCCAGCTACTTCCCTGGCTGGGGGCCAGACCCCCCCTTGCACTACTCTACTCTCTGGTTGCTGGCTGGCTGGCAGCTGAACCCCCCCCAAACACCTTGGTTGCTGCTACTCCCGCTGCTGCAGCATCCCCTTGGGGTGGGGGGGCTGCTGGCCCTCTCCCCAGAGTAGGGGCGTGGGGGACCCCTGCTCCAGCCGCTGCTGTGATTGCCACCACTACCACCATCCATGAGGGGTCCTGCCTGGCCACCGGACTACCGCCTGGAGTTGCTGGAGCTGCTGCCGTATTTGCTGCCAGGAAGCTGCTGGAACCCAAAGGAGGAAGACCCGGAAGACCGTCAGCTGCTGAGGGAGCGCAGAATCTCTGCAGTCCACCGTGGAGGGGGCCTCCGAGAACTGAGTATTTTTTCGAACTGTGCTCTAGTGGTGGGGGTATTGACTGTGTTTGTAGGGGCACAGGGGGTGTGGCGTGGAGCCTGCCCCCAGGTTCATCTGTGCCCCCCCCCAGCCCCCACCACCACCGCTGCCCCCTCCACCACCTCTGCTGGCTGCTCACCATCTGCCCTGGTTCCTGCCTCTGGACTCAGCTGCTTGCTTGGCTTGCCAAGCTTGTTTCCACCCTTTGGGCCTGCAGCAGCAACCAGCCCACCATTGACTCTGTACAAGCGCACGTGGGTGCACGTACCCCCCCCCCCCATTCCCACGCCCCTTGCTTTGCCCTTTGCTACTTGCCCCATCTGCCCCTTGCAGCTGTTTGCCCCCCCCCCCCTTTTTTTTGTCCCAGCCCCTTGCTAGCTTCGGTTTAGTTGCCTGCCCTGACCTTTTCCCTCTACAGCGTTTGTTTTGTTTGCCCCGCCCCAGCCCTGAAGCTAGCCCCTTGGTTTTCTGCCCCATTTCCAGCCTGACTGTCCCCCACCCCTGCAGCCCCGCTTCCCCTGATTGGCCCCTCCCCTCATGCGCCCAGACCCCCTCCCATGCGCTTGTGCCCCTCCCCTGTTTGAGTTTATCTCACTGCACCCCCCCCCATGCTGTTATACCTCCCCTCCCCTAGTGCAACAAGAGGAGCCAGATTTTCCATTCTGAATCGGTGACTGAACCCTACCCCCGCACTAGTCCTTGATAACCCCGAATCCAATCCCCACTTTTAGTGCCCTCGTCCCCTGTCTGCAGCCTAGCGGGGAGGAGTGGTCACCCCAATTCCTCTCCCCCCCGCTCTCTCAGGTGTTTTCCCTTCCCTCCCTGTTCATCATGGCAGGCGACACGGCAGGGGCGGGCCCTCCAGAAGACCCGGCCACCCCTCCCCCGCCTGCCCCCCATCGCCCCCCCAGCCTCTACCTCAACCGCCGCTGCCAAACCGCCTGCTATTGCCCCTGCTGGGGCACCAGCAGCGGCGGCGGCCGCCGAGGTGACCTCCGCTGCTGCCATGTCCCTTGCCCCCCCCCCCCCCCCCCCCGATTCTGGGGGAGCTCCCCCAGCCGGAGGAAAGGGCCAGGGTAGGAAGAAGGGTAAGGGCCCCGCCAAAAAGGCCAGGCCCTCCATGGCAGAGGCTGCCCCTACTGCCGTGGCCCCGCCACCAGCTGCGGCATCCCTCCCTGCTGTTCCCTCCACCAGCTCTGAGGGTGCCCCTTCTCCGGCCACCAGGGCATACGCCCAGGTGGAGGCAACCCCCCCGCCTGCCGCTACGTCGTCTCACCCGCCCGCCGCCTCTGCTACCACCTATAGCGGCCGGGGCCCCTTCCCCACCTTGACCAGGAGGCATGGCGTCCGTTGCCTCCTGGTACCCGCCTCGCCCCACGTAGAAACCTATGTGCGGGCATTGGTGAGGGTGGTGGGGCCCACGGCCATCATAGCGGCCTCCAAAATGTACGGGAAGATCATCTTCTTCCTCGCATCGGAGGCCGTGGCCCAGGAGGCGGTGGAGAAGGGCCTGGCGGTGGGGGGGGTGTTCGTCCCTCTGGAGCCGCTAGAGGACCTGGGTGTCCGGCTAGTCCTAACCTCTGTCCCTCCCTTCCTCCCCAATGCCGCCCTGTTACCCGCCCTCTCCACCTTGGGGAGGCCCATCTCCATTGTCAACCCTCTTCCACTGGGCTGCAAAGACCCCGCCCTCCATCACATCCTCTCGTTCCGCCGGCAGGTGCAGCTTCAACTGCCGCCGGAGGCGCGTGACAGAGAGGCGCTTGAGGGGTCATTTATGGTCCCCTACCAGGGGGCCCGCTACCGGGTGCATTACTCGATGGGGGAGGCCCGGTGCTACCTCTGCCGGGCGATGGGACACGTCTGGAGGGACTGCCCCATGGCCCGGCAAGGAGGAGCATCCGAGACCCCCGAACCCCTGCAGGGCGCTGGCCCCATCATTGCCGGCGCCCCTGAATGCCCATCGCCTAGAGCCACCCCTCCTCCTTCCCAGGCCACTGCTGCTCCCGCTCGGGCCCTGGGGGTACCTCCCTCGGTGCGCCCAGACGAGCGGGAGAGCCCCGCCTCTGCTGCGTGCAGTCTGGCGGGGCCTGTGGAGGAGGGTGCAGCAGGGATTTCGCTGGGCGTGGGAGAGGGCCCGCCCCAGGAGGACCCTTCCCTCTCTTATGCCGCCCCACCACTACCTCCTCGAGCCCCTAAGACATTTCCCCTACCCCCCGACCCGAGCCCTGCTAGCCAGCCCCCAGATAATGCCATGGAGGGCTGGGCCCTAGTACAGGGAAAGCGGGGCAAGCGGAAGGCTCGAGCTCCACTCCTTTCCACAGATGCGGAGGCCCCCCGGAAGACCAGGAAGGGGGGCACCGATGCCGAGCCTTCCGCTTTGCCCCTGAGTGGCAATTGTCCACCAGTACCGGCTGGGAAAGACGTGGCAGCACCGGAGGGCAGTACCGCCCCTCCCTCGGAAACCCCCAATGGATCCGCTCCTGCCCCTTTCCCGGTTGTCAAACCTGCGGGCCCCAAATCAGGCATCGCTTCGGGTGCCAGCGGGGAGAACCCCAAGGTGGCAGATGGTGAGTTACCCTCTATTTATGAGGAGATCGAAGCCCTGGCTCTGACCCCAGTCACCCAGGGGGAGGATGACCCTCTGCCAGCAGGCCTCGATCTCAACGACCTCACGCCGGCTCCCCTCTCCCCTCTCTCCCCATGCTCCCTCCCCTTGACCACTCCTTCTGCTCCCACCTCCGAGGACCTCCAGGGCTCTTCCACCTGCCCAGTCGCGAGTGGCACACCGCTGACGGCCGGTGAGCCTATCGAGGTGACAGCCGGTGCCACGCGGCCAGGACCCGAATCCCAGGGGGCACCCCTCATTGGTGTGGGGCAACCGACCACCTTCCCGGGCGGGGACCCTGTGAAAATCCATCCACCTCTCGATGCCGCTGCTGTTACACCAGCCACTGAGCCAGAGCCCGGCATCACTGGGGGTCCCCTTCCCGCCCCTATCTCCACTACCCAGATCCCTGAGCCTAATCAAGAGGCTCCCAGTGGCCCAGCTCCTATGGCTCAGGATCCTTTTTCCGTTTCTCACCCTGGCCCTACTCATGACCCCCATCCTGCCCCTACTACTGACCTCTGCCCAGCCCCCATACCTGATCCCTGCCCTGCCCCTGATGTAGTCCCACTCCCTTCCACCTCCCGTGATGCCATTGACGCCCCCGGAGCCGTCTCCTTCCCCTTCCCGGAAGATGACTCCCGGGGAGCGGCCTTTGTATTCCATTGTCCTGACCCACCAGGGGCTGCTCTCCTCCCTCTGCCGCCTCTCCCCATTGAACCACATTTTGCGGCGGACCCCATGGCGCTGGCCCATCGGGCGCCACGTCGGGGGTCCACCCCTTGCCTGCTGGTCTCGGTAGGCCGCGGGGCTGTGTCAGGGGCCCCTTCAATAGATAACCAGGGGCCAGTGACCCCGGCCCCCCATACGCTGCGAGAGGAGATGCGGGAGTTCCTTGAGGACGTCCGGGGCTCCCGTAACAAAGTGCAACTCGCTCTCCAGCGATGGGGGGATTTCCATCAAATCCTCTGGGCCATGAGGGCCCTTATGAGGGAGGGTAAAAGGAGCGGGAAGCAGGCCACCGCGGCCTACCACCGGGTCTGCCTCTTCCGTGAATCACTACTCACCTACGGGGTGGGTCACGGATTGATGCGCGATGCAACGGAGGCCGTGAGCGATCCTGCCGGCAAGGATCCCCCCCAGCCCTCCTCATGGCATCTATCACCTACGCAACATTAAACACCCGGGGCTGTAGGATGGGTCTCCGCAGGAGCCAGGTGCTCTCCTTCCTTCGGGAGGGGGGGTACTCTGTGATTTTCCTGCAGGAGACTCATACGGTTCCGGCCGCCGAAAACAGTTGGCGGTTGGACTGGGGGGACAGGGTCCACTTCAGCCATCTTACAGTTAGTCAGGCTGGAGTGGCGACTTTGTTCTCCCCCGACCTACGGCCTGAGGTGCTGGGGGTTGCCGAGGTTGTGCCGGGTCACCTGCTGCACCTCCGGGTCCGCATGAAGGGGCTCGTGGTCAACCTCGTCAACGTCTATGCACCGATATCAGGCCCGGAGAAGCTGCGTTTTTATCAGCAGGCATCCACCTTCCTCGGCACCTTGGATCCTCGTGAGTGCCTGGTCCCGGGTGGGGACTTTAACAACACCCTTGAGGAACGGGACCACTCGGGGACCGAGCAGTGCCCAGCCGCCGCAGCTGTCCTCTGGGAGATCGTCGATCATCATTCCCTGGTGGCCGTCTGGCGCGACCACCACCCGGACGACATCTCGACTTTCACCTTTGTCCGGGTGGAGGCCCATCGGTCGCGCCACTCCCGGTTGGACTGCATCTATTTATCACGCTTTCACCTTTCGAGGGCCCACTCCTCCAGCGGTCGGCCGGCCCCGTTCTCTGATCATCAGCTAGCTACCGTGACGGCCTCTCTCTGTGCGGAGAGGCCGGGGCCGGCCTATTGGCATTTTAATAACAGTTTGCTGGAGGATGTGGGCTTCGTGGTGTCCTTCCAGGAGTTCTGGCTGGCCTGGCGAGGGCAGCGGCGTGCCTTTCCCTCGGCTCGGCGATGGTGGGATCTAGGGAAGGTGTGTGCCTGGCTCTTCTGATGTGACTACACCCGGGGCGCCAGCCAACGGAGGGATGCAACGATACAGCAGTTGGAACAGGAGGTCTTAGAGCTGGAGAGGTGTCTGGCCGCCAGCCCCGAGGATCCATCCCTCTGTGGGGCATGCCGGGAGAAGCGGGAGGAGGTCCAGGAACTCGAAGACCATCGGGCCCGGGGCGCCTTTGTTCGATCCTGCATCCGTCTCCTTCGGGAGATGGATCGCGGCTCCCGCTTATTCTATGCCCTGGAGAAAAAGAGGGGGACTAAGAACACATCACCTGCCTTCTCGCAGAGGATGGCCCCCCCCCCCACGGATCCGTTGGAGATGTGCGGGAGGGCCAGGGCTTTCTACACGAGCCTTTTCTCCCCGGATCCAACCGATCCAAAGGCTTGCAGAGTGCTCTGGGACGAACTCCCTACGGTCAGCCTAGAGCTGCCTCTCACTCTGGCCGAGTTCTCGGAAGCCCTCCGTCGCATGCCAACTAATAAATCCCCAGGACTGGACGGGCTGACTGTGGAGTTCTACCACGTGTTCTGGGACGTCCTCGGCCCAGACCTGGTCACCGTCTGGGCCAAGTCCTTGCAGGGCGGGGTCCTCCCTCTTTCGTGCAGGCGAGTCGTGCTCGCCTTATTGCCGAAGAAGGGGGACCTCTGCAATTTACGGAATTGGCATCCCGTCTTGCTCCTAAGCACGGACTATAAAGCCATAGCAAAGTCCATCTCGCTGTGGCTGGAGTCCGTGCTGGCGGACGTGGTCTACCCCGACCAGACCTACACCATCCCTGGCCGCACCATCTTCGACAACCTGTATCTGGTCCGGGATCTCTTGGAGCTTGGGTGTAGGGATGGTCTGTCATTCACCCTCCTGTCCCTGGATCAGGAGAAGGCGTTCGACAGGGTGGATCACGGGTACCTCCTGAGCACTCTGCGAGCGTTTGGCTTCAGACTCCAGTTTGTGGGTTTTCTGATCAGGCTCAACTGGACCCTGACCGAGCCGGTCAGCTTCGGGCGAGGAGTACGGCAGGGGTGCCCCCTCTCGGGCCAGCTGTACACTTTGGCTATCAAGCCCTACCTCTGTCTCCTCCGCAGGAGGTTGACGGGGTTGGTGCTCCAAATGCTGGAGCTGCGGCTGGTCCTGTCGGCGTATGCCGACGATTTGCTTCTCGTGGTCCAGGACCCAGGCAACTTGGTGCGGGTGGAGGCTTGCCAGGCAATCTACTCGGTGGCTTCCTCCGCCCGGGTCAACTGGGTCAAGAGCTCTGGCCTGGTGGTAGGGGACGGGTGGCAGGCGAGCTCCCTCCCACCCGCGCTTCAGGCCATCAGGTGGAGCGCGGGTCCGCTGCTCTATCTCAGCATTTACCTTTCTGCCACGCATCCGTCTCCGCCGGAGAACTGGCACGATTTAGGGACCGAGCGGCTCTGGAGATGGACAGGACTACTCCGGTGCCTCTCCTTTCGAGGGAGGGCACTGGTGCTTAATCAACTAGTCCTGTCCATCCTCTGGTACCGGCTCAACACCCTGGTCCTGGCCCCGGATTTCCTGGCCAACCTCCGGAAGTTCATCCTGGAGTTCTTTTGGTCAGTACTGCACTGGGTCTCTGCAGGGGTTCTCCACCTACCTCTGGCCTTCCTGCGCCGCTTCCGAGGGCTCCGATATGACCGGCAGCTCCTTTATCTCCATCCGAGAGGTCTTCCACGAGACCTCTCCGGGCTGCCAGTCTTCTACCAGGACCTCCTCTGGACCTGGAAACTGTTCTCAGTGACCAGGTCCGTGGTGGCCACCGAGGGGGCATATCTCCTCGCGGAGCCCCTGCTACACAACCCCCAGCTACGTGTGCAGGTGGCGGAGTCCCCCTCGGTGTGCCAGAGGTTGGTCCTGGCAGAGTCACCAGAGTCGGAGATCTCCTGGACTACGACCGGGGAGACTGGCTGGATCCCCTGATGCTTGCTCAGCGCATGGGGCTCTCCAGACCTCGTACTCCCCGGCGCATACTTCTGGAGGTGAAGGCCGCTTTGCCGCCTGCTGCTCGGGTTTACCTCGACCGGGTCCTGTGAGAGGGTACGCCCCGCCCTCCCTCCACCCCCGGCCCTCCGGACCTTGTTATCGGGCCCCTGCTCCGTAGCCCCAACCGGCCCCCTCATTCCTTCACCACGAGCCGGCTGCACGAACTGCAGCCGGTCCGCTTCCAGACCGTGCCAAGGAAACATCTATACATGCTCGAGCTCCATACCCTTCATCTCCTCACCCTCGTGTCCCGCCCCGACACAAAATGGCAGGACCTCCTGCCACCTCTAGAGGGTGAGGCCCCACGGTGGGCCAGTCTATACTCGACCCTGATACCGAGGCCCGCCGGGGATGTCAGTTGGCGGCTCCTTCATGGAGCCGTGAGCACGGGCGTGTACTTGGCGCGGTTCACCCCTATCCCCGATACTTGCCCCTTTTGCGGCGTAAGGGAGACCCTGGAGCACATTTATCTGGAGTGCACCAGGCTGCAGCCCCTGTTCCGGCTCCTCTTAGACATTTTGTTGAGGTTTTGGTTGCACTTTTCCCCTCACCCTTTTATTTATGCACTTCCCATCCGCGGCCCCACGAAGTAGCGGGACCTCCTGTTCAACCTCCTCCTGGCCCTAGCTAAAATGGCCATCTACAAAACCAGGGTGAGGAGGTTGGCCTGTGACTGTGGGGCCTATTTCCGATCCTCTGTTCGTTCAGGTATCCGGGCAGAGTTCCTCTGGGCAGCGTCCACTGGCTCCCTTGACGCCTTTGAGGAGCCAGTCCGGCGCTGTCCGGGGTTCTCTGCTTGGTGTCCCAATCTGGTTCACTTCGTTTGACCCTTTGACCACACTCCTGTTCCTGTTTTCTCATTTTTTGTCCCCCGTAATTTTTTGGAATCCAGGTCCTGTGGCTGCGGGGGTGAGGCGGGATCCTTTAGCAAGCCCACCCACTTCCCGGATCCCAATAGGACTCCTTTTCTATTGTCTTCTGGCCTGGAGGGAGGAGAGAGGTGGGAGGCTGCTGCTGCTACTACTAGGCCCTGGGCCCTTGCTGCTGCTGCTCCAGCTGGGCCAGGCCCTCCCCCTCTTCTCTGCCACCTGCTTGCTGGCTGGCTGCTGGACCCCCGCAACCCTCTGTTACTGCTGCTCCTGCTGCAGCCCCTGGCAGGGGGTGCTGGCCCACTCCCGAGAGGAGGGGAGTGAGGGACCCCGGCTCCAGCCCCCCTGTGAGGGGTCCTTCCTGCCTGACCATCAGACAGCCTGATGGAGTTGCTGGAGCCTTGAGGAGAAGGACAAAGAGGACTGTCTGCTGCTGGGGGAGAGCGCAGTGACTCTGCAGATAACCATGGAGGGGGCCTCTAAGACTGAGTAACTTTCGAACTGTGCTCTTGTGGTGCGGGTTTTGACTCTGTTTGTGGGGACATAGGGAGTGTGGTGTGGAGCCCGCCCCCTGATCCATCTGTGTGTCCCCCTGCCCCCACCACCACCACTGCTGCCCCCTCCACCACCCCCACTGGCTGCTCACCATCTGCCACAGTTCCTGACTCTGGGACTCAGCTGCTCGCCTGGCTTGCCACACCCTGTTTTCACCATTTGGGCCTGAAGCAGCAGCCAGCACACACTGACTTTTTGCAAGCACACGTGGGCGCATGTGCCCCCCCCTTGGACTGCTCCCCTTTCCCTGCAGCCCCTCTCCCCTTGCAACCCTTTGACCCCCCCCTTTGCCCTAGCCCCTCAGCAGCCTTAGTTTGTTTGCCTGCCCCACCCTTTAACCTCTGCAGTTTTTGTTTGCCCCGCCCCAGCTTCTGAAGCTAGCCCCTTGGTTTCCCTGTCCTACCTCTAGCCTGGTTCTTTCTCTCCCATCTCCCCTGCACCCCCCCGGTCTCCCTGCCCTGACTGGCCCTTTGTTCTGTATGCCCATGCCCCCTCCCATGCGCTTGTGCCCCTCCCATTTTGATCTGAACCCATCTCAATGCACCCCCCCATGCTATTGTAACTCCCCTCCCCTAGTGCTGCTAGAGGAGCCGGGATCCCATCCTGTGTTCGTGAGTGAACCCAGCCCCTCAAGCCTTTTCCCTCATAGGCCACCCCATCCAGCCCCTCCTCCCCCCTTCTGGTGCCCTCCTCCCCTGCCTACAGCCTAGCGGGGAGGAGTGGTCAACCTGTTTCCGCTTTTCCCTCTGCCTTCTGGTGTTTCCCATCTATCCCTGTTCATTATGGCGGGGGACACGGCAGGTGGGACCCATCGGGCAGCCCCCACTTCCCCTCTCCCACCTGCCCCCGCCATCATCCCTTGTGGCTCCCAGCTCAACCGCTACTGCCAAACCACCTGCTACCGCCCCCACTGGGGCACCGGCAGTGACGAGCAATGGGATGGACCCCACTGCTGCCACACCCCTCACCCCTCCGATTCTGGGTGGGATGCCATGGCTGCAACATGGAGCCCGAGCCCAGCATCACCCAGAGCCCCTTTACCACTCCCCAGACCCTTGAGCTCAACCAGGAGGTGCCACCCACCAGTGGCTCGGCTCCTACGGTCCGTGATCCCACTTCCACCCCTCTCCCTGACCCTGCTCCTAACCCTTGCCCTGCCCCTGACGCTGACCCCAGCCCCCTCCCCTCCACCTCCCGTGCTGCTATTGCCGTCCCTAGGGCCGTCTCCTTCTCTTTGGCGGAGGATAACCCCAGGGAGTGGCCTTCATGTTCCCCTGTCCTGACCCCCTAGGGGCTGCTATTTTCCCTCCGCCGCCCCCCACTGAGCCAGGGTCTGAGGCGGGTTGGGTAGTTCTGGCACATCGGGGGCCATGCCAGGGGTCTGCCCCCTTCCTGCCTGTCTTGGTAGGCCATGAGGCTTCGATAGGGGCCCCGCCAGAGGACGGCCAGGGGCCAGTGACCCCACCCCCTGATAGCCTGCAAGACGAGCTACGAGAGTTTCTCTGGGATGCCCATGGGTGCAGCTTGCTCTCCAGCTCTGGGGAGATTTCCATGAAATCCTCCAGGCCATGAGGGCCATTTTGTGGGAGGGTAGAGGGACCGGGAGGCAAGCAGCTTTGGCCTACCAGCGGGCCCGTGGCTTCCAGAACACTTTGCTCACCTATGGGGTAGGTCACGGTTTGCTGCACATCCCAACAGGGGCCGTGAGCATCCCTGCCGGATCCCCCCCAGCCCTCCCCATGTCACCCATTATCTTTGCAACATTAAACACCCGGGGCTGTAGGATGGGTCTCCGCAAGTGACAGGTGCTCTCCTTCCTGTGGGAGGGGGCGTACTCCGTGGTTTTACTGAAGGAGACCTATACGGATCCGGCCGTCAAATCAAGTTGGCGGCTGAAGGGGGGGACAGGGTCTGTTTTAGCCACCTCACAGTTCGTACGGCTGGAGTGGCTACCCTGTTCTCCCCCGACCTATGGCCTGAGGTGCTGGGGGTTGCCGAGGCTCTGCCGGGCTGCCTGATGCACCTCTGGGTCCGCATGAAGGGGCTGGTGGTCAACCTAGTCAACATTTATGCCCCAAAATCAGTCCTGGAGTGCCTGCATTTTTATCAGCAGGCGTCTGCCTTCCTCGGCTCTTTGGATCCTCGTGAGTGCCTGGTCCTGGGCGGGGACTTTAACACCACCCTTGATGAGCGGGACCGCTCGGGGACTGAGCAGTGCCCAGCCGCTGCAGACATCCTCCAGGAGATTGTCAACCATCACTCCCTGGTGGACGTCTGGCGCAACCACCACCCGGATGACGTCTCGACGTTCACCTTTGTCCAGGTGGAGGCCCATCGGTCGTGCCACTCCCGGTTGAACCGCATATACCTATCATGCTGTCACTTTTCCCGGGCCCACTCCTTCAGCATCCAGCTGGCCCCATTCTCGGATCACCACCTGGCGACCGTGATGGCCTCTCCCAGCGCGGAGAGGCCGGGGCTGGCATATTGGCATTTTAATAACAGCTTGTTGGAGGATGTGGGCTTTGTGGCGTCCTTCCGGGAGTTCTGGCTGGCTTAGCAAGGGCAGAGGTGTGCCTTTCCCTCAGCGCGGTGGTGGTGGGATGTGAGGAAGGTGCGTGCCCAGCTCTTCTGCCACGACTACACCTGGGGCGCCAGCTGACGGAGGGATGCGACGATAGAGCAGTTGGAACGGGAGATCTGAGAGCTGGAGAGGCGTCTGGCCGCCAGCCCCGAGGATCCACCCCTCTGCGGAGCGTGCCAGGAGAAGCGGGAGGAGCTCCAGGCCCTCGAGGACCATTGGGGCCGGGGTGCCTTTTTTCAATCCCGCATCAGCCTCCTTCGGGAGATGGATCGCGGCGCCCGCTTCTTCTATGCCCTGGAGAAATGAAGGGGGACCAAGAAGCACATCACATGCCTCCTGGCAGAGGACGGCATCCCTCTCACGGATCCGTTGGAGATGTGCGGGAGGGCCAGGGCCTTCTACACGGGCCTTTTCTCCCTGGATCCAACCGATCCTGACTTTCAGAGTGCTCTAGGATGGACTCCCTATGGTTATCACGGGTGCCCGAGAGGGGCTAGAGCTGTCTCTCACTCTGGACGAGTTCTCGGAAGCCCTTTGCCGCATGCCCACCAATAAACCCCCGGGCATGGACGGGCTGACCGTGGAGTTCTACCGCATGTTCTGGGACGTCCTCGGCCCGGACCTTGTCACTGCTTGGGCCGAGTCTTTGGAGAGTGGGTTCCTCCCCCTGTCGTGCAGGCGAGCTGTGCTCGCCTTGCTCCCAAAGAAGGGGGACCCCCGCAACCTTCGGAATTGGCATACTGTCTCTCTTCTCAACACAGACTACAAGGTTGTAGCGAAGGCAATCTCGCTGCGGCTGGGGTCCGTGCTGGCGGTCGTGGTCCACCCCAACCAGACCTACACCGTCCCGGGCCGTACCATCTTTGACAATCTCTATTTGGTCCAGGATCTCTTGGAGCTCGGGTATAGGGATGGTCTGTTGTTCGCCCTTCTGTCCCTGGATCAGTAGAAGGCATTCGACAGGGTGGACCACGGGTATCTCTTAGGCACTCTGTGAGTATTTGTCTTCAGACCCCAGTTTGTGGGCTTTCTCCAGGTGCTGTATGCCTCTGCGGAGTGTCTGGTCAGGCTCAACTGGAACCTGACTGAGCCGGTCAGCTTCGGGCAGGGAGTACAGCAGAGGTGCCCCCTCTCAGGCCAGCTGTATGCTCTGGTGATCGAGCCATTCCTCTGTATCCTCTGCTGCGGGAGACGGAGGTGCGGCTGGTCCTGCTGGCATACGCCGATGATGTGCTCCTCGTGGTCCAGGACCCGGGCGACTTGGTGTGGGTGGAGGCTTTCCAGGTCATCTACTCGGCAGCCTCCTCCGCCCTGGTTAACTGGGTCAAGGGCTCTGGCCTGGTGGTTGGGGAAGGGTTGCAGGTGAGCTCCCTCCCATCCGCGCTTCAGGCCATCCGGTGGAGCGCAGGTCCGCTGCTCTATCTCGGTGTTTACCTTTCTGCCACGCATCCGCCTCCACTGGAGAACTGGCAAGGTTTAGACGGCAGGGTGGTAGAGTGGCTCCGGAGATGGACAGGACTACTCCGGTGCCTCTCCTTCTGAGGGAGGGCACTGGTGCTCAATCAGCTGGTCCTGTCCATGCTCTGGCACTGGCTCAACACCCTGGTCCCGGCCCCAGACTTCCTGGCCAACCTCCAGAAAATAGTTCTGGAGTTCTTCTGGCCAGGACTGCACTGGGTCTCTGCAGGGGTCCTCCACCTGCCCCTGGAGGAGGGAGGACAGGGCCTGAAGTGTCTGCGCACTCAGGTCCCCGTCTTTCACCTCCAGGCCCTGCAGAGGCTCCTTTATGTTGCAGGTAGTCCAGCATGGAGCGTAGTGGTGCACGCCTTCCTGTGTCACTTCTGAGGGCTCCAATACGACTGGCAGCTCCTTTATCTCCATCCGAGAGGTCTTCCATGAGACCTCTCCAGGTTGCCAGTCTTCTACCAGGACCTCCTCCGGACCTGGAAACTGCTTTTGTCAACCAGGTCCATGGCGGCCACCGAGGGGGCAGATCTTCTCGCGGAGCCCCTGCTACACAACCTCCATCTCCGTGTGCAGGTGGCGGAGTCCCTCTCGGTGCGCCAGAGGTTGGTCCTGGTGGAAGTCACCAGAGTCAGAGACCTCCTGGAGTACGACCGGGGAGACTGGCTGGACCCCCTGATGCTCGCTTGGCACATCGGGCTCTCCAAGCCTCGTACTCCCCAGTGCGTACTTCAAGAGGTGAGGGCCGCTTTACCGCCCGCTGCTTCAGTTTTCCTCGATCGGTTCCTGCAAGAGGGCATGCCCCACCCACCCTCCACTCCAGGCCCTCAGGGCCTTTTCATCGGGCCTCTGCCCCGTGGACCTTCCCGGCCATCCCACCCCTTTACCGTGAGCAGGCTGCATGACTTGCAGCCGGTTCATTTCCAGACCGTGCCACGGAAACATCTGTATACGCTCATACTCCACACCCTTCACATCCTCACCCTTGCGTCCCGCCCCGATACAAAGTGGCGGGACCTCCTGCCACCTCTGGAGGGTGAGGAGCCCTGATGGGCCAGCCTCTATTCCGCCCTGATACTGAGGCCCACCGGGGATGTCAGCTGGCGGATCCTTCATGGGGCCGTGAGCACGGGCGTGTACTTGGTGTGGTTCACTTCCCTCCCAGACACCTGCCCCTTTTGCGGCGTGAGGGAGACCCTGGTGCACATATACCTCAAGGCAGACTATCAAAAGCAGGGAAGACACCCCCAACTGGCTGTATGTTCTATTATTAGATTTCCAGCCCAGTAACAAATGTGAACTCCTGAAGCACTATAACACTCTTACCATGGAGTCATAGACAGTCCCCATGGGCATGCTGATCGATCATGCTACCCAGGCAAGCCAGACTTAGTATAGTTGGTTGCCATACACCAGAGATCACACAAGATTCAGGTAGCTTCTAATGGCAAGAGACCAGTCACATAGCCCAGGTCAATTTGTATCTCAGATCTCTCAGCAAAGACAATGCTTGTAGCCAATCTTATAGTAAACTAACTGAGGATTTATTAACTAGGAAAAAGAAATGAATTATTTATATGCTAAAGCACGCACACATATACACAAATGAGTTAGTCTATGGCTCCAAAAGGTCAGAGTAATCTGTCAGCAGTGAATGTCTTTTAGAGCTAAGCCAGACTGACTCTCATGATCTCTGCTTCTGTTGCATAGTTTCAGCCCTGTGAGGGTCCAAATAACAAAGGGAAAATGTTCTTGTATTCCTATTTTATCCTCTTCTTCTAGCATTCAAGCTAATGAGATGGGCTTCCTTGCATGTAGCACCTTCATGGGTGTGAGAGGGCCATTAATTCAGCCTTTGTATTGTGATGTTTCACAATGGCCCATTTAGTTTTGATCACCTTTCTTGATGGCGGGTGTACCATTAGTCCTGACTAGGTTCAGAGTATGCATTTTTACAATTATAAAGCAAAACCGTATAGCATGGGATACAGACATTACAAGTGAAATTAATGCATGTGGCAGCATCCAAGCATTCCACAGAGTCCAAACACTAAACATATTCTCATAAGTCTAAGGGCTGATCTACACAATACAGAAGGTCAATATAGAATACTAGGGTTGGAAGGGACCTCAGGAGGTCATCTAGTCCAACCCCCTGCTCAAAGCAGGACCAATCCCCAATTTTTTGGCTCAGATCCCTAAATGGCCCCCTTAAGGATTGAACTCACAACCCTGGGTTTAGCAGGCCAATGCTCAAACCACTGAGCTATCCCATCCTCCCACAGCAACTTATGTCAACCTAATTATGTCGGTGTCTGCACTATAGCCTTCCTCCCACCGTTGTAAGTGTCCTAGTACACCGCCATAATAACTACACCTGCACGAGAGGTGTAGGGTTTATGTTGGTGTAGTTAGGATGACGCAGTGTCTGTGTAGACACTGTGTACCTTACATCAGCTGTTGGCTCTCCCCTGGAGAGATGGATGACTGGCCCTGCTTCCATCTGGCTCCCAGCAGGGAACAGGGAGGGAAGAAGCTCTTGTTGGTTTCCCTCACTCCTGGAGGGGAATGGAAGCAGAGTAGGGGGTTGCCCACCAGAAGCCCAGGAGCTTGTAGGGCAGCCAGGCTCCCAGCAGGGAATTGTCAGCATAGCTGAGAGACCGGGCTTTCAGCTCCCTGTGCTGCCCTTCTTAAGTCGGTGGAAGTGCTCCTGGTGATGATGAGCACCATCCATCCAAGGATAGTGTGGACCTAACTACTATAAATAGACTTACATTTCTAGTGTAGACATACCCTATACCTAACTTGAACAATACTAACAGAGGTGAGCTGGTCTGGTTTCCAGCTATGAATTTCAGTGCTGAGCTGATGCCTACAGCCTTCTCAAGAGCTGGCACCTGACACTCCAGGCAGGAAAGAGATCACAATGAGAGAGAACTACAAGGATCACTGATAGTGAATACCAGCTTGTCACCTCCATATATAATGCTGTCCACTAACAGAAACATGTGATTTAATGGTGTAGAGTTCTTCAGCTTTTCTTCTTAGTTGTAGGAGCTAAGTGCTCATGTATTAGGGTCCTACATCATTCCCTATTGGCTACAATGGAAAACCATAGATACCACACAGTGCTATTGAAAATGCAGAAACACAGGGCCAGTGGCAATACTGAAATAATTACCTGGTGATCTGAAAAGCTGCTCCATTTTCCTGTTAATGTAGTAATTAAAGACAGACAGGATCCCACATGCCAACCACAAGACAGGGAAGAGCTCAGTGAACAGCACTGTCAGTTAACTAACAGTAATGAAATCCAGACGTTCGGCTCAGTGGACGATGCCTAATTGGAAGAGCTATCAAATAAAGAGGGGGAATATATTTGCATACTGAAGAATTGAATTTGTTTATTCTGGCACAGATGAAATCCAGTACAGATCAAAATCTAAAGAGAACTGAAACAGAGTAATGCTAAAAGTAAAGATATTGACAAAGGAAGAGATTAGGGATTTTCTATAATAACTTTTTAAAGTCTTTGGTCCTGTGGAGCTATTGTAAAGATCAGAAACAAGACAGTGAATTATATTTAATGGATAGAACCAAATATCCTGCTGCCAGTTAGTAAAAATGTCATTTGCCATCTGATAGCTGAGAGCTATGTTTCATTAAAACAAAATATGAGTTTCTATCAATTTTCACATAATTTTAACTAGAGATTATCAGATTTGAATCTGAACAGTTTGATTTGAGCCAATGTCTAATTTTAACCAATCAGATGGCATTACAGGTGTATAATTTAGGTATAATGCCTGGCTGAGTTATCACTTATTTTACAAGTGCACCTGTCTAGAGGGAGAACTGTTCATAGCTGCTCTGAAATCAAACTCCATGTAGCAAAAAGAAAGGAAAAAAACACAAATGTTTTCTGATGTTTCTATGAATGCAGTCTTACAAAGCATAATCATGCAGAAGATCTAGTTCTCCACATGTTAGTATGGTAGCTGGTTCTGTAGTGGAGCAGAAGTTCAGTCCCTTAGAAAACAGATAATTCAGCTCCAGTTAGGGATAGTCTTGATAAATTGACAATGTTTGTGTGCTGTGTAGTGTCTATGTGGTGGGTATTGGTGCTAGGTATTCTGTGGGTTGTAGAGTATCTGTAGTTGGTTCCACTTCTTGTTTTTGTGTAGTATGTCTGTAATCAGGTTTTTTTTGATAGTTGTTTTGGATTTCTTGTATGATTTCCAGGTAACTCTCCTGATTTTGTCTCTTCTGGTGTGTAGAAGAAAGTGGTGACTTCCTGTTTGAGGTGGTCCCTTCTGGAGTATATGAGGTGTAGTAAGTGGCTCCACAGTTTTTCTGAAGTCCGTCTGGAGAGCTATCCCAGAATATTTGGAGTTGTATGTAGTGGTCAGAGGGTGAGACCTCTGGGGATAATATTTTTGTTTCTTGCATTTGCTCAGGAAGTAGATGTCTCTGTTAAGTTTTGAAGAAAAAGGAAGCATGTTATGGAGTTTCCATTTCAGGCAGCAAATTAGATGTCTTCCATTGTTGTACGTAGTACTGTTGTAAGGATGTCGGTCCCCACCACACAACAGGATACCATACTAACATGTGGAGAACTAGAAGGATTCTTTCACAACAATGACAGCACCACTCTCAGTTACATGTCCCCACCGCCAGTCATAAGAAAAAAGAATCATCTGATGCCATAGAGCAAACAAACCATGCTTCTGATCATTATGTTTATTGATTGCTACAGGAAAAAACTGACTGTGAAATCCTTAAACACCATATCCACCACAATCCCTCCCCCATCAAGAGAACAGCTATACAGTCCCTGAAATCTAACCAGCAGACAAAAGGGATGCCCTCCTTGTATCATGGATGTCACCTCCCTCAAAACACCAACATCCCTCACAATGACTGCATAGCTACCTGCCTCAAATATTTGCAAGACAATAGACACTCCTCATATATCCACCCCAAACACATCACCAAATTCATCCATTTCATCCTCACCCATAACAATTTTACATTCAACAATAAGCTCTTTGTCCAAACTATGGAACAGCCATGGGGACTAAGGTGGCTCCCCAATATAACAATCTCTTCATTGGCCAGCTTGAAGAATTATTTCCAGACAAATGAAACCAATGATATACCTGAGATACATTGATGACATTTCCATTCTCTGGACAGATTACTTAAACTCCCTCATAAAAGTCCACCACAACTTCAACCACCACCCATCCATTAAACTCTCTGGAACACTCCTACACCAGTATCAACATCCTGTACACTGTGATCAGCTCCAAAAATGGAACCCTACAGACAACGATATATAAGAAACTCACAGATCTACCTTCATAGATCCAGTAACAATCCAAAACACACCAAGCAATCTGTTATCTACAGCCAGGCACTCAGATACCGCAGAATATGTTCCGAGGAGAAAGTCCAGGATAGATATACTTTAACATGTTCAAAACGGTATTTACCAAATGAGGACACTCCACCAGGGAAGTAGATCGCATCATGGAATGGGCCACCCAAATACCCCAAGAGAACCTGCTTCAATACAGAATAAAAATCCCCTCAGCCCACACACCCTAGTTGTCACCTACCACCCCACACTCTCCAAACTCACCAAAACTCCAAGGTCATCACCAGAAGCAAGCTCCCCATAGACCAGGACACAGCAACTCAAAGCAGCACCAGACCCTGCCAGAACAACAGATGCAAAACCTGCAGATGTATTTCCACTCCTACGGTGATCAACTACTCTGCACACCTTTCAAGATCCATGGATCCTACACATGCCTATCACAACATGTGGTGTGCCTCATCCAGGGCACTTTATGTCCCAATAGCAACTATGTGGGTGAAACCAGACAATCATTAAGTTCTCAAAATAACTCACACAGGAAAAATGATAAAAAAACACAAACACCACATCATGTGTGGGTGAACACTTTTCACAAAGCAATCACTCTATATCTGAACTCTCAGTCCTCATCCTCAAAGGAAATCTACACAACACTTTCAAAAGACGAGCCTGGGAGCTTATTATAACTCAGTAACAATACTTGCCCCTTCCTTCCCCCCCCACCCCACCCCATGACTACAAGGATGTTAACAGGCCACTTCACCTTGAATGGTCCCTTGAAATATGTGTTAACTACTTATTCTAAACAATCTGTCCTACCTTGTATTTAGCTGTGACATACCAATTTAGTTCCCCAGACCTGAAAAAGCGAAGACTGAGAGGGGACATAACAGTTTTCAAGTACATAAAAGGCTGTTACAAGGAAGAGGGAGAAAAATTGTTCTTATCCTCTTAGGATAGGACAATAAGCAAGGGGCTTAAATTGCAGCAAGGGTGGTTTAGGTTGGACATTAGGAAAAGCTCCCCGACTGTCAGAGTGCTTAAGCACTGGAATAAATTGCCCAGAGAGACTGTGGAATCTCCATCATTGGGGATTTTTAAGAGCAGGTTGGACAAATACCTGTCAGGGATGATCTAGATAATACTTAGTCCTGCCTTGAGTGCAGGGACTAGACTAGATGACCTCTCGAAGTCCCTTCCAGTTCTATGTTTCTATGATTCTAAGAGCTCCATGTAAGCTTGAAAACTGGTCTCTCTCACCAACAGAAGTTAGTCCAATAAAAGATATTTCCTCACCCACCAGAAATTTTATAGACATGTAAGAGGAGAAGTGCCTGTCTCAATAAGTTTACACATATAATGGTAAATCTTAAGGAATCATACTGTATTTATTCTGTTTTCTCAGTGTGAAAGCAGAATTAATAGATAACAGAAAGAGGGTGGAGGTGGGGGATGTCATATGAGATTTATTGTAAAGCTTTCCCATTTTCCCATTAATACTATTTCTCCACCTACTGTATATTTGTCATTGTTACACATTTGGGGGTTTTATCACTCGTGCTGCTTATTATTCCCTACTTCCGCGCCCATTCTTTAATCTGTCTCCTGTTGCCTATTTTTCATTTATTTTTACTGTTTCCCAACTCTCTTCCACGTCTTCCAGGAAACCATATTTTTTCATGGATGGGTACTTTGAACCTTTGGACCAGACTCTGAAGTCTCTTCTCAGTTTTAACTTAGTTATGTCTCAGGCAAAAGTCCCCTGAATCTCTGAGATAAAAGGGATAAATCCAGGGAGGTGGTACTGAAAAACAGGCAATAGGTCTGGAAGGTCTATTAAGCTTTTGTGGATTTCCTTTCTCCCTTTCATGCCAGGAAACCTAGGGGCAGCCAGGGAGCTGTGGGGTCTGTCAGAGCCACACCAAGGCATAAAACCCCCATGCAGTTTAATATTGGGGGGATTCTGCCAAGCTTGAGAGTAGATTACTGCTGGGAGCAAACCCCTGCTCTGATCATATTCTGGGGTGGAATCTCTGTGAGGGAATCCTTGCAGAAACTGCCCTATTAGAAGTCCCCTCCAATAACTTTTCATAGGGGAGGAGGAGGAGGATGAAGCCCAGGACAGGCTCACTTGGAAATTTTGCTTCAATAAAGACTAATGATGCTGTGTAAGGACCTCAGGCTTTGTCCTCTGTGAATAGCTATCTTTTATTCTGTTTAAATGTAAGCACCCTCTATAAATCCGTAAAGAAAATGTTCCCTGCACAAGACAGCTCTAATAAAATGATTATTTTGTTGCCTACAATGTAAATAAACCTATTTCCCTCTTCATTCTTAATCTGCCTGGCTTGGAAAGGCTCATCAGAACTGCAGTTATTGGGCTGGGAGCTACACTTGCACCTCTCTAATTGCCTCAGACAGCAACTATAGAATAAGCTGACTATATTGTATCTATGTGATCTGATTCTATAATGTAGGATGCATACAGTAAAGCCAGCTGATCTTCTGTATACAGTTTAACTTTAGGTAATATCTATTTTAAAAACAAACCAACCCTTCTCATTCATTCCCATAGTTCTAGCTGGTTGTACAAAACACTTTATTTTGAGTTACTCAGTGTCAGTATATTGTTATAAACCTAGCCCAAGGAAAATCTATTGTTCAGTGCACTGGTGGAGTACCTGGGCCACAAATATTTCAATAACCAGAAGTAATATATCTTTAAAGAAAAATGATTTCTGTTTGTGAGGCATATTTGAAAGAAAATGAAAATATAAAATATAAAATACAGTGACAGCAACATTTCCTTCTGCTGATGATGGGCATGATAGTTTTGTGCAGATCTGGTTGAACTCACGATAATACCCATCAAATTAAGATAAATCATTGGTGAAGTTTACATGCAGTAGGTGTTCAAAATCAGTCATGTTCACATTGAAATCCATTAATCAATCTCCTTCCCTTCAGGCTACCTTCTATCCAGCTGCTTTTAATGGCTTTTTGTCATTCTGATTACAAATTCTCTGTTATGGAGGTACAACTCCCAGCAGTTTGACTCTGCTCTCTGATCACTCACCAAGGGAGAGGAGTCCCTTTTTCTTTCCCCAAAACTCCCTTTGCACAACTTGAAATTGTTCTTTCCAAAAGAATTTTGACTAGTCATGTCCCTGCTATGTGCCTCCATTTCCCTATCTATAAACTGAGGATGAGTATGGTATTCACCTCCTTTGGAAACCACTTGAGAGCTATGAATGCAAAGTGCTATATAAAAGCTGGGCCTTTATTATTAGTAGGAGTAAACATTACAATCTAGCTTCTACTTGGGAGATCATAGTCATATATAAATCCTCTTTCCTCCCGCTTCCCCGTCAGTCTATATGAAAGAGACACTCAAGAGCCAAAACTATTCTAGTTCATCAATGCACAAGGAGAAAACTGTGTGCTGAGAAAATGATGTTCAGGAAACTGTCATTATTATTTATTAATATTATAGGATCTCCAAGAGGCACCAGTGGAGATCAGGGCCCCACTGTGCTAGGCACTGTTTATAGTCCTACAAAAAAACCAACAACAGTCATTGCCCTGAAGAGTTTACAATTTAACTAGACAAGAGAGGCAGGAGTGTGAGAGAGGACATATTAATAGTCCCATCTTGCATAGAGGAATCTTAGGTACTGAGTAAGTGAATCACCAAGGGAATCTGACAGAGCTTGGAATTAAACCCTGATCTCCAGAGTCCCTGTCAGTGACTTAACCACAAGGCCTTCGTCCCTTTCTAGAAAAGGGACTCCTCCACTGAGACCAACTAACCCTCCTGATCTCCTTTCATCTGCTGTCTCATATGAAGATACATTTCTATCATCTGCTATTGGCTGTTACAGTTCTATGTGAACTGTAGATTCTGAATGCTATAAAAGTCAGTGCGGAAGGCAAAGCTATTGCTACTGAAAAACAAATCCAAATGCAAGCAAGAATTTATTATCCTTATGAAAGTGACAGACTGAAAATCTATTTTACTGGTTAGAATTCCATCAAATAGCTGTCATGTTCAATGGCAAACAGACTGACCCATTCTGTCCAAATGCACAAACTGGGATGAATTGGGTCCAAAGTCTGTTTCAAGACTAAAACAAGCAAGCCCTTTTGGAAAGAAAGAAAATAAGTACTGACTTTCCTAGTAATTTACTAAGGAAAATAAGAGTTGAGATCTCTAACTATTTCAGTGACAGATCATCTCCAACAAGTAATAAAACTTGACCTGCAATCTGAAATAAAAACTGAAAATGATTGTTATAGTCTAATGTGACCTTAAGACAGAGTAAAAGGGTTGAAGCGAGGAGAGGCTTTGACACAATGTTCAGAAATCTTCAGCATGGGCTCCACTCCCATTACTAGTCTCCATTATTTCCAGGGCAAGACATGCTTCTATAAAAAGCTTACCCTGGGGGAGAAATGAGCCTTTTATAGGCATTGGGAGGAGGGCTAAAGTGGAATATAGTAAGATACACTAAAGCAAGATCTACCCTCCTCTTTCTCAAGAAAGGCCAAGAGTCTTGGGCTTTATGACTGCATATTTATTCCACTGAGGAGAGAAAGGACAGGGTAGTGATTTATCTTCTATGTTCCCATTGTGCATGAATGGTGCATCTTACTGCATATTGCATTGTGGGATAAGATGGACAATTTAGTGTGGAGCACATGAAATGTCCATTTCAAAATACTTGAGTAAAGACTTAATGTGATGGTGTTTCCCCAAGCAAAAGCTAATAACGTTTTAAAGCTGTGTTTTGAAGTAGGTAATGTATATGTTGAATGCTGACTACTCCTTGATGCTGAAAAGATTAAGTCTACCATAGGCACTGATAGACGATGAAGAGTTAGATTATATATCAACAATATCCAGATTTTATTGCTAATTCTGAAGTTTGATTTTTTTCCAGCTGAATCCACTGAATTTTAGTAGAAGGCATTGGCATTGTTATCCTTCCCCATGTATATTTCCACTAAATCTCCCAGATGTCACTTCAGGGTTGGGAAGCCATGCAGATCTGCAACACAAATCTGGTAGAACAACTTTCAAGAGGTAGAGTTCTTCAGCCTCTAAAGGCAATGGCTATGTTAAAGAGACCAAAGGAACGGAAAGAAACTACTTTAACGTTAAAAAGCAATCTTTGGCCAGCTGTCTGCATAGGTTTTCTCTTGACAAGGCTCAAAGGTAGATACACTGAGACCTCCTTGATTTATTATAGCAAGTGCTTGATAAACTAATGTATCACCCCTTTATTTCTTTTACTGCTTGCTGTAAGTAGCTCAGTAGCTACAGTTTGAATATAGTCTTTGCATTTTTCCTATTTAGTATATTTATAGCCAGCACTATAACACTGTAGTTCTTACTGACACCTTTTATGACCTCTATTTATGTATGTAATGTACTCCCATGTGGAAGGTGAAAGACCCTAGCTGCACCAGTGATTCATTGATGTAATATATCTTACCTGTTGATAGAGTCTTAGCAATAGCTTGAGCATTTACACATTGTTTATTCTTCTTCTGCAAATAAAGTTTGATTTATGTTAGCAACATGATGAACCTCTACGAAAACAGTAACATTTTAAATGCAAGTTTACATGGGTGAATTTCATTTACATTCTAAGCAGAATAGAATGTTTAGAAGTGATTCAAACAACCTAAGTTGCCAGAGTATGAGGCTTTAGTTGTCTAGATCTGTGCACACACAATAAAACTAAATAAAATTCCATTAGTCTTTAAGTGTTTGGGGTGTGTTTTCAGTTCTCATCTACAACCTCCATGTAACTGGCTGGGATTGTAATGGAAGGAGGGACACAACTCATCCCAGTCAGTAATTTATCCTGTTCCTTTGTTATTACCTCAGTAGAATTGACTGCAGCAAGTTACAAAATATCTGCTTTTTAAAGCCATTTTTAGAACCAACTATAATGATGATTAGTGGAACAGACTCCACCAACCACCCCCTGCAGTCATTGCTGACTGAGCTAAAAGTAGCCTGGCAAAGCCCCATCTATATGCCACATGCCAGGAAATGGGGTACATGTCTGCAGTCCCTAAAACCTTTGATGCGCGGGGCCATAAAATTGCAGAAGTGCCACTGACCAGTAGAGAACTGGAAATAGAGAGTGGCCTTCCTAAAGCATCCTCCCCTAACTGAATGGCTAGAATCCTCATTTAGAAATATTTAGGAAAAAGAGCTACAGAAAATTCCATTCAGATCCCAGCAGTGTTTCAGCTGAAAACAAATCCATTCTCTCTTCCCTGGATAGCCATCTATAAGGAAAAACATTCAGAGCAAGGCGGTAAAATTTTAGTAAGTTTTGCTAATAATGCTGTGGCTACAGTCAGGCTGAAGTGACACATACACAAATAATCAAAAAAGAATGACTCAGATCTACCCACTGCCCTAGAGCTGCTGGTAAAACCCCATTGTACCATGTTGCTGTTTGATAGCTTCAGTTCTGATATCTTTTCCATTTCCCAATGGTGTATTCAAACACAGCATGGTCTTTCAGTTGTTGATGAACATGTTTAACAGACCTTGATCTTAATAGGGATTACTCACATGTAGAGAAGAGAGATACCCCCCACCCTCGTGATTCTGGGGAGCACTGACTTCACCTTATCTTCATGACTTTTCCATAAAGTATTTTATTGCTCAGATCTTCCAGCCTGTGAGCATTTATAGAAGGAATGTCTTTGAAAGATTCTGCCACTGGGAGTTGTTGATTGTAGACAAACCCAATTAGACAGAACGGAAACTGCCCACAGGTCTGTAATATGACTTGCTATACCATCCCTCCAATTAGACTCTGCATTTGGCATGACCCTAAGCATTGCAACTGGAATAAAGAGGAGGGGGAAAATTGGCTTGGAGATAGTAAATGATTCAACCCTTTGTGCTTCCCTCAGAGTGAACCTTCATCTTTCTGAGAGGCAAAGAAATTTAGTAACTTCTCTTTTTTAAAAGAAGTGATAACTGGCTTTGGAAGGGTTAGGTAGCAGGGAAAACAGCAAGAAAGGCTATTGTCATGGAATTTCTTATCAGGTCCATACTAGCAGGAAGTGAGAGGACTTGTTCTTGTGAATTTTCATCATGAGCACCCAGTTTGCAGATAGCATTCATATCATTCAACCACACATCCCAGAACTGGAGCTACTCCATGGAATGTCTTAAAATAACTAGTAGTAGACTTTTGAACTGAAATGAAGCTGCATTAGGTCAAGGCACTGACGTGTATTTCAGTAGTGGGTGAAATTGAGACAGTGATATACACAAGTGGAATGAGTTCCTGTAATATAAATATGTCTCAAACTAAGGTAATTGCAACTTTATTTTTCCCATCTGCAGAAACCATAAAAACCAACTGACTTTTTTTATCTGTCAGCTATGTATGAAAAATAATTAATGCATGAAGAGAATATTATGCTATGTGTACACTGCAATCAGAGGTATGACTACAGAACGTGTAGCTTTGATCTAGGTAGCTTGAATAACAATAGCATTGAAATCACTGCAGCTAGGTGAATGAGTAGATTGTGGCAGTCTGACCCTCACATTCACCACTTTTTTACAAGACTATGATCAATTTTGTACAAAGTGTGCCTTGTGGGGTATCATTTGAAAACTCATAATTAACTTATCATTATTGTCCTGGTAAAATATGTGTGACAACATTATATGTAAAGTTAAGATTCTACTCTATAATGTTACTAAGCCATATTCCAAATCAGTTCCTCAGAGACAAAAGGCAAATTGACGCCTCAGGCAGGTGTCAACAAAATCAAATGGACTATCACCTGGTTAAGTGGCTGTTCTTTGGCAGGAAGGAGGGGTGTGAGCGAGAAATTTACATCTTGGCGCCAGACTTGCCATCACCTGAACCCAGCTGGAGATGATTCTCAAAGAAGAGAAATGTTATAAGAAGGGAGAACAGAGGACACAAATCACCTCTCTCTCCTCATGTCTACTCATGGCATCAACAATGTTTGAAAGACAAAGAAAGCATAATTGATTTGGGGGTGGGGTCCTGGTTGGGGGAGGATATGTTGAGAGAAACTTTTTTTCTTTAAGTTCACTTAGTTTGTTAGGTTAGATATTAGTTTGCCTTTTACCTTTTATTTCTTTGTAACCAATTCTGACTTTTATTCCGCATTCCTTATAATCACTTAAAATCTCTCTTTCTGTAGTTATTAAACTTGTTTTATTGTTTTATCTAAGCCAGTGTGTTTGGACTGAAGTGTTTGGAACCTCCATTTGAGGTAACAGGGTTTGTGTATATCATTTTCTATTAATGATATGATGGACTTTCTATGAACTTGTATTGTCCAGAAGGATGCTGGGCAGTTCAAGATACACGTGTCTGGGCTGAGAATTTTCAGGTGTCACTCTGCAATATAATTCAGGAGTGACTGGCTAGAGTGCTCATATCATTCAGCTTCAAGTGATTTTTGCATGCTGGGGCGGGGGGGGGGGGGGAGGGGGGGCGGCAATATGAACAGGCCAGCAAATCAGTGTGAAAGGCACCCCAGTTTGGAGGATTGAGAGGACACAGCTGTTCAGCCATCCAGATTGTACCCTAGGGAATGTTACATACATACCCAGGATCTTGGATGGGCTTCTACAGCACATGCTGCTGGGGCTTCACTGCTGTGGTTTGAGCTAGCTAGATCAAAGCTATACATGGTGCAGTCGTATCTCTGATTGCACATTAGACATACCCTAAGAGAGAAATTAGCCATCTTAGGCCCTGTCATGTTTATAAGATGCCATGTGTTGTCATATCAATGCAAAATAATGATGATACTGTCCGGTGTTTCAGTGGCTCCTGGTAATGGCCAACCTACCTCTGGTGTTTAGAGGTCAGGTGATCCACAAAAGTTTTGCTTCAGTTATATTATTTAAAATAAATAAATTATGCTTAACTCCTACAGTATTTACAATGACCATGGTTGGATGAGCAGGATGACTTATGGTGAGGCATTAGATAAAGAAATAGAATTGATAAGTCTTCCCTGGGGGGAAAAGGAGCAGAGGGTTGGAGTATGTGGGACTATCTAGTCCAGTTTTAGGAAGGGGTGCCTTCACCCTTCCAGATTTATCTCTTCTATCCATTCCCTTCCCCAAAGTCAGAGTCTGTTTCACTGGACAGACTAAAGGTGAAAACCTGGCCTCTCTTAAGTACACTATACAAATATGAACAAAACTAACTGATTTCAGTGGAGTAACTGCAGCTTTACATTGATGCAAAAGAGGAGAATTTGGCTGTAAATGCATTTTTTACAGGAAGCTGCAGTTGTATGCATAATATTAATGTGAATTAATATTACGCATTCAAATTACTGTAAAGTGATCCTTCAGGTCCTAAGGGCTGAGATTAAGAATTATCTGTTTTCAAATAGCACAGTTCTAATGCAGAAAATTCTCATATTCCATCCAGTTTTAACCAGTTTGCTAAAACCTTAATTATTAGTTGATATAAAATAGCTGGTGGATTAAAAGCCCAGGAAAACAAAGCTAATGAACAAAACATTACAGAACTGCTACTTTAACAGCAGAAATGATATTTCTGCTTTTAAAGCCTGTTACAACTTTGACCAACCACTATAACAATAAGCTTTCTCCTACATCGTTCATGCTTTCTTAGACTGATTAAATATAATTAAAAAAATAATCCTGCTTCCAATATGAAAAGGTAATTGTTTCAGATTACTTGAAGTATTGTGCTAAAATTAATACATCTTTCTTTTGCAGAATGTTTTTTTCTTGTTCCCATCATCTTAAACAGCTAGATGCAGTTCTGGGCTATAATCTATATTCTTTATCAAGAAGAAAAGATCTAACTCCGCTCTTTGCTCGCCTTTCGGTGTATCTCACACTGCACTCCTGGGGTAATTCTTCACCACTGTGCATGTACAGAATTTATGTCGCCTGCAGATTTCTTTGCTTCCCGCAGAAAAATGACTTTCTGACGAGGAAGGAAAGGGAAGCCACAAGAGCAGTCATGTGACCCTCCCCAGCAGTATGCTTCAGGTGACCACGGCAGCCGGCAGAGAGGTAAATCTCTGTAGGGAATGAGGTGGGACTGGGGAAGACCTGTATGGTGGCTCCTAACCTGTGCCAGGCTTAGTTGATAGTTCCGGCTGGCCTGGGGAGGATGGGACTTCCTCTTCTCCTGCATGGTATCCAGGGCTCGGCCAGACCCACCCACATATTTCTCCCCCAGCAGCAGAAAGCTCTGCAAACTCCCCTCCTCCCCAGTAGTGTAGCCGGGGGGGAGCAGGAGGAGCGGCCGCTCCCCCTGTGAGGAGAAGTGGCGCTAAGGCACCACCCAAGCCCCGCTGCAGGAGCTGAGCTCGGGGGCGCTTTAAAAGGCTGGCGGCTCCTGCCGCTGCGGGGAGCCGCCAGCCCTTTAAAGCACCCACCCCCCCAGCCCCGCTGCCGGACCCGGGCTGGTTGGGGGGGGGGGCGTGCTTTGAAAGGCCAGCGGCTCCTGCCGCTGAGGGAGCCACCGGCCCTTTAAAGTGCCCCCCCCAGCCCTGCTGCCAGACCCGGGTGAGGGGGGCGCTTTAAAAGGCTGGCGGCTCCCGCCACTGCGGGGAGCTGCTAGCCCTTTAAAGTGCCCCCCCCAGCTGGAGCTGGGCTGGGGGGGCTCTGTAAAAGGCCGGCGGCTCCTGCCTCTGCGGGGAGCCGCCGGCCCTTTAAAGCGCCCCCTGCAGCCCCGCTGCTGGACCCGGGCTGGGGGTGCTTTTAAAAGGCCCACGGCTCTTGCTGCTGCGGTGAGCTGCGGGCCTTTTAAAGTGCCCCCGCCAGCCCCGCTGCCAGAGCCGGGCTCGGGCGGGGATTTAAAAGGCCCAGGGACTCCGCAGCAGCTGGAGCCCCGGGCCCTTTAAAGCGCTGCCGGGGTGAGTACAGGAGGAGCGGTGCCTTTTTATAGCGCTGCCGCTCCCCCTGTGCTCTAAACCTGGCTACGCCACTGCTCCTCCCCCCCACTTCCTGAACCCATCGCTCCTCAGCTGCAGGGGGAGGGATCACTGTTCGGGGAGCTGCTACCCCATTCCCCCAACTGCCGTGCATCCAGACCCCCCCCATACCCAGACCCCCACACTGAGTTCCCCACACCCAGACCCCCCCATTGAGCCCCAACCACCTTCACCTGGACCCTCCTGCAGCATCCCATTACTGTTGCATCCAGAACCCCCGAACAAGCCTCTGTGAATCCAGGTCCCCCCCCACACACACACACGGATCCCCCACTGAGCTTCCTGCACCCAGATGGCCCCACACAGAACCCTGTCAACCTACACCTGGATCCCCCCACACTAAGCCCCTCCACACTTGGATCCTTCCAGGTTGAGCCTGCCTGCCCACACCTGGTGCACCTGGCACAGAGGGGCAGGGCACTGAAGTGTTTCTGGGGCAGGCACAGTCCTTGTACTGTGTCAGGGTTGTGTGCAGCCTCATCACTGAGTCCGTGTCCCAGGGGGAGCTGCAGAGTAATCTTCTACCTCTGTGCAGCCAGTGGCCTGTGCTCTCCAGTGCCATGCTGGAGCCTCCACATTTATTTGACAAATAAAATTTTCAGAATTTTGCACAATTTTAATTATTGTGTGCAGAATTTTTAATTTTTTGTCACAGAATTTTTAATGTTTTGGTGCAGAATGCCCTCAGGAGTAACACTTCCATGCAGTTTATATGAGTGTGGTGCATAATGCAACTTTCCCATGAAATTTAAGCTGTATTAGAATAAGAAGTGATGCCCCGTGGATGTTGGAAAAATCTTTTATGTATGCCAGTTGGTGAACATGCATCCTAAAAAAAGAGCAGAAACACAAAGGGCCAAATTCTTATGACCTGTTCTTTTACATGAAGTGCAGCTCACGAAATCATGGTGTGAAGGTGACTTTAAGCCATTTTTACTCTTCCCTAGTTCTGGGGCTGCTGGGTAAGTGTCTTGTCTCAAAGCACCCTTGAGCGCAGCCTCAGAGCAGGACTTAGTTGTGCTCATTGTTTACAGACCCTGATGGTCAGTTATGGGAGTTGGGTTTTTTCCAAAGAATAGGAGGGTTCTCACCTCTTTTCCTGCTATGCCCTTTACATAGTGTCCAGAATGGGGAAGGTAATATATCGTGACTTCAGTTGGCTCTATAATATGGGGGATTCCCGCACACCAATAGAATCCTCAGCAGGGCAGATCCACTGCATTTCCATCTGTCTTGCACCCTAGGATTGACACAAAGCAGTCAGAATGGGGTCAAAGCCCTGCCCCAAAACTGGTGAAACTGCCTCATGTAATACATGTGCATTGCTTTCCCTCCTGCAGAATGAGTAACTTGAACCAAAACTCAGAGCTGAAGCCAGTTGTATACAGCTTTAGTTTCTCAATGAGTTTATTCTCCAACCCTCCTATCCATAAGCAGTGTGTCCAGTATAAAATGCCAGGAACTACCACGATACCATTTTCACTAAAGTCTGTTGTTCTGCATGTAACTCAATATGAGCCTTATAGCAGCATCTGTGATTCAAATCATAGCAGCACGTTACAATGTGTAAATCAATAAAATGAAATAGAGCTATTGACGGGACTGACATGTTTCCCATATCACTGAATATAAAGCATTCATATTCTCCATTGAATCATGACTGGCACAGCCTTCAGCTGCTGACAAATGCTGATATGCTGTATAGTCTGCTATGTTTAAAAGATATGGACAGCTGGTGGATTCTTAAATGGAGCAGATCAAAGTAGCTTCTAAATTGTCTGTTTATGTGTATCTTTTCAGTGGACCAAATTCTGCCCTCATTTATACTGGTAATGAAACTGAAGTAACTTCACTGAAATCAAATGTTTGCACTGATGTAACAGAAGGCAGTATTTTGCCTATTATTAGAACTAAATCAGCTTTAACCCAAACTCAGTTGTGTGGGAATGAAAGTATGTGATAATGGAGTCCCTCATTCATACACATCAATATCTCTGTAACTCAGAGGTTTGATACATAGGCTAGAATACTATGCAGAATAAAGTATTGTCTCTTCAATATGCATAGGAGATATTCCACATAAGGTACTCATTTTGGAGGCATAAGAACGATGTGTTGAAGATCAGAATAAAGTATAAAGAGTTAATCTCTACTAGAACACTATGAACTGTAAATGCAGATAGTGAAAAGTTTCCTAATATTACACTGATTTTTCTAATAAAATAATAAAGACAAATAACACCCTGGGTAGACACTCAAATGGGGAAGACTAAAAATCATACTAACAAGGTCTCCATTAACCTCATCTCTGGTTATTCCCGATCTATTTTTATCTGACTGATTAAAACCAGCCTCTTTGGGGTCTGTTAGCTCATTACCCTCTATGTGTGTTCTAATTACATCAGGATCCTACCCCCACTCTAATGCAGACAAGAGAAGATAACCCCACTGTATTCCCCACCTGCCATGCAAAATGGTCTATGGCTCTGTCAGTGAAAAACCAAGGTAGGAACCTATGGGCTTAATTCATCCCTTGTGTATATAACCATTAGTCCATAGAAGCCGGTGGAGCTGCACCTGCTTACTCCCAGGTTGAATTTGTCCCAATGCCTCTATTGCACCACAACTCTAAAGCTGCAGCCTTTTAACTAGCATTGAACCAGTAATTCCTAATGAACAATTTTCTTGATACATTTACCCTCTTCACTTGCTCACCGAATATCCCCAAGAAGATTGTGGTTCATTAGATTTATTAAGTGAAATGATTCAACTATTTTTATATATTTATTGCAAATATTAACTGTAGATTTGTCTGAAAGCATTTCTTCGCAAGTATGTGCTCTTTGACCTGTGTTTATTTATGACTGAGAAGATGAGACATTCATTACCTGATTGGATTAATTTGTAATCACTTGTGACAAACATTTACAGATAGCAATTTTTAAAAGAGAGTTTTTCTTATTATTTGTGGGATACTAGAGCAGAGATTGGGGCCCCATTGTGCTAGGCCCATGCTGAAGTATTCCCAGTCTAAATAGACAAGGGCAAGTCATACCTGACCAACCTGATTGCCTTCTATGATGAGATAACTGGCTCTGTGGATAGGGGGAAAGCGGTGGATGTGATATAGCTTGACTTTAGCAAAGCTTTTGATATGGTCTCCCACAGTATTCATGCCAGCAAGTTAAAAAAGTATGGATTGGATGAATTGTCTATAAGGTGGCTAGAAAGCTGACTAGATTGTCAGGCTCAACGGGTAACAATCAACAGCTCGATGTCTAGTTGGCAGATGGTATCAAGCAGAGTGCCCCAGGGGTCGGTCCTGGAGCTGGTTTTGTTCAACATCCATATTATGATCTGGGCGGTGAGATAGATTGCACCCTCAGCAAGTTCGCGGATGACACTAAGCTGGGGGGAGAGGACGATACGCTGGAGGGTAGGGATAGGGTCCAGAGTGACCGAGACAAATTAGAGGATTGGGCCAAAAGAAATCTGATGAGGTTCAACAAGGACAAGTGCAGAGTCCTGCACTTGGGATGGAAGAATCCCAGGCACCACTACAGGCTGGGGACTGACTGGCTAAGCAGCAGTTCTGCAGAAAAGGACCAGGGGATTACAGTGGATGAGAAGCTGGATATGAGTCATCAGTGTGCCCTTGTTGCCAGGAAGGCTGACATATTGGGCTGCATTAGTAGGAGCATTGCCAGCAGATCAAGGGAAGTGATTATTCCCCTCTATTCGGCACTGGTGAGGTCACATCTGGAGTATTGCATCCAGTTTGGGGACCCCCACTACAGAAAAGATGTGGACAAATTGGAGAAAGTCCAGCAGAGGGCAACGAAAATGATCAGGGGGCTGAGGCACATGACTTACAAGGAGAGACTGAGGGAACTGGGCTTGTTCCGTCTGCAGAAGAGAAGGGTGAGGGGGGATTTGATAGCAGCCTTCAAATACCTGAAGGGGGTTTCCAGAGAGGATGGATCTCGGCTGTTCTCAGTGGTGGTAGATGACAGAACAAGGAGCGATAGTCTCAAGTTGCAGTGGGGGAGCTCTAGAGTGGATATTAGGAAACACTATTTCTCTAGGAGGGTGGTGAAGCATTGGAATGGGATACCTGGGCAGGTGGTGGAAGCCCCATCCTTAGAAAAGTTTTTAAGGCCCAGCTTGACAAAGCCCTGGGATGATTTAGCTGGGATGATTTAAGGCTGGGATGATTTAGCTGGGGTTGGTCCTGCTTTGAGCAGGGGGTTGGACTAGGTGACCTCCTGAGGTCTCTTCCAACCCTAATCTTCTATGATTCTTTGACAACAGGTAGTAGGGGAACAGAAGTGCGGACAGGTGATCAATTTACCCAAGATCACACAGAAGGTTGGTAATAGAGTAGGAACTAGAAAAATAGAACCTAGGTTTCCTTGAGTCCTAGTCAAATGTTTTATCCTCTGTAGTAGGCTGTCCCTCTCCAGATTTGATCCACTATATTGTTTGTGTTGTTTTCCACTTAAAGCAGGGAGAGCATGTATTCAACCACTGAATTATTTTTATGCTTGCTTCATAAACATTTAGCATACAGAAACCAGAGCCTGATCTTAGCTGCAGCCTGTATGTCTGTGCTGCTGAGCAGCCACCCAACTCCACTTTTCAGAACTGAAGGGCCCCTTTTCATTTTGACCCCTTCAGTCGCCTCCCTTCTACTTACACAACAATAACAGATTTTCTAAATGCTTCCCTTCCCCCTTTCTGTGCATTAAATTAAGCCCAGTTCTAAACTAAAAGTGAAAATATGCAGGTTTTTTACTGATCTTTTCTGGTTTTCTAGGTCTGAAGGAGGCGTCTCCTTCAGACCTAGCTAACTTGCTTGGTTGTAACTTGTCAGTGTACCCTGACCTTCATAGATAATTGTTTGCAGCTATTTAGAGTCATACCAGTTGGCTCAAATATTACTCTGTGTGTCAGAGAGTGAGGGAATGAATGTGCAAGTGCAACATTTGTCCAGGTTGCATCTGTAAATGATAAAGTCCTCAATGTAATTGCTGAGGACTGAATTGGTCCAACATTTGTTCAGGAAACAATTCCTCAGAAAAGGAGGTCTCTTTCCATTGCTCAATTGGAACCACAAGGAGCCATCTTTAAGCTAAATGGATAATACACCACTAGTGCAACTGATTATTGTATGTCAACCAAGTAGAGAATCCACTCTCTATATTAACAGGCTCATATATCTTTAAGGATGGAAGGGACTATTATAATCATTTGCTCTAACCTCCTGCATAACACAAGCCATAGAACCTCACCCTGCAATTCCTGCATCAAGTCCATAACTTCCATATGAGCCAGAGCATAGCTTTTAAAAAGACCTGATTTAAAGACTTCAAGTGGTACCACTCCCAGAGCAGCCCGCCCACGTCCTGTCCCTCCTTGCCCTCGAGGAGTTTTAGACCAAGTTGGATGAGCAGGCATCTCAGAGAGGTGATTAAGAAAAAGCAGAAAGCATGCAAGGAGTGGAAGATGGGAGGGATCAGCAAGGAAAGCTACCTTATTGAGGTCAGAACATGTAGGGATAAAGTGAGACAGGCTAAAAGTCATGTAGAGTTGGACCTTGCAAAGAGAGTTAAAACCAATAGCAAAAAGGTTTTATAGCCATATAAATAGGAAGAAAACAAAGGAAGAAGAAGTGGGACCGCTAAACACTGAGGATGGAGTGGAGGTTAAGGATAATCTAAGCATGGCCCAATAGCTAAACAAATACTTTGCCTCAATCTTTAATGAGGCTAATGAGGAGCTTAGGGATAATGGCAGCATGACAAATGGGAATAAGGATAGATATTATCATATCCGAGGTAGAAGCCAAACTCGAACAGCTTAATGGGAGTAAATCGGGGGTCCCAGATAATCTTGATCCAAGAATATTAAAGGAACTGGCACATGAAATTGCAAGCCCATTAGCAAAAAATTTTAATGAATCTGTAAACTCAGGGGTTGTACCATTTGACTGGAGAATTGCTAATATAGTTCCTATTTTTAAGAAAGGGAAAACAGTGACCTGGGTAACTACAGGCCTGTTAGTTTGATATCTGTAGTATGCAAGATCTTGGACAAAAATTTGAAGGAGAAACTAGTTAAGGACATCGAGGTCGATGGCAATTGGGACAAATTACAACATGGTTTTACAAAAAGTAGATCGTGCCAAACCAAACTGATCTCCTTCTTTGAGAAAGTAACAGGTTTTTTAGATAAAGGAAACACAGTGGATCTAATTTACCTCAATTTCAGTAAGGCATTTGATATGGTACCACATGGGGAATTATTAGTTAAACTGGAAAAGATGGGGATCAATATGAAAATTGAAAGGTGGATAAGGAACTGGTTAAAGGGGAGACTACAGCAGGTCATACTGAAAGGTGAATTGTCAGGCTGGAGGGAGGTTACGAGTGGAGTTCCTCAGGGATCAGTTTTGGGACCAATCTTATTTCATCTTTTTATTAAATAAGATTGGGGGGAGGGCTAGCTCAGCAGTTTGAGCATTGGCCTGCTAAATCCAGGGTTGTGAGTTCAATCCTTGAGGGGATCTCGTGCAAAAATTGGGGATTGGTCCTGCTTTGAGCAGCGGGTTGGACTAGGTGACCTCCTAAGGTCCCTTCCAACCCTCATATTCTATTATGGAGAATCCACCATGTCTCTAGCTAAGTTGTTCCAATGGTTAATTACTCTCAGTGTTAAAAACTGGGGCTTTATTTCTAGTCTAAACTTGTCTACATTCAGCTTCCAATTTGGTAACTGTATTCCCATTTTGTGTGTAGAACTCATGCTGACCCAATTCAGTAAGGTATTTAGGTCGTTAGCCATGCTTTTCAGTGGGACTACGCACATATTTCAAGTACATCACTGAATAGGGATCTTATTCTTTCATACATTGTCCCCCTTTTCTGATATTCTGCAGTATATATATTAAGACCAAGTTCATTTTGTTGTTCTAGTAGTGGTTCTCAGAATGTAACTGTGGACAACTACATAGCACTTCCCAGTGGTCTGCAGAATGATCTATTTAGTGATCCAGGGAGTTTTGCCAGTGCGGTGTTGGGAGTACGGTTTAGTCCATAAGTAAATCAATTTCTTATGAAGTGATCTGCAGAATGAAAAGCCTTGAGAGCAACCATATAATCTCTTCTTGCATTTTGCTTATTTTAGTATGTACATTATGAAATATTTTTTAATGTTGGCTCCTGAGGTTTTAAACATTGCCTCTATTTTTTTTTGCAGTGTGATAAGTAATATTTAATATCTGCTTCCACTCAACTGTAAATTTTAATCTTTAATAAATCTGTTAATCTTACCTCCCTGCTTGTAGGAATTAGTCATGTTCTGCGTGATGCCGTGGGTGGGTGATGTGATAACTTGAATAGGTTTTTGTTTGAACTTTGGCAGGCTGAGTATCTTGTAGGTGTGCATTGCCATTGGGGATTCACAACATGAAGGTTTTTTTGTTTGTCCAGAGTGCTGCCAAAATGTCATCTTGATCTCCCAGCCTCAGTCAGCACATGGCATCTATATAAATCGCAGTCTCTAACACATGATCCTTTCATCTTCCTGTATGATTTGTTTTTCTATGATACTGGGAGATCTTTGACAATATTGATCACTAAGTGCTTTGGCAATCTTACTTTTCAAGAGTCCCACTCCTGAAACCTCCCGCTGATCCTAGAAAGGGTTTTCTGTCTAAAAACCCACACAAGAACAAAACTCTGCAGCAACAGATTAGACCTAGACAAAATACACAAAAATCTTTGCAGTAGCAGGAGGAGTTTGCAGTGTTAATTCTTTTTTTTTATTCATATTGTGACAGTTTTAATCTTTCAAATATTTGTGAAGTAAGGATGAACTCAATCTCAGCCACGTCCTTCACTTGGAAAATTTCAAATGTGGATTTGTGATTTCTAGCTTGAATTTCTCTTATTTGAAATTAATGTTTGTGAAAAGCATCTAGCGACTTCTCTGGAGATTGAAGCCTTCTTTCCATAGAACAGCTAACATCTTGAGCCTTGGCAATGCAGGATTCCTCACACTGTCAGGCCAATGTGTCTCAACCCCAAGGTGAAGGACTCGCCTCTAGGGATTAAGGGGTAGCTCAGTTTCTATGCCTATTCATTTGTTTTGCTTCTTTTTATTTCTCTCTATATAGAGTATTAAGCACTTATCCTTTGCACTGGCGCTGGTCAACATTTCTTGACCAAATAATTATGCCACTGGAAAATATGGTTTTATCTTCCAGTCAGGAAAATGATTTTTCATTTTTCATTCTGATTTGACACTTTAAAGTGAAACATTTCATTTTGTTTTTAAATGTTTAAAAACAAAACACTTTTTAAATTCAAAATGAAAATCTGTGGGAAATTCCGAAGATTTTCAGTCAAGAAATTTCAAAGGGTGACTTTTTTTCAAAATATAATACTGATTTTCCCCTATCAGCTCTATTGTGTTCTAGTTGATTTTTTCCCCAGAAATTAAAAATACACCAGTGAGTTTGTCCAGGATTTGCAAGAGGTAGATTTGCAATAGAAAACACATCTGGAAAATCAGGCTCTCTTTTTTAAATAAAATTTACCTTCTTTAAAAACCTGATTCGTTTTGTGTCTTAAAAGGTCTGTGCATCTGTTTTTCAATTAGCTGGTGGCAACAGCTGGGTTCTCCTTTTGTTTGTTGTCTTTCTCGACTTCCCTGAGGGAGGGGTGGAAAAGCCGAGGGGCCTCCCAAGTGAGTTTTTCCAGGATTTGCAAGAGGCAGTTTTTCACTTGGGTGGTGGCAGCATTTACCAAGCCAAGGTCAGAGAAAAGCTGTAACCTTGGGAGTTTAATACAAGCCTGGAGTGGCCAGTATTAATTTTTAGAATCGTTGCAGGCCCCCACCTTCTGCACTCAAAATGCCAGAGTGGGGAATCAGCCTTGACACCAACTTTCTCATAAAAGAGTACAAATATTTCTTCTGCAAGCAGGAGCCTGTGGCCTGTATTCTGTTTATGAATTGGATTTTGTTTTTTTATTTGTTAGTCAAGCTTTGCATTTGATCACATTTGCAACCAGAGCCCATTTATGTACATAAGAAACCATGCTTCCAACAGCTGCTGCCATTAGGTTCCCTGGGTCGGAACCTGGAGTAGAGGACGGGCCCGGGTTCCCCCCAGTCCGCCACTATAGAAACACCTCCTGGGAGGGGAAGACAGGCCCCTGTCAGGACAGGAGGCTAAACTGTCCTAGAATAAGCCCGTAGGGACAACAGAGACTGTGGGAGTTCTCTCACCAATCTCCTTGCTGGCTTATTATGATTAGGGCTCAGTAGACTGTAACCCCGGTCCTAGAGAGAGAAGGGGTACGTGGAGGGTTGCAGTGAGCCTCTGAGGCTATCATAAACCGCCCGGAAGGGCAGGACCCACAGGGACAAGGTCGGAGCTCTGCCACACCATATATCTATAGCAACTCAGTAGACTACAAAGTGAAACTTGAGAACAAAGTTCTCCTCACATGAGGAATAGTCAATGGGGTTTGGATCAGGCCTATGATCTGTTCAGACAGGTAACCTCCATTGGTGAGTTGCATTATGTAAGATGAGATCCACTTTTGTGATACTAAAATGTAAAGGAAAATGCCCTGTTGAAAACATCACACAAGGGTGTTATGAATCATTTGAATCTTTTAAACTGGCACCATGTGCAGAAAGAAATCCACCTGTAGATACTTTCTGAGTGTCAGTTGGAGCAATCACATAAAAAAGCTACATTTGTGAGATTGTTTATACTGTTCTGATGCATTGTTTCAGATTTTTCTGCTTGCATATTCTCCAACAGTGGACATGAGTGCAGAAAATCTTTGGAAATGTATTACACGTAACTCTGGTTTCAATCAGAATAATAGAATATGATAGCAACCTAATAGCTGATTGGCAGAAATGCTGAGAGAGCTGCATCCTGACTGGTCCTAAGGCTTAAATGTAAGTAGTTTGTGGTATTGCTGCAGTTCGAAGATAGCTAATAAAGGTGAAATGTGTTCTGAGTCTGAGGTTCTGCTTCTTCCCTCATTGTTCATATGATTGACTAATTATGTCTCATGCTTGGAAACTAAAGTTTACTACCCCGGTGTGTGGGTCTCAGCTTGTTTTTCCCCTCAGACAGAATACTAACTATACCAGCATCTGAACCTTGCATTTTTAGCACCCAAGACATAACACTTTCTCCTCAACCAGAGTATATATTTATTTTGTAAAGTATTCTGAGTCATGTTTCTGTGCTTTTACAGTGGCCTGTTAAATTGTTTATAGTCACATCTTAAAGTACAGCCATAAGGCACACTTCTTTCATCACCATGTTGTGTACATTCACATGTAGTCCCTGGCACAGGTATAAATAGCATTGTAGCCAGTGAGGCATGGCATGAGCGAGTAAAGACACACCTCAAGGGTGTGGGTATAAACCCGAGTACATACCCTACATGGCTCCCTACTTGTCCATGCTATACCTCCCTGCCTACACTGTATTTTTAGTAGTGTAGTATCATGTAGCCTTCTCCTGCTGGAGCCTTTCCCTGCTGCAGGAAGACTCTGGGAGCCTTTCCCTGTTGGTGGAGTGCTTCACTGATACATATAGATATACATCATTACAGCATAGGCACAGCTTGCTTTTCACTGCCGCATATAGCTACGCATATTCTACATACCACCAACAGTGGTGTGTAGTGTAGATGTAGCCTTAGTCATTATTTGGAGGCTCTGTCTCATCACCTAGAGGACTTGATCAAGTTCAGAGCTCCATTGTTTTAGGCAATGAACCAGCATGCAGGGCAACCAACCTTTCACCACCAGAGTTACTACATTTCCCTGGGCCACTTCCCCACAGCTCTCCTGCTTCTCTCTCTTAACACCTTCTTCACCCTTACCTTAGGACTCACTTTCCAGTGGCTTTAGGGTGTCTTCATTACCCAGCCCTTCAGCCACACCTCCTCTCCTCTGGTTCCCTGGGTCTCCTTGGCCTGCCCAGAGTGAGCCCTTTTATAGTATCGGAGGGGCCTTAATTAGAGTCAGGTGTTCATATTAGCTTAACGGCCTCACCTGATTATTTGCAGGCTAATTGGAGTCATGTGTCCATCCTAGCCTGGAGCAGCCCCTGCTCTGGTCAGTCAGGGAACAGACACCTGCTTCTCCAGTGGCCAGTAGCTCTTCCTTTGACTCCTGTACTATAACACTCTGGCCTAGAGGGAGGTGGGAGGTTGCTGCTGGGGCTGTTGCTAGGCCATGGGTCCTTGCCGCTGCTACTTCTGCTCCAGCACCTCCCTTGTCTGGGCCAGACAACCCCCTTCTCTGCCACCTCGCTGCTGGACCCCCTGGAACCCTCGGTTGCTGCTGCTCCTGCTGCAGCCCCTTGGAGGTCTGCTGGCCCGCTTCCCAGAGGAGGGGAGTGACGGACCCCTGTCCTAGCCTTTGCTGCTGCTGTGGACACCACCATCACCACCACCACCACCATCAGAGAGGGGTCCTTCCTGCCTGGCCACCAGACTGCCTGCTGGAGCTGCTGTTGCTGCCTGGGAACTGCTGGAGCCTCGAGGAGGAAGAGGAAGAAGGGGACCATCTGCTTCTGGGGGAGCAAGCAGAGCCTCTGCAGACCACTGTGGAGGGGGCCTTCAAGGACTGAGTAACTTTCGAACGGTGCTCTTGTGGTGGGGGTCTTGACTGTGTCTGTGGGTACATAGGGGGTGTGGCATGAAGCCTGCCGCCTGGTCCATCTGTGTCCCCCCTGCCACCACCACCACCACTGCCCCCTCCACCACCCCCACTGGCTGCTCACCATCTGCCTCGGTTCCTGCCGCTGGGACTCAGCTGCTCACCTGGCTTGCCACGCCCTTTTGCCACCATTTGGGCCTGAAGCAACAGCCAGCAAGCAAACATTGACTCTTTTTTTGCAAGCACACATGGGCGCACATGCCCCTCCCCTTGGACTGACATCCCCCCTTCCCTGCAGCAGTCTCCCCTTTTCCCCTTGCAGCCCTTTGCCCCCCCTTTTGCCCCAGCCCCTCAGCAGCTTTAGTTTGTTTGCCTGCTGTGACAAACTAGGACTGTTGTTAATGTTTTCCCTGAGTACTGTGTGGGTGCCTCGGTTTCCCTATGCAGTGCTTGAGTATCTAGGTGGTGGGACAAGGGTGCATGAGTGTTACAGAGGGGCCTGGACACAGAGAATGGCTGACACTCTGTCTTTTAGCAACTGATGGCCCCGGCCCCCTCCCCTGCAAAGGTGAGAGCTAAAGGTGTTCGAACAAAGGGATCAGGTGACCTCCTGGCCCGGGAAGCAGACAAAGGGGAAGGAGGGGCTGGAGAGTTTCAGTTTGGAGCTGGCTGGGGAACATGGAGGGGAGCGCAGACAGAGTCTGGCCTCCCTGCCCCCCTTTTGGAGCTGTGGGGTAAAACGCAGGGAGCCCCAGGCTGAGGTCTAAGCTCCCTGCCCCCCGGAAGGGCCTGACTGAGGGGTCCTGGTTGTACTGACAAGCTCTGTTTGGACTGTGTTCCTGGCATCTCTAATAAACCTTCTGTTCTACTGGCTGGCTGAGACTCCCAGTGAATACGGGGAAGAGGGGTGCAGGCGCTGACTCCCCCACACTCCGTGACACCTGCCCTACCCTTTAACCTCTGCAGTTTTTGTTTGCTTGTTTGCCCCGCCCCAGCTTCTGAAGTTAGCCCCTTGGTTTCCCTGTCCTACCTCCAGCCTGGTTGTTCCCCACCCTCTGTGGTTACCCCTGCCCTGATTAGCCCCTCGCTCCGTGCACCCATGCCCCCTTCCCATGCACTTGTGCCCCTCTTGTTTTAGTTGACCCCTGTATCACTGCACCCCCGCTAATGCTATTATAACCCCTCCTTCCACTAGTGCAGCTAGAGGAGCCGGAATCCCATCCTGAGTTGGTGACTGACCCCCACCATCACTACAAATCCTTGATAGCCCCCCACATCCAGCCCTCCCCTTCCAGTGCTCTCCTCCCCTGCCTGCAGCCTAGAGGGGAGGAGTGGTCAATCTATTCCCCCTTTCCCCTCCTCCCTCCGGTATTTCTCCTTCCTCTCTGCTCATTATGGCGGGGACATGGTGGGTGGTACCCTTCGGGTAGACCCCTCTGCCCATCCTCCACCTGCCCCCCGGTCGCCCCCTCAAACTCCCACTTCAGCCGCCGCTGCCGAACCATCTGCTACCGCCCCCGCCGGGGCAGTGGCAGCGACGGGAAACGGGGTGGACTCCACTGCTGCCACATCCCTCGCCCCCTCCAATTCTCGGGGAGCCCCCCCCAGCCGGCAGGAAAGGCCAAGGCAAAAAGAAGGGTAAGGGCCCTGCCAAAAAGACTAAGCCCTCCATGGTAGGGGCTGCTCCCTCTGCTGCGGCCCCACCACCAGCTGCAGCATACGTCCCCACTGCTCCCTCCCCCGGCTCTGCGGGTGCTCCTCTCCCGGCCCCCAGGGCATACACCCAGGTGGCAGAGGCTCCCCCACCTGCCGCTACGTCATCTCTCCTGGCCACCGCCTCTGCTACAATCTCTAGCAGCCGATGCCCCTTTCCCACCATGACCAGGAAGCACGGCGTCCGTTGCCTCCTGGTGCCTGCCTTGCCCCACGTGGAGACCTACATGTTGGCATTGGCAAGGGTGGTGCTGCCCACGGCCATTGTGGCAGCCTCCAAAATGTACAGGAAGCTCATATTCTTCGTGGCATTGGAGGCCGCCGCCCAGGAGGTGGTGGAGAAGGGCCTGGGGGTGGGGGATGTGTTCGTCCCCCTGGAGCTGCTGGAGGACCTGGGTGTCTGAGCAGTCCTGACCTCCATCCCTCTCTTCCTTCCCAATGACGCCCTGTTATCTTACCTTTCTTCCCTGGGGAAACCAATCTCCATTGTCATCCCTCTTCCACTGGGCTGCAAAGACCCCACTCTTCATCACATCCTCTCTTTCCACTGGCAGGTGCAGCTTCAACTGCCACCACCGGCACATGATAGAGAGGCACTCAAAGGGTCCTTTCTGGTCCCCTACCAGGGGCCCCGCTACTAGGGGCATTATTCTACGGGGGAGGCCATGTCATAACCATACAGCTAAGGGTAGCCTAGAATTCCTCCTTACCTGTAAGGGTTAAGAAGCTCAAATAACCTGGCTGGCACCTGACCAAAAGGACCAACGGAGAAAGAAGATACTTTCAAATCTGGGGAGGGAGGGAGAAGGCTTTGTTTGTGCTCTTTGTTTGTGTGTTCTCTGGGGAAGCAGAGAAGCACCAGGTCAGAAAACTCCTCCTATAAACCATCATAAAGTGAGTCTCAATATTGCAAAAAGAGTAAGTAAATAAGGCAGGACGCATTAGATTACCTTTTGTTTTCAACTTGTGAATTTTCCCTGTGCTAAGAGGGAGGTTTATCCCTGTTTTTTGTAACTTTAAAGTTTTGCCTAGAGGGGAATCCTCTGTGTTTTTGGTTCAAAATGATCCCACCTCAGCCACCATGTCCGGGTTCCCTCCCCACTCTGAACTCTAGGGTACAGATGTGGCGACCCGCATGAAAGACCCCTAAGCTTATTTCTACCAGCTTAGGTTACAAACTTCCCGAAGGCACAAATCCTTTCTCCTTGGACGGTATGCTGCCACCACCAAGTGATTTAGATAAATCAGGGAAAGGACCACTTGGAATTCCTATTCCCCCAAAATATCCTCTCAAACCCCACATCCCTTCCTGGGAAGGCTTGAGAATAACATACCAACCAAATAGGTAGACCAGATTCTTAAAATCCAGAACTTTATTATAAAGAAAAAAAAGTAAAAGAAGAGCCTCTGTAAAATCAGGATGGAAGATAACTTTACAGGATAATCAGATTCAAAACACAGAGGATTCCCTTGCTCCCAAAGAAGAGGGACCCCTGCAACCTTCAGAATTGGTATCCCATCTCACACCTCAGCACAGACTACAAAGTCGTAGAGAAGGCCATCTCGCTGTGGCTGGGGTCCGTGCTGGCGGACGTGGTCCACCCCAACCAGACCTACACCGTCATGGGCCGTACCATCTTTGATAATCTGTATTTGGTTTGGGATCTCTTGGAGCTTGAGTGTAGGGATGGTCTGTCATTCGCCCTTTTCACCCTCGATCAGGAGAAGGCGTTCGACAGGGTGGACCACAGGTATATTTTGCGCACTCTGCGAGCATTTGTCTTCAGACCCCAGTTTGTGGGCTTTCTCCAGGTGCTGTATGCCTCCGTGGAGTTTCTGGTCAGGCTCAACTGGACCCTGACCGAGCCGGTCAGCTTCAGGCGGGGAGTACAGCAGGGCTGCCCCCTCTCAGGCCAGCTGTATGTTCTGGTGATAGAGCCATTCCTCTGTCTCTTCCGTCGGAGGCTGAAGTGGTTGGTGCTGAGAGAGCCAGAGCTGCGGCTGGTCCTGTCGGCATACGCCGATGATGTGCTCCTCGTGGTCCAGGACCCGGGTAACTTGATGCAGGTGGAGGCTTGCCAGGCGATCTACTCAGCAGCCTCCTCCTCCCGGGTCAACTGTGTCAAGAGCTCTGGCCTGGTGGTTGGGGACGGATGGCAGGTGAGCCTCCCACCCGCGCTTCAAGCCATACGGTGGAGTGCGGGTCCGCTGCTTTATCTCGGTGTTTACCTTTCTGCCATGCATCCATCTCTGCTGGAGAACTGGCTAGGTTTAGAGGGCAGGGTGGTAGAGCGGCTCTGGAGATGGAAAAGACTACTCTGGTGCCTCTGCCTCCGAGAGAGGGCACTGGTGCTCAATTAGCTGGTCCTGTCCATTCTCTGGCACCGGCTCAACACCCTAGTCCCAGCCCCAGACTTCCTGGCCAACCTCTGGAAGTCAATGCTGGAGTTCTTCTGGCCAGGACTGCACTGGGTCTCTGCAGGGGTCCTCCATGTGTCCCTGGAGGAGGGAGGGCAGGGCCTGAAGTGCCTGCACACTCAGGTCCATGTCTTCTACCTCCAGGCACTGCAGAGGCTCCTGTATGGTGCAGGTAGTCCAGCGTGAAGCGTACTGGTGCATGCCTTCCTGCGCCGCTTCCGAGGGCTCCAATACTACCGGCAGCTCCTTTATCACCATCCGAGAGGTCTTCCGTGAGATCTCTCCAGGCTGCTGGTCTTCTACCAGGACCTCCTCCAGAGCCGGAACCTGCTTTGAGTGACCAGGTCCATGCCAGCCACCGAAGGGGCAGATCTCCTCGAGGAGCCCCTGCTACACAACCCCCAGCTCCATGTGCAGGTGGCAGAGTCCCCCTTGGTGCACCAGAGGTTGGTCCTGGCAGAAGTCACCAGAGTCCTCCTGGACTACGACCGGGGAAACTGGCTGGATCCCCTGATGCTCGCTTGGTGCATGAGGGTCTCCAGGCCTCGTACTCCCCTGCACATACTTCAAGAGGTGAGGGCCGCTTTACTGCCCATTGCTCAGGTTTTCCTCAACTGGGTCCTGCGAGATGGCACGCCCCGCCCACTCCCCACTCCAGACCCTCCAGACCTTTTCATCGGGCCTCTACCCCATAGCCTTCCCGGCCATCCCACCCCTTTACTGTGAGCTGGCTGCACAAGTTGCAGCCAGTTCAGTTCTGGACCGTGCCGAGAAAACATCTGTACACACTTGTGCTCCACACCCTTCACGTCCTCACCCTCGCGTCCCGCCCCGACATGAAGTGGCAGGAACTCCAGCCACCTCTGAAGGGTGAGGAGCACCGGTGGGCCAGCCTATATTCCACCTGATTCTGAGGCTCACTGGGGACATCAGCTGGCGGCTCCTTCACGGAGCTGTGAGCACGGGTGTGTACTTGGCCCGGTTCTCTCCCCTCCCAGACACCTGCCTCTTTTGCAGCATGAAGGAGACCCTGGGGCACGTATACCTGGAGTGCGCCAGGTTGCAGCCCCTATTCCGGCTCCTCTTGGAATTTACTACCTTTTTGGTTGCACTTCTCTCCTCACCTGTTCATCTACGCACTCCCTATCCATGGCCCCACAAAGTCGCTGGACCTCCTTGTCAACCTCCTTCTAGCCCTGACCAAAATGGTCATCTACAAAACCAGGGAGAGGAGGTTGGCCAACGGGGTTCCTGCGACTGTGGGGCCTATTTCCGCTCCTCAGTCCATTCATGCATCTGGGCAGAGTTCCTCTGCACAGTGTCCTCTGGCTCCCTTGACACCTTCGAGGAGCAGTGGGCGCTGTCCTGGGTTCTCTTCTCAGTGTCCCCATCAGGTTCCCTTCGTTTAGCCCTGTGACCTCACTCCCATTGCTGTTATCTCCTTAGTTGTCCCCTGCAATTATTTGGAATCCCGGACCTGTGGATCATCCCCTTAGGTTGGGGGCAGGTCCTTTAGCAGTGGGTGGGCTTCTGCCAGCCCACTTCCTGGATCCCAACAGGACTACTCTGCTTTACCCAACAGGCCTGGGTCTATCACAGTGGGTATATGCTAATAAGGTATAGGTATGGATTAAGGCAGTAATACAAAAGCCTATATGTCCCAAGAATGTAAAGACAATAGTTTAGACAAACTAACTAAAGCCCTACACTTGACATAAGCAGCTAGCCCATAATGATCCTTATATCACAAGAGGCCTATATCAGTGTTGCTAAACTGCTGATAGCTAACCACAAGATGCCAGTTTAGCTAGTTCGTTAGGAATATCAGCAAATGTCCAACCACAAGAATGCCATGGTAACTAATTGATGTATATGATGATAACCTTGAGGCAAAAGGCCGAGTAACCTATGGCGCCCCAATATTAGTAGGGTGAAGAAATACAAATAAGAAAAAGGGGCTGAAAGTCCTACTGAATATGGATTAGACATAGTGGGAGTCAGTGTAGCACATTATAAAACCTTCATCCCAGCCTGCGTGCCTTGACAGAGGTGAGGATGACACACGGGTGGTGATGATAACAATGAAGATCATGAGGAGGAAGATAATGACTGATACTTTGTGTTTCTCCATCAGGGATGGTGTGAGTAATGCAAATTCTAGACTTCCAATATTGTTCTCTCCTTTACCAGATTGCAGGGTGTGTATTGCTATTTAGTTGGCTAATAAAAGTAATTACTCCAAAAGGAGCACTGTATTGTCCCTGTTGTGCACGAGACATCCTGATATTAGGGGCTTTGTCTTATATATGCAACTATATCCCCCGCCACCCTGAAAAAAAAGTGTCCTGGTTTTTCACAGTTACTATTTGGTCACCCTAATGGGGACTCACTTCTATTGATAACCCCAGCCAATCTTAGGGCTGACCTCTCACAGATTAAAGTAGCTGTAGACCCTCACCTTGGGGTGGGTAATCAATTAAAGTAACCTATTACTATATCAAAGGCTACAAGTTACAACTTGAACTTCTATTCAAAGTGAGAACAGATTTAACCTGAATGAATTTTTCTGAACTTGTCTAGACCTCTGACTGTGCACTCTTGTGTATTCAAGGTCTCTGCCCTCTTCGCGTGGCTGTACACACTACTTAGGGGTCCCCAGCCAAAGTGAGCACAAGATTCACAAAATTGCATTTACTAGAATATATTATTTTCCTGTGTTTGAGTTTTCCATTCAAAGATCGAGTCATTCTGAAATTTGTTCTTTATTCAAAATTATGTGCCTGAGAAGTGCTGAGTATTTGAATTCAGGAGGGAAGTTATAAGAAGTTATTTTGTGGGCAGTTATATTTGACCTGGAATTTCTCTTGTTTATACAGTATATTGTAAGCAAAGCAAGTTTTAATCTGAGCCACTTCTTATCCAGCAAAATATCTATGGATTTGATTTGGAAAAATGCGTGCACAGTTCCGGGCCTAATTTGCATGCACAATTACTGCAGCTGTGTTGCAATCGATGATATTTACACGCCGAGCTGGCTATTAGATGACTGAAAACAAAACCAGGAAGGGAAAGAAGAGAGAAAGCTATATTTAAAGTAATAAAATATATGTTCTTTCTATTCTCCCCTTTTGCAGTCCTTGCCCCATATCCTCTGCCCTGCCTAAACCCCCATAATACTTCTCCAGATGTGCAAAAGACACTTTAAGCTGCTTCAGGGAGGCAACTCAGGATTACCCCCAATGCATCTGTGCTGGCTTTATGAGTGGGGCGGGACATGCCGAGCATCTGCCAGGAGCCTGGAGAAGAGAGATTTGCATCAAGAAGTCCATGTGCATCATAATAGACATTACCTCACCCACCTTGTCTCTTATAATAGACAAGAAAGACATATTAAGGCCTGATTTTTTCAAAGCATGTCTGCAAAAGTATCGTAACTATGAACTATATCCTCAGCTCCACTGTGCCCCTTTAATAATACACTGATGGCATAAAGATGCTATAAGCCAGCTGAAGTGATTTTCAGGGGATTCCCTGGTGTAGGGGGCATGGCCTAGTGAAGGAGGCACAGTTGGACCACTGTTAGATTTGTTCCAGCTGGTGCAACTTAGAGCAGCTGTGAGGCTGCTTCTAAATTGCATCCATAGTGGATTCACCTACTGGCTAGACCTAAAATTAGGCAGATATAAAGGTGGCATAAAACCATCCTTGTTCTCGACATCCCAGATGCACAGAATAGAGAACTGGAGTGTAAAATTATAATTAGGAAGGCCAAAAAAAGAATTTGAAGAACAGCTAGCCAAAGACTCAAAAAGTAATAGCAAAATATGTTGTGTGGCAAATTGCCAGCACTACTATGATGGGTCCCGCACTTTCTCTTCTTGTGGGGGTGCCATTTCACCCCCTGGCATTTCAGGGTGCCATTTCTTGCCCCTGAACTGGGGTAACAGCTATCCTACTAGTATCCCAGGGAAGGGGAGTGGAGAGGGAGGGACCCGGGCCCACCCTCTACTCCGGGTCCCAGCCCAGGGGCCCTATGATAGCAGGTGAACCACTTGTACCAGTGATTCTTTCCCCTGGGCTACTTCCCTCTCCTGACCTTCAGCTTGTGGGGCTTCCTGCCTTCCCTCTGCACAAGCCAGGTGTCCCTTTACCTAGGATCTTGGTCTTCTTAGCCCGCCGCAGCACTTCTCAAAACTCTCCTCCACTTTCCTCCAAACTGCTCTTTGTTCCACCACCAATCCACTCTGCTTCACTCCTCCAAACTGCTCTCTGCTCCACCACCAAACCACTCTGATTCAACTCCTCCAAACTGCTCCAACTCCTCCTCACTCTGCTCCAACTCCTCCTCTGGCTGATTGAAGCAGGGGGATTTTATCAGGTGACCGGCTTCAGGTGCTCTAATTGGTTTCAGGTGCTTTTAATTAATCTACAGGGAATAAGGCTTCTCCTCATCCTAGATCACTCTCCTGCTGCCTTCTGGCCATGCTGTATCACAGTTGTAAGTACATCAGATGCAGGAAGCCTGCTAAACAACTAGTAGGGCCACTGGATGATCAAGATGCTAAAGGAGCACTCAAGAATGATAAGGCCAGTGCGGAGAAACTAAATGAATTCTTTGCATCAGTCTTCACGGCCAAGGGTGTGAGGGAGATTCCCAAACCTGAGCAATATTTTTTAGGTGACAAATCTGAGGAACTGTCCCATATTGAAGTGTCATTAGGGAAGATTTTTGGAACAAATTGAAAAATTAAACAGTAATAAGTCACCAGGAGCAGATGGTATTTACCCAACAGTTCTGAAGGAACTCAAATGTGAAATTGCAGAACTACTAACTGTGATTTGTAACCTAACATTTAAATCAGCTTCTGTGCCAAGTGACTAGAGGCTAGTTAATGTGACACTAATTTTTAAAAAGGGCTCTAGAGGTGATCCCGACAATTACAGGCCAGTAAGCCTGTAACTATAGTAAAGAACAGAATTGTCAGACACATAGATGAACATAATTTGTTGGGGAAGAGTCATCATTGTTTTCCACATTAATCTACTAGAATTTGTTGAGGGGATCAACAAGCATGTGAACAAGGGTGATCCAGTGGATATAGTGTACTTAGATTTTCAGAAAACCTTCGACAAGGTCCCTCACCAAAGGTTCTGAAGCAAACTAAGCAGTCATGGGATAAGAGGAAAGGTCCTCTCATGGTAACTGGTTAAAAGATAGGAAACAAAGGGTAGGAATATATGGTCAGTTTTCAGAATGGAGAGAGGTAAATAGTGGTGTCCCCCAGGGGTCTGTTCTGGGACCAGTACTATTCAACATAATCATAAATGATCTGGAAAAAGGGGTAAACAGTGAGGTGGCAAAATTTGCAGATGATACAAAATTACTCAAAATAGTAGTCCAAAGCAGACTGGGAACAGTTACAAAGGAATCTCACAAAACTGGGTGACTGGGCAACAAAATGGCAGATGAAATTCAATGTTGATAAATGCAAAGTAATGCACATTGGAATACATAATCCTAATTATAGATATAAAATGATGTGGTCTAAATTAGCTGTTACAACTCAAGAGAGAGATCTTGTGGATAATTATCTGAAAACATCCACTCAATGTGCAGCAGCAGTCAAAAAAGCAAACAATGTTGGGAATCATTGAGACAGGAATAGATGATAAGATAGACTATATCATATTGTCTCTATATAAATCTATGGTATGCCCACATCTTGAGTACTGTGTGCAAATGTGGTCACCCCCATCTCAAAAAAGATATATTGGAATTGGAAAAGGTACAGAAAAGGGCAACAAAAATTATTAGGTGTATGGAACAACTTCCATATGAGAAGAGATTAATAAGACTGGGATTTTTCATCTTGGAAAAGAGACGACTAAGGGGAAATAAGATAGAGGTCTATAAAATCATGACTGGTGTGGAGAAAGTAAATAAGGAAGTGTTATTTACTCCTTCTCCTAACACAAGACCTAGGGGGCACCAAATGAAATTAATAGGAAGCAAATTTAAAACAAACAAAGGAAGTATTTTTTTACACAACACACAGTCAACCTGTGGAACTCCTTGCCAGAGGATGCTGTGAAGGCCAAGACTATAACAGGGTTCAAAAAAGAACTAGGTAAGTTCATGGATGATAGGTCCATCAATGGCTATTAGGCAGGAGGGGCAGGAATGGTGTCCCTAGCCTTTGTTTGCCAGAAGATGGGAATAGGCAACAGGGGATAGATCACTTGATGATTATCTGTTCTGCTCAGTCCCTCTGGAACACTTGGCATTGGCCACTGTCGGAAGACAGGATATGGGGCTAGATGGACCTTTCGTCTGACCCAGTATGGCTGTTCTTATGTTCTTAGAGCTCGGCCACAGCTCTAAGCAATTTGGATATTTTGTGTGCAAATGTATTCGTCTACTTGGCTATTTAAAGATATAAATACTGGAACTGCATCTGCAGTTGCAATGACTGTGCGCTTTTTTTGGTGCTGACTTGCACCCTATATAGTCAGTCATACATGTGCAAAATGGGAGTAAAATACTATCAGATCAGAATGGCATTTTAAATCCATTTTAAACAAGTATGAAATCTGTGCAAAGTAGTTGAGAATCAGGCTTTAGGTATCCAAATTAGGCACACAATAGTGCACCAACATATTATTAAAAATTTGCAGTTACATTTGAGAAAAATCCCACTTTCAAGGATTTAGGAAGAACGAGTGTGCTGTCTCCTCAAATTTGCTGCAAAAACAAAAGGCATTTTTTTCAAGCAGCAATTTGTTAATGTTAGACATTTTGCTGAGCACACTAACTTATTTACAAACACACTCAGTACCTTGGACTATGGTGAATAAAGAACAGAAAAGCAGGCCTGAGGCAAGTTGCTGTCTACAATTCAAGAGCACACAACACAGCTCAGAATGGGAGGGATAAAATAGCTTTTCTCCAAATCCTGGACTATCTGTGTGCTGGGCCTATTGACTGGCAAAATACCCCAGTGGCCAAAGACCCCAAAGGCTCAATATGGCAGAGAGGGTTACTGGGACATGAGGAATCCGTGGGCATGCCACTGTTCCCCAAGCCAAATCTCTATTCCAAGAGTAGTGGTGGCACTGGTATATGAACCATTATGCAGGCTTTCCACCCACAGAAAGATTCCCCTAGTTTGAAGGGATATCCAGTATCCAGCTATACTGGGTTTTGTTCCATATTACACTGGCAGTGTATGCAAGATAAACCTTGATTTTTAAATTCTAACTGAATGTATTTAATTTTGCATGTTCCTGAACTCAGATAACAAATTGACTTTTTATGTAACACTGCTCTACAGCCAAAATGCTTCTGAAATAAATGTAGTCAAACTTTACTAATTCTGGGTCACTGAGAACAAAAATGATGCTTAAAATGGTTGATTGGCTCTAGTTTTCAAGACATGCTATTGGGTCAGTATATACGACCCTTGACTTGGGAATGGCGGAGGATAATTTAGTTATAAAGGGAAGGGATCTCAATTTAAACCAGAAATGACTAAAATACATCTTTGACTGGTTCTATGAATAAATCTATGACTGGGTTTGGACAGTACTTGCTTTTTAGGCAAAACAATGAATGATGCAATCTGAAGCTGGTATTGCATCATACATGATATGAATTTTGTTATTCCTAGAAGTCATGGATGATGCAATTATAACAAAGCTTACATCACTCTGCTGAACAAATTGCCCTATATCAGCTCTAGAAATCATACAGTGTTGTGCTCTCTTATTTGTCAGTGTTTGATTTTGCAAAGGGACACATTTCTGTTTAGCCAAAGTGAGCAGAGATGCCTCGTACTTGTGTGAACAGTGCAGATAACTTCTGCTATGTTTGTGGTGAAGTGACTTTTGCATCACAAAAGCGCAGTATAACCACTATGGTTAAGAAAGCCTATCACTTTTATTTTGGTTGCAAAATTGGAGCTCAGGACAAGAGGTGGGCCCCACACATATGCTGCAACACTTGTGCAACAAATCTTCGCCAGTGGTTGAACAGGAAAAGGAAATCTATGCCTTTTGCAGTGCCAATGATTTGGAGAGAGCCAACAGATCATAGCAGCAATTGTTACTTCTGCATGGTGCCTCCAGTTGGGAAAGGTGTGTCAAAGAAGAAAAAGTGGACTGTGCACTATCCAAACATTCCATCAGCTATACGCCCAGTACCCCACGGAGAAGGACTGCCGGTTCCTGATGCACCAGAATCATTCTCACTTGAGTCAGACGAGGAAGAGGAAGAGGATGAAACTTCTGGTCCTGAACCATCAATGTCACAGGACCCACATTTTCTCCCATCCTCCTCCTCTGAACCACACCTCATAACACAAGGTGAACTGAATGACCTTGTCAGGGATTTGGAACTACCCAAGAGTAAGGCAGAGCTTTTGGGCTCCAGACTACAGCAGTGGAATCTCCTGGCAGGTGATGTTAGGGTTTCCATGTTCCGTGACCGTCAAAAGGATCTTGTCCCATTCTTCTTCATGGAAGGTGATCTTGTAGCCTGCAACAACATCGATGGTGTGATGGCAGCCCTCAACATCGTTCACAATCCAGATGAGTGGAGACTGTTCATTGATTCATTGAAGATGAGTCTTAAAGCTGTTTTACTGCATAATGGCAGTGTTTTGCCATCAATTCCAGTTGGTCATGCAGTCCATATGAAGGAAACCTATGACAACATGAAACAACTTTTGAGGTGCATAAACTATGACCAACATCAGTGGCAGCTTTGTGGCGATTTAAAGGTTGTTGTTCTCTTGCTTGGTCTGCAGACTGGATACACAAAGTACTGCTGTTTTCTCTGCGAATGGGATAGTCGTGCAAGAGATTCCCACTACATCAAGAAAGATTGGCCACTCCGACAGTCATTGGAGCCTGGGAGGAAAAGTGTTCAGCATCCACCACTTGTTGAATCAAGGAAGATTTTGTTACCACCCTTACACATCAAGCTGGGTCTGATGAAGAACTTTGTCAAGGCCATTGACAAAACACAAGCAGCTTTCAAGTACCTCCGTGGAAAATTTCCAAGGTTAAGTGAAGCTAAGATAAAGGAAGGTGTCTTTGTTGGTCCTCAGATTCGTGAACTTCTTCGAGATGATGCATTTGACCATGCACTGCGTGGCAAGGAACAAAAGGCATGGAAACCCTTCCAGTTAGTGGCAATAAATTTTCTCGGAAACAACAAGGCAGACAACTACAGGTTGTGGGTGGAAAACCTCCTCAAGGCATACAAAAGCCTTGGTTGCAACATGTCACTAAAGATACATTTTTTGCACTCTCATCTAGATTTTTTTCCACCAAACTGCGGAGCAGTGAGCGACGAGCACGGCGAGCGATTTCACCAGGACATTGCCACAATGGAGAAACGCTATCAGGGCAAATGGAGCCCCTCAATGCCTGCAGACTATTGCTGGACAGTGACAAGAGATGCTCCATTTCATGAATACAAGAGACAAGCCAAGAAGCGCCAAGTAGACACTGAATAGGACTAAACTATGTACATAATAGTTTTTTGTCTTTTGTTTCATAATAACTTTTATTTATATAACCCCTTTGCTGATTTTTAAAGTGTTACATAAACAGGACAGGTGAAATAGTATCATGTAAAGCAACCATAAACACATGAAAAGACCTATGTTTACAATTTATGATTAAAACTCTACTATCTACACAATATACATAGACATAAAATGTAAAAACTTAAATATCTTAGAAACAGTAGCCAATCAGTTGTTTTAATTGTCATATTTGAATTCAGCACATCAAAATACATACTAAATAGCACATTTTATCTCTGAAGCAGACGACTTCTCAAAAATTGTAGCCAGTGTAATTAATGTTCTTGCTGGTTTTATAGCTGCATTAAGGAAAATAAAATAAGCAAAACGGCCCATACTTGGTATTTTAGTTGCTCCATCTGTACATTGTAATGGCCTTTTTCTGCTCAGTCTTACACTTCATGTAGGCATACATCCATGTGTAAAACGAGTTCAAAGTGCACCCAAAATGCTATCACTTCAGAAAAGCAGCATTTTACACCCTTTTACACAGGTGTACATAACTCCACAAAGTGAAGGCAGTGGCAATTTGAGTGTGAGGATCTAATGGCACCTTAACAGTTTTGGACAAGTAAAGATATGCTGTCCCTAATGAGGTTCTGGAACACATTATCATCATTATTATATATGTATTTGTAAAGAATTTTCTAAAACATTTATTAGATGTTACTTGCCAATAAATGGCAAGTAAACACATGTAAAAGTGCATATATATGGGTCTTTGCCTTTTATGTGGATTATTTATGCCATGATGCATTATGGTTTATAAATGTTTGCAGTTATTTTTAATATGCAAATTATTTATCGACTGTAGTAATCTATGATTAACCCTACGATTTAGTCCCGGAGGTCCCGGAAGTCATGGATTCCATGACTTCCAGCAACCACTGTGATTTCAGCCTGCAGTGGTCGAGAACTGAAGGTTCCCCACCGCCCATGGGGCAGAGAGTTGTGGGGTACCCCCCACCTCTGATGGCCCCTGGAGCTCCAAGCTGCCACAGGAGGCAGGGTACCCCACAGCTCGTGGTTGGTGGGGTATCCCACAGCTCGCGGGCAGCGGGGAACCCCTCTGAGCTCCCAGCCACCAGCAAGGAAACCCCTGAAACTCTCAGCTGCCACCAGTGGCGGGGAAACTCCCCTAGGTCCTGGCCCCTGAGATCTGCCAGTGGCAGGGGAATCCCCGAGCTTCTGGCTGGCGGGAGAAAGGGAACCCCCAAGCTCTCTGCTAGTGGTAGCAAGGGAACCCCTGAGCTCCGGGCCACTGCGGACAGCAGTGAATCCCACAGATCCCAGCTGTGTCAGAGGAACCCCTGAGCTCCCAGCCACCATGGGTCCTCGAAGCTGCGGGCAGCAGTGACACCCCATAGCTCCCAGTCACCATGGCACTGGGGGAACCCCCAAGCTCTTGGGCACCGTGGGCCCATGGACTGCAGGTGGCAGGGATACCCCGCAGCTCCCAGCTGACCTGGGAGGTGGGGGCACCCCACAGCTCCCAGCCCCCATGGGCAGTGGGGGAACCCCAGAGTTGCAGGCAGCAGGGGTACCCTGCAGCCCCAGCTGAAGCAGGCGGCTCCTTGCCCCTGCGCAGCTACCCTGCTTCAAGTGATGTGTGGACCCAGCAGATCCCCATTTTGTCAGGGATATTTTTATTAAAGTCAGGGACAGGTCCCAACTTCCATGAATTTTTCTTTTTTGCCCATGACCTGTCCTTGACTTTTACTAAAAATATCCGTGACAAAATCTTAGCCTTATCCATGATAGCTTTAGTGGAGCTGTTGTAGTCTACAAAGTAAATATATGTTTAATGACTTAAGAGAAGTTGAGTCTGAATAGCGGATAGCATGTATAATGTATTCATCATATATATATATATCTAATGTGAAACACATAGCAACAATAACTACTAAAAAGGAGTTATTTGACTGATGTATATATAACAACTGCTTATCAAACCTTGATATTTAATCTATTAAATGTTTTTTTCAGAAAATTCAGTAGATTACAACAGACATTGTCATAGAATCATAGGACTGGAAGGGACCTCAAGAGATCATCTAGTCCAGTCTCCTGCACTCATGACAGGACTAAGTATTACTTAGTCTAAAGCAATACTTTAGTTATAAGAATGTAAAATGCATCTGAACCCTTAATTTCCCCCTCTCCTCCATAACAGAAATGGCAAACTCAAACTAAATTTGGTTTCATAAGAACATAAGAATGGCCATACTGATCAGACCAATGATCCATCTATTCCATTATCCTGTGTTCCAATGCCAGGTGCTTCAGAGGGAATGAACAGAATAGGTAATCATAAAGTGACCCATCCCCTGTCACCCATTCCCAGCTTCTGGCAGAAAATAAACTACTAATGCCAGATTCACACACATACTCCAGGTGCTTCATGCTATCTCAATTAAAGAAGGTTTGTGGCTGTATTGCATATCCTATTCTTTTTCCTTAGTGCTCAGAGTTATTATACAGATTTCTTCTTGTGATTTTTTTAACCTGGGAATATGCAATGTTTTCCCTGCATTTTAAAAAATTCTGATACATAACTACAAAAATCCTCCCAGTATTGCATTAAAGTAATATTTCATAAAAAGGAATTTGTAAATCCCAAAGCTATCAAAACTAATGATGTTTGACAGTTGCTGATTGAAATGATGTCTAACGGGATAATAGCTGCTACATGTTCTCATTATGGTTGTCATCTAATATAATCATGTGTAAAATATGTGTTTGTTTGACCATGGCCATTTGGTTTTGCAATGGTCAGCTCCATAAGTTAAAGTTGAAGAGTATTTTAACAGCCATTTGTAACAACATTTGTGTGTGTGTGTGTCTTTCACGTCTTAGAGTAGGGAATAGCAAATACATAATGAACTGTAAAGAAGAACAAATAATTAATACAAAAGGGCTACAGGGGAAAATATATTTATATAACTTTCTCTTTCCTTCAGTCATCTCAGAGAATAAAAATATAAATTGTATTCCTTTCCCAAACTGCAAAATGTTAATACATTGTAAAGGGCATTATAAAAAGGAGACACATTAAAAACAAGTATTCTGGGCAGCTGGATTCACAGAACTTTTTCTAAAGCAGCAGGGTAAGGAAATAGTTAATCTAATTTGATCAGTGGTGTGAAGGAATTGTTGGCATACAAGGCTGGTACATTGGCTACAGTAAATTCATTAGATTTTTCTGAGTCTACCCTTTAGGTTCTCACTAAGGGGAATAAATTAATTTGCAGGACAAGTAGGTGACTTGAAGCATCTTTTACATTTTCCTGTAAACTAACATTCTGCTGGAATCACTTGCAACTCTAGAACTTTCATATTCACTTGTGAGCTTTTCAAGTATTCTTTTCTGCTATTATTTTGTGTTACACAACTCTCCTAATCTCAACTGTCCCTCATTTCAACAGACATGACCAAAGTTGCCAACATCCTCCAGACATCTCCCTTCATTTTTATTGTTGAAACTTACACGAGAAATAAAGAATCAGACTGAGGCTATAGAAAGACTGTGATTTTCAGTGCAGCATAAGGGAGTCAGGCTCAGTTTCAACAGAGTTGGATATCAAATTCTCTTACATTTCATTCAAAAGTCCAGCTTAAAGAAGTGATTCCCTTGGCATTTTAACAGGAATATATTTTGCTAATTCCCACATATTTTGGGTCTTTGTCACACACTGAGCCCCATATTTGGGCTGTGGCAGGTTGAAAGAAATGCTCTGACTGGTCAAAGAAAGAATTCACATCTTCCATTTAAATCAGTGATATAAGCACAGTGGTGACTCTGTTCGGGGAGATTTTGGCAAACCAGTAAAGTGCCTAAACCACTATCGCTTGTTGATCACTAGCCAAGTTAGCAGGCCGAAATGAGCCATTCTTGCTTATTGCTAAAAGTAACCAAGTCAGCAGGTCGTTAATTGGTCATGCAGCGGCCTCAGCGTAACTGTAGGGGGCCAGGGTGGCTTCCCTCTGAGCCAGAGGGTAACGAGCCACTCTCTCAGCCGGAGTGGGCAGGGCCAGGTCAAGCCAGCTCCACCCCCTGGAAGGGGATGGGTGCGACAGGAAGTATAAAGGGCGGGGCCCCTAGCCCAGTCAGGGCAACACCAGGAAGGGAGGCAGACACAGACCACTGGCTGCTCCCTTCAGACCCTACTGCCAAGCCGGGAGAAGCCCTGGACCAGGCAGAGCTGGCCCTGGAGGAAGGACCGGGGTTACCAGAGCTGCCAGCAGTGGAATACCCCGAGGAACGGGAGGAGTCCGGCAGTAACCTGAGTTGGGGAGAGCCTGACGCCGAAGGTGAGCTGCACCTGCCAACGGCCGAGTATCCCGGAGAGCTGGCGGAACCCAACCAAGGGTTTGGGTAGGAAGTAGCCCAGGGCAGAACTGGAGTGTGAGGAGTCTAGGGGGTCAGCGTGTTGCGGAGGGATCCCCGCTGACCCAGTGGCAGGACCCTCTCCCCCCCCAACCACTGACAGGGCCCTGGGCTGGGATGCAGAGAAGGTGGGTGGGCCTGCGTTCCCCTACCCTGGCCAACCCGCCTTGGGAAGGCAAACCCTGACAGCCTCTTGTCGGCGCTCCCCTGCCTGAGGGGCGTGCCACAGACTCTTGCTGGCACGTCCCCTGCCTGAGGGGCATGCCACAGACTCTTGCCGGCACGTCCCCTGCCTGAGGGGCGTGCCACAGACTCTTGCCGGCACATCCCCTGCCTGAGGGGCATGCCACAGATTCTTGCCGGCGCCCCCCTGCTTCAGGGGTGTGCCACAGATTCTTGCCGGCGCTCCCCTGCCTGAGGGGCATGCCACAGACACTTGTCGGCGCTCCCCTGCCTGAGAGGAGCATCACGGACTCAGGCCCACACCCCTCCTTATGCTAATTCCCCACTACCAGAGGGTGTGACCCAGGCCTGTACGTGAGACAGGAGCTCTCTACCGCCCCTAGCGGGTCGGCAGACCAACAGAGCTCTGTCACCGTAACCAAAGCAGGAGGGGAGGGGGTTTTGGATGACAGAGACAGGGCAGCTTGACCTCATGTCCTTCTTGCTGAGAATGTTGAAATTGATGATCTATGTATTTTAGAAAAACAGGAAGTCTGTCTATATGCACCCCCGGGGAATGTTTGTCAGGGACCTAAGGCATGGACGTTCTGGAAAAAAAAAACATATCTGGTAAATTGATGACCATAAAAAAATCTCTTGCTTGATCTTTAAAAACTGCTTGCTTAGCAAGTTTTCTTTAAGGGATATGTCATTGTATTACATAAGGGGGGAAAGTTTGAGGTAATTGGACTTCTCAGGAGGGGCTCTTCAGGGACGCTCCCTTGGGATGCATCTTCGGGTCCCCACCGGCAAACAGAAGTCTGGCCAGCAGAAGCCTGTCACGGTGCCACTCGAAAGCCACGCTTAGCTTCGGTAATTACCGAGGGTTGGGTGTGTTTTACTAACCTGTTGCAGACGTGTGTAAGTGCTTGAGACTAAGTAAAGTTTAGCTTTAAGTGAAAGCGCTCTTGTGTTGTCCTGTTTGTGCCAGCCATCTATCAGTCAGACAGCCAGGTCTCCCTTGATTTATTTCCTGACACCACCTCGCACACAGTAAAAGTTACTAAGAGCTTTGGGTTCAAAGAACCCCAGGTAACAACTGTCCTCCCCTACACCTTGATAGTTATTCTGCAGAACACCAACTACAGTAAATCCTCACGTAACATTGTAGTTATGTTCCTGAAAAATGCTACTTTAAGCAAAAACGATGTTAAGCAAATCCAATTTCCCCATAAGAATTAATGTAAATAGGGGCTTTAGGTTCCAGGGAAATTTATATCTATATCTGTATCTATATCCATATCTATATCGATAGATGATATACAGTATTCATTTTAAATGAACAATTTAATACTGTACACAGCAATGATGATTGTGAAGCTTGGTTGAGGTGATGAAGTCAGAGGGTGGAATATTTCACAGGGAATGCCACTGCTAAATGTAACACTCGGCTGAGCCCTCCAGAGTTAACACGTTGTTGTTAATGTAGCCTCACACTCTACAAGGCAGCACAATAGACACATGGCAGTGGTTGCAAACATTCCCTGTGGAACTTGAACGTGATGATGAACCCATGCTATCCCACTGGAGCACACTACTCCCTCTACTTTCCAAAGAGCCGAGGGGGCATGTATGTGTGAGACAGAGTCACACACCGTGTGTGTGTGTGTGAGAGAGAGAGAGAGAGACATACAAACAAACAGATACACATCGTGTGTGTGTGTGTCTGAGAAAGAGAGAGAGAGACAGACACACCGTGTGTGTGAAAGAGAAGTGCATTGCCCCTTTAAGTATGCTGAGCCCACTCTAAGTACACTGCCTTTTTAAGTAGATCATCAAGTTGAGACAGCAGCTGATGCCAGCAAGCTCCCTCCATCCTGAGCCCTGTCCTGTCCCCCCGCCCACTTTGTGGAGATGGGATACAGGTGCGGGGGGAGGGGGAGACCTTGAAATCAGCACCCCTCTTTCCCCCCTCCTTGCACAGCAAGCAGGAGGCTCCCGGGAGCAGCTCCAAGGCAGAGAGCAGGAGCAGCACATGGCAGTGGGGGCAGGGATACCTGACTGTCCAACAATTGATAGCCTGCTGGGTGGCTGCGGCACAGGGAACTTAGGGGAGGTGATGGGGGGCTGCTGGCCCATCCTGGTTCCAAGCCCCCACCAGCTAGCGCCAACGGGCTGCTCTTCCTGCAAGCAATGGATAAAGCAGGCGGCTGCTAAACAACGTTATAAGGGAGCATTGCGCAACTTTAAATGAGCATGTTCTCTAATAGATCAGTGACGTAACAACGAAATAATTAAGTGAGATGTTACTGTACCTTAATTGCCATCCCAGAAAGCTCCACTTTCCTAAGTGTGTAGCTGCTGCACAATTTTGCTGTGTGAGCACAAAACTTAATCTCTGCTTTGGATACCAGTACTAATTACTCTGTGTGGCAGAGAGGAGCTACTAGAATAGTATGCTGATAATTTACCCTTCTCTAAGTGAAGCCCACTTCCTCCACTGAGAGAGATTCACTTGGCCGGTGTTTAGGAACTTAGGAAATGGTTCTGTGGGTAAGAGAATGTGAACTACTCTCCTGCCTTCAGCAATGGCCAATCCTAAATGCTTCGGGGGAGGCGGAATTGGAGCATGGTGAATTGCTATTTGTGTCTGTGGAAGATAAAGGGATTCCCTCCATGCACCCCCAGAGATGATAACATTATGCCCTTGCTTTTCTGTGTGTTTGCATGCCTGCAAATGCTGAAAATATTATTTTGTCTTTTAGCAAAGTTTGTTACACTTTGTCTTGATGACCTCTTATGGCAGTGTACTCCACAAGCTGAGCTTCTGGAAAGTCTTTTAAGGATGATAAAATAGAGCCTGCAAAAGTGCAGTGATGGGCAATGAAAAAGTTGAAATGAGTTTTTACATGTGACGAGAGACTTACAGATTTGCGGGCCAGAAGGAGCCACTGTGATCATCCAGTCTGATCTCTGCATACCACATGCCATAGGAATTGCCTAAATGAATTCCCTTTTGAAGTAGAGCAAATCTTTTAGGGAAAAAAACAGCAATCTTGATTTAAAAATTGCCAATGATGGAGAATCACCATAATCCTTGGTAAACTGTTTCCGTGGGTAATTACTTTGTATGTAATTATAAATTGTGATTGTCACCCCTTAACCTTCTCTTAGTTAAGTTAAATAGATTAAGCTCCTTGTATCTATTACTGTAAGGCATGTTTTCTAATCCTTTAATCATTCTTGCGGCTCTTCAAAGGCTGATTTTATTTCCCCTGAGCTGGAGTAATAGTTAAAATGGAGGATACAATGTTAAAATAGAGAATATAAAATAATGAAGGACACAAAGAGAGGGTTTTGCTAGGTCAGCACCCGTCAATGTTTTAATGAGAAGTTTGATTACCTGTCCCATTATACCAGATCTTAAACTAATTTCACCTGCTACCATGGTTCCTAGTTCCCTGCTTGAGTAAAATCTTCCAGAGTGCTTTACAATTCTTAGTTCCTATTAATTAGTCAAGAGGATTTGGATTGTGAGCATATAAAGTGCCAAAAGTCCTCAAATCCAAATGAAGTCAATTGGAGTTGTGGGTGGGATTTTCAAAGTGGGCTAAGGGAATCGGCTGCTTGGCTCCCAATTTTCCATGGGAGTTGGGTGCCTAACTCCCTGAGGCCCCTTTGAAAATGCCACCCTGTGGGTGCTCAGCACTTCATAGGATTGGGACTATACCTTGGCAAGTGAAACTAGTACTTCACTTAATGTCTAATTTCCTAGCTGTGTAAAGTTAGAGCATTCCTCTTTGTGCATCTGAAGGAAAATCATATTTTATAGTCTTCTTAGCCATAATCCAAGAGAAGTTTGTGATTGCGAGCCATTTTCCTTCAAATCAATCTTTATGCTCCCTGAAATTACTGTTTCAGTGTTATGCTGCAAGTTACCGAAGGCTGAGCTCCCTCAAAATCAATCACTCTCAGGCTGTTTGGAACCTCCACTTGCTTGCAAATTTGACTAGAGGCTTACATCCTTGCTTTCTCTCTGAAATCATTATTGTTATATTAGCTTTCTGTGACTGCAAGCCAGTATTGCTGCTTCCACCTCAGAAATGATTATTAGATAGATGGAATAAATTATAACTGAAATCATTACATCAAAGCTATCGAGACCAGCCATTAAGTAGAATGCAGACATTATCTACTTGTGCTTTGCGTAAAGCGGAAACTGTTCGATCCAAAGGGAATACTGAACAATTAAATAATCATTAGGTCAGATTTTCAGCTTTATGGAACTATCTTCTAATTTGGACTCTCAAACTTCTGTAGTTAGCTATTTTAATAAATGATCAAACAACGTGCAAACACCTTTCCTTTTGGAGACCTCTTACTTACGGCGATGGTCTCATTTTGTGTAAATGGTTCTTGTATAGGGGATATCTTACCACCAGATTTATCCCTCTCTTTCTCCCAGCTACCCAGCGTATTCTCTGACTTTATCACCATTCCCCTACCGTATTAGAACGTACATTCAGCACAGCAGAACTCCACTGGTTGAATTCAGAAAAACACTCAAGTTCTTTCTGCTGTAGATTACAGTTTGAAACTGGTTGCTTTAGAGTCCAATTATGATATGTATTTTGAGTCCAATTACTGGGATATGTATTTTGTGATTGGCTAATACGATTAACAGTTTTGAATTCCCTCTCTGGAGCAAGGACATGAACTCAACTTTCCCCCTCTCATGTGAGCAGCCTAACCTCCTGGCTCTCAGATATTCTGATGTAGGTCTTACTCTCTCTCCTGAAGCTGTTCCAGTTTGTATAAATACTTAACTGTTCACTGGGCCAAAGAGAAGACTCTATAAGTGAGAATGACTTTATAAGACGGTGATTAAGGAGTCAGCTGGGAGGTAGGAGGTGCATGTTCAAATCCCTCTTCCAAATCAGGCAGAAGGAAGATTTGAATCCATGTCTCCTACCTCCCAGCTGACTGCCTTAATCACCAGTCTGTAGAGTCATTCTCACTCCCTCTCATAGGCCCAGGATGCATTTAACCATGTTCATGAAGGCAGCCTGGCTTCAGTCTCATTGGCTATTTTAATGAAGGGATATTTCATGAGATGGAAACCAAGAATAACAGAGGGGAGTTTTTTAAACAAAAAAGATTGCAGGAGTTGGCAAAACTACATAATACTAACTATATTTACTATTATGGTCTATGTGATGTGTAGTAAATAAAGAAAAGTGGAAGCCTGTTTTGGATTGATAGCCAGAATAAGTAGTACTGGATAAGTACTGGATAGTAGACACAAAAATATTTAGAGACCCACGTATGGCCATATATTGGGCCAAATTTTGTTCTCAGGCCAGTGTAATCCCAGACTTCCAGAATCATAGAATCATAGAATCTCAGGGTTGGAAGGGACCTCAGGAGGTCATCTAGTCCAACCCCCTGCTCAAAGCAGGAACAACCCCAACTAAATCATCCCAGGCAGGGCTTTGTCAAGCCTGACCTTAAAAACCTCTAAGGAAGGAGATTCCACCACCTCCCTAGGTAACCCATTCCAGTGCTTCACCACCCTACTAGTGAAAAAGTTTTTCCTAATATCCAACCTAAACCTCCCCTCTGCAACTTGAGACCATTACTCCTTGTTCTGTCATCTTCTACCACTGAGAACAGTCTAGATCCATCGTCTTTGGAACCCCCTTTCAGGTAGTTGAAAGCAGCTATCAAATCCCCCCTCATTCTTCTCTTCTGCAGGCTAAACAATCCCAGTTCCCTCAGCCTCTCCTCATAAGTCATGTGCTCCAGCCCCCTAATCATTTTTGTTGCCCTCCGCTGGACTCTTTCCAATGTATCCACATCCTTCTTGTAGTGTGGGGCCCAAAACTGGACACAGTACTCCAAATGAGGCCTCACCAGTGCCGAATAGAGGGGAATAATCACGTCCCTTGATCTGCTGGAAATGCCCCTACTTATACAGCCCAAAATGCCGTTAGCCTTCTTGGCAGAATCCTGGCTACCTCTCCGGTCCTGTACATGGCACAATTGGGAGTGGCATAACAGGGCCATAATGGAGCCCCAAGGGGCATCTGAGAGAGCAGAAGGGACTTCTGTAAGCTTCCCTATGCAATCCTCCCCTCACACAACCTGGGAGTGGAGCTGTAAATGGGAGGATGTGGAAGAAGGCAACGCCAAAATGCTGAGTGCTGTGGGGATTGGCTGCCTTAGAGAGACTGCTGTAAATTACAACAGCCTCAAGGCTGACTTCTTTTGGTCCATTTTGGAGGGTGCAAAGGCAGCACAAAGTTCCCTGGGCTGCACCGTTTTTACAGTGCCTCTCAGGAGGCACAGCACAGAATCTGGCCTTAAATCTAATGGAACATACTGTTTAAACAATGACCATATTTTGCTAAAATGTCAATTAGGGAACTTTGCCTCAAATTTGTTGAAGTCCAAGGATAATATATAGTTCAAATTCCATTTTATTGGTCTCACAAATAAGTGTTTTTTCTCTACTAAAGTAAATTTAGCCTAATTTAGCCCCCATTCCAAGAAAATTCATAAATACTAGGAATTATTTTCTGCAACTTCATTTAAATAATTATTATAAAATATTATGATAGTTAATGTGCGTGGAAAATTATTTGTTCTAAAAATTAGCCTAATGTAATGTGCTGTAATACTGTAAATGTTAGAATATTCCTGGCATAATTACTTCACCAGAAAATTACTTTGGAACTTTCTTATAATAAAACCTATTAGCATTTTAGAGAGGTTTTACTATAACAGCATTGTCCATGACTATTACACAAGCAATATTTAATCTTGATAAAAAACACAGTTACTATAAATTATAATTACTTACAATAACAGTTGGTTATTGTATTGTCAGAGCTATTCTGAGCTCATTTTGACCTTGCAAGGAATTTACCTATTGCAATCACAGAACAAAGCTAATCATAGAATATGAGGGTTGGAAGGGACCTTAGGAGGTCATCTAGTCCAACCCCCTGCTCAAAGCAGGACCAATCCCCAATTTTTGCCTCAGATCCTTAAATGGCCCCCTCAAGGATTGAGCTCATAACCTTGGGTTTAACAAGCCAATGCTCAAACCACTGAGCTATCTCTTTTTTTGAGTAGCTAGGGCTTCAAATACATAGTTTCTAGGTATGATACTGAGGGTTTTTGTCATAGCCTCAGATACTGGATATCTGCAGTTTCAACTGAATAGTTTCTAGGTATGATACCAAGGGTTTTTCATACCTGGCCCGAAGCTTCTTACAGCATGACTGCTGCCCTGTCTGCCTCTCCCTGGGAGAACAACAGACAGAAAAAAGGGGAGCCTTGTTTCAATTTTAAAAAGTTCTAGCCTTCCCATTAACTCTTTTGGCCAGGTGCCAACTCATTTCCTTGTATCTATGCATAGCAGTGAGACTTTTTTACCCTTTACAGATAGAGCAATTAGAGAACAGCTACTAAGAGGGATTTTATAACTACTGGCTGGCTGGGTGTCCATAAAAGGGAGAGATCCCTCTCCCCCTTTCATTTATCACACATGCGCTCTCCCCGTCTCATGATAGCAATGGCGGTTAACTAGCACTGTGCGACCAACCCACCCTGTTCCTTCTTAACCACTCTTGGTCTGAGTTGGAGCTCCAGCAGTGCCTCTGCTCGACTCACCTTTAGATATAGGATTAGTAGTATAGTTCGGTAGATAGGGAAATATGTAATTAACTAAGCTATCTCTTTTCTTTTTTTCGTTCACTCCTCCCAGGGCAATTTCATCCAAGAATGCCTCGGTCTCCGGGCTTTAAACATTGCCTCTCCTGCTGAGAGGCAATTCCAGTCTCGGACGGACATTCCCAATGTGTCTGTTGCTTGCAGGAAGCGTACGTACCACAGAAGTGCTCCCTTTACAACAACCTTAAGACCCGCACCAGGAAAGCAAATGACCTTAAATTAAAACTAATTCTTATGAAGAAGTCTCTCCGCCCGGCCTCCAAACCAAGACAGCAAACTCCTCCTGGTCACAGGTCACCTACCTCGGCTTCTGACAGACTTCCATCACTGACCTTGCTTAGGAAGGACCTGTCTCCCAAAACAAGGGTTAAGAAAAGAGTTACCACCTCTTCTCCAACGGGAACCTCGAAAAAGAAGCATTCTCCAGTTCTCTCCACATCATCAGTACTGACCTATGAGTACCTATGTAGCTAAATACCTATGAGATGGTAGGAATCTCAAGTACTGCAGGTACCACTAAAGCCAAAGACCCTAGGCAGGCAGGCTTATGGAAGGACAGCAGAGACGTCTTCCTCTTCTATCACAGCACTAACTGCAACAACCAAACACTAAGTACTGAGCACTTCTTCACCATCTTAGCTTATGGCATCATCTTCTGTCTCTCTAGCGCATAGTGCAGAGACATCGGCACCAAAGTCTACTTTACTTCCTTTTCAGAGTGGTAGCGTGTTAGTCTGTATCAGCAAAAACAACAAGGAGTACTTGTGGCACCTTAGAAACTAACAAATTTATTTGGGAATAAGCCCAAGAAAGTTTATGCCCAAATAAATTAGTTAGTCTCTAAGGTGCCACAAGTACTCCTCGTTGTTTTTACTTCCTTTGGCACTGATACTCCCGGTACTGCAACAATTCCCAGTACCACAACAAGTACCACCAATACCATCTTTGTTACCAAGACCTCCTGGATCACAGCAGTTTCCTCAATATAAAGTCTTAGTAGTTGCTATGGCACTGGAAACACTGCTTCTTGGTACCAACATAGCTTTGGTACAGTCAGCACAGTTATTACACATGCCAACAAGCAGATATGTGCTTCCTTTTTCCAGCGAAGAAGAGGATGATAATGAGAAAGATGTTTATTCCTCACACCACTCTTCACCCATCCAGGGAATTGTCAGACCAGACCCGCATGACCATCCAGGACACAGTTCCAGGGCTTACACCCAGGGGTAGTATGGATATCCATGGATGCCATCATCAATGCCAATCCTACCACAGTGGCCATATTGGGACCTGTGGGCTGTATATAGGCAACATTATTCCAAGCCTCCCAGCACCTGCAAGGAAAGACAGAGACGCTCCCCATCAGTGTCAGAGGCAGGGTCCCCCGAACCTCCTGAGGACACTTTTGAGGAAACGGAAGAGGCTGTAGATCTGGCAGTCACTCCAACAACCAACACCTCTGTGACAGGCTTCCCCAGGTTGCAACTTGGAACTGGGGTACTGTTGAACACTCTGTCTCACCAGCCTAGGCTCCCTCTCAGACTGTGCTGCTGTGACACTGTGCACAGTGTGTCCCGGGTCCTGCACTCACACAAACCTTTACACAGTCAGGGACACACTCAGCTGCAGCTACATGAATGCTTCTCCTCAGCTAGTACAAGCAGTCCACCAGTGTTCCATACACAGGCAGTGCTTTCTTCTTTCCTGCCTGGGACCCTCCTCCCCAATTCAGTCTTTGTTCCTAACGTGTTTTCAGGTATTCAGCTGTAAGGGGAGTGAGGCCCAGTGATGTTGTCATTTTCCCCTTTTATAGCTTCTTCCATGTGGAGGGAACGTCATTGCCCCAAACAAAGTCCCCAGCACAGTTTGTGGAAAAGTACAGGCACCAAAATGGAGTCCAATATCACATGATTTAGTCACATGCCCTTGCCTGCTTTGATGAATCATAGCAGCCATTACCCATATATTGGCTGAAGCTTCCACAGGAAAGCTCATCAGGTGAGGATAAGCTTTTCCCATGGCCCATTGTTCTTGTTGATGGGCCATTACCTAGAATACCCCCTTCACTATGTGCTGGCTAGACTGGATGTAGACTACCTTGTGGGAGTTACCCAGGAGCAAGCACATTTGAAATACAGATGTATAATCAATATTTATAAGTCTAGATACAAAATGATACATGCATACAAACAGAGTAATCATATTCAGCAAACCATAACTTTTCTATTGACACCTCACTTGACATATTTTGTACAAGATGCATCATAATTATATTATAACCATATCATACGGGGTGCAGAGTGTCACAACCACCTCCTCCCTAGATGAGGCTATCATGCCTCCACCACCTACAATAGGAGACAATTTAAAACAATTTCAGGAGCTGTTTAAAAGAATTGCAGACATGTTCCAAATACCTCTGGAAGAGGTTCCTGAGTCCCAACACACATTGTTGGACATATTACATATGTCAGCCTCATCCAAAATTGCCCTACCCATAAATCAGGGATTCATGGATCGCCAAGACCATCTGGCAGACCCCCGCCTAACTTGTAAAAGGGCAGATAAGAAGCATTATGTCCCATTAAAAGGCCTATTTGTTTTATTTTGTCTATTTTCACACCCCTAACCAAACTCATTAGTGATAGAGGCAGTCAACAAATGGGGCAGACAAACCATTGAAGGACCACCCCATATGATAAAGCCGTAGTTCTGAACCAGGGAGCCGCAGTTCCCTAGGGAGCACAGGGCCCTGCAGCTGAAAAGTGGAGTCCTGAGCCCCGGCGCCCCCACAAAGCTGAAACCAGGAGCAGAACTGAAGGGATTCCCAAGCCCTGGCACTCCTCCTGTAGCTAAATCCCTGAGCCCCTGTGCCTCCCATGGGGCTGAAGCCAGAAGTGGAGCTACAGAGCTGAAGCCAGCCATCCTGATTCCGGTGCATCAAACTCCAGTGCCCCGGGCAGGGCTGAAACCAGAAGCAGAACCACAGGGAGTCCTGAGCCCTGGCACCTCCCCCGGAGCTAAAGCCCCAAGCACTGGCACCCGCCACAGGGCTAAAGCCTGGTTTCCTGAGCCTTGGCAGGGATGAAGGCCAGTGCCCTGAGCCATGGCACTCCTCGTGGGGCTGAAAGCAGGAGCAGAGCCATGGGGCTGAAGGCCCTAGCCCCGACATTCCCCTCAGGTCTAACGTCCTGAGCCTCAGTCCTGAGCAGGCAAAAATCCCCAGCCTCCCCTTGCCTGGAGCCCTGAGCCCCAGCTGAAGCCCCTGAGCCTGCAGCTGAAGCCCCATCCCCTCCCTACCCGCCATGGCTAAATCCCTGAGACCCCTCCCCCATACTTGGTGGCTGAAGCCAGGAGCCCCAAGGCCCTGCTGCCCCCTTGGCCCTAGAGTTCTTATAGTATGTTGGGGAGGCCTCAGAAAAAAATGCTTGAGAACTTCTGTGATAAAGAATGGAAAAGATTGTACCTCTTTGGTCGCAATGCCTATTTGTCAGCGACCTTACAGTTTAAAATAGCCAATTACTAAGCATTGATGGCCAAATACAATCATACAAACTACTCCAAAATGTCTGAATTTATTGACTTCACCCCTGAAAACAAAAAAGAACATTTTAAGTCAATCTCTGAAGGCCATCTCCTAGCAAGAATATCTCTGCAGACATCGTTAGACACAGCAGACACGGCGGCAAGATCCATTGCAACTGGTGTAATGAGGGGGAAGGGATAGCTCAGTGGTTTGACCATTGACTTGCTAAACCCGGGGTTGTGAGTTCAGTCCTTCAGGAGGGCCATTTAGGGATCTCGGGCAAAAATCTGTCAGGGGACAGTATGTGGTCCTGCTAGTGAAGGCAGGGGACCTTTCAAAGTCCTTCCAGTTTTATGAGATAGGCATATCTCCATGTGATGTGCCTCTTGGCTTCACTTGTCTGGGTTCCCAAAGGCGGTACAATTCGTGGTAGAGGAGGTCCCCTTTAAAGGCCCAAAACTATTTGCAGGTAAGACCAGTGAGTCCCTCAACACACTGAAAGACTCTTCTGTCTTTAGGCATCTACACAGTTTCACAAAAACAAGGAAGATATTACCCATCTCAGTACTGGCACCTTACACTCAGCCACAGAAGCAGAGGCAAAGACCAACAAGAAGTAGGCAACTCCCATTTCAACCTCCTATGTCACAACAACCTGGCTTGAAACACCAAATATGAAGGTTTGGTCCAGGGTCCGAGAGATCTCCCCCAGCTCCAGATGCTGAAACCACTTTCTACCATCTATCCCTTTACAGACCAGTTGACACCATTGTGACACTCTGTACCTCAGGGGAACACCCTGCACCCCCATGTTCATCCTTATAATATAATGTTGGCAGAAAACAAAGCAAAGGGGGATTATTTTAAAAGCAGTCAGAGGGAGACCAACTAGTGCAGACTGATGGGGAAGTGATTTGGATTTCATACTAGGGAGGAGGTTTGTTTCCTTGCACAACTTGAACACAAGCATTATTATAGCAAACACTTTGATGGCATATAAATCGTGTTTAGTAAGTGGAGCTTTCTGGAGGTATATTCTCACCTCTACATCTGTCAGTGTAAGAGAACTGAAACCCTAGAGTCTGGCAATAGCGGTGCAGAAATGGGGAGAGGAACTCTGTGGCCTGGACCCTTTTGTGACATTCTGTACCTCGGGGGAATACCCTGCACCCCAATATTCATCCTTATAATATAATTGTATGGTATTCAATCCTAGGCAGCAACAAAGGATCTGTTGGACTCACAAGCAAGTCACCTCCCTTCCCTTGGTCAGTTTGAGACTACGATAAGGTAATTCTCACCTGACTCTGAAAGTGGGGGCAGTCAAAGCCAAAGGGGAAGAAAGAACATGATAAAAGGGAGAGACATTTGCCATGCTCTCTCTCTTCCACCTCCATCTACAGACATCACCACTGAGTGACTGAAGCGCTGATCAAAGGGGAGAGCCCACAGAGGAAAGGGCTTTTATTCCCATTATTTCTTAGCCCCCCAAAAGAGCAGAGGTTGGAGGCCCATTCTCAATTTGAGAAACCTCAACAAATTTGTCTCCTTCAGAGTCAGGTGAGCATTACCTCATTGCAGTCCCAAACTGACCAAAGGAAGGGGGTGACTCACTCGAGAGTCCAACAGATCCCTTGTTGCTGCCTAGGCTAGTGTCCTTTGTTCCTGTGAAGCTGGGCTGGGTTTGTCCTCTACATGCCCTGATGAGATGTGAACTTCCCCTCTGCTCTTGGAGAGTTTTAGCCTGGGCTTGCTTTAAGCCATGAGGACACATTACTAGCCTCATAACTATATACATGAAACTACAACCTACAACATTACTATAACAATTACTATAACAAGAATGCTCAGTGCATCATGAGCCTTCTGAATACACCTGACATGACAAACTTTGCATTGGATACCACACAATCATATTATAAGGACTGGTGTATGACACGGCTAACTTGGTTGGACAGCAAAGCAGCTTTCTGATGAATAGCCATCCTGAGAAGAACTTCATTATAAGACTAAGGCATAGGTGACAGCATGGGGATTAGAAAGACAAAGTGGGTGAAGTAATATATTTTATAGGACCAACTTCTGTTGATGAGAGAGAGAAACTTTAAAGCTTACACAGAACTCTTCTTCAGGTCTTTCTAATATCCTGGGACCAAAATAGCTGGGCAATAAAGGAACAGAGACCTGTTTTAAAAACCAAACATCTCCAAACTTGGCAAAGGATATCATTTATGATGTGTGAAAAATAAGTTGCATTGATGCTAAATAAGATATATTTGAACAGGGCCGGCTCTAATTTTGTTGCTGCCCCAAGCAAAAAAAACCAAACACCGAGCGTTGCGCCACCAAAACAAAAACAAAAAAAACCCCGAGCGCCGCCCCGCCGAAACAAAAACAAAAAAACCCCGAGAGCCGCCCCGCCGAAACAACCTCCCCCTCCCCCAAGCGCTGCCCTGCACCGCTGAAACAGAATAAAAAAACCAACCTCCTCGAGCACCGCCCCGCTGAAACAAAAACAAAAAAACCAACAACCCTGAGTGCTGCCCCGCCGAAGTGAAAAAACCCCAAAAACCTGAGCGCCACCCCGCCGCCCCAATATTGGCCGCCCCTTAGAAGGTGCAGCCCCAAGCACGTGCTTGGTCGGCTGGTGCCTGGAGCTGGCCCTGTATTTGAACATTCCCCCCAGCATGAAATTTCCTCTTTAAAGATGATTGATTCTTTATAGACATAAAAAAAAAATGTGCAGAGGGACATGTTACTCTGTGCATGGGAGTGGCTGTGTTTCATTCAACATTTAAGCAAATGCCTCATGCTATTTGTCAAACTACATTACAATAGAAATCTGGAAGGCTGTCTCCATGCCCGCCCTTCCACCTAATCAGTTTTCAATCCCCATTCATCATATTACATCTGTAATTCATCCCCTTCTCTTGGAAGTAGAATTTGCAGATTACAACAGGACATGCTGTAAAATTATGATAGACTGAAGGGAAATAGTGGCCGTGTTGCTGCAGCATAGATAATGCCCAGGAGATTTCAGTGTCCTGGTGAACATTACTGGGATATTAACACTGTTGATTAAGTAAATCATGGACCGATGATCGCCTTCCAGTTGAATAAATATCATGCCACCTTCCCTCTGTTATTAGAGCATTTCCCCTAAAACAGAGAAGCTTTTGCGACCCCAGAATGACACTCTGTGGGCTGAATATGGGTGACAGGATGGATCACTTGATAATTGCCTTTTCTGTTCATTCCTTCTGGGGCACCTGGCATTGGCCACTGTTGGAAGACAGGATACTGGGCTAGATGGACCTTTGGTCTGACCCAGTATGTCCGTTCTTATGTTTTTATGGGTAGCAGAGGCTTGAGGACTCTGCACCCTAAAGACAGATAATAAAATGTGTAAGGGTTTGAAGACAAACACAGTAGGAAACTACTCTCTGCCCTGGTTTTGGAGACTAAGTATTATATAAAATGCTTAAAGTAATCCACTTTAATACCTACATGCTGTTTTAGTGGCATCTGTTAAGTTAACAGTATAGTATTTAAAGACCAATGTCATTGCAAGAATCACACTGCTTGATTTATATTGAATTAATCCATATCCATAACTAGATTTATTGTGAAATCAACAGTCCGCAAAAAATGAATTAAGGAAAGTGACTGTGTTCCTTCTGCTGCTATTAAAAATCTGCTTTAAGATGAAAGGATATACAAATAACAGACTTTGTGAAAAAGCTTTAAAATATGTACCATGTTATGTTGCTGCGGTTGATCAAATGTATTAACATGAAAAACTGAGTCTGGATTCATTCATTTCCTTGAATGCTGTAGCCATGACAGTTTCTGCTACTAATGATACACTATTGGAAGTGAAGCCATTTTCAAGAGTTGCTTCATCGGCCATTTTGCGCAATAATTAACCCACTTAAAGCTTGGGGTATCAGGATTTGCTTTTTTCCTTCTCTTTGATTGAATGAGACCCTTTAGTCTACCTCACATCCCAAAAGTGTTAATAAAGAAGCTGCAATTATTGGGCTGTTCTCAGTGTGGGCGGGGAGAGAAGAGAAAGAATCCAAGGTTGTATGGAAAATGTATAAACTCTTCTTTCATTTTTAAAGATTTTCAAAGGAGACCAATTTCAAAGCACAGCAATTAGCAGTAAAGCAAATGAAGGAGAAAATGCTCAGGATACAGTAAATAATATATTTGAGACACTTAATGACAATCACATTCAAATGTGGTAGTTACACTCCCTCTGGCTCCAAAGATCAAATGAGGACACATACAAACCTTGCCTCTCTTCTCCCTGTCTCCAGTTAATTTAAGTATGAGAAACCTGCAGTATATGCTCCCCCTTTCTTTCAGTATTAGCTTCAGCCTCCAGCCCTACAGCTACTTTAACAGAGTAGGACTTCCAATGCTTACCATTTCTCCTTGTGGGGAGAGGGGAAGAAGGGATGAGAGACTTAAAGGAAAGCAAACAAAATCATTAACACACATTGGATGCCCTTCTCATCCCAACGTTGCATTAGAGGAGAAAGCTCTTAGGGCTGGTCTACACTACGGGGGAGGGGGGTCGATGTAAGGTACGCAACTTCAGCTATGTGAATAACGTAGCTGAAGTCGATGTACCTTGCTCGACTTACCTCGCCATGAGGACGCTGCGATGTCGAAGGCTGCCGCTCCCCCGTCGACTCCACTTCCGCCTTGCGTCGGGGAGGATTACCGGAGTTGACGGGGAGTGCGTTCTGGGATCAATTTATCGCGTCTACATTAGACGCGAAAAATCGATCCCCAAAAGATCGATTGCTACCCACCGAATCGGTGGGTAGTGTAGACATAGCCTTAGAGACAGATTAGGGCCTGACATGTGGTCATATAGGCAAGTAAATCATAGAATCATAGAACATCAGGGTTGGAAGGGACCTCAGGAGGTCATCTAGTCCAACCCCATGTTCAAAGCAGGACCAATCCCCAACTAAATCATCCCGGAAAGGGCTTTGTCAAGCCTGACCTTAAAAACCTCTAAGGAAAGAGATTCCACCACCTCCCTAGGCAACTCATTCCAGTGCTTCACCACCCTGCTAGTGAAAAAGTTTTTCCTAATATCCAACCTAAACCTCCCCCACTGCAACTTGAGACCGTTACTCCTTGTTCTGTCATCTGTTACCACTGAGAACAGTCTAGATCCATCCTCTTTGGAACCCCTTTCAGGTAATTGAAAGCAGCTATTAAATCCCCCCTCATTCTTCTCTTCTGTAGACTAAACAATCCCAGGTCCCTCTTCCTCTCCTCATAAGTCATGTGCTCCAGCCCCCTAATAATTTTTGTTGCCCTATTCAGGTTGTAAGACCGGCTCTCTAGTCCCTGCTTACCCCGAGATACATGTACACCCACTAAACCCCTCTCCCAAAGCAAATGGATGTGGAGTTGGTGGAGAAGTGGCTTGGTATGGGGTGTGATAGGAACCTGCTGCAAAAAAGGCCAGTACCAAATCACTCCCCCCGGGCACAAGTGGGGCACAAGGAAGACGGAATAATGCCTTGAGAAAATAGAGGGATGATTCAGAATATAAGGGAACTAGTCGAGGAATTGGGAGCCCTGCATTCAATTTTTTGCTCTGCAACAGACTTCATCTGTGACCTTGGGCAAGTCAGTTAGGGAATAGAGGAACAGACAGACTATCTGTAAAATGGGTATTATACCACTTCCCTACGTCACTGGTGTTGTGAGGATACATATAATAAAAATTGTGATGAGTTCAAATACTGTGGTGAAGAGGGCCATATAAGTGCCATGGATAGAGGGATTGCCTTCTATGATGAGATAACTGGCTCTGTGGATATGGGGAAAGCGGTGGATGTGATATATCTTGACTTTAGCAAAGTTTTTGATATGATCTCCCACAGTATTCTTGCCAGCAAGTTAAAAAAGCATGAATTGGATGAATGGACTATCCGGTATCAAGCGGAGTGCCCCAGGGGTCGGTCCTGGGGCCGGTTTTCTTCAACATCTTCATTAATTATCTGGATGATGGGATTAACTGCACCCTCAGCAAGTTCGCAGATGACACTAAGATGGGGGAGAGGAAGATACGCTGGAGGGTAGGGACAGGGTCCAGAGTGACCTAGACAAATGGGAGGATTGGGCCAAAAGAAATATGATGAGGTTCAACAAGGACAAGTGCGGAGTCCTGCACTTAGGAAGGAAGAATCCCATGGAAGAAGAATCTACAGGCTAGGGACCGACTGGCTAACCAGCAGTTCTGAAGAAAAGGACCTGGGGATTACAGTGGATGAGAAGCTGGATATGAGTCAGCAGTGTGCCCTTGTTGCCAAGAAGGCCAATGGCATATTGGGCTGCATTAGTAGAAGCATTGCCTGCAGATGGAGCGAAGTGATTATTCCCCTCTATTCGGCACTGGTGAGGCCTCATCTGGAGTATTGCATCCAATTTTGGTTACCCCACTACAGAAGAGATATGGACAAATTGAAGAGAGTCCATCAGAAGGCAACAAAAATGATTAGGGGACTGGTGTCCATGATTTACAAGAAGAGGCTGAAGGAACTGGGGTTATTGAGTCTGCAGAAGAGAAGAGTGAGGGGTGATTTGATAGCAGCCTTCAATTACCTGAAGAAGGGTTCCAAAGAGGATGGATCTAGACTGTTCTCAGTGGTAGAAGATGACAGAACAAGAAGTAATGGTCTCAAGTTGCAGAGGGGGAGGTTTAGGTTGGATATTAGGAAAAACTTTTTCACTAGTAGGGTGGTGAAGCACTGGAATGGGTTACCTAGGGAGGTGGTGGAATCTCCTTCCTTAGGGGTTTTTAAGGCCTGGCTTGACAAAGCCTTGGCTGGGATGATTTAGTCGGTGTAGGTCCTGCTTTGGGCAGGAGGTTGGAGTAGATGACCTCCTGAGGTCTCTTCCAACCCTGATATTCTATAATTTTATGAAAACTTTTAAATTTGAAAAAAAAAATCTCCCCTCTTCCCATTTTTTAACCGCCTCTACTCAGGTGACTAGGGATGATCAGGCTCTTGGTGAGTCTTGCCCACATGCTCAGGGTTTAGCTGATCGCCATATTTGGGGTTGGGAAGGAATTTTCCTCCAGGGTAGATTGGCAGAGGCCCTGGAGGTTTTTCGCCTTCCTCTGCAGCATGGGGCACAGGTCACTTGCTGAAGGATTCTCTGCATCTTGAAGTCTTTAAACCATGATTTGAGGACTTCAATAGCTGAGACATAGGTGAGAGGATTATTGCAGGAGTGGGAGGGTGAGATTCTGTGGCCTGCGTTGTGCAGGAGGTGAGACTAGATGATCATAATGGTCTCTTCTGACCTTAAAGCCTATGAGTCTTAGTGCTGGGTAAGGACAGGCCATCCCAGCATTTACTCTGTCAACTATTTGAATTCTATACTATAGTAATTTATTAGAGCTTGGTAAAAGAAAAGCATTTTCATTCCAATAGTTTTCAAATTTGAAAAGAATACAAACCCCAAAATATACTTTCACTTTTAAAAATAAAATTTCTCAATTTGGAAACACAGTGACTGACAAAGTGTGGCAATGGAGAAGAAAAACTTCCCCAAAGACAATGGATGATTTTGGGCAACTAAACATGATTAAGAACATTTTTGAGGACTGAACAAGAAGAACTGAAGGATATGAGACTGACTTGCATTGACGTTGCCTAAACATGGTCACAATGACTGCACCACAACTAAAGTGTCTAGGTCTTATGCAAAGAAGGGCAGCTCTGCTTTGGGGCGGGGGGAGGGGGGGCGAACAAGAAGGCTTGTAGGGGCAGTGTGCTGGGAGAGAAGCTAAGCCCTAATTAGGGGGCGGGGCTTTGCTGATCAGGGGTCCTATAAAGGTAGCCAGCCAGTCAGGCAGCGGCACAGACAGCTGCAGCGGCACAGGAGCCAGCAAACAGGGGAGTTTGAGTGGGAGTATCTAAGGGGAGTTTGTATTTTGGGGCTCGTTTCGGGTTTCTTCTTGCTGTGGGTGGTGGTGGTGTGGTTTGTTTTGTGTTTTCCGGACTAACAGGGTTTAGGTGAGAAGGCTGACAGATACAGAGGCAGCAGTGGTCATGAGCCAAGCAGTGGAGGACACAATGAGGATGACTGGATGTGGCAGCTGTGGTATGTACATGGTTCTGGAGGGGGTACCTGATAGGAGTTTTGTCTGCATGAAGTGCCGCCTGATATAGCTGATGGAAGAAAAGATCCGAGGATTGGAGATGCAGGTGGAAACTCTGGTCGAGTTTAGAAGGGGGTTCGAGCAGTTGATGGAGCAAAGGCACGAGGCGGCTGAAGGGGAAAGCTCAGAGAGGCAGATGGAAGCAGGATCAAAGGCCTCTGAGGGGGGACTGCTGGGTGAAGAAAATGGACAGTGGAAGCATGTGACTAAGAGAAGCAGGCAGAGGCAAAGACGGGCCAGTGAAGGAGAAACAGAGCTCAAGAACAGGTTTTCAGAGTTAGAGAATGAAGAAGGGGTACAGCAGGTGGTCACTGAAGCTGGAAGGGGAAGGGAGACGAGAAGAGCGGCTAGTCCCATAGAAAAAGGGGAAGAGTCGATGGGGACAACATCAAACATGAGCCCCAGGAGGATACAGGATGGGTTGAAGAGGATTACAAGGGAACATAGGAATGGAAAGGACTTGCAGCCAGAGGGAACAGGGGATAGACTCGAGAATCGCACTGTCACCAGGAAAAGGCAGGTCTACGTGATTGGGGACTCCTTACTGAGAAGACCGCTGTGTACCGTGCATGTGTGTTAAACACTCTTCTCTACGCCAGCGAAACTTGGACCCTCTACGCTTCGCAAGAAAAGAGACTGAACACCTTCCACATGCGCTGCCTCCGTCGCATAATCGGGATCACTTGGAGTGATCGAATAACGAACAACGAGGTGCTGGAACGTGCCAAGATCTCCAGCATGTTCACTCTCCTCCGTCAATGCCGCCTCAGATGGCTTGGTCATCTAAGTCGCATGGAAGATGGACGGATCCCCAAAGACCTGTTGTATGCCGAACTTGCCTCCGGAAACAGAGCTACAGGACGGCCCCACCTTCGCTTCAAGGATGTTTGTAAGAGGGACCTGAAGACTGTTCAAATCAACATCAACAGCTGGGAAGAGCTCGCCCAGGACAGATGCAGATGGAGACACGCTCTGACCACTGGATTGAAAACTGGCTAAGACAAGCTGCGGCAGCTTGCCGAGGAAAAGTGGGTTCAACGAAAAAGGAAGCAGCGGCTCCAACCCACAGCTGACACCACCTTCAAATGCAGCAAATGCAATCGAGACTGCCACTCTCGGGTGGGGCTTCACAGCCACAACAGACGCTGCACAACCATCAACTAAACATTCCCCATGGGCGCATATCCATCGTCTCTCGAGACTAACGGACGCCAACAACAACAACAACTGAGAAGAATAGACAGGCCTGTAACCAGAGCTGATCCAGAGAACAGAAGGGTGTGCTGTCTACCGGGTTCTAAGACACAGGATGTGAACCTGAGGTTGAAGAGGATCTTAAAGGGAGTGGGAAAGAATCCATTGATCATCCTTCATGTAGGAACAAATGACACGGCTAGATTCTCACTGGAATGAATCAAGGGGGACTATGCCAGGCTGGGGAAGACGCTTAAGGAAATCGAGGCTCAGGTAATCTTCAGTGGGATTAAGCCTGTTCCTAGAGAAGGGCAACAAAGGTGTGACAGGATTATGATGATCAAAGATGGCTCAGGGAGTGGTGCTATAAGGAGGGCTTTGGGATGTATGGCCACTGGGAGGCATTCATGGACAGAGGACTGTTCTCTCGGGATGGACTTCACCTGAGTAGGGAAGGAAATAGACTTCTAGGATGGAGGCTGGCACAACTGATCAAGAGAGCTTTAAACGGTTGGGAGATGTCCAGGTAATCTCCATGCCGGATTTTAACATTGAGAGGGAAGAAAACGAAGTAAGAAAGGATATAGCCGGGGGTAGGAGAATGGAGGAAGGGCAGACTGGATACTAGTCTAATAGGTCATACTGGCAGTACAATGTCCATACCAAATTGGGTAAAGAATGTGAGTGAGGCCAAACAGCAAAAATTAAGATGTTTGTACACCAATGCAAGGAGCTTAGGTAACTAAATGGAGGAATTAGAGCTACTGGTCCAGGAAGTGAAACCAGATATTATAAGAATAACCAAAACATGGTGGAATAATAGTCATGACTGGAGTACAGGTATTGAAGGGTATGTGCTGTTTAGAAAAGACAGAAATAAAGGTAAAGGTGGGGGAGTAGCATTGTATATCAATGATGAGGTAGACTGTAAAGAAATAAAAAGTGATGGAATGGATAAGACAGAGTCTGTCTGGGCAAAAATCACATTGGGGAAGAAAACTACTAGAACCTCCCCTGGGATAGTGCTTGGGGTGTGCTATAGACCACCGGGATCTAATTTGGATATGGATAGAGACCTCTTTAATGTTTTTAAGGAAGCAAATACTAATGGGAACTGTGTGATAATGGGAGACTTCAACTTCCCAGATATAGATTGGAGAACAAGTGCTAGTAATAATAATAGGACTCAGATTTTCCTAGATGTGATAGCTGATGAATTCCTTCATCAAGTAGTTGCTGAACCAACAAGGGGGGATGCCATTTTAGATTTGGTTTTGGTGAGTAGTGAGGATCTCATTGAAGAAATGGTTGTAGGGGACAACCTTGGCTCGAGTGATCATGAGCTAATTCAGTTCAAACTAAATGGAAGGAGAAACAAAAATAAATCTGAGACTAGGGTTTTTTATTTCAAAAGGGTTAACTTTAATAAATTAAGGAAATTAGGGAAGTGGATTGGACTAAAGAATTTATGGATCTAAAGGCTGAGGAGGCCTGGGATTATTTCAAGTTAAAGTTGCAGAAGCTATCAGAAGCCTGTATCCCAAGAAAGGGGAAACAATTCATAGGCAGGAGTTTTAGACCAAGCTGGATGAGCAACCATCTCAGAGAGGTGATTAAGGAAAAACAGAAAGCATACAAGGAGTGGAAGATGGGAGGGATCAGCAAAGAAAGCTACCTTATTGAGGTCAGAGCATGTAGGGATAAAGTGAGACAGGCTAAAAGTCATGTAGAATTGGACCTTGCAAAGGGAATTAAAACCAATAGTAAAAGGTTTTATAGCCATATAAATAGGAAGAAAACAAAGAAAGAAGAAGTGGGACCGCTAAACACTGAGGATGGAGTGGAGGTTAAGGATAATCTAGGCATGGCCCAATATCTAAACAAATACTTTGCCTCAGTCTTTAATGAGGTTAATGTGGAGCTTAGGGATAGTGGCAGCATGACAAATGGGAATAAGGATGTGGAGGTAGAAGCCAAACTCAAACAGCTTAATGGGAGTAAGTCGGGTGGCCCAGATAATCTTCATCCAAGAATATTAAAGGAACTGGCACATGAAATTGCAAGCCCATTAGCACAAATTTTTAATGTATCTCTAAACTCAGGGGTTGTACCATTTGACTGGAGGATAGCTAATATAGTTCCTATTTTTAAGAAAGGGAAAAAAAGTGACCCGGGTAACTACAGGCCTGTTAGTTTGACATCTGTAGTATGCAAGGTCTTGGAAAAATTTTTGAAGGAGAAAGTAGTTAAGGACATTGAGGTCAATGGCAATTGGGACAAATTACAACATGGTTTTACAAAAGGTAGATCGTGCCAAACCAACCTGATCTCCTTCTTTGAGAAAGTAACAGATTTTTTAGATAAAGGAAACACAGTGGGTCTAATCTACCTTGATTTCAGTAAGGCATTTGATACAGTACCACATGAGGAATTATCGGTTAAATTGGAAAAGATGGGGATCAATATGAAAATTGGGAGGTGGATAAGGAACTGGTTAAAGGGGAGACTACAGCAGGTCATACTGAAAGGTGAACTGTCAGGTTGGAGGGAGGTTACTAGTGGAGTTCCTCAAGGTTCAGTTCTGGGACCAATTTTATTTAATCTATTTATTACTGATCTCGGCACCAAAAGCAGGAGTGTGCTAATAAAGTTTGCGGATGACACAAAGTTGGGAGGTATTGCTAATTCAGAAAAGGATCGGGATATCATACAGGAAGATCTGGATGACCTTGTAAACTGGAGTAATAGTAATAGGATGAAATTTAATAGTGAGAAGTGTAAGGTTATGCATTTAGGGATTAATAACAAGAATTTTAGTTATAAACTGGGGACACACCAGTTGGAAGTAACGGAAGAGGAGAAGGACCTCGGAGTCCTGGTTGATCATAGAATGACTATGAGTCGCCAATGTGATGTGGCCGTGAAAAAAGCTAATGCGGTCTTGGGATGCATTAGGCGAGGTATTTCTAGTAGAGATAAGGAGGTGTTAGTACCGTTATACAAGGCATTGGTGAGACCTCATTTGGAATACTGTGTGCAGTTCTGGTCTCCCTTGTTTAAGAAGGATGAATTCAAACTGGAACAGGTACAAAGAAGGGCCACTAGGATGATCTGAAGAATGGAAAACCTGTCGTATGAAAGGAGACTCAAGGAGCTTGGTTTGTTTACCTTAACCAAAAGAAGGCTGAGGGGAGATATGATTGCTCTCTTTAAATATATCAGAGGGATAAATACCAGGGAGGGAGAGGAATTATTTAAGCTCAGTACCAATGTGGACACAAGAACAAATGGATATAAACTGGCCATCAAGAAGTTTAGACTTGAAATTAGACAAAGATTTCTAACCATCAGAGGAGTGAAGTTCTGGAACAGCCTTCCAAGGGAAGCAGTGGGGGCAAAAGACCTATCTGGCTTAAAGATTAAACTAGATAAGTTTATGGAGGTTTGATGGGATAACATGATCTTAGTCAAAGGTCAATTAATTGCCATCAGTGGTAAATAGGACCAATGGTCAATGATGGGATGTTAGAAGTTACTACAGAGAACTTTTTCCTGGGTGTCTGGCTGGTGAGTCTTGCCCAAGTGGTCAGGGTTCAGCTGATCACCATATTTGGGGTCGGGAAGGAATTTTCCTCCAGGGTAGATCGGCAGAGTCCCTGGAGGTTTTTTGCCTTCCTCTGCAGCAGGGGGCACGGGACATTTGCTGGAGGAGTCTCTGCATCTTGAAATCTTTAAACCATGATTTGAGGACTTCAATAGCTGAGACATAGGTGAGAGGATTATTCCAGGAGTGGGTGGGTGAGATTTTGTGGCCTGCGTTGTGCAGGAGGTGAGACTAGATGATCATAATGGTCCCTTCTGACTTTAAAGTCTATGAGTCTATGAGTCTATAAGGTCAGAAACTGCTTTTAAAAAAGGTGCTTGGTGGTCAGCTTTGCAGCAGTGACTCCCCCCGCCCCCAGGAATGTGCATAAAGGTACGAAACCTGGATGGGGTAAGTCTCTTTGCTCCACGTGGAGAGGAAGACAGCGCCAGGATTAAGCAGCATGGCTCCAGGGGCACGGAGAAAGGTGAGCTCGGGAAAACAGGGAGCTGTCTCCCCCTGGCAGGAAAAGGAAGGCAGAGGAAAAATTACAAGTGGGACTCAAGGGGGGTCGGCATCTGCTGCAGTCAGGAGACAGCGTGGCATCAGGATCTCAGCATGGGAAACAATCAAGGTGCATTGGGAGCGTGAGGGGGAAGGGGTGGCAAGGAAATTTAACTGTTTAATGTACCAGTGAGCAGTTTAGTGCTCAGGTGCCGGTGCCTTTGCCCAGTGGAGCCCAAGGATTGGAAGGGGACACAAGGGAGACAGTATTGCAGCAGGGGCATGGGGTGCTCACAAGGACGGGGGCTACTAATGCCCTGGGTGGTGTGTTTAATAACCCAGTGCATAACCCAGGCCAGCCTCATGAACTGAGGGAGGGAAATGACCGAGGGGAAGCATCCACACATGCAGGGGGGCAGGATGTGTGGATTAATGGGGTAGTCAGTGGAGCTGTGCAGCAAATGGTCAGTGAAGTGGTTTCTGAGGTTTTCTCCACAGCATTACAGCGCTTCCAAAGGGCACAAGGTCACCTAGAACCATGCAGCTCTCTTCCACTGAACGCAAGGGATGGCAGTAATGCTGATCACAGGGGTGAGAGTGATCTAAACCACACAGAGGTTAGGGGCATGGGTGGCAGAGGTGGTATCTGGCCTCCCAGCCTGGCAAGGGGTGGCAGTTGCGGGGGCCACAGCAAGGTGTAGGGATGGTGCTCAACCAGTCACTCAGTGAGTTCACCTGAGGGGGACAGGAGTGAGCCTATCGGGGTAGTAAATATTCTGGGCCCAGAAGTGTGACGTCCAGAAACCTGGGCAGACCCACCTAGGGGTGGCACCTTCAGTGGGGTCACTGATGGTATTACCTTGCTGCTGCAAGCAAATTTGCATTTACTGCAGTAACTTCAGGCAGCTAGGTGTGAGGAGTCTGCACAGGGTGACAGGGTAGGCCCAGCGTGGGCTCAAGTTTGGACAGCAGGACAGGGGCAGGCCCCCAGCAAGGGTAGAAAAGCCCGTGTTGGGAATGAACCCCCTGGGCACATGGGGCCTCATCGGCCATCAGGGCATGTTACCTCATGGGACAGAGTAGAGACTATGGGGGAGCAGGGCTCTGCGGAACTCCCTCCATGCAGTCCTGAGTATGGTTATGCCGGGGTGGCTGACCCAATGGGAGTTCGCCTACTCAGTACAACTAAAGATAAAACCCTGAAAGGCGAATATGTGGATATATTATCCCTATTGCACAGGGAGGTGTTGGCAGACAGTAAAAATAGACAAGGCAAGCAAAACAGCGAGCTGTTCAAGAGACCGAGGGTGCCTAGAACATGGGAAAATTGGGAGGCTGCCTTCCTCATCTATGCAGGTGTTATAGTGCAGGCCTACCCAGAGAGGAGCCCTGCCTTGGTTAAGTATATGGATATAATTAGGCGGGCACACAATATGTTTGGGGGCATGTCCTGGTTTAATTATAATGAGCAGTTTCGATTGAGGGCAGCAACACAAACTGGGATAAGGTGGGACATACCTCATCACACACTGTGGTTGGAGTGGATGACGCCAAGGGCGCCAGGAGTTCACACAGACAGTGGTTTGTTCATACCGCAACAAGCTTGGGAGGGGCCCCAGGCACGTAATAGTATTTGCTGGGGATTTAATGATGGTGGTTGTTTTCGCTACCCCTGTAGATACAGGCATGTTTTTGGAACCCATTCAGCCCATTCTTGCCAGAGCGGAAAAGGAAGATCACTGGGAGGAAACAGGAATGGGGGTGGCGCAAGCGTCAACTGCAGGATTGGCATGGGTGGAACAGGGTCTGGGACACAGAGCACAAGCTGGGGAGGGGGACAAGCGGAGGATGGTGCAATGGGCACGGGTCCCAACGCCAGTTAGGCTGGATGTGTTAAGGGTTCTCCTATGGGATTACCCTAACAGGACACGGGGCATATTTGTGGGAGGGGTTTACAGCGGGATTTCAGATCCCTTTCTGAGGGAAACAGAATTCATTTGATATAAAAAAAATTAAAGTCAGTAGTTGAGATGGAACATATTGTTCAACAGATAGATTACACTGCTCTACAGCCAAAATGCTTCTGAAATAAATGTAGTCAAACTTTACTAATTCTGGGTCACTGAGAACGAAAATGATGCTTAAAATTGTTGATTGACTCTAGTTTTCAAGACATGCTATTGGGTCAGTATATACGACCCTTAACTTGGGAATGGCGGAGGATAAGTGAGTTATAAAGGGAAGGGATCTCAATTTAAACCAGAAATGACTAAAATACATCTTTGACTGGATCTATGAATAAATCTATGACTGGGTTTGGACAGTACTTGCTTTTTAGGCAAAACAATGAATGATGCAATCTGAAGCTGGTATTGTGTCATACATGGTATGAATTGTATCATGTTATTCCTAGAAGTCATGGATGATGCAATCATAACGAAGCTTACATCACTCTGATGAACAAATTGCCCTATATCAGCTCTAGAAATCATACAGTGTTGTGCTCTCTCATTTGTCAGTGTTTGATTTTGCAAAGGGACACATTTCTGTTTAGCCAAAGTGAGCAGAGATGCCTCGTACTTGTGTGAACAGTGCAGATAACTTCTGCTATGTTTGTGGTGAAGTGACTTTTGCATCACAAAAGCGCAGTATAACCACTATGGTTAAGGAAGCCTATCACCTTTCTTTTGGCTGCAAAATTGGAGATCAGGACAAGAGGTGGGCCCCACACATATGCTGCAACACTTGTGCAACAAATCTTTGCCCGTGGTTGAACAGGAAAAGGAAATCTATGCCTTTTGCAGTGCCAATGATTTGGAGAGAGCCAACAGATCGTACCAGCAATTGTTACTTCTGCATGGTGCCTCCAGTTGGGAAAGGTGTGTCAAAGAAGAAAAAGTGGACTGTGCATTATCCAAACATTCCATCAGCTATACGCCCAGTACCCCACGGAGAAGGACTGCCGGTTCCTGATGCACCAGAATCATTCTCACTTGAGTCAGACGAGGAAGAGGAAGAGGATGAAACTTCTGGTCCTGAACCATCAATGTCACAGGACCCACATTTTCTCCCATCCTCCTCCTCTGAACCACACCTCATAAGACAAGGTGAACTGAATGAACTTGTCAAGGATTTGGAACTACCCAAGAGTAAGGCAGAGCTTTTGGGCTCCAGACTACAGCAGTGGAATCTCCTGGCAGATGATGTTAGGGTTTCCATGTTCTGTGACCGTCAAAAGGATCTTGTCCCATTCTTCTTCATGGAAGGTGATCTTGTAGCCTGCAACAACATCGATGGTGTGATGGCAGCCCTCAACATCGTTCACGATCCAGATGAGTGGAGACTGTTCATTGATTCATTGAAGACGAGTCTTAAAGCTGTTTGACTGCAGAATGGCAATGTTTTGCCATCAATTCCAGTTGGTCATGCAGTCCATATGAAGGAAATCTATGACAACATGAAACAACTTTTGAGGTGCATAAACTATAACCAACATCAGTGGCAGCTTTGTGGCGATTTGAAGGTTGTTGCTCTCTTGCTTGGTCTGCAGACTGGATACACAAAGTACTGCTGTTTTCTCTGTGAATGGGATAGTCGTGCAAGAGATTCCCACTACATCAAGAAAGATTGGCCACTCCGACAGTCATTGGAGCCTGGGAGGAAAAGTGTTCAGCATCCACCACTTGTTGAATCAAGGAAGATTTTGTTACCACCCTTGCACATCAAGCTGGGTCGGACGAAGAACTTTGTCAAGGCCATTGACAAAACACAAGCAGCTTTCAAGTACCTCCGTGGAAAATTTCCAAGGTTAAGTGAAGCTAAGATAAAGGAAGGTGTCTTTGTTGGTCCTCAGATTCGTGAACTTCTTCGAGATGATGCATTTGACCATGCACTGCGTGGCAAGGAACAAAAGGCATGGAAACCCTTCCAGTTAGTGGCAATAAATTTTCTCGGAAACAACAAGGCAGACAACTACAGGTTGTGGGTGCAAAACCTCCTCAAGGCATACAAAAGCCTTGGTTGCAACATGTCACTAACAATACATATTTTGCACTCTCATCTAGATTTTTTTCCACCAAACTGCGGAGAAGTGAGCGACGAGCACGGCGAGCGATTTCACCAGGACATTGCCACAATGGAGAAACGCTATCAGGGCAAATGGAGCCCCTCAATGCTTGCAGACTATTGCTGGACAGTGACAAGAGATGCTCCATTTCATGAATACAAGAGACAAGCCAAAAAGCGCCGAGTAGACACTGAATAGGACTAAACTATGGACACAATAGTTTTTTGCCTTTTGTTTCATAATAACTTTTATTTATATAACCCCTTTGCTGATTTTTAAAGTGTTACATAAACAGGACAGGTGAAATAGTATCATGTAAAGCAACCATAAACACATGAAAAGACCTATGTTTACAATTTATGATTAAAACTCTACTATCTACACAATATACATAGACATAAAATGTAAAAACTTAAATATCTTAGAAACAGTAGCCAATCAGTTGTTTTAATTGTCATATTTGAATTCAGCAATCGAAATACATACTAAATAGCACATTTTATCTCTGAAGCAGACGACTTCTCCAAAATTGTAGACCAGTGTTACACAAGAATTAAAGGAGGGCAGGATAGCTGGGCCATTTAATAAATTGCCTATAGCACATTTGAGAGTTTCTCCCCTGGGGTTGGTCCGCAAGAAGACCCCAGGGACATACCGATTAATTTATCACCTGTCATACCAGCAAGGTGGCTCTGTTAATGATGGAATAGACCCAACACTATGTTCCATACACTATTCCTCCGTTGATGAAGCCGTTCGTATCATTAGGGCGTGTGGCCCTGGGGCGCTAATGGCTAAATGTGATATCAAGTCTGCTTTCCGACTCCTGACAGTGCACCCATTGGACTTTGACCTGTTGGGTTTCTGTTTCGAGGGGCAATTTTATTTCGACAAGGTTATGCCCATGGGCTGTTCAGTATCCTGTGCAGCTTTTGAGAAATTCAGTACAATGTTGCACTGGGCAGTGGTGCGGTCAGCGGGACTAATCCAAGTGGTGCATTAGTTGGATGATTTTTTGTTCGCAGGGCGAGCCGAGTCAAATGAGTGTGTTCACCTATTGGACACATTTCAGGCCCTGGCTAAAGAGTTTGGGGTACCCCTAGTGGAGGAGAAAACAGAAGGCCCTTCCACTACATTGACATACCTGGGCATTGAGCTGGACACCAGTGAGGGCGTATCTCAGCTCCCTCAGGATAAGCTTCAGGAGCTATCGGGGTTGCTCCAGAGAGCAGTGGGGGCTAAAAAACTCAGGCTGCAGGAACTTCAGTTTATTTTGGGGCACCTGAACTTTGCTTGCAGGGTTGTTACCCTGGGGCGGGTGTTTTCTGCCTGACTGGCAGTGGCAACGGCCGGCATAGCCAGGCCTCACCATTACATACGAGTCACTAGAGAGATGAAGGAAGACTTGGGGGTGCGGGAAAGTTTTCTGAGTTGATTTAATGGGGTATCACTGTGGAAGGAGGAATGGTTATTACAAAGGGGTTTAAAAATCCACTCAGATGTGGCAGGGGGCACAGGTTTTGGGGTGTTTTATCAAGGCAAATGGTGTGCACAAAAATGGCCCACTGCCTGGACACAAATGGGGGTTGACGTGACATGACCTTCTTGGAATTTTTCCCCATTCTAGTTGCGGTGGTGATTTGGGGATCGGATCTGGCTAATAAAAGGGTGTGCTTCTGGTGCGACAACATGGCTGTGGTACAGGTTATCAATCACCAAACTTCCAGATCACACGGGGTTATGAAGTTGGTAAGGGTGTTTGTTCTACAATGCTTAACCTTCAACATCTGTTTTCCTTCAAAACATATGCCAGGAATGGATAATGGCATAGCAAACGCCTTGTCTTGTTTCCAGTTTGACAGATTTCCTAAGCTTGCACCAGGAGCTAGCAGTGAACCTGAGCAGATGCCTCTGGCTCTCTGGAACCTTGGAATGTGATGTGGTGGTGGAATGGAGATTTTTGGCTCCGGCTTACAAGTTGTTTATTTTATTTTCTTTTAAGAAGTCTTGTCAATTCAAGGACCGAGAGAAGGGGTCGCCTATGAGGCCCTCCATGGAGGATGGTTGTTGAAGTACCAGGTCAAGGACAATGCAGCTGCTGGTGCCCCTTGATGACCGCACATGGGGCAATGGGTTCTTTCTCCCTAGTAGGGCTGCTAGGCAACAGGCCATTTGGAGATGTCTGGGAACCCAGCGGGGTTGTGGGGGGAGGCAGCCAAGGAAATTGCTGACGCCTCCTTGTGGCGGATGTTCAGTGCAGGTACTCCATAGGGAGGGCAGCCAGTGACCAGCTAAATGGTCTGGTAAAGGACTTAAAAGGAGGTACTGGATAATGGAACAGAATGGGAAAGGGGGTTTGGGACTCCTATGATTGGTACGGCTGGGAACCAAACCGCCCCTCCACCCCGCCCATTCTCATAGCCCTCCTTAACCCTCTTACGAGGGTGGTGGATGGTAAGGTCCAAGCCATGGGTCAACTAAGGGACCTGGATGGAAACAAAGGGGGGCTGGTGGAAGCCCCAGAGAATTGATTGGAATAAACATGGATTTGCCTGAACTGTACATTTTATCTGCTGGGTAGTCCCAGATATCTATGTAATAAAGTTGCAGCCTGATTAAAACCCATAACAAGTCTCCTGTCCTTCTTGCGGTGTACCCAGACAATCAAACATTAAGAGGACTATCACGATGGCTGAACATGAAGAAAAAGAAGATACAAAGGAAAAATGAAGATGGGAAAACAAAAGAACAGAAAACCACCAGCCCAAATTTTTCATTTACATCTTCCATTGTAAATGTTCAAACCAAAAGTTTTTGAAAAGTCCAAATCAGTTTGACAAAAAGTTTTTTTGTTTTTTTAAAAGAAAGCTTTTGGAGAAAAATATTCTCTTATGGAAAACTTCAGCCATCTCTAATGTTTACTTAATGCCCCGTTGTCAAAAAGTCATAGTGAATTGAGAATTCAAAAGGAATAATTTGTGCACATTTTTCTATACTTTCAGGAATAAGCTAATTTAAAACTGTCCAACAGCTTTTCCCCCTTCCTCTAAACCCCACTTTTCTCTGTTAGCACTCCACTGATCTCATATGTGGGACCTTTAACACACGTGTCTGAATATCTAAGGGCCAGTTTCTGCCTCCTGTACTTACATTGGATAGTATGTTACTCTTTGAGCAAGCCTACTGAAATGAGTGGTTCTTCTCCAGGATGATGTATAACAGAATGTGACAGAATATAATCCTAAAAAGGCTTTTTCCTGTACTATCAGTCTGAACGCTACCAAAAGAATAGTTAAACATATATCAAGCTTGTCTGATATAGTGTCATATTTAAATCTCAAATCAAAATGTTACATTTTTTCAGTGAAGTAATAAATCTAAAGCTTTACAAGGCAAGGACAATTTGACAGATGTGCACACCACTAAACCTATGGAGAGTGACTGTCATGAATGTAAAAGAAAAAGATCTTTGGTGTGGGATTACAACAGCACCATCACTGTGTTCAGTACTGCTCATTATCCTTTTTAATGTTCCTTTCAATTGCACTAGAAATGCTCTGCAAAACCAAATTAGCACAAAGCAACATTTTGGTTGCTTATTAGCAATATTTTCTGCCAGCAAATACTGTCCTGATTCTGCAAGGTGCTACATACCTCCTGCAAAGCACTGAATTTCCTCAGTGCACGCTGAGGTCAGTCAGCACCTTACATTAGGCACTCAGCACCACACACATTCAGACTTATATATATCTCATAAATACTTCATTGATAATATGGGCCAAATTCTGGCATGGACACCCACTAGAAAACCCAGACATAGTCCTGGGTGGAAGTTTTCCAACTCAATTTTTGTTCCTACAGAAATCCATGGAGATTCTACTCAGGAGGAAGAACAAGACACAAGGAGCAATAGTGTATTCTGAGGCAAGGCTGATGGATCAGGCATCTTGAGCCACATGTTCGTGTGCTTATGCCTTATGACCTAGAAATTGCTTCTACACACCCAGTTGTAATAGGACTAATCTGCATGGAGTTTCTGTGCGAGGGTGTTATCAACAAAAATCTGAGCATGTTGCACAGTATATGTTTGACTATGTAAAGGACAATTTATGTACTAGTTCAGAATTTGGTCCTAGGATTGCAGATTTGGGGCCTGATTCTGATCTCACTTGCACTGATACAAATAACATCAGAAACAAGCCCTCAAGGGAGAGCTATATCTTATAAGACCATGGAATCATGGATGACAGGTTGTGTTATGTAATCAAATTGCAGCATGGAGAGGGATTTTCCGCTACATCAGTACCATTAATTATGATTATGATTATTATTATTACCATAGTGCCTCTGTTATTGTAAATTAGCATTGCTACATTAATAGCAATGGAGCTGCCTGAGTTCATATAAACTGAGAATCTGGCCAACATGGTTTCTCTAACATCGATTGATTCCATTATAAATGATCTCTCCTTCATTTTTTCTTGACTCCCAAATTTTTGGAAGATTTTCATTTTTGTTTGTTTTGTTTCACCTGTCAGAAGTCTTTTTACGTTGTTTTTAATTGTGGGGCATCTCTCGTAACTGGAAGGGGTCTGGCATTAATCTATATGTATCAACTGCTAATAGTCTTTTAATATTCAACCTTGTCTGCCCCTGAAGAGCTGGAACCATTAGAGCTGGAACATGATGTCTGGCCACGGTGACTGAGATCACCTGGCAAATGTGGGAGAGTGAACAATAATGAAATGGTACAGAGGTACTGAGCATCACTCTAATTCTGTGACTGCTGTTTTCTTAGAATCATTGATGAAATTGCTGTCTTCATTACAAGAAGAATGATGCTGTGAATAATCATGGCTGATTTTCTCTAATGTTGAAAAACTTCAGTGCAACAGGAGTTTTTCTTGGTCACATTTGACACAGGATATGAGGGGTAGAAAGGCCACTTTTTCCCATGGAGATGCTTTATAGCAGGACATTTGGGCCTAGCCTGTCTCTGAAACAGCAGAACGAGAGTAGGATGATCTAGCTAACTTCCCCCCTGAAAGACTTGGCTGGGAAAAGGCACAACTTTTCACCAAAAAACTTCAGGAGAAGATGGGTAGTAGCCCAGTAGGTAACTCTTTAGAGCTGTTAGGGCTCACATAGAACTTTTCATATTCAGAATGGTCTAAAAAGTAGAACTAATTCTCATAAAAACCCTTCAGTTACATTATAGATTTTTTGGGGCACACTGTTACAGTCCACTTCTTAAATGCTGGATGGCTGTGACAGTCAAATGAAAGGCTGGATTCTGCTCCCATTGAGGTAAATGAAAACTTCTCTATCAGGCTGTGCATGGAACTAACTTCTTAAAAGTACATAAGAATGGCCATATTGAGTCAGACCAATGGTCCATCTAGTCCAGTGTCCTCTCTTCCAACAGTGATCAATGCCAGCTGCTTCAAAGGGAATTAACAGAACAGGCAATCATTGAGTGATCCATTCCCTGTCATCCACTCCCAGCTTCTGGCAATCAGAGGCTAAGGAGCGAACACAGGATTGCATCTCTGACCATCTTGGCTAATAGCCATTAATGGACCTATCCTCCATGAATGTTCTTTTTTGAACCCCGTTATAGTTTTGGCCTTCACAACATCCCCTGGCAACAAGTTCCACAGGTTGACTCATCATCATGTGAAGAAGTACTTCCTTTTGTTTGTTTTAAATGTGCTGCCTATTATTTAATTGGGTGACCCCTGGTTCTTGTGTTATGTGAAAGGGTAAATAGCACTTCCTTACTCACTGTGCCACACTAGTCATGATTTTATAGACCTCTATCATATCCCTGTTTAGTCATATCTTTTCCAAGCTTAAAGGTCAGTCTTTTTAATATCTCCTCATATGGAAGCAGTTTCATACCTTTAACCATTTTTGTTGCCTTTCTCTGTACTGAACTGCATGCAATATTCAAGGTGTGGACATACCATGGATTTATATAGTGGCATTATGATATTTTCTGTCTCATTATCTATCTCTTTCCTAATGGTTCCTAATATCATTTGACTCCCACTGTACATTGAGTGGATGTTTTCAGAGAGCTATCCACAATGACTCCAAAGTCTCTTTCTTGAATGGTAACAACTAAGTTAGAGCCCCATCATTTTATATTTATAGTTGGGATTATGTATTCCAATATGCCTTACTTTGCATTTATCGACACTGAATTTAATCTGCCATTTTGTTGCCCAATCACCCAGTCTTGTGAGATCCCTTTGTAATACTTCGTAGTTTGCTTTGGACTTAATTATCTTGAGTAGTTTTGTATTATCTGCAAATGTTGCCACCTCACTGTTTATCCCTTTTTCCAGATCATTTATATGATATGTTGAACACCACTGGTTCCACTACAGATCCCTGAGGGCACCACTGTTTTCCTCTCTCCATTCTGAAAACTGACCATTTATTCCTACCCTTTGTTTTCTGTCTTTTAACCAGTTACTAATCCATGATAGGACCTTCTGCCTTATCCCATGTCTGCTTACTTTGCTCAACAGCCTTTGGTGAGGAACCTTGTCAAAGGCTTTCTGAAAATCCAAGTACACTCTATCCACTGGATCAACCTTGTCCACATATTTGTTGATCCCCCACGCAAAGAAGTCTAATAGATTGGTGAGGCATGGTTTCTTTTTACAAAAGCCATGTGGGTGTAGTGGGAGAGAGGGATAGCTCAGTGGTTTGAGCATTGGCTTGCTAAACCCAGGGTGGTGAGTTCAATCCTTGAGGGGGCCATTTAAGGATCTGGGGCAAAAATTGGGGATTGGTCCTGCTTTGAGCAGCGGGTTAGACTAGATGACTTCCTAAAGTCCCTTCTAACCCTGATATTCTATGACTCTTCCCAAACACAGTGTTTATCTATGTGTCTGATAATTCTATTCTTTACTATAGGTTGGGAACTAAAATAGTAGGGAATGTCCTGCTTGACCTGGGGCTACAGCATGCTGATTGTGGATAGGATCGTCAGATAAATTTAGCTGTGAAGCTCTAGCAAGCCTCCACTGAGGATGTATGAACTGTGATATTTGATAGACTTTTATCTTGGCCAAATCTGGGTAGATTTTCACAGGGATTGTGAAAGACACAAATACCGTTCCCGTGCGATATTTCAAAGCATAGGTCAGCAGAATTTTTTAACATGGACAAAACAGTATTTTTTCCTACCTTCCTTCTCTGTAATGGCTGAGCTGTTTTGGCTGATTTTTTCCCAAAATAAATAAACTAATTAATCAACCTGGTGCAGACATCCAGCATGGAAAATTTCAGATGGAAGAGTTACAGTTTGTCAAAGTTACAGATAACTTAAAACAAAGTCTTATAATGGGAATTTTTGGTCAACCTTAACAATAGGTGATGTTACCAACCATGCCTCTAAAACACTAAACAGAGAGAGAGAGAGAGAGAGAGAGTGAGAGAGTTCACCTTTCTCTGTTTTTCATGTCATGATAAAAAGGGATCAGTTCCAATTTGCTACAGTTTATTTTCTATCTCAGACTAGTATATGCAAGAGCATTCTTGCTGTCTCAAACAAAAGTGCAATTTTAACTTTCTTCCAGTCCTTGTATAACTTTTAAGACCCTTAGGAAGTTCTAGCAAGGACGAATACTTTAAAAGCCTCAAACTCATAGCATCATTATTTTGCAGGTAATAATGAAGGCATGCTGCAAAGGTCTCTGCTTGTAAATCCTCCATTCTTAAAGTTAATTACCACATCAGAAGCCCACTATTCATCTTTAATTACTGTAGAGAGAGAGAGAGCACATGCAGCAGGAGCCCAACTGCTGGTCTAACAAATCATACAGAAATTGCTACATACAATATCTGCTGTGTTTCATGCTCAGTAGAAGGAATCAGCTGAGCATTCAGGACTGGTCTTAGGAGCCAGTAATCTTTTCTGCTCTGTCTGACAAACTTTCTTTCTTGCTATAGTAGAAAGAAAGCATCCTTTGGGATAGACCTTGACTGAAATTCTTCAAATGCAAAATAGGGTTTTACTTGGCACAGATCATTCGGGGCCAGGTTGTGCCTCACCTCTTTGGGAATTCACAAGGAGGAAGAGGGGAAAATGTCTGCCCATCTTTGTGCTCCCCAACCCTTAATGAAGGGACCAGACACAAGTGCAGCCTGTGAGCTCCTCAGGCTCAGGAGTTGCTCCCTCCTAGCATCCCTATGGGTGGTAGGCACCACAAAGGAAATTGGGAGGTATTATAGATTCACCTGAAGAGAATTGCCTTTTGCTGACCTTAAGGTGGATAGCAGAAGGCATGATGTCCATGTGAACTAATAAGCGTGAGTGTCCCAGAACTTTGAAGGAAAGAGGGGTTTGTAATCTGAACACAGATCCAGATCAGAAATTTGTGACTGGTCTCTTTATGTATAACAGGCCAAATCAAAACCCTGGATCCAAATACCCCCGAACTTTCATGAGTTTAAATTCCAAATCCAAGTCCAAGCTTTGTGACACAGAACAATATCTAATTACTACATGATAAATTGTGCTAATGACATTGTTTGCAGTAGCTGGCTTACAGTCTATCACTCTGAAACTCAACATGGAGATGAGCTGTTGTGTTAATTAGCCATACACTACTACAAGAGAAGCTGGATTTTATAGTGGCATTTAGTGAACTCTAAACAGGGCTTATTTTGATGTTCTAACTAGAGCTATGCAAATAACTGAATTTTCTGTTCAGCCACACAAAATCAAAAATCATTTTTCAGATGAACCCAAAATGAAAATTTTCTGAATATTACACAAAACAAAAAAGTTATTTAAAAAACCGCACCCATGTTTTGGGTTTTGTTGAAATCTAAATGAAACATTTTGTTTTGATTTTGTGGTTTTTTTAAATGTTTTTTCATGGTTTTTATAAATAAGATTGAGGTAAATTCCAAAATGAAATATCTTTTCTAAACAAAACATGAAAACTTTTTGTTTCTGAAATGCCAGAATGAACGGTTTGACATTTCCAAATGTTTTTCTTTCTTTCTTTCTTTAACAAAATTGCAGAAGTCAACCCAAACTGATTAATTGTTTTGGCTGACCCCCCGAATCTGCATTTTTCAGTGAAAGAAGTATTTGGACACAAAACTTATCTCCACTTCTAATTACAAACTCCATTCTTTGATGTGCTCATAGAAGCTGAAAATACAAATATCTAATCCTTTCACAGTTTAATAAAAATAGACTATTCTTCATTCATATGCTATTTACCACAATGAACTCTAGTACAAAGGCAGACAGACAGACATAAGAACAAGACTGAGGGCTTGTCTACAGTACTGCTTAAGTCGATATAACTTATGTCGCTCAGGGGTGTGAAGAAAACACCCCTGAGTGACGTAAGTTACATCAACTTAAAGCAGTGTCTACACCACACAATGTCGGTGAGAAATGCTCTCCTGACAAGATAGCTTCCACCTGTCTTTGAAGTGGAATAATTACATCAATGGGACAGTGCTCTGCAGTCGACATAGCCATCTTCACCAGATGTGCTACATTGGCGCCGCTACATTAATGCAGTGACACCGATGTAGCGCAGTAGTGAAGACAAGCCCTGAGAGAAATAATACTTAGCTGTAATGCATTTCTGGCTGGCAGTCCACGTCCTCTACCCCCTCTTCCTCTTAGCTGTTCTTTATAAAACATAGGGGTCCAGAGGTTTGTTGATGTTCATTCCTTCTGTAGTATAAATGCCAGGCAATTGTAGTTATTTGTAAAATGCTTTAGTTCATACATTTTGGGATACTCATTTTAACTATAGTCTTTCACTGTGCTACTCAGATGGGTGTTCCAAGTGCACAAACCTGGTTTTTGTCCACACAGAAAAAGAACATTTAAAGTGTGCTTCTACTCTGAAAAATGATTATTGTATTTTATATGGAATTTCACCAAATTTAGCTTCCAGGTTATACTAACAATTTTTAATGAGATTCCTCAGGATTTGTGAAAATGCCCAGTTTGTGAAAACTTCATTGAATGGAGTCCCGAGGTTTTCCCCTAGCTTTAATAATTAAACATAAACCAAGAAACAAAACATTTTCACTGACATATTTATTTACAGGATAAAATGAAGTGAGATGGCTAGTGCAGCTTTGTTTATTTTGCAGGACACCAGCATCAGAGATTGGGATATCTGAATGATAGGTGCTTTACATCTATAATGCCCTTATTCACCAAGATACTTGAGCACGTGACTAACCTTAAACACTTTGGATGAAATTGTGGCTCTATTGAAGTCAATAGCATTTCACTGGGGTCAGGATTTCACTCATTCAGTTGGATTACTCACTATTTAATAGTTAATACTTGAGGGGAGGAGGCTGAGTTATTTTCCGCTATTAGTAATGCCTTAGAAGTTTGTGAATGTCTATTTGGCAAACTGCAGGCTAGATCTTCAGCAGGTGTAAATCAGTGTAATTGTAGGGCCGGTGCAAGGAAGTTTCGCGCCTTAGGCGAAACTTCCTTGCACCAGCCCTCCCCGCCCCCGCGGCATCCAGCTCCCTGCTTCCAGGCTGCGGCAGCTCGGCCCACGGGCCGCGGCACCTCTCCCTGCCTGTGGCGCCCCCCCCCCCCAGCTCCTCGCTCAGCCACGGAGCCGGGAGGTGGGAGGCAGCCGCGGCCAGCCCCACTCCCCCACGGCGAGCCCCCGCCCCCAGGCTCCCAGCTGAGCTGCACAGCCGGGAGGCGGACGGCAGCTGTGGCCAGCCACCCCCACCCCTGGCTCCCAGCTCAGCCGTGAAGGTGGGAGGCAGCCACAGCCAGCCACCCCCCCGGCTCCCGGCTCAGCTGCGTAGGCAGGAGGCAGCCCCGGTGAGCCGCCCCCGGCTCCCAGCACAGCCGCGGAGCCAGAAGGCGGGAGGCAGCCTCCCCCCCCCCAAATCTTGGCGCCCTAGGCAACCGCCTAGGGTCGCCTAGTGGGTGCGCCGGCCCTGTGTAGTTGCAATGATTTTAAATGGATCTGTGCCAATTTACATGAACAAGGAGTCTGGTCCACTGATTCCTTCCTGCCCCCCCCCCCAGCTTCTTATTGGCCCATATAATTCCTTCTAGCACCCAGCCTGAATAGCATATGATCAGAATCAAAAGCAGGGGGAATGGATGTGGTACCTCACAGCTTGTAAGTTACACTGAAACCTTCTCTCTTTATGTACATTACACTTCTCATTGCATTTACTATACATTGCATCACTCGTTTTTTGATCGGCTTGGTTACTTTGCAGGTACCAATCTGTGCATGCACTGTCGATGGTTTGACTTCCTCTTTACCTCATCTCTACATTCCTATCTTATCGTGTTTCTTGTTAGGCAGTTTATAATAAATAGTTCCGAGCATGTTCTCCCTCCTATCTTAGTTGACTCAGACATTCTGTCTTCTTAGCCTACTGACCTATTTACCTATCATATTTAGCACAAACATTCTGTTTTCATCCTGATGATTCATTTACTTTCCTCATTCTATCTTCCAAAAAATAAGGACTCCCTGCATGTGTTAATAACTCATGTCAGGACAGGCCTCAGATAAAAAATAAAACAAAGCACTTATCCATTCAGGGTATGTGTATGCTTCATGCTGAAGGTGTTAATTACAACCCAAGGAGACATAACTGCATTAGTGCTGATCAGACTCACATGTGTGTAGCCACCACAAGACAAGCAGTGGGAGAGGCTAGCCACACGTACATACCATTCACACTATTCACACTGTAGCAGCTACTTTCTCTCTTTAATGCACTGCTTGATCAGAGCTAGTGCAGGTGTATCTCTTCAGACTGGAATGTACACCTCCAGCTCAAAGAAGAGGTATACCCTTAGATGCTGGACGATATTCTCCATAATGTTAACATATGTTAGGAGGAAGGATAATCTTGTAGGCAAGATACTGAATTAAGATTCAGGAGATTTGGGTTTAATTCCTTGTTCTACTACAGACTTCTCATGTGACCTTGGGCAAGTCACTTAGAGCTTCATTTTCAACCATTGAAGATAATGGCAAAGCTCTTAGTGGTTTCAACAGTGTAGGACCACCTTAATCTCTCTGTGCCTCAGTTCCCACTTGTAAAAGAGTGGAAAATAGCATTTCCTTTTTCTGTCTTGTTCGCTTGTGAGCTCTCGAGGCAGGGATTGGGGCTCACAATGTGCATGTACAGCATGAGCACAATGAGGCCCTGATCCTGGTTGGGGCAGCTAGGTGATACTATGATACAAGAAATAATAATGGATCAAACTTTGGGACCATGATAGTGGACAATGTCCCAAAAGAACCAGAATTTTGTGCATATACAACACGGGTGTGATTTTTGAAATCCAGCAGTATTGGCCCAGTTCTGCTCCCACTAAATTCAACATTAAAATTGCACTGACAGCAGCACGGGCAGGCTAACACTGAGAGCTTTTGAAAATCCCACTCTACGTTTCACTATATCCTTGTCATATGAAAACACACATGAACAAACTATTTCTGGATATAAGATTTTGGTCCATACAGCTGGACAGCTTTAGTTTGAAACTTGAATTTACTGCTGAACTATTGATTTTCAGTAAACTTCACTACATAGAGCTTCAGCTAGAATCTTTTGTTTGCCGTTGTTAGGTACTGAGTTGAAGTAAATTATTTACTCAAGCCAGTCTCCGTTGTTTACGAAGAACAGAGGTGACTTTATCTACACTTTGCAACCATAAGACTTCTCTCCAAGGACCAAATCCATTATAGGAAATGGGAGCTAGATCAGCATCTGTGTATTTGCTGAATGTTGTCAAAAACTACCAATGCTGGCATTGCATTACACTCAAAGATAAAGGGTAACATTTTCAAACGTACATAGTGACCTAGGCAAATAAGTCCTATTGAAAGTCAATGAGACATAGGCACCTAAATCATTTAGTTACTTTTGAATGTTACCCAAAGTCCATGCAATGGGTATTTTAAAAATATCAGCTGCTACTCAATGACCTATTATTAACTTTGCAAAATGTTAGCCAGTCATTACTGAATTCATACCTCCTCTCTGCCCTGATGCTAACACAACATTGACCTCACTATGCTAAAGGGGTTTTGATCCCATTATAAATGTATCTTGTCAGTTGCATTCATATTTTCCTAGAATACATGACCTCGTTGGTATGGAAGTGTTCATGCTTATCGTATTACTATGTCACACGAAAATGAACTATTAGAAGTGTTTATTCTACCTTTTATCACTTAATTATTTTCTCCCAAGGAATTCTGGCTCCCTCTGGACATCAGGATAAACAGGTAAAACTAATTGTAAATTAATCTTAAGAAATGGTCTCAGCAGAATGAAAAATAAGTATATGAGTAAATAATTAAAATCAGTAAGTTACAGCCTCACAGTCACACTTATGTGTGTTTATATTCTGCACATTACCTATAATGTATAGTGTAATAAAAACCATATAATGGGATGAATCTATCCTAATGTGTATAACAGAATTTTGTTCATAAATTATACATTGCAAATACATGGTTGCTTGTTAGATGGTGCGCTATAAGAGGAGGTTAGATCGTGAATTCCTAGTAGAAAAGAATGCAATAGAGATAACTCTAATGGAAGTGTGGAAGTACCAAGGTAATCTCCTTTTATTTCATTAAGCAGACTGTGGTGTCTCAACAATGCTCAGGCATGTACACTGGCAAATAGTCAAGTGCCTACAGTTATGGGACTTCCTGACTGTAGGTGGGATAGATGTTTTAATCACAGCTGGTAACATCTTCCAAAGCTCCTAGGTTCTATTGACTTTCAGTAGGATCTGGGCTCCTTAGTTGCTTTTGAAAATGTTGTTCAATATTTTCCTGTATCCATAAAAGCAAATGTACAAACCTGTCTTGAAAACTTACCAATCCTGACTCAAGTTTAGGCCATTGCCATGATGATTGATGATAATTAGAAGCTAAATTCCTTGCGGTAGGTCCGTGGTGTCTGAGTAGAATTTTGTATGGCTACCCAGAAGTATTGTTATATTTGGTAATATTTCTTGAAAAGCTAGCCATTAGAAATGAATTGTAAATCTGAGACACCTACACTTTGTAGCAAAATAGTTTGGCTAAGTGCCAATGAAATCAGGATTCTGACTCATGTTCATATTTTTAAAGGGGAATGAGAAACATGGGGAAACAGAACAACTCCCCAAGCAAAGGACCTCATCCAGACATCAGACAGCTGATTGTGTTTAGGGGGAGGGAGGGCATGAGAAGGAGGATCAGGTTACAGTGTTAAATAATAAAGATCCTTTATTTTATCCATTAGATTTACTATCCTTCAATAAATTCTAGAAAATGCTCTCTGACAGTCACCATTGCAGTGACATTTTCACTAGGTTCTGTTGTTGTTACAAAATGCACCATTAAAGTCATTTGTTCCGTATGGCTGATGTCAGGTGTGCAGTCTAGAATAACAGAGTAATATCTTGCTGACTTCAGATCTGCCACAATCTTCTGTTTGACTTTTGTTGCCAGTAACTCTATGATCTCATTTTGAATTGTTTTTTTTCCCAAGGTAGTGGTGTGTGTACATTTCTTGGGTGGTGACTCTTCTTAGATGCTCCTGGAGTACAGCATCAAACTCAGCCATCAGCTCCACAATTTTAAGGAAGTTTCCATTGTTTGACACATACAGCTGATCTGAAGAGCCACGCAGTGCTAGGTTTTGGGTAGCAAGCATTTTCACAATGGCAATGAGCCTTTCAGAACATTTTGCCAGTAAAGAGACTCTGATGCAATTTTCTCTTGATGCTGATCAGCTATGGTGGCCTTTAACCTTAGTCTCATCTCAAGCTCTTTCCACCTATGGACTACTCTCTGGTGATTTGCTGCCTTCTCATGGCATGCCAGATTTCTAGCCAGATTTTTCCTGTCCTTTGTTCCTGTAGAACTCAATGTGACTGGAACATTAGACTGGAGGGGTTTGCAACAAAAACAGCATGCAGCATTCTGGGTTTTTGAGTACATAAGCCATGGCCTCTTCACTTTGTCACCATTGGGGATTTCATGCCAGTAATGTGTTGGGTGGAAACTTCTATTTTCATTGTCTTTGGGAAACATGAAGTTTTTCACATGCCGTGGCCCATGCAGTACAAGGAAGTCCCTCAGGCTACTGCTCAAGTGGGTCCACAGTCCTGGATCATCTAGACTTAAGGAACTAAACTCAGCAGCAGCTGTTTCTTGTGCCTCCACTACACTCTTCTCTAATCTACACTTTTCTTCAGGAATGTGCATGGTTACATCCATTTGAGATGGAGATATGGATGCTGCAGTGGCTGCCAGGTCACCTGCACTCTGACTAACTGGAAGATCAGGCATCTCCTCACCACTAATATCCTCACTGGGACCAGAAGGCTCGCTGTGAACATCTGTGTCTATGTATCTCAGGTGAGCTCCTTCCTACTTAGATAGAAAAGCTTCCTTTGCTTTCTTTCTTTTTCTGAATGCTGCCCAAGAGGGGTGTTTTCTTCTTTCACTCATGACTGCTGTTCTGTGCCAGCTATAGTAGCTCTCAACACTCAGTTGAAGGGGACAAATAAGCAGGCTGGTAGCAGGGCCTGGGTGTCTTAAGGGCCTAACTGGCTCCTACTACTTCAGTTGACTGCCTGTTCTCCTCAAGTGGGTTCAGGGAAGCAGCAAGAAACACGAAGCTCCCTGAGAAGCTGGTGTTAATCAGTCCAGGCTCCTGGGGGTGCTAGAGAGGTACATAAGAATATCCTCCTCCTCTCTCTCCCTGAAGCTCCTGCTGCTTTCTGTTATTCCCTCTCACCTTTTCTCCTGCCTGCCTCTTATGTCTCTTGTGCCCTCCTTCCTCCCGCACAGCACTCCACCATCTCTGTGCATCTAGGGCAGAGAGAATACATGTGCACTAGCAGCAGACACAGTTTTCTACACTCTGGATCATAGTGGCGCCCCCCCACAGTCTGGCACCTGAGGCAGCCACCTCAGTTCTCCTCATGGTAAGGCCAGCCCTGCATGTGTGTGTGTGTGTGTGCACGCACACATGTGCATATATATAACCCATCTTTTCCTCATTTTTCACAGGATATTGGCATTTATTGTCAAAAGTCCTTTAAACTTATTTTACTGTTTGAAAGCTCACAGGCTTTTTTGCAGTGCAAGAAATTCTCAGTTAAATCTTTGAGGGCGTATAGCCCTTATATTCCCAGACACCACCAGATAACAATAGTGATGGATCACATAGCGCTACCTCCCTAAAGATTCCTTTATGGATTCTTCATGCTAATATGTACTTCTATTCCTTTCAGTTAAAGCAGTTATTTAACTCCTAAAATGGTATGTTTATTTTCCTAGCTATTTTATCTCCGTAGCTGTGCTTTTTCCCCTTCATGTCCCTAGGAATTTCTACATTTTAAAAGCAATTCAGTCCAGGCATTTACACAGGGGATAGGAATTTGAAATTCCTTAAAAGCTTAAAAGGAATTTGAAATTCCGAAGAAGTGGGTATTCACCCACGAAAGCTTATGCTTCAATACCTCTGTTAGTCTATAAGGTGCCACAGGACCCTTTGTCGCTTCTACAGATCCAGACTAACACGGCTACCCCTCTGATACTTAAAAGCTATGGATATTGTGTAACCTGCTCACAGAAAAGCCCGCCCTGCTCATTACTGAAGATTCCTACCCTGCTGGTTCATCTTCTCATGTTTACAGACAAACATCAGTTAAAAATGTACTGGACATAATTATATGAGAGAGAGTAGGCTCCTGCAGAAATAGGTGTCTAGGAATGATACAGTCCATGACAATTCCACCTGACCTGTCTTTTGTTTTTTTGGGAACTAATTTTTTTATTCAATGGAGTTCACCCCACACAACAGGAAATTGTATACAAGACAAGAGGAATGTTTTCTCTATCTGTCATCCTTTCAGTCAGAGTCTGTCAAGATCCACCCTAAATCAGCAGTCCAGTATTAGAGATAGTCCCCAAGGACTCATAATTCTGATTCAGCTCAAAATTTCAGCACCCCATATCATTCTCTCTCTCTCTCTCTCTCTCTCTCTCTCCCCCTCACACACACACACACACACACACACACGAAAGGTGTTCAGATTTGGGGAGGTTAGTTAAACCTACTAAATAAACAAGTGCCATCCACAGATTATGGAACCAGATCGGGGTTTAGATTATGAACCTTGCTAAAGTTTGTGTAGGCAATAGAAGTAGAGCCAAATAAGGGAGCACAGGCCTCATCTGCCACATCAGCTTTGCTCATGTTCAGGATGGGTTGGCTTAGTGTAGAGTCTACCTACAGTTTCTTGGGGCTTATGTATCCTTGCACCAAATAATCAGGATTTGTCTCATTTTGTAGAAAAATCATCAGCTTAAAAACCAAACTTCTCTCTTAAAATATTTCACTTCCCTTCTCTTACAAGTGACACCTATGCTTACTACAACTGAAAGAGATAAGAGAAAACAATGATATTTCTCTACTTTTTCAGTATGTTTATTTTGAGCATTTGACATTTGTGTAGGCATCTTTCTACTTTTTTATGTTTATGTGGGTCTTTCACACAACAGGGAGAGAGAAAAAAACGGGAAAAAAAGAGGAAAAATTTATTTGTAAAACCACAAGAACTGGCAAGGGAATTCAAGGAACAGTTGTAGTACTGAAACAACTTTTCTCTCTCTATCTCACGCTCCTTTTTTTTAACTGATTAGATTTCATCCAACGTGAGATCACAATTTTTTAGAATAACCTTGCTATTCCAGAATGCTATAATTTAGGTTTTATGTACTGCTGTGCTCTGAACAGGACCAAGACCATCTGCTTTTAGCTTTTTTCATAGAAATCGGTCATTTCACTGGTAATTCAGTTTGATATGCACCCAACTGGTGTCTTTTGTCAGAGGATGTTCTGTGGAAAAAGTACAAGTTTAGTATGGTGTCCTTACAAAAAAATTCAAAGTACATGTAAGATAATTAACTAAGACAAACAAAGGATTTATTCATGTTAACATGGCAGCTTGACAGAAAATAACACTGTGTAATTCAAAGCTATGTATAGCCTAGGGTAAGATATTTGAAGAATAGGATTTATTTTGTATCCAGATTGGTGCATGTTCTAGCTGAAAACTCCACATAGTACCAATGAGGAGCAGCTTTTGCTATAAGGCTCTCATCCGAGCTGCTAAATAAGATATTTTCTAAAGCCTCTGTAGTTGAGTGTCAGGTAATAGCTATCTAACATGCCAGCATTCTAATCTCACTTTACTATTGATAACTATTTCCTTCTATTTCCTTCAGTATTTATTGGCGTGCTCTGTGCATTCTGTTGCCAGCTTACAAGCATCAGCCTTAATATGGAAATGTGCTAATAAAACATATAAAAAAGTTTTAAAAGTGCTGTTGTAACTGCACCCCTTCATGTGATCCTAGAGTGCTGTGGTACCAACAGTTCCTGGTAGCATTCCAGGTTTACCATAATTTAAACAAGCACAGGGCTCTTGGCAGCTGCTAAGGTTTTATGGGCTTTAACACCTGTGCATCCTAATACACACCACCCCATGCTTTCAATACCACACTACTCCCAGAGCCCCAGACACTCTGCCTCTGTAACCCACTCTTCTCCAACTGCCATCCTAATTGCCACAAATCCTTTCCCTTCTAGGATCCTATCACCCTCCCCAGTTGGAGAAAAAGATCTCCAAGACATTCTCTATCTTAGCCTCAAGTCCAGGGGCTACTCCCCAAGCTGTCAGCATGTTGTGGGGCACAATTGAGGCTCCACCTACTCCCCACCTCTCCTCACCCACTTGCTCATGGGGACAGTGGCAACCTCATGAAGTCTGCTCTGCCTTGGGGAAGCCACATCGAGGACTGGTGGGGGAAAGGGTCTGGCCCAGATACAAATGGGCCCAATGTGTCCAGGCCCAAGTCCCCATTGCCCAGCATCAGGTGTTGTCATTTACAGCATTCATAAAGTGAATTGAAAGTGGTTGTAAAATTCTGCACAATCAGAACAGTGGGGACCAACATGGTGTTTATTAATGCTCTGACAAGTTATAATTTTTTAATCTTACTTATTTTAATGTAGAAATAATTGTAGACTAGTGTATTGTAATAGTTGTCTGAGAGCTATAATGAAAGTAGCAAAACAGTTTCTATTAGAACTCCCTGTTTTCAAAGACTCAGAACATATGCTTTCAGGGTAAATTTTACATACTTGGTCTCTGCCCGAAGCTGCTTTTCTTGTTGTGTTTTATATTATCTTTGTTTAAGTTTGAGAAAAATCCTCTCAGCCATTTCCGAGTCATGAGTCTGTCAGGGTTCCCTCCCCACTCTAAACTCTGGGGTAAAGACGTGGGGACCCACATGAAGAGCTCCTAAGCTTATTTCTACCAGTTTAGGTTAAAACCCCCCAAGGTACAAAATTCCCTGCACCCTGAGAAATGCTTCTCTCACTGCCACCATCAAGTGTTTTAAACAGGAATCCGGGAAAGGAACCACTTGAAGTTCCCCTTCCCCCAAAAATACCCTCTCAAGCCCGTACACCCCCTTTTCTGCGAAGCTTGAGAATAATCTCCTAACCAATTGGTTACACAGTGATCTAAAAACCCACCCCCAGGGTTTTAAAACCATAGAAAACAGTCAGCTTCTTAAAAGAAGGATTTTATTAAAACAAAGAAGGTAAAATCATCTCTGTAAAATCAGGATGGTAACTATTTTACAGGGTACTCACTTTCCAAACTCAGAGGGATTCCCCCTCTGGACAAAACCTTAAAGTTACAGAAAAAACAGGAATAACCCCTCCCTCTAACACAGGGAAAGCTCACCAAGCAAAACAAACAAAAACCTATTCGCAGTGCTGACTACACTTACTTTAGAAAAGTGAGGTTTGGTGAGAAAGACTGATTTTTCTGCAGGTTCTTTCTGTCTTCCAAGATCACTCTGACTCAGACAAAGAGCCACACACACCTTCTCCCCTCCCAAGATATGAAAGTATCTTGTCCCCTTATTGGTCAGATGCCAGCCAGGTCAGGTGTCAGTCTGGCTACCTGCATTTCTTAACCCTTTACTGGTAAGAGGATTTTAGAGCACTGCATCCGACCCTCTCCCCCTTCCCTTTATTTTTATGACAGAGTCAATGAAAAAACACACTTTCCTGTTTAAAAAAAGTCTGATATTTTTCTCTCCACACAGATAACAAAAAGACCAATGAACCTTGAAACTTCAGATATGGCACAGAGGCTTTTATGGAGGAATGCATAGAATCATAGAATCATAGAATCTCAGGGTTGGAAGGGACCTCAGGAGGTCATCTAGTCCAACCCCCTGCTCAAAGCAGGGCCAAACCCAACTAAATCATCCCAGCCAGGGCTTTGTCAAGCCTGACCTTAAAAACCTCTAAGGAAGGAGATTCCACCACCTCCCTAGGTAACCCGTTCCAGTGCTTCACCACCCTACTAGTGAAAAAGTTTTTCCTAATATCCAACCTAAACCTCCCCCTCTGCAACTTGAGACCATTACTCCTTGTTCTGTCATCTTCTACCACTGAGAACAGTCTAGATCCATCCTCTTTGGAACCCCCTTTCAGGTAGTTGAAAGCAGCTATCAAATCCCCCCTCATTCTTCTCTTCTGCAGGCTAAACAATCCCAGTTCCCTCAGCCTCTCCTCATAAGTCATGTGCTCCAGCCCCCTAATCATTTTTGTTGCCCTCCGTTGGACTCTTTCCAATTTATCCACACCCTTCTTGTAGTGTGGGGCCCAAAACTGGACACAGTACTCCAAATGAGGCCTCACCAGTGCCGAATAGAGGGGAATAATCACGTCCCTCGATCTGCTGGAAATGCCCCTACTTATACAGCCCAAAATGCCGTTAGCCTTCTTGGCAACAAGAGCACACTGTTGACTCATATTCAGCTTTTCGTCCACAATAACCCCTAGGTCCTTTTCTGCAGAACTGCTGCCCAGCCATTCGGTCCCTAGTCTGTAGCAGTGCATGGGATTCTTCTGTCCTAAGTGCAGGACTCTGCACTTGTCCTTGTTGAACCTCATCAGATTTCTTTTGGCCCAATCCTCTAATTTGTCTAGGTCCCTCTGTATCCTGTCCCTACCCTCCAGCGTATCAACCACTCCTCCCAGTTTAGTGTCGTCTGCAAACTTGCTAAGGGTGCAGTCCACACCATCCTCCAGATCGTTGATGAAGATATTGAACAAAACCGTCCCCAGCACCGACCCTTGGGGCACTCCACTTGCTACCGGCTGCCAACTAGACATGGAGCCATTGATCACTACCCGTTGAGCGCGACCATCCAGCCAGTTTTCTATCCACCTTACCGTCCATTCATCCAGCCCATACTTCCTTAACTTGCTGGCAAGAACACTGTGGGAGACTGTATCAAAAGCTTTGCTAAAGTCAAGAAATAGCACATCCAGTGCTTTCCCCTCATCCACAGAGCCAGTTATCTCATCATAGAAGGCAATTAGGTTAGTCAGGCATGACTTGCCCTTGGTGAATCCATGCTGACTGTTCCTGATCACTTTCCCCTCCTTTAAGTGGTTCAGAATTGATTCCTTGAGGACCTGTTCCATGATTTTTCCAGGACTGAGGTGAGACTGACTGGCCTGTAGTTCCCCGGATCTTCCTTCTTCCCTTTTTTAAAGATGGGCACTACATTAGCTTTTTTCCAGTCATCCGGGACCTCCCCCGATTGCCATGATTTGTCAAAGATAATGGCCAATGGCTCTGCACTCACATCGGCCAACTCCTTTAGCACCCTCGGATGCAGTGCATCCGGCCCCATGGACTTGTGCTCGTCCAGCTTTTCTAAATAGTCCCGAACTACTTCTTTCTCCACAGAGGGCTGGTCACCTCCTCCCCATACCGTGCTGCGGAGTGCAGCCGCCTGGGAGCTGACCTTGTCTGTGAAGACAGAGGCAAAAAAAGCATTGAGTACACTAGCTTTCTCCACATCCTCTGTCACTAGGTTCCCTCCCTCATTCAGCAAGGGGCCCACACTTTCCTTCACTTTCTTCTTGTTGCTCACATACCTGAAGAAACCCTTCTTGTTACTCCTAACATCTCCGGCTAGCTGCAACTCCAAGTGTGATTTGGCCTTCCTAATTTCACTCCTGCATGCCTGAACAATATTTATATACTCCTCTCTGGTCATTTGTCCAATCTTCCACTTCTTGTAAGCTGCTTTTTTGTGTTTAAGACGAGCAAGGATTTCACTGTTAAGCCAAGCTGGTCACCTGCCATATTTACTTTTCTTTCTACACATCGGGATGGTTTGTTCCTGCAACCTCAATAAGGATTCTTTAAAATACAGCCAGCTTTCCTCGACTCCTTTCCTCCTCATGTTATTCTCCCAGGGGACCTTGCCCATCAGTTCCCTGAGGGAGTCAAAGTCTGCTTTTCTGAAGTCCAGGGTCTCTGTTCTACTGCTCTCCTTTCTTCCTTGTGTCAGGATCCTGAACTCAACCATGTCATGGTCACTGCCTCCCAGGTTCCCATCCACTATTGCTTCCTCTACTATTTCTCCCTGTTTGTGAGCAGCAGGTCAAGAAGAGCTTTTCCCCTAGTTGGTTCCTCCAGCACTTGCACCAGGAAATTGTCCCCTACACTTTCCAAAAACTTCCTGGATTGTCTGTGCACCGCTGTATTGCTCTCCCAGCAGATATCGGGGTGATTAAAGTCACCCATGAGAACCAGGGCCTGTGATCTAGCAACTTCTGTTAGTTGCTGGAAGAAAGCCTCGTCCACCTCATCCCCCTGGTCTGGTGGTCTGTAGCAGACTCCCACCACGACGTTACCTTTGTTGCTCACACTTCTAAATTTAATCCAGAGACTCTCAGGTTTTTCTGCAGTTTCATACTGGAGCTCTGAGCAGTCATACTGCTCTCTTACATACAACGCAACTCCCCCACCTTTTCTGCCCTGCCTATCCTTCCTGAACAGTTTATATCCATCCATGACAGTACTCCAATCATGTGAGTTATCCCACCAAGTCTCTGTTATTCCAATTACATCATAATTCCTTGACTGTGCCAGGACTTCCAGTTCTCCCTGCTTGTTCCCCAGGCTTCTTGCATTTGTGTATAGGCATTTAAGATAACTCACCGACCGTCCTGCTGTCCCAGTATGGGGCAGGAGCCCTCCCCTCTTGCACTCACCTACTTGTGCTTCCTCCCAGTATCCCACTTCCCCACTTACCTCGGGGCTTTGGTCTCCTTCCCCCGGTGAACCTAGTTTAAAGCCCTCCTCACTAGGTTAGCCAGCCTGCTTGCAAAGATGCTTTTCCCTCTCTTCGTCAGGTGGAGCCCATCTCTGCCTAGCACTCCTTCTTGGAACACCATCCCATGGTCAAAGAATCCGAACCCTTCTCTCCGACACCATCTGCGTAGCCATTCGTTGACTTCCACGATTCGACGGTCTCTACCCCGGCCTTTCCCTCCCTTTTCCAAAAATATTTTGATACATTTCATAGGAACCTAGGAATTTCCATATTGGATCAGACCCATGGTCCATCTTGTCCTGTTCCTGCCTCTGATGTTGGCCAACACCAGTTGCTTCAGAGCAAGGAGTAAAGACCCTGCAGACTGTGGAGGTCTCTGCATTGCACATTCTCCAGTGCACAACCTCTCACTTTAACATCAGGGAAAGGTAATAAATATGGCAGATTTAAGAAAAATGTTAGGATCTCTCTGAAAAGCTGAATAAACTGCAAATGTAAACATTTCATTTAAAATGATTCATTTAAAAACAAAACAAAACTAAAGCTGTATTTTGCTGCTGCCAAGCTACAGCCATCCCAGTATAATCAGATGGGATGCTACCTGGGTAATAAGAGTTGGCCAGAATGTTTCTAATTTCTCCTCCAAGAAGAATTAAGTTATAGTGAACTAAGGCCATTTTATCCTTGAATGAGAGCATCCATACCAGACTTAACACACTTTAGCTTATGCACATTGACTTTACACCCTCAGCTGTTTTGCCTTAACTTACCCGAGTGCCCCTGTGTGAACAAATCCTTGGAGTGCATATAGTGTGCTAACCATTACTTTGAGTGTTTTGCCATTGCCTTCTATGAGGCTAGGATTTCATCCATTATCTGCTGCCGTTTCCATGATGTTTTATTCCAAAAGAATGTGGGAAAGAACAACGGGGATGTAAGATGGCTATGTCCCTTTCCTTTCCTCAGTCCACTTCATTCTGAATCATCTTACAGCCCTACCAACAGGTTTTGTTGCTGAAGACCTGGTCCTAAACAATCTCCAGTCCCTTCCCTTCTCAGTGTGTGACTATCATTTCGTACAAGTCTCTCCAGTGATATGTAAGCTTGTTTGTGCCAATGGTGATAACTTTGATCAGTGTGGTGCCCATGCAATCATGAGTTGCAGAACTTTTCAGACACATATTTGGTGGGTGGAAAAGTTGACTGGCTTTAGAATAAACTCCCTTTTAAATTCTACCGATAGTCCTGTTTGTTCCAAGACTTTAGGCCAGATCCTCAGTTGCTATAATCATTATAGCTTGACTGACTTCAATGGAGCCATTCCCTTTTACCCCAGCTGGGAAAGTCCTACTTCATGAGCATAAAGAAAGAACCTTAAGGAATATCATCTTCACAAAGCCGTCCAGCAAATTAAATCAAGATTCTAGAATAATGGATGTTAGGTTTTAAGTATCCCTTGTGTATAAAAGACCATAGATAGATGGTCATTTAGTGCAATGCCCTTCATGAAGGAAGATTTTCCTCTCCACTAGCCCCTCTGATGTTACAAATTATTAAGTGCTCTGGTTTTTAGGCCTTCAAGTTTTTTAGTGTATCTTAATGGTACCTCAACCATGCTTAATCCATGTCTGCTTTCCCCCAAAATCAACATATTAAATATTGCCCTTTACCTCTCTTCAATAGACCTAATTCTTTTATCATTTTATGTCCTGTTCAGGTCATCTGTAACATATCAACTTCCTTTCTACAAAGAGGTGACCAAACAGTATGCAGTGCTCTGGCTGTTTAGCTAATGCACTGATAAGGTGTTTTGTACAGTAGCATGTAGGTATCATAGTATTCCATGTGCCTAAATATCAAGGGTGAGTGCATGAGTGGTCCTCATATCTTCATGCGTACTAGTAAATACTTTTCAAAAAAGCATTTACCAGGCTTTACAGCCACAGTAAAATAGGGTCTCTTGTCCAACTTTGTATCCATTATCACCCCGAGCTCCTTTGTTCCATCACTCATCATTGGTGCAGAGAGCTCCGTAGGAGTACAATCATTGTGGTTCCATTGTGCAAGGGGACTGAGGGACAAGAGTTTGAAAGGCTGCATAAAGGGTATTTACCCCATGCATGATGCAGAGATGAGTCTCACATGGGATCCCTGTGCTGTAGATTACAAAAAATGCTTGAGATAGAGGTGGCGCTCAAAGATCTGCCTCCACTTTTGGTTCATAGAATCATAGAATCTCAGGGTTGGAAGGGACCTCAGGAGGTCATCTAGTCTAACCCCCTGCTCAAAGCAGGACCAATCCGCAACTAAGTCATCCCAGCCAGGGCTTTATCAAGCCTGATCTTAAAAACCTCTAAGGAAGGAGATTCCACCACCTCCCTAGGTAACCCATTCCAGTGCTTCACCACCCTTCTAGTTTTTCCTAATATCCAACCTAAACCTCCCCCTCTGCAATTTGAGACCATTACTCCTTGTTCTGTCATCTTCTACCACTGAGAACAGTCTTGATCCATCCTCTTTGGAACCCCCTTTCAGGTAGTTGAAAGCAGCTATCAAATCCCCCCTGCTTCTTCTCTTAGGGAGACTAAACAATCCCAGTTCTCTCAGCCTCTCATAAATCATGTGCTCCAGCCCCCTAATAATTTTTGTTGCCCTCCGCTGGACTCTTTCCAATTTATCCACATCCTTGTAGTGTGGGGCCCAAAACTGGACACAGTACTCCAGATGAGGCCTCACCAATGCCGAATAGAGGGGAATGATCACTTCCCTTGATCTGCTGGCAATGACCCTACTCATACAACCTAAAATGCCGTTAGCCTTCTTGGCAACAAGGGCACACTGTTGACTCATACCCAGCTTCTCATTCACTGTAACCCATAGGTCTTTTTCTGCAGAACTGCTGCCTAGCTATTCGTTCTCTAATCTGTAGCAGTGCATGGGATTCTTCCATCCTAAGTGCAGGACTCTGCACTTGTCCTTGTGGAACTTCATCAGATTTCTTTTGGCCCAATCCTCTAATTTGTCTAGGTTCTTCTTTCCATTATTGAATGGGACAAAAATTGTCTCTCTCAAATTAGAGGGCACCTGAAAATATGGGGATATCACTTGCCTGAAGCTACCCAGTCATGCCATTGACTCACTTTAATTATCAGTCCAAGCATCCCATCTCACAGTCCCATGCCTAATCTGCTGAACTCTGCTGCTTCTCAAGCAAATCTCTAAACTGCTCCATGTATTTACAGCCTTAACTTCAATTTAACACTTTTTTCTTGCCTGGGAATCATTCGCTATTTTCAGTTAAACTCCACTGTTTTGCACTGCTTCCAGATTTGGTACTTTCTGCATGTTTGGTAAATATGCAATTTACTTTATTATCCAAATCATTAATAAAGATATTAAATTGTACTGGTCACATGATAGTGATCCTTGCTATATTCCAACCGATCTGATGGTTTTGTACTATTATAAATTATTCTTTGTTTATAACTTGTCAAGTAACTTTGTACAGCATAATATTCTTAATCACGTAAGCATCTTTCCAATTTCTTTAATTCACATTGTGAAAGCTTTCCTAAGATTTAGCTAAATTGAGTCTACTGAATTCTCTTTATCAAGAAAATGGTAGTTTTGTCAAAGAAAGAGGTTAGGATTCTTTGCCATGATCTGTTATCTCTGAACATGTGTTGCTCATGAGTAAAACTGAGTGAATATTGCAAAAAAAAAAAAACCCTTCCCAATTGTTCACTGTGCTTTTTAAAGGATTTTTTTCCCAGCCATGATTATGCTTCTTTTGGCAAACATTCCAGAAAGAGTTTCATTGGAATACATGTTCACTGGAATATATGTTCACAAAATGTGAATTTCAGAATTACATGCACAATTATCTGTGAAAACAATCTTTTAAATGTGGACACTTAAATATTTTTTACTGTAAATTGTTCTCTAGTCACCTAATCAGAGATGAAAAAGTACCATGTGTTTTGTCTGAGCACTCACGACCAGGCAACACAGCTCACATGCTGTAGATTGTCAAACCCACATGGCAAACTGTTGGCAAACAATCTATAGAATAAAAAAAAATTATGAAAAAGAATTTGTTGAATATATTTTATTTAATGTGTAAATCCAGAAAATTTCTATCTAGATTCTGATATCCCACGAGCAGAAAAGATGCTAAATTTGTCATAATAATCGTGTTGCAATTATATTTTCAGCTCAATTTCCTTACATGTTGTTCTTTTCTGAGTGCTGAATCATATTACTTCTTTTATTAACGTTTAATATCTTACCCACTATTGAAGTTAAAGTAACAAGTCAATAATAATGACTACAGACAAAATATTGCATGCTTTCCCCAAAAGTTTAATTTACTTCACAGTGATAAACAAATTGGGAATACCATAGATTAGACAGACAAATACATGAGAAAGTAAGCAGGATTAACCCACTCAGCTCATTTGTTATGTAGCCCTTATGGCCAGTTTAGCCTCCCCCCCCCCCCAACTTAGCAGTAACACAAGGAACCTGCATTCTGCATCTTGTAAGACATTGGCCTAAGCAAATTAGCATATGTGAAGCAAAAGCCTAGGAACTTTAACATAGATAAAGTGGCTCAATGGTCACCATAGATTTTGGGGAACTGGGAATAGCTTGCTTAAGAGAAAAGTTGACATAAAATGAGACTAGGTAAATTCAGGAATACTAAAATAATACTAAACTTGGATATTTTAGGATAGGATCATTGGCAGATGTCAAACCACAAATTTGCTTTAGCAATATGGTAATGGGTAAATAGGGATTAATATGCTCGCCTATCACATAAAGGCACCCCAGTATTATGAGGGTGAGGAACAGGGCCGGTGAAAGGATATTTTGCGCCCTAGGCGAAAATTCCACCTTGCGCCCGCCCCCCGCCGACATCGGTTCATTGAGGGGCAAATCCCAACGAGCCTTTATAGACCCCAGGGGCCAGCTCTCCAGACCAGGTTCCCCCCTCCCCACCCCCATCCATTCCCTCCCACTTCCCACCCCCTGACTGCCCCCCTCAGAACTCCCAACCCCCCCTGCTCCTTGTCTCCTGACTGCCCCCTCCTGGGACCCCTGCCCCAACTTCCCCCCAGAACCCCACCCCCTACTTAAGCCTCCCTGTTCCTTGTGCCCTGACTGCCCCCTCCTGAGACCCACCCATCCTACCTGTCCCCTGACTGCCCCAACCGTTATCCACACCCCCGCCCCCAGACAGCCCCCCCAGAACTCCCGACCCTTCCAACCCCCCCTGCTCCCTGACTGCCCCCCAGGACTCCCCTTACCATGCCCATGCCACTCGAGCCGCTGGCTCCACGTGGAGGCAAAACACGCTGCCGGGCTGCCGCGCGCACACAGCCCCTCCCCTGCAGAGTGCGCACAGCCCCTCCCCCGCAGAGTGCTGAGGCGGCGGGAGGGGCAGCAGCGGCTCACACTCCCGGGAGCCGCAGAACCCGAGTGCAGTGAGGGGGAAGCCGGGGGCGCGCCTTCCCAGGCTGCGGCCTGGGCCCACCCCCACTCCCGAAGGCTCCTGCAGCGAATGCATGCAGGCGGTGGCCCGCGTGTGCCCCCCGGCTCCCCCCTTGCTTTGGTCGGGCTTTGCAGCTCCCGGGAGTGTGAGCCTCCACCGCCGCTGCCCCTCCCGGAGCAGGCTCAGGGCCCTGCGCCCCAGTGGCAGCTCACATGCCCGTGAGCTGCAGAGCCCAAGCACGGCGAAGGGGGAGTCAGGGGACACATGGGGGCTGGCACCCCCATGCATGTCTTGCAGCCTGCAGGAGCCCCCGGGGAGGCACCGGGCCACAGCCTGGGCAGGAGGGGTGGGGGGCACGGCTGCTCCCTGCTAGCGGTGCTGCCGCCTTTGCAGGGCTGCTGCCCCCCCTGCACCGCGCCGGCTCCTCCATGGCTGGGGCTGCCCCCACAAGCCGAGGCTTTTTGGTGCCCCCAATCACTTGGCGCCCTAGGCGACCACCTAGTTCGCCTGGTGGTTGCACCGGCCCTGATGAGGAAGTTGGATATGGATAGAAGAGACTGGGTGTTTATATGAATATTCATTATGATTCCCACACCCTATATAAGCAAGAAGCCACATGAAAAGCTAGCTAGCCCTTCACCCTTCAATATTTTAGTGCTGTAATCTATCATCTATCTTCAAGCATTGGGGATCTGGACCATTGGACCCATGTGGCATGCCAGAGACAGCTGGTTCTTTGTCTCTTACCATCAGATCTCCAACAGAGTGTGAGTATATAAGTCTATGAGCATATGCTATGCAAGGAATAATGTTTAATATTTCTCTAATACTCTATTATTGCTATTTGCTTTTGTGATTTGGAGCTTTCATGTCTCCATTAATTGTATCAATAAAGGTAGTTAAAGGTTGTGTTTTGCTCTCTGTGTGAGTGTCCTTGCCATACACCCCGGGATTCCCTACAAGATATTGAACTTGTCAGTTCTGACTGTTGTGTCTGATTCTGGGACAAGAACGTTAGTACACTCCTCTCATTAGCTGAGTGCTAACTGGCATTCATTATAGGGTCAGGCTGCAGTTATAATCCATTTTTTCTACTTGAATTTTCAAAAATGATTTCTGGGCATTTTTAATTTGGGGGCTTTTCTAAGACACTTGCCATTTTAGTGTCTGAGCCAATTTGCAAATGTAACTTTCCCAAATGCCAACTGAATGTACCCCAATGCATATTAGTACATGCAAATGGGCATTTCAGCATATAAACAATGGTGGGCATAAAATTTGCAAGCCCAAGTTTAAAGGCCCCAAATCTGAAAATCTGGCTTCAAATAAAGACCTATATTTAATTTTATTTCTAGGAGTTTTTAATGCCATCTTAAAGGAGATGGTTCCTACCCAAGTTCAATACTGGATCAAGCATCTTGCTATACATTCAAGTCCTGATCCTGGAAATACTTAACACACTGGAGTTAATGGAACTGCTTGTGTGAGTAAAGTTACATTCATAAGTGTTTTTAGGATTGGGCCCTCAGGTTCCTGCAGTAACAGGACTACTGTAGATTGGATGAATGCTGATTGAGTTAATTACATTAACCACTGTTAATCAGAACAACAGCCATATGAGACTCATTGAAACCCAGGCTAAGCTATTGGTTCATGGAGCTATTAATATCTGGGCTGGATGCTTTGGTTTGGTCAGTTTATTGTATTGCTATTTGAGATAGGCCTGAACTGGAACTGAAATTGATCCTTATCATAGTTCATGGGAGCTGGGGATGGACTGCAGTTTGTTTTACTTTTCTTGTTACACTTTTCTGGTCACATTAGAATTTCTCTATCTCCTGCATCCATTTTAATGTCTATAAATAATCAGCTCGGTTTCATCAGTTCCTATCACTACAATCTATGGAACATGAAGACAAACTAGTTAGCCAAAAAAATATATAACTAATGGTGTGGGAGGAAAGAACGCTTTCAATTTTCTGCACATGCATTAAGAGATAATGCATTAAGGGTAACTAGCGGTGGCTTAAAAATGAAGGTTGCTTCTACAGAGATGTCATGTGACAATGGGTTCTCAGACCATTAGTGCCTTTCTTTAATTCCTGCCTCACTCTCACTCTTCTATAGCTCCATTTTACTCACAAAGCTATATAATCTGTATTCATTGTAAACGTGCAGTGACGTGACAGCTAAGCAAACACCTGACCAATCAGACTCCCACAGTGTTTGCAATGATTGGAATCAGACCTTTAAATTACATATGTGTTGAGTCCCAAGGGCGAAGTTACCATAGCTGTGTATTCTTTCAGAATATAGTAAAATAGTTTCTTGCAAATTATAATCATCCCCAGTTACTGGGATGGTGAAAATTAATGGGATTTGCCTAACAACAGGGCAAAGAGCTTTTTAACTTAGTGCCTTGCATTTAACCTATTGACTTGATAATGCTGGAAATCAATTCTTTAGAGAGGAATTCTGCTTTGTGTATTATTCTATGGCAATTACAACATGTAGACTGAAATAACTTCCAAGAAATAAAGCCTAATTTATTATTTACTGAGTAAATCCTCATTATCTCCTGTCATTATACAAGCACTGTTGGCACCAAAATGGGGAAGGTTATGTCAGTGTTCACATTTTAATCCTTTTTGCAGTGATTTATAGACCCACCCCAAAATAGCAGTAGGTTAATACTTGGCAGTAAGGATTTATGAGGGCGATTTTATTTTGGGTGGGGGGCTAAACATACAGAAGAAAACATGGTTTGTCCAGTTTAAGATATAGGAATGCAAGCAAACAAGAATGAGAACGTAATGACTGTTCAGCGTTTTAAGCACTATTCTGTGCACCCTTAACTCAAAAGCAAATTTGATTTTCAAACAGAAGTTTTGAATTATATCAATTCCTGATGTGGATTAGTGCCTATTGATATGGTAGGTGCCATTATAGAGTTAATAGACCAGCTTCTCTTTTCCACTAAGGCCCCGTTATATGGCTCTGGTGGTGTAAAGGATCTTGTGTTCATTTTAACACCCCTTTATACTACTGGAGCAGTGTAATCAGGCCTTAGTGTAAATGAGAATAAGAGCCACTATGTACTAATATATATCACAGTTATTTCCTATTCTAAGAACAGGGAGAAGCCATGGTATATAGATCCCATTGTGTCAGTCAGATGCTTTCTCTTTTTAAAATATTGAAACTAAGTTACTTTAATTTAAAAAGCAGCAATTAGGCTATGTGTAAAACCTTTTTACACAGGATATCCTCCAGAGGTGCTTCCTGGAGTCAAAGCAAGAATAGAGATCACAAAGGAGAAGATGGAACCAAGACCAGGGGTAAGTGGGGCTGGTTGAGCAGAGAAAGCAAAATGATTGTGTGGAGGAGAACAGATTTACCATTAGAGTAGAGGGCAGACAGAGAAGGGGAATGACAGGAGCACAGAAGTCAGATTAAAAATAATGGGAGGAGAGAGTGACAGAGAAAATGGGGGAGGAGAATGGGTGATACTGAAAGAAAAACATTGGTGGTTGCAGAAGGAGAATTCTGAGAAGGAATGGAACCTTAAGAAAAGTTTAGAAGTCACTCCTAATGTGTCATGAGGACTTGCTGCAAAGCTTATTCAACTTAATGGGAGTCTTCCCAATGACTTCAGTGAGCTTTAGTTTAGGCCCTGACTAATTTTTTAACTTCAAAATCTGGCCATGTGTTTAAATATGGGTCAAATGCTGAGTGAGACTATGGGCTATACTCTGCCCTCAGATGTCTGAAAACAACTGACATTGAAGTGTACCTGAGCATATAACTAAGCCCCATTGGGACACTACACCCTATATTCATCTTGGGGTATGATTATGATATGATTATGACATAATTATGATGCAATTTGTACAAGATGAGCCATGCAAGGTGTCATTGGAAAAGTTATGATTTCCTGAATACGATTATCCTATTTGTATGCATGTATCATTTTTGTATGTGAAGATATGAATATTGACTATGGATCATAGAATCATAGAATCATAGAATAGAATCTCAGGGTTGGAAGGGACCTCAGGAGGTCATCTAGTCCAACCCCCTGCTCAAAGCAGGACCAACCCCAACTAGATCATCCCAGCCAGGGCTTTGTCAAGCCTGACCTTAAAAACCTCTAAGGAAGGAGATTCCACCACCTCCCTAGGTAACCCATTCCAGTGCTTCACCACCCTACTAGTGAAAAAGTTTTTCCTAATATCCAACCTAAACCTCCCCCTCTGCAACTTGAGACCATTACTCCTTGTTCTGTCATCTTCTACCACTGAGAACAGTCTAGATCCATCCTCTTTGGAACCCCCTTTCAGGTAGTTGAAAGCAGCTATCAAATCCCCCCTCACTCTTCTCTTCTGCACGCTAAACAATCCCAGTTCCCTCAGCCTCTCCTCATAAGTCATGTGCTCCAGCCCCCTAATCATTTTTGTTTTCCTCCGCTGGACTCTTTCCAATTTATCCACATCCTTCTTGTAGTGTGGGGCCCAAAACTGGACACAGTACTCCAAAGGAGGCCTCACCAGTGCCGAATAGAGGGGAATAATCACGTCCCTTGATCTGCTGGAAATGCCCCTACTTATACAACCCAAAATGCCGTTAGCCTTCTTGGCAACAAGGGCACACTGTTGACTCATATTCAGCTTTTCGTCCACCGTAACCCCTAGGTCCTTTTCTGCAGAACTGCTGCCCAGCCATTCGGTCCCTAGTCTATAGCAGTGCATGGGATTCATCCGTCCTAAGTGCAGGACTCTGCACTTGTCCTTGTTGAACCTCATCAGATTTCTTTTGGCCCAATCCTCTAATTTGTCTAGGTCCCTCTGTATCCTATCCCTACCCTCCAGTGTATCAACCACTCCTCCCAATTTAGTGTCATCTGCAAACTTGCTAAGGGTGCAGTCCACACCATCCTCCAGATCGTTGATGAAGATATTGAAGAAAACCAGCCCCAGCACCGACCCTTGGGGCACTCCACTTGATACCGGCTGCCAACTAGACATGGAGCCATTGATCACTACCCATTGAGCACGACCATCCAGCCAGTTTTCTATCCACCTTACCGTCCATTCATCCAGCCCATACTTCTTTAACTTGCTGGCAAGAATACTGTAGGAGACTGTATCAAAAGCTTTGCTAAAGTCAAGAAATAGCACATCCAGTGCTTTCCCCTCATCCACAGAGCCAGTTATCTCATCATAGAAGGCAATTAGGTTAGTCAGGCATGACTTGCCCTTGGTGAATCCATGCTGACTGTTCCTGATCACTTTCCCCTCCTTGAAGTGGTTCAGGAACCACAATCCTCAATAAGGATTCTTTAAAATACAGCCAGCTTTCCTCGAATCCTTTCCCCCTCATGTTATTCTCCCAGGGGACCTTGCCCATCAGTTCCCTGAGGGAGTCAAAGTCTGCTTTTCTGAAGTCCAGGGTCTCTGTTCTACTGCTCTCCTTTCTTCCTTGCGTCAGGATCCTGAACTCGACCATCTCATGGTCACTGCCTCCCAGGTTCCCATCCACTATTGCTTCCTCTACTATTTCTTCCCTGGTTGTGAGCAGCAGGTCAAGAAGAGCTTTTCCCCTAGTTGGTTCCTCCAGCAATTGCACCAGGAAATTGTCCCCTACACTTTCCAAAAACTTCCTGGATTGTCTGTGGACCACTGTATTGCTCCCCCAGCAGATGTCGGGGTGATTAAAGTCACCCATGAGAACCAGGGCCTGTGATCTAGTAACTTCTGTTAGTTGCTGGAAGAAAGCCTCATCCACCTCATCCCCCTGGTCTGGTGGTCTGTAGCAGACTCCCACCACGACGTTACCCTTGTTGCTCACACTTCTAAATTTAATCCAGAGACTCTCAGGTTTTTCTGCAGTTTCATACTGGAGCTCTGAGCAGTCATACTGCTCTCTTACATACAATGCAACTCCCCCACCTTTTCTGCCCTGCCTATCCTTCCTGAACAGTTTATATCCATCCATGACAGTACTCCAATCATGTGAGTTATCCCACCAAGTCTCTGTTATTCCAATTACATCATAATTCCTTGACTGTGCCAGGACTTCCAGTTCTCCCTGCTTGTTCCCCAGGCTTCTTGCATTTGTGTATAGGCATTTAAGATAACTCACCGATCGTCCTGCTGTCCCAGTATGGGGCAGGAGCCCTCCCCTCTTGCACTCACCTATTTGTGCTTCCTCCCGATATCCCACTTCCCCACTTACCTCGGGGCTTTGGTCTCCTTCCCCCGGTGAACCTAGTTTAAAGCCCTCCTCACTAGGTTAGCCAGCCTGCTTCCAAAGATGCTCTTCCCTCTCTTCGTCAGGTGGAGCCCATCTGTTTTTCAAATGTGCTTACTCTGGAAAACACCCACAACTAGCCTTTCAGGTACAACAATAAAGAAGCTAGGCAGTGTTGATGGCTCACCAGCAAAGACAATGGACTATAAAAGAACATAGCTCACCTGTAAATGTTTCAGCCAGCCTGTAAATAATAGCTGCTATGACTTAGTAAGGGCATGTGACCACACCACATGATACTTAACTCCATTTTGGGTCCCTGCATTTTCCCACAAACTGAGCTAGGAACTGTTTTCAGAACAAAGGAGTCCTGCCATATGTTAAAGCTATATAAGCTTATATATATATGTAAAGTGAGGTGTGACGTCATCGAGTGGCCTCACTCTCCACACAAGAGAACTCCTGGAAACACCTGAAGAACAAAGACTGAACTGGGGAAAGTGCTGGTTCCAGGATAAAAGGATTTCTAGCCTGTGTATGGAAAGCTGGTGGACTGCTTGTATCCTCAGCCAGGGTGAGAGACTGTTAATTCATATCTAATCTATCTGCTAGGCTTAGTTTACGGTTTTATTTATTTACTAGGTAATCTGCTTTGATCTGTTTGCCATCACTTATAATTACTTAAAAGCTATATTTTGTAGTTAATCAACTTGGTTTTTGCTTTATCTAAACCAGTATGCCTTTGAGTGAAGTGTCTTGGGAAAACTTGGTTAACACAGGCTTGTTGCATATTCCTCTCCACATTGATGGAGGGGTGAATCGAGGAATAAATTCATACTGGTTGGGATTTTGAGCAGAGCAAGATGGTGCAGCTCTGGGGTCTTTGACTGGGGATCTGGGCATTATTTTGGCTGTAGCCTCTCTATTGTTTGTTCATGCAGTGACTAGCCAGAGCCTGCATACAACTGCAGTTGTATGTGTCCCTGCTTGTGTGAATGCTAGTTGGTATGTAGGACTGGGAGTGGTCTTCAGCTTGTCACAGCAACACAGAGTGAGAGGAAATCCAGACTGGAGAGTCAGAGAGCTCAGTGGTACCCCAGTTCCAGGTGGCACCCCAGAGGGAACCCATCACACCCATATTCTTAAACAATTGCCTACCAAATTAAAATGTTAAACTCTTAGTTTCTTTATGAGTAGTACAAATACTGGGCATATAAATGCAGGCTCACATAAATACATTTTGCACAAGCAGATTACTGGGCATACTCACATCTTTGGGCATCTATTTACAAGCACAAATTATTATATTAGCCTAACAAACAGAATATAATTTTAACATGTAGCCCTTGATTAATTTATCCAAATAGGTTCTAAAATGTTGCAACACCACTTTGTAATGGAAATACTGCACCATAGTGCTGCATACTTAATATAAGCAATTGAAAAGTGATAGGAGATGTGCCAGGATAATGGACTATCTTCCAGTTTTTATTGGGGTTTAATAGTATTGGATGTATTAAATCCGCATCCTATTTCCCAGTGTGTTTTGTTTAAATGTAACATTTATACTTTTTTGCCCCAATAGTTTCTCTCGTAAGGACATTTAAAGTAATATCAGATGCATTTTATTTTAATTCCTCAAGGTTCGTGCAGCTTTACAGCTAGAGCTAATAATAAGCTCATTAAAATACAGTGCTGATTTGGTCTGTAAATACCTTTAAATTGATTTTAATAGCTAAAATATAGCATTATGACTGAATTTGCTCTGAATCAATGACATATATTATAGTTATAGCTAGTTCTTTAGTTATAGTTAAACAGATAGCCCTGATCCTTTAAATTACTTGACATATTTCAGTGAATGGGTAAAATGTCCTTTGAAGTACTGTGTCTGAACTATTTGTGAACAATGAATACATATCCAGCTTGTTATTCACTGAATAACTGAAAAAACTCTTAAATAGGGCTCAACCCCAAATATCCACAACCTTTTGAGCCATGTAAGCCCCAGATGGTCACAGAGAGACTGGCTTTATGGCAGGCCAACATACTCACCAGAAAACATTTATCCTGCAAGGAAATTCCCATCTTGTTTTCCCTTTACTAAAGAACTTCAGTGACTGCAAATTGCAGAGTCAGCCAGAGCAGAGAATTAATGCAAATGAGTTTACTAGGATTTGCAATCTTCCATCCTTGCTTTCTTCAAACCCCATTTACATGTCTGAAGGAAAGAGGACAGTGACTCTCCTATGTAATTATGAGTTGATTAACACTGGCAGACGTAGAAGTAAAGCATGTTGAAAGTTTTTGACTGACAAGTTTTGATGCTGAAAAATGGGGTTTCATGAAAACACATTTTTAAAGGAAAATCTCATTTTGATTATTTATTTTTCAGCAGTAAATTTCAAAATATAGTGACACAAAAGTTGGGGTCTTTTTAATTGAAATTTCATTTTGGTCTTCAAAACTGATTTTTTATTTTTTTTTGAAATTCTGGATTTTTGCTTTCCCCTTTCTCCCCCCATTTTCCTATTTTGTCACCTAATGCAATAGAAAAGATACATGATCATAGAATCATAGAAGATTATGGTTGGAAGAGCTCTCAGGAGGTCATCTAGTCCAACCCCCTGCTCAAAGCAGGACAAATCCCCAACTAAATCATCCCAGCCAGAGCTAAGAGTTCCCCCCGCTTTTTTCTTTTATTCCTTTTTCCACTGTGAAACATTGTTGAACTGGAAAAGGGGAGAGGTAAAAAGGAAAAAAGAAACCAACCCTGGCCATTTTTCATGTAATTAAAGACTGTATCATAATGGGGCTGAATTGAGGTTGCACGGGCAACTTCAATTCTAACACTGCCTAACTTTTAGTAATGTTATTTTAATGTAATTTTTGTGTGTATAATATATACATTAAAGGGACCAGGATCCCCAGACAGTATAAATTGGCATAACTACATTGACTTCAATAGAGCTATGCCAATTTAATCAGCTGAGGATTTGATCTCTAAGTGATAGATAGTTTTTTCTCTCTCTCTCCCCAACTGCCTCTCCACCTAGATACACTATTTCCCTCGAAAATGAGTCAGGTAGACAAAGAGCATATCCGAGTTGGTGGGAATGGACACTAACGCATAAGCAAGGGAATGTGATTTGTGGTGATTTTGGCACATGTATTGTTGGCACAATGGCACAACGTTTGTATTTAAAATTATACAAACAAAAAGTTATAGTAGTATAGAAGAGTAGTAGAAGATATACTCGCCACTGGATAAGCAGTTTTCTGCTTCCCTGACTGACCAGAGCAGGGGCTGTTCCAGGCTAGGGTGGACACATGACTCCAATTAACCTGCAAAGAGTCAGTTGAAGCTGGTAGGCTGAGAACACCTGACTCCAATTAACCTGCAAAGAGTCAGGTAAGGCCGTTAAGCTAATATGAACACCTGACTCTAATTAAGGCCCCTCTGATACTATGAAAGGCCTCACTCTGGTCAGGCCCAGAAGAGCTAGGGATCCAGAGGAGAGGAAGTACAGCTGAAGGGCTGGGTAATGAAGACACTCTCAAGCCACTGGACAGGGAGCCTTAAGGTAAGGGTGAAGAAAGCATTAGAAGAGAGATGCGGGAGAGCTGTGGGAAAGTGGCCCAGGGAAATGTAGCAACTCTGGTGGTGAAAGGTCGGCTGCCAACAGCTGCTGCCATTAGGGTCCCTGGGCCGGAATCTGGAGTAAAAGGTGGGCCTGGGTTCCCCCCAACCTGCCACTAAAGAAACATCTCCTGGGAGGGGAAGACCGGCCCTTGTCAGGACAGGAGGCTAAACTGTCCTGGAATAAGCCCATAGGGACAACAGAGACTGTAGGAGTTCTCTTACCAACCTCCTGGCTGGATTATGATGAAAAAGGCTCAGACAGTAGACTATAACCCTGGCCCTAGAGAAAGAAGGGCTATATGTAGGGTCGCAGTGCGTCTCTAAGGCGACAGGTTGGAGTTCTGCCTATATATATATATATATATATATATATATATATATATATATATAAAATTTTTCTTTCCCCCCCACTTCTCTGATCTCAGCAGCCTGTCCCTCATCCCCTCCTGTTCTCCTTCCTATCAATAGTCCCAAAGCTCTGTCTTTAAACTATCACAAGCTCTTCAGAGAGTGCTAAGCAGGTGCAGAGCCAGTGTAGCCACCTCTGCCGGTGGAATCTTTGGCCATGAGTTGTATTTTTCCTCTGCTGATTTCATATATAGTTTTCCTTCCAATACTTGCTCACTCACCCACAGGTGAGGTCCAACCCCATTCATCCCCCTTTCGATTTATCTCTTTGCAGTGTGATACAGTGCCTATCACTAGCCCTTTTTCTTCCTCTTGCTTGGTTTATTTTGCCCTCTCTAATTACCTTTCCTACTCTCTCACACTGCCACCTCCCCAGCTAGTACTGCCACTTCACCCATCTCCCGCCAAACAGTGTGGCTCCCATTCCTGTAAAATTGCTTGCTGAATCCAAAACACGGGTGTCAAATGTTTGAAATGTGAAAGTGCCGCTGGTTTCTGCCTCTTCACCAAAGGAAAGCATGGGCCTTTATGGGCCACATCTCCACATCCTCTTGAGTGGAAGGGAGGGTGGTATCACTGCTATCAGGATCACTGGGAGGTGTGGGGCAGGGTCGTTACTTGCCTCCTGGTGCTGCTTACAGCTGATCCCAACTCTCCCCTAGGGGAAAGGCTATGCCTTAAAGGGGCCACACCCTGGTGTGATGGCTTTTGCAGTTAATATTAGGCTGAGGCATGTTTCCTATTCCCTGTTAGTCAGAGAGCCCTTTCTGGTACACAATGGCCTCTACCTCCTCACCAAGATTCTTTTAACATCATGTTGGAAGTTAGGCAGCTTTCAGCTTACCAGTTACTGTATATAAATTCTATGTTATTTCTTATGTTCTTTAATAATACTTTGAAACTATTGTAATCTTATAATTGCTATTTCTAGTAGCAGCCTCCCTGTAGGCCTCTGATTGTTCAGTTGTTAAAGAAAATGTACTCATTTTCACTTTAGGCATGGAAATCTATTCCCAGACTTTCAGTAAGATTCAAAAAGTGTCAACTGTGGGCATCCAGGGAATAACGTACCTCCCTAACCACTTCTAGTTGCTCTGGAAAACAAGTGGTGTTCTTCAAAAGCATTAAACAGCCTAGCGGGTATATTATGAATTCTGACGCTTTGAGTTGCATCAAGTTACACTGTATTGTACAATGTAATAGAAGCCAGCGTAACCCAATACACTGTGAAAAAACAATTGCATAGGATCACAAGTGGGTATAAAATATCATGAATAATTAGGTTCATCCCTAAAGGGCTATGTTGTTTAGAAGGTTAAGGAAATTATTCTTGGATAATTCACACAGAGAGCCTATTTCATTAGTATCCCCATACTCTTGTGACATGCTGGGTAAGCAATACAAATTATAAATGACTGAAAAGGTAAGCTCCAATTGACTGCAGCCAGTATTCACCAACTAAGTTGTTGTTATTAATAATTATTATTATTTATTTTATTTTATTAAGTATATTTTCCCCACTAGCTGGGTAGCCACTGGGTTTGGAAGAATGGAATGCAAAGTGAAAGAGAAAGTGTTTGTGGGTAAGGTACTGCTACTAGCCAGCTCTGGGCAAGAGAGGCACTCATATGTGATGTCTCTGATAGAGGGTCTAGTTTCTGTCAATTTGTAGTTCATAAGAAGTGAAAAATTGGTCTGTCCCCTTGAGAAGCCAATATACAAAAAAGGTACAGATTTAACTTACATGACCTATTACCTAATAGTAGTACTAGCCACCCAGCTTTTTGAGGACAACATCGATGTAGGAGAAAGAGAGCTTGGTATACTGGGCCTGGTGTAAGGTCTGAGACCTGAACCATAGTCAGCAAAGTCAGACCATGCTGTGAACCAAAGTCAGGCTATGTAGAAAAGCAGATGCTTACAAAGGTGTTGCTAGTGCTAAAACAGAGACACTCCTAAGATACTGGGTTTATGTGTGACCACTGAGCCCCAGCTGCCTAGGCTGACCACCCAAGTTCCAGCCACCCAGGGCTGACCACCTGAGCCCTAGCTTCCCGGGGCTGACAGCTTGAGCCCTGTGGCTGTCCGCCCCATGCAGCTGGTGGTTCAGTTAATAGGGAGAGATGGATAATGGGAGCTTGGATAAACAGAGTTGTACTGTATGTTTTTATTTTTTTCATAAAATGTAAACTAAAAATTCTCTGTAAAAACACAAATTCTGCATTTTTCCAAGTTTTTCTGTGGCAAACAGATTTCTAGGATTCCTGTGTATGAGTAACTTCAAGGTCTGCTGAACTAACTATCTGCACAGGGCTGAGACAGCATACAGAGAGAGCACACACACACACCAACTGACAACAGTCAACAATCACCATTTGTACTAATGGGTCTTCACATGACTTCATAGACCAATCAGGATGAACATTTACTGCACTGACCACAGAGCCATTTGCCAGGTTGTGTTGATTTAGCTGCATGTTGTTTCTGTACCTGCTGCTGTACTTCACTGTGGTGCCAGGCAATAAGATCAGTCACCACTTGCTTGAAAATCAAATCAGAAATATTCATCTGGTGTAGATTTTGACTTGCCCATGTATAGGTTCACAACTCCCAGCAATGTCCATCACCTGTCACTTTCAGCATTACCCCTCTGATGGGTTGGTATCACAGAAACCCCCTTGGAGCTGCCACCTGCCAAGACTACTTCTGCCCCTGCTTTCCTGACTTTTCCAACTTGGGACTCCAGAATCCTGTCTGGTTTGAGCCAGACCCGTTAGCATGCTGCAAACCCAGACCCAGGTCTGAACCACGTACCCTAACAGCTGTAGGCCTGCCTGGAAGCAGCTTAGGAAGTGTTCTTGCCTTTGACACCCAGGTGCCCAACTCCCAATGGGGTTCAAACCCTGAATAAATCCGTTTTACCCTGTATAAAGCTTATACAGGGTAAACTCATAAATAGTTTGCCCTCTATTTCTTAGATAGAGAGATATGCACACCTGTTTGCCCCCCTCCAGGTTCTAACACGTACTCCAGGTAACTTAATAAGTAAAAAGTGATTTTAATAAGTACAGAAAGTAGTATTAAGTGGTTCCAAGTAGTAACCGACAGAACAAAGTGAATTACTAAGTAAAATGAAACACGCAAGTCTATGTCTAATCACCCTGAATACAGATAAAAACCTCACCAGTTCCAGTAAACTTCCTTTTACAGGCTATGGTCCTCCTAGCCTGGGTCCAGCAATCACTCACACCCCCTATTGTCTTTGTCCTTTGTTCAGTCTCTTTCAAGTGTGTCCTTGCGGGGTGGAGAGGCTCTCTCTGTAGCCAGCTGAAGACAAAATGGAGGGGTCTCCCAGGGGTTTAAATAGACTTTCTCCTCTGGGTGGACACCCCTCCCTCTCCCTGTGTAGCATCCAGTTACAAAATGGAGTTTTGGGGTCACATGGGCAAGTCACATGTCCATGCACAACTCAGTAACCAGTCCAGTGACATTCTTGGCCAAGCTCAGATGTGGATTGGTGTCTGCAACTTCTTTTTGTCTGTTAAGCGCTTCTTGACTGGGCACTTTACCTGCACATTCCTTTCTCAAGAAATACAACCAATATTCATAACTTCAACTACAAAAGTGATACATGCATACAAACGGGAGGAATAGATTCAGTAGATCATAACTTTTACAGAGATATGTTACATGGCACATGTAGCATAAAACATATTCCAGTTATATCCTATATACATTTATAAGCATCCCCCCATAAAGTCTTATGGGGACACCATCACAACCCCATCATCACAGAGCTTATTAGGTTGTCAAAGGCCAGGCAGGAATTCATTTAAAGTGGACGAGCAGTTGTGTGCCAATGGACATTCTCTCACCCACCAAGTAGGGGATTGATTTGCAGGGCAAGTATAGTTGGTGAGTCATTCAATATGGGCCATTATGGTAGCCATGAAAGCCTACAGGATCCACCTAAGACTGAGTTCTGATCTGGATACTCATTGTTCTTAATCACCTTGCCTTATGAGGATGCCTAAGACAAAGGAGCTCAAAGTGCCCTTTGAAATGCTAGATTTGGAGCCAGGAAAGTGAGGGCACTTCAAGAGCTAGATGGCGGGCTGTTGGCAGAATGAGGGGACAATAACTGTTATGAGAGTGCTCTACAAAAGAGTTTTCATAATACTTATTGTGTGTAGAATAATTACTAGATACCATGCTACTAGATTACTCTAGAGCAGGGGTGGGCAAACTACGGCCCGTGGGCCATTTTTATCTGGCCCACAAGCTCCGGCCGGGGGAGCGGGGCCCCGGGCATGCCGCGCTCTGGCCAAGGGAGCGTGGCCGAGGGTATGCCACACTCTGTCTGGGAGAGCGGGGCCCCGGGCTTGCCGCGCTCCACCCGGCGCTCCGGCTGGGGGAGCGGGGCCGCGCTCCACCTGGCGCTCCGGCCAGGGGAGCGGGGCCGTGGTCATGCCACGCTGCGCCTGGCACTCCAGCCAGAGGAGCGGGGGTGCGGGCTTGAATTGTCAATTTTGTGAGCTCATGGCCCTCCATGAGGCAGTCAAGGGCAGGAAGTTGGAGAGGGCAGGGGCCAGGCTGTTTGGGGAGGCACAGCCTTCCCTACCCGGCCCTCCATACGATTTTGCAGCGCCGATGTGGCCCTCGGGCCAAAATGTTTGCCCACCCCTGCACAAGAGAACATGCAGCATTGCTCATAGGTTTTTTAGGAGCAATACAAGTTGAAAGTCTTGCAAATTGCTTCTGGTGTGCAGTTCTTTTCATGGAACTCTTAACAATGACCATTGTACGGAGTACAGAGTATTTTTCTTTTCTTCCAGAAACCACACCTTATCAAAAAGTACCTGGTGCAATTGCTTATGTAACCTCACCCTGATATGATAATGGACTTTAACCCATTTGAGATTAACCGAAGCAGCTGTCGACGAATTGCCGCCGCGGTGGAAACAGTGGCGGAGCTGCCGCCGAATTGCTGCCGCGGGACACGGACTGCCGCACCATGCTGGATGCAGCCCCAAACACCAGCTTGGAAAGCTGGTGCCTGGAGCTGGCCCTGAAAACAAAGGTCCTCCTGAGGTTGAGTGGAGAGAGGTCGCTGGAGAGAGAGCAGGAGATAGAGGTGCTTTCTGGCAGAGAGGGTGGGACACTGCTTTATAGGAACATGAATGTAATAGATTATCTTTTCATTATTCTGTAACTAAGTGAAGAGTGCATTGCTCAGTGTAATTGATGAGATGTTCAAATCTAGATTTGTTCTGCAAATTGGTTCTTTTTGCTTTTCTACAATTTTCTCTCCATTGTAACAAATCTGTTTTAAATAAGATGATACAAGTCTTAAACTATACAGGTAATTTCTTTCAGACTGCCCCAACTGTAACAACACCTCTCAACCTCTAAGAAGAGGTAGTTAAACCTGAGGGGTATGTGGAGCCGTGCTAGGTAAAGCTTCCTCATTTAACATATGTGAACCTGCCACACATCAGTCACCCCTGCTTCTCTACCTCTTTATAAATAAATCCCTTCACACAAAGATGTACACTGACACAATACACTACATGTGGCATTCCTCATTATAGTACTACAGTGCAATACCTTACCTTTAAACTGTCACATTAATGTAAGTGACTACTAGTGAACTGTATGAGGAATTATTTTCCTATGTGGAAATCTGAGGTCAGAGTTAAGGTTCTGCATCCTAGTGCAATGGACTGGTATGGTGTGTGTATTGCATTGTTGTACATGGAGAAGGTGTTCAGGCAGGGCCGGCGCTTCCACTAGGCTAGGGCGGCAGGATTTGGGGGGTGGCATTTCGCCGCCCTTGGCGGCATTTCGGCGGCAACTCCCCGGCGCGGCAAAAACCCTGGCATCGCTACTGAGCGGAGATGAACTGCTGCGGGAGCTGCCGCCGTGGGAGATGTGAAGGTGCCGTGGGCAGGGGGTTGACTGCTGCAGGGGGGTGGGGAGCTGCCGTGGGTGGGGGGGGGCTGGCTGCCGCTGGGGGGCTGGTGAACTGCTGCGGGGGGGCGGGTGGGAGCTGCTGCGGGTGGGGGGATCCCCGGGCAGCAGGGGCGGTGGGGGGGGGGGGTTACTTGCCATGGAGCGGTGGGCTCCCCGGGAGGGGTTTGCAGCGGTGGGGGGTAGCTGTCGTGGGGGGGAAGGGGCTCGGCTGGTGGGGAGGACGGGTGGGTGGGGTTACTTGCCTTGGGGGTAGGTGGCATTAGCTGGGCGGGGGAGGGGGGGATGCAAGGTGGAAGTTTCTCCTGGGGCGCGAAACTTCCTTGCACCGGCCCTGTGTTCAGGACTGCTTTATGGAGAATAGAAATTTTCAATTTTTAAAGAGAAAGATTAAAATGTTTTTGGGGAAAAGGAGTTTGTAGTTCAGATGAATGGTATGTTGATGTATGTGTAAATTTTGAAGCTGGTGGGTGCTGTAGTTTTTATGCAAAAGGAGTACAAGCTTTAATGAGACACCATGCAGTGATTTTTGACTATTTATTTCTTTTTCCAGCAACAGTTCCCCATGATCAAAATCAGGCAAAAATTCACAGACCCTTCAAAGACTACTTTCTGCTTGCTTTTTTTTAAAAAAGCAAGCCACTGTTTCAACTCAGGAAAAGTTTTACTGTCTTGTTTAAGGTAAAATCTGGCTGATTCTTAACTATTGAGCTACTGTCATAATACTGCACAGATCTTTTGCCTCCTTATTCATACAGCACTACATATCATTTTGATAAGGTAAAAATGTTTCATTTTGATTTTATCATTTAATTTAATTTAGATTTTTATATTATACATTATACTTTTTGGACATTATCAAAACAAAATATTTCAAGAGTTCCAAATTTAATATGTTTTTTTTAAATTTTTGTTCTATGGGAAATTTCAAAATTTCAGCTTTTTTATTACAGTTCAAAATGAAAGCACATTTCAAAATGTCATAATTTCCAGCAGAATAGAAATTCCATTTTCCAGCAATCCCAATTCTTTTCTTTATGTCCTCACTAAGAGAACTTCAGACGTGTGAGGTTTCTGTAAAATGGTATTAAATTACATAGTACTTCAGGAGCACTTCTCCAAGATCATTCAAAAACATTAATTCATCTTATTGATTTGATATAACACTTTTCTATTAATCCTAGCACAAAGTAAAACAAAAAAAATTCCTCAACTCACATACTCAATGTGACCTGCTACAGCAGACTTATAAAATGGCTTCACTGCAGCTACATTCACTGCAGAATGTAGGAGGACGATAGCTTTTGCATCATTTATCAAAGTATTAATCAACCATGTGTGGCAAATTGCCGGCACTACTATGATGGGTCCCGCACTTTCTCTTCTTGTGGGGGGGTTTCAGGGTGCCATTTCTTGCCCCTGAACTGGGGTAACAGCTATCCTACTAGTATCCCAGGGAAGGGGAGTGGAGAGGGAGGGACCCACGCCCGCCCTCTACTCCGGGTCCCAGCCCAGGGGCCCTATGATAGCAGGTGAACCACTTGTACCAGTGATTCTTTCCCCTGGGCTACTTCCCTCTTCTGACCTTCAGCTTGTGGGGGCTTCCTGCCTTCCCTCTGCACAAGCCAGGTGTCCCTTTACCTAGCATCTTGGTCTTCTTAGCCCGCTGCAGCACTTCTCAAAACTCTCCTCCACTTTCCTTCGAACTGCTCTTTGTTCCACCACCAATCCACTCTGCTTCACTCCTCCAAACTGCTCTCTGCTCCACCACCAAACCACTCTGCTCCAGCTCCTCCTCTGGCTGATTGAAGCAGGGGGATTTTATCAGGTGACTGGTTTCAGGTGCTTTAATTGGTTTCAGGTGCTCTAATTGGTTTCAGGTGCTTTTAATTAATCTACAGGGAATAAGGCTTCTCCTCACCCTAGATCACTCTCCTGCTGCCTTCTGGCCATGCTGTATCACATATCCTCCCCCCTGCTCAACACCATGGGGTTGGGCAACTTGGGACGAGAGGCAATGCTTTCGTGACAAGCCATCTGCGTTGCCGTGTTGGCTTCCGGCCCTATGCTGTACTCGGAAATGAAAAGGTTGCAGAGATAGGAACCATCTAGTCACTCTTGCATTCTTCTCCTTGTTTCTGTGCATCCACTGGAGCGGGGCATGGTCTGTCACCAGGGTAAATCGCCGCCCCAGTAGGTAGTAACAGAGAGTTTCCATGGCCCATTTTATCGCCAGACATTCCTTTTCAACGACAGCGTACTTTTGTTTCCTGGGGAGGAGCTTCCGGCTGAGGTACAGGATCGGGTGTTCCTCCTCCCCTACCATCTGCGAAAGGACGGCTCCTAGCCCTACCTCCGAGGCATCTGTTTGTAGAACGAATTCTTTCTTGAAGTCTGGGGCTATGAGTACAGGATGGCAGCAAAGGGCTCTCCTTAAATCTGCGAATGCCCCTTCTGCTGCATCAGACCACTTTACTATCTCGGGGCCCCGAGCCTTTATCAGGTCAGTCAATGGCCCTGCTCTTGTGGCAAAATGAGGGATGAATCTCCGATAGTACCCTACTAACCCGAGAAATGCTCTGACCTGCTTTTTACGGATTGGCCGAGGCCAGTCTTGTATTGCCTCCACTTTGTTCCATTGGGGTTTTACCAAACCTCTCCCTACTACATACCCAAGGTATCTGGCTTCAGCTAGTCCTATCACGCACTTGAGAGGGTTGGCAGTGAGGCCAGCCTTCCTCAGGGTGTCTAGTACCGCTTCTACTTTTAGGGGTGCGTTTCCCAGTCAGGGCTATGGATGACTATATCGTCTAAACAGGAGGCGGCATACCTGGCATGGGGTCGCAACAATTTATCCATAAGTAGTTGGAATGTTGCTGGGGCCCCATGGAGTCCGAAAGGGAGGACAGTGTATTGGAACAGGCCATCAGGTGTAGAGAAAGCTGTCTTCTCCTTGGCGTTCTTGGCCAGGGGAATTTGCCAATATCCTTTAGTCAGGTCCAGAGTGGTTAGGTATCGGGCCTTGCCTAACTGATCAACTAGCTCGTCGACACGTGGTATTGGATAGGCATCGAATTGGGATACTTCATTCAACTTCCGGAAGTCATTACAAAACCTCCAGGTGCCGTCAGGCTTAGGTACTAAGACGACAGGACTGGACCACTGGCTGTGGGATTCTTCAATAACCCCAAGTTCCAACATCTTCTTCACTTCTGTCCTAATTTCCTCTCTTTTAGCTTCCGGTATCCGGTATGGTCTTATCGTCACCCTTATTCCGGGCCTGGTGACGATATGATGTTGGACCAGTGTCGTACGGCCCGGCTGTGTACAGAACACATCTTGGTTCCGTTGGATCATATCAATGACCTCTGTTCGTTGTTCTGGGGCTAACTCAGGGGATATCCTCACCTGCCCCTGTCGGTCGTCCGTCTGGGATGGAGCTCTCCGAATGACCAGGCACATCTCTCGGTCATGCCAGGGCTTCAGCAAGTTTACATGGTAGATCTGCTCTGGTCTTCGGCGGTCTGGTTGTCTGACCTTATAGTCCACTTCCCCAATGACTTCCACTATCTCATACGGCCCATGCCAGATGGCTAGGAGTTTGCTTTCTGCTGTCGGCACTAGCACCATCACCCATTCTCCTGGCTGAAATTTCCGTACTTTCGCCTGGCGGTTGTAATATGTCCGCTGGGTCTCTTGTGCTTTTTCCAAATGTTCCCGTACTATAGGGGTTACTCGAGCTATTCGGTCTCTCATCTGTGTCACGTGCTCAATGACATTCTTTCCTGGGTTGGGTTGTTCTTCCCAATCCTCCTTGGCGATGTCTAATATTCCGCGTGGGTGGCGTCCGTATAGTAGCTCAAAGGGAGACAAACCGGTGGACGCCTGGGGGACTTCCCATATTGCAAACATTAGGTATGGTAGAAGGGTATCCCAGTCTTTTCCATCCTGTGCTACCACCTTCCGGATCATACCTTTAAGGGTGCGGTTAAACCGCTCGACCAGGCCGTCTGTTTGAGGATGGTAGACTGAGGTCCTTATGGCATGGATGCGGAGCAGGGTACATAAGTCCTTCATTAATTTCGACATGAAAGGGGTTCCTTGGTCAGTCAGGATCTCCTTAGGGATGCCCACTCTGGCAAAAACCTGGAGTAGTTCTTTTGCTATTACCTTGGATGTGGGGTTTCTTAAAGGAATGGCTTCTGGATACCGTGTGGCATAGTCAAGGATGACTAGTACGTTTCGGTGACCCCGTGCTGATCTTTCCAGCGGGCCCACAAGTGAGGTCGAGGGCTATGCAACTGGCATTCTGGGCAGGAGGCACAATAGCGTTGGACCTCCGCACGTATTCCTGGCCAATAAAACCTTCTTAGGACTCTATCCAGTGTCTTGTCTATTCCTAGATGTCCCCCAAATAAATGACTGTGAGCTAGCTCTAGTACTGCCCTTGTGTGTTTCCGTGGGACTAAGAGCTGCTCTACTTCTTCCCCTCGGATCTGCACTATTCGGTACAACAGATCGCGTTTGATCACATAATACAGTCCCGGGCCTTTGGTCTTTCCTTCCACTGGTACGCCATTTACTTCCACTACCTCCTCCCTCACATTCGCATATAGCGGGTCATTGGCTTGGTCCTGCCTGAAATTCTCATGGGCGGTACCGATCTGACCTAATTCCACGGGGCCTATTTCTACTCCGCCCCCTGGGTTGCCCCTACTTGGGCTAGGAACTGCCTCTGAGTCCTCACTGGCCTGAATTGTCTCCTGGCCTCCTGAACGGGTTCGCTTACCAACAAGGGAGGCTTTCTGGTTCTCTGCTAGAATCCTGGTCCCTAGCCTTTTATCTGCCCTCCTTTCCCACCTAGACTTTCGGGGTTTCCCGGGGGATGAGAATAGCTCTGGGGCAAATTCAGCAAAAATTGGAGTGAAGCTATCTGTAGGTGCCTCCATTTCAGCCCGGGGGTTGCTACCCTCCCTTGGCTCTACTGGGGGGAGTAAGTTCTCAAACCCAGGGAAGTCCCTACCAATTAAGACCGGGTAGGGGAGCCTAGGGACCACCGCTGCAGTTACCCTGGTAGTGTTCCCCTGGATCTCAATCCATACTGGGATTGTGGGGTAGAAATTTACGGTGCCATGAACGCACGTTACCCCTGTGGTTTTGGCCCGGGTTAGTTGGTCTTGCCCCACCAACTTCCCCGAGACCAGCGTGACAGCACTCCCGGAATCTACTAATGCTGTGGTCACAATACCATTCATTTTTACTGACCTTGTATACCCATGTGGGGTCATTGCGACCCCTACCAGGCCAATTAGGCCACATTGTTCCCCAGGATTCCCCAGATTGCACTGCATAAGCTCTTCCCTGTTGGGCCATTGGGCTGCTATATGCCCCAATTCCCCACACTCGTAACACCGACCCCTTATCCCAGTTGCCGCCCTCTGCTTGGGGCTATTTGATCGCCCCCCCCCAGCCCTCTCTTCCCAAACCCCCAGGTCCCTTCTTGGACTCCGGCCATTCCTCTATGTCTTTCCTCCCAGTTATAGTTCTCCTGTAGTTCTCGGCGGTCCGGGACCTTGGGTTTGGGGCTGGCTTCCTGGATTGCCGTGTTTCACCCCCTGGGGTCTGGAACAGTTCACGGGCTGCTAGCTGTCTTTCCACAAGGGAGACCAACTCATCATAGGTGGAGGGGTCATTCTGGCCAACCCAAGCCCGGAGGCCTGGTGATAGCCCCCTCATATACCGGTCCAGTACCAGGAGCTCCATCATCTTCTCAGAGCTGAGGGCCTCAGGGCACAGCCATTTCCGGGTCAGGTCAAACAATTGCGATCTGGGTGTCTTGTCCTCTGTATACTGCCACTCATGGAACCTCTGGGCTCGCAATGCCGTAGTTACTCCGGATCTGGCCAGGATCTCTGCCTTCAGCTGAGGGTAATCTGCTGCAGTCTCTGCGGCCATATCGTAGTATACCTTCTGGGCCTCCCCACACAGGAACGGGCAAGGATACCGGACCACTTGTCTCGGGGCCAGGCCTCCCGCAGGGCTGCGCTCTCAAAAGCCAGGAGGTATGCCTCCACATCATCCTCCCGTGTCATTTTCTGTAGGCAGTGGCTGGCCCGTATAGTCCGGGTCCCATCGCCGTTCTGGCTTCGCTCCATAAGGGCCTTCATCTGGTTCACCAGCTCCTGCAGCAGGGCTCGGTCCTGGGCAGCCTGACTCATCAACAGATGATTAGTCTCTTGCTGTACCCTAGTCACCTCCTGTTGGGCGGTTGCTTGGACCCAGGTAGCCTCCTGCTGGGCCGCGGTGGCTTGTATTAGGGCCTTGATTACGTCGTCCATCTTAAGGACTGGATTGTTTTGGCTAACCCTGGTTTAAGTCCCCAGTGTGGAGATCCTGCTCCTGACACCACGTGTGGCAAATTGCCGGCACTACTATGATGGGTCCCGCACTTTCTCTTCTTGTGGGGGGGTTTCAGGGTGCCATTTCTTGCCCCTGAACTGGGGTAACAGCTATCCTACTAGTATCCCAGGGAAGGGGAGTGGAGAGGGAGGGACCCACGCCCGCCCTCTACTCCGGGTCCCAGCCCAGGGGCCCTATGATAGCAGGTGAACCACTTGTACCAGTGATTCTTTCCCCTGGGCTACTTCCCTCTTCTGACCTTCAGCTTGTGGGGCTTCCTGCCTTCCCTCTGCACAAGCCAGGTGTCCCTTTACCTAGGATCTTGGTCTTCTTAGCCCGCTGCAGCACTTCTCAAAACTCTCCTCCACTTTCCTTCGAACTGCTCTTTTTTCCACCACCAATCCACTCTGCTTCACTCCTCCAAACTGCTCTCTGCTCCACCACCAAACCACTCTGTTCCAGCTCCTCCTCACTCTGCTCCAGCTCCTCCTCTGGCTGATTGAAGCAGGGGGATTTTATCAGGTGACTGGTTTCAGGTGCTCTAATTGGTTTCAGGTGCTTTTAATTAATCTACAGGGAATAAGGCTTCTCCTCACCCTAGATCACTCTCCTGCTGCCTTCTGGCCATGCTGTATCACACATGCAACAGTTTCTATGGCAAGCCAGTCTCTGCCATCCTGAAATATTGGAGCTAGGGAGATTTTAAATGCTCCACAAATGTAGGACTGGTCATGGGGAAAAATGAAAAAAAGCCAGCTTCTAATTAATAACATTGATGACCTTTTGATTGTATACAGCTGAGTGTCTGATGTTTTTTACTCTTTCCTTTTACATTCTGACTGAACTAGCAGACTTCAAAGTGGTTCAGTACTATGTTAGTTTCACCTATGAATCAACTTATGTGAAGGAGATCGTCAGACTACCAATATTGCTAATAACAGCTCATTGATGATTCTTCAGAGAAAAACATTCTTCAGCAAGGGAAGGTATCTAACTCAGATGACTGAAATAATTAAAGACAAAACTTAGGGTAGATTTAAGTTTGAGCTTCACTGCAGAGTTAATTTGAGCGATCAACACTAAGATCTGAGCACCAAGGTTAGCCTAGTTTGGGCATGAGCAGCCACACTGTAAAGTCAGACTCCAGTGTGTCCACACCAGGGGCGGCTCTACCAATTTTGCCGCCCCAAACAGGTGGCGGAGCTGCCGCCGAATTGCCACCGTGGGACACGGACTGTCATCCCATGCTGGGTGCCACCCCAAGCGCAAGCTTGGAAAGCTGCTGCCTGGAGCCGGACCTGGTCCACACTGGTGCTATATTAGTTCATGTGAGGTGTTAAGACTTCAAGGGGCACATGACATGGTTTATAGTGCAGCAGGGAGCTGAGCCACTCTATGATTCCTTCCCAGTGAGTAGTGGGAGAAACTAGTCTGTCCTTTTGAGTACAAGGAGTGAACTGTGGGATTAACAGGCCAGTCAGTCTCACCTCAGTCCCTGGAGGGGAAAGCAGTGGATGTGCTATTTCTTGACTTCAGCAAAGCTTTTGATACAGTCTCCCACAGTGTTCTTGCCAGCAAGTTAAAGAAGTATGGGCTGGATGAATGGACAGTAAGGTGGATAGAAAACTGGCTGGATGGTCGCGCTCAATGGGTAGTGATCAATGGCTCCATGTCTAGTTGGCAGCCGGTATCAAGTGGAGTGCCCCAAGGGTCGGTGTTGGGGACGGTTTTGTTCAATATCTTCATCAACGATCTGGAGGATGGTGTGGACTTCACCCTTAGCAAGTTTGCAGATGACACTAAAGTGGGAGGAGTGGTTGATACGCTGGAGGGTAGGGATAGGATACAGAGGGACCTAGACAAATTAGAGGATTGGGCCAAAAGAAATCTGATGAGGTTCAACAAGGACAAGTGCAGAGTCCTGCACTTAGGACGGAAGAATCCCATGCACTGCTATAGACTAGGGACCGAATGGCTGGGCAGCGGTTCTGCAGAAAAGGACCTAGGGGTTACAGTGGACGAAAAGCTGAATATGAGTCAACAGTGTGCCCTTGTTGCCAAGAAGGCTAACGGCATTTTGGGCTGTATAAGTAGGGGCATTTCCAGCAGATCGAGGGACGTGATTATTCCCCTCTATTCGGCACTGGTGAGGCCTCATCTGGAGTACTGTGTCCAGTTTTGGGCCCCACACTACAAGAAGGATGTGGATAAATTGGAAAGAGTCCAGTGGAGGGCAACAAAAATGATTAGGGGGCTGGAGCACATGACTTATGAGGAGAGGCTGAGGGAACTGGGATTGTTTAGCCTGCAGAAGAGAAGAATGAGGGGGGATTTGATAGCTGCTTTCAACTACCTGAAAGGGGGTTCCAAAGAGGATGGATCTAGACTGTTCTCAGTGGTAGAAGATGACAGAACAAGGAGTAATGGTCTCAAGTCGCAGAGGGGGAGGTTTAGGTTGGATATTAGGAAAAACTTTTTCACTAGTAGGGTGGTGAAGCACTGGAATGGGTTACCTAGGGAGGTGGTGGAATCTGCTTCCTTAGAGGTTTTTAAGGTCAGGCTTCACAAAGCCCTGGCTGGGATGATTTAGTTGGGGTTGGTCCTGCTTTGAGAAGGGGTTGGACTAGATGACCTCCTGAGGTCCCTTCCAACCCTGAGATTCAGTGATTCTATGATTAGAGGATTTTCAGTACTCAGGTGGTTAGGCTATGTCATCACACCAAAGTGGGAAGGTTACCAGCCCGAATATAAGCAGGATATGAATTTTAGCCTATACTCCAGGTTAGGCTAGCTAGCCCAGGTTTAAAGACTACCACACTGAGGTGAGATGTTTTTGTGTGTGAATGGGAGCCAGGTTAGGGGCAACACCCGAGTAAGAGCCCAAGTTAACTGTAGTGAAGATAAGCCCTTAGTAACATACAGGTGTTACTATGCACTTCCAAGCATGTCATTCACCTAAAAGACTCATAGACTTTAAGGTCAGAAGGGACCATTATGATCATCTAGTCTGACCTCCTGCACAACACAGGCCACAGAATCTCACCCACCCATTCCTGTAATAAACCTCTAACCTATGTCTGAGCTATTGAAGTCCTCAAATCATGGTTTAAAGACTTCAAGGTGCAGAGAATCCTCCAGCAAGTGACCCATGCCCCAAGCTGCAGAGGAAGGCGAAAACCCCCCAGGGCCTCTGCCAATCTGCCCTGGAGGAAAATTCCTTCCCGACCCCAAATATGGTGATCAGCTAAATCCTGAGCATGTGGGCAAAACTCACCAGCCAGACACCCAGGAAAGGATTCTCTATAGTAACACAGATCCCACCCCATCTAACACTGGCCATTGGGCATATTTACTGCTAATAGTTAAAGATCAATTAATTGCCCATTATACCATCTCCTCCATAAACTTATCAAGCTTAGTCTTGAAGCTAGATGTGTCTTTTGCCCCCACTGCTCCCCTTGGAAGGTGGTTCCAGAACTTCACTCCTCTGATGGTTAGAAACCTTCATCTAATTTAAAGTCTAAACTTCCTGATGGCCAGTTTATATCTATTTGTTCTTGAGTCCACATTGGTACTTAGCTTAAATAATTCCTCTCTGTCCCTGGTATTTATCCCTTTGATATATTTATAGAGAGCAATCATATCTCCCCTCAGCCTTCTTTTGGTTAGGCTAAACAAGACAAGCTCCTTGAGTCTCCTTTCATAAGACAGGTTTTCCATTCCTCGGATCATCCTAGTAGCCCTTCTCTGTACCTGTTCCAGTTTGAATTCATCCTTCTCAAACATGGGAGACCAGAACTGCACACAGTATTCCAGATGAGGTCTCACCAGTGCCTTGTATAATGGTACTAACACCTCTTTCTCTCTACGGGAAATACCTTGCCTGATGAATCCCAAGACCACATTAGCCTTTTTCATTGCCATATCACATTGGCAGCTCATAGTCATTCTGTGGTCAACCAATACTCCAAGGTCCTTCTCTTCCTCAGTTACTTCCAATTGATGCGTCCCCAGATTATAACTAAAATTCTCGTTATTAATCCCTAAATGCATGACCTTGCACTTTTCACTATTAAATTTCATCCTATTACTATTACTTCAGTTTACAAGGTCATCCAGATTGTCCTGTATGATATCCCAGTCCTTCTCTGTATTGGCAATGCCTCCTAGCTTTGTGTCATCCACAAACTTTATTAGCACACTCCCACTTTTGGCACCAAGGTCAGTAATAAAAAGATTAAATAAGATTGGTATCAAAACCGATCCCTGTGGAACACTCCACTAGTACCTCCCTCCAGCCTGACAGTTCACCTTTCAGTATGACCCACTGTAGTCTCCCCTTTATCCAGTTCCTTATCCACCTTTCAGTTTTCATATTAATCCCCATCTTTTCCAATTTAACTAATAATTCCCCATGTGGAACCATATCAAATGCCTTACTGAAATCAATGTCAATTACATCCACTGCATTTCCTTTGTCTAAAAAATCTGTTACCTTCTCAAAGAAGGAGATCAGGTTGGTTTGGCACGATCTGCCTTTTGTAAAACCATGTTGTATTTTATCCCAATTACCATTGACCTCAATGTCCTTAACTACTTTCTCCTTCAAATTTTTTTCCAAGACCTTGCATACTACAGATGTCAAACTAACAGGCCTGTAGTTACCTGGATCACATTTTTTTCCTTTCTTAAAAATAGGAACTATGTTAGCAATTCTCCAGTCATACGGTACAACCCCTGAATTTACAGATTCATTGAAAATTCTTGCTAGTGGGCTTGCAATTTCATGTGCAAGTTCCTTTAATATTCTTGGATGAAGATTCTCTGGGCCCCCTGATTTAGTCCTATTACGATGTTTGAGTTTGGCTTCTACCTCGGATGTGGTAACATCTACCTCCATATCCTCATTCCCATTTGTCATCCTACCATTATCCCTAAGCTCCTCACTAGCCTCATTAAGACTGAGGCAAAGTATTTGTTTAGATACTGGGCCATGCCTAGATTATCCTTAACCTCCACTCCTTCCTCAGTGTTTAGCGGTCCCACTTCTTTTTTCTTTGTTTTCTTCTTATTTATATGGCTATAGAACCTTTTACTACTGGTTTTAATTCCCTTTGCAAGGTCCAATGCTACATGGCTTTTAGCCTTTCTCACTTTATCCTTACATGTTCTGACCTCAATAACGTAGCTTTCCTTGCTGATCCTTTGCATTTTCCACTCCTTGTATGCTTTCTGCTTTTTCTTAATCACCTCTCTGAGATGCTTGCTCATCCAGCTTGGTCTACAACTCATGCCTATGATTTTTTCCCCCTTTTCTTGGGATGCAGGCTTCTGATAGTTTCTGCAATTTTGACTTGAAGTAATTCCAGGCCTCCTCCACCTTTAGATCCACAAGTTCTTCAGTCCAATTCACTTTCCTAACTAATTTCCTTAATTTTTTAAAGTTAGCCCTTTTGAAATCAAAAACCCTAGTCTCAGATTTATTTTTGTTTATCCTTCCATTTAGTTTGAACTGAATTAGCTCATGATCACTCAAACCAAGGTTGTCCGCTACAACCATTTCTTCTATGAGGTCCTCACTACTCACCAAAACCAAATCTAAAATGGCATCCTCTCTTGTTGGTTCAGCAACTGCTTGGTGATGGAATTCATCAGCTATTGCATCTAAAAAAATCTGATCCCTATTATTATTACTAGCACTTGTCCTCCATTCTATATCTGGGAAGTTAAAGTCTCCCATTATCACACAATTCCCATTAGTATTTACTGCATTAAAAACATTAAAGAGGTCTCTATCCATATCCAAATCAGATCCCTGTGGTCTATAGCACACCCCAAGCACTATCCCAGGGGAGGCTCTAGTAGCTTTCTTCCTGAGTGTGATTTTTGCCCAGACAGACTCTGTCTTATCCATTCCATCACTTCTTATTTCTTTACAGTCTACCTCATCATTGATATACAATGCTACTCCACCACCTTTACCTTCATTTCTGTCTTTCCTAAACAGCACATACCCTTCAATACTTGTACTCCAGTCATGACTACTATTCCACTATGTTTCTGATATATTCCACCATAATATCTGAGTCCCTGATTCAGAAAAGCATTTAAGCATATTCTTAATTTCATTTCAATTTAGGTAAATGCTTAAGCACATGTTTAACTTTCTGCATGTGCCTAAACCTATTTACTATAATGGGACTTAAGCACCTTTCCTGAATCGGGTCCTAATTCTTGGTATTGATCTCTTGCTCCCTGACATCCCAGTCATGCAGCCCTTATTGGCTTCATTTTCAAAGTACTGAATGCCCATAGCTCCCTTTGACTTCAGTGGCAGTCATGCATGTGCTATATCAGACCATGTGTGACTGACAGTCAGGGTAAAAGTAAAATTGAGCTCTTACCGGTATGGAGGCCAGCTCTGCGCCCCCCCCCCCCCGAAGGGGCAGAACCTCAGGTGGAAGGGCCAGGGGTCAGCGTCCCCCAGCCAGCCCATCCACACTGCCTGGCCCACACAGCCCGGGGCTCCAGTGGTAGCGGCAGCAGCAGCCTGAGCCCCGGGCCCTTTTAAATCGCTGGCCCCAGCCCTGGGGAAGCTGCTCCTTTTGCTCCCCACCCCCCGTCAGTGGCTCGGGGAAGGGGAGGGCAAAAGGGACAAGGACATTTAAAGTCAGCTGTATGGGCTGGTACCAGTGGCCACTTTTTACCGTACCAGCTCATACTCCCTTACTTTCACCCCTGCTGACAGTACAGTGAAGGTGGGGGAGTTTTACATGCAAATGGCAGCAGGATGGGGATTTGTCTGAGTGGCAGAAGGTGAAGTCCTATGGAGGGTTAACCTTATTTAGCTCAACACTAGCACCTACAGTTCAAGAGAGAATCCTAGACACTCAGATAATAAATACATATACAGTAAAAGCTTTCAGAGTGGTACCTGTTAGTCTATATCAGCAAAAACAATGAGGAGTACTTGTGGCACCTTTTAGACTAACACATTTATTTGGACATAAGATTTTGTGGGCTAAAACCCACTTCATCAGATGCATGGAGTGGAAAATACAGTAGGAAGATATATATATAGCTGTACATGAAAAGATGGGAGTTGCCTTACCCATGGGGGGGGTCGACACAAATCAATTAAAGTGGGCTATTATCAACACGATGAAAAATCACGTTTGTAGTGGTATTCAGGGTGGCTCATTTCAAACAGTTAACAAGATGGTGTGAGTAACAGTAGGGGCAAATTAGCATGGGGAGATTTGGGTTTTTTTGGTTCTTGTAGTGACTCATCCACTCCCAGTCTTTATTTAGGCCTAATTTGATGATGTCCAGTTTGAAAATTAATTCCAGTTCTGTAGTTTCTTCTTGGAGTCTGTTTTTGAAGTTATTTTGTTGAAGAATTGCCACTTTTAAGTCTGTTATTGAGTGTCCAGGGAGGTTGAAGTGTTCTCCGACTGGTTTTTGAATATTATAATTCTTGACATCTGATTTGTGTCCATTTATTCTTTTGTGTAGAGACTCTCCGGTTTGGCCAATATACATGGCAGAGGGGCATTGCTGGGACATGATGGCATATATCACATTGGTAGATGTGCAGGTGAACGAGCCCCTGATGGTGTGGCTGATGTGGGTAGGTCCTATGATGGTGTCCCTTTATGTGGACAGAGTTGGCAATGGGGTTTGTTGTAATGGTAGGTTCCTGGGTTAGTGGTTTTTGTTGTGTGGTGTGTAGTTGCTGGTGAGTATTTCCTTTAGGTTGGGGGGCTGTTTGTAAGTGAGGACTGGCCTGTCTCCCAAAGTCTGTGAGAGTAAGGGATTGTCCTTCAAGATAGGTTGTAGATCCTTGATGATGCGCTGGAGAGGTTTTAGTTGGGGGCTGAAGGTGACAGCTAGTGGCATTCTGTTATTTTCTTTGTTAGGCCTGTCCTGTAGTAGGTGTCTTCTGGGTACCCTTCTGGCTCTGTCAATCTGTTTCTTCACTTCCCCAGGTGGGTATTGTGGTTATAAGAATGCTTGTTAGAGATCCTGTAGGTGTTTGTCTCTGTCTGAGGGATTGGAGAAAATGCGGTTGTATCTTAGAGCTTGGCTGTAGACAATGGATCGTGTGATGTGGTCTGAATGAAAGCTGGAGGCATGTAGGTAAGTATAGCGGTCTGTAGGTTTCCGGTATAGGGTGGTGGTTATGTGACCATCGCTTATTTGCACTGTAGTGTTCAGGAATTGGATCTCTTGTGTGGACTGGTCCAGGCTGAGGTTGATGGTGGGATGGAAATTGTTGAAATCCTGGTGGAATTTCTCAAGGGCTTATTTCCCGTGGGTCCAGATGATGAAGATGTCATCAGTGTAGCGTAAGTAGAGATGAGGCATTAGGGGACGAGTGCTGAGGAAGCGTTCTAAGTCAGCCATAAAAATGTTGGCATACTGTGGAGCCATGCGGGTACGCATAGCAGTGCCACTAACTTGAAGGTATACATTGTCCCCAAATATGAAATAGCTGTGGGTGAGGACAAAGTCACGTCACAAGGTTTGCCGTGACATTGTCGGGGATACTGTTCCTGACGGCTTGTAGTCCATCTTTGTGTGGAATGTTGGTGTAGAGGGCTTCTACATCCACACTGACTGGGATGGTGTTTTCTGGAAGACCACCAATTGATTGTAGTTTCCTCAGGAAGTCATTGGTGTCCTGAAGATAGCTGGGAGTGCTCGTAGCATAAGGCCTGAGGAGAGAGTCTACATAGCCAGACAATCCTGCTGTCAGGGTGCCAATGCCTCAGATGATGGGGCGTCCAGGATTTCCAGGTTTATGGATCTTGGGTAGCAGATAGAATACCCCTGGTTGGGTTCTAGGGGTGTGTCTTTGTAGATTTGTTCCTGTGCTTTTTCAGGGAGTTTATGCCCAAATAAATTTGTTAGTCTATAATGTGCCACAAGTACTCCTAGTTGTTTTAGTAAAAGTTTTGTTATCCGGTATGTTGGGGAAATGGGGGGTGCTGGTTAGTCAAAATTTCCAGTTAACTAAGGGTAATACCAATGGAATACCAATTTTCATAGAATTATAATACAATAAAATGAATAAAGTATAAAATAGTATACAGGGACTAATCAATCATAATATCACAGAGTGCATAGTTGGTTGGTTTCTTGAAGCACTTAGGTGTATTGGGGATTGGTCCTGCTTTGAGCAGGGGGTTGGACTAGATGACCTCCTAAGGTCCCTTCCAACCCTGATATTCTATGATTCTATGATTCTATGTATACAGGTAAAGTTTTCTATACAGTAGGTTATCTTTTTTCTAGGGCTGTCAGTTAATAGCAGTTAACACATGAGATAACTCAAAAAAATTAACCATGATTAAAAAAATTAATTGTGATCGCAGTTTTAACCGCACTGTTAAGCAACAGAATACCAATTGAAATATATTAAATATTTTTGAATGCTTTCCTACATTTTCAAATATATTGATTTCAATTACAACATGGAATGCATAGTGTATAGTGCTCCCTCTATCATTTTTACAATGCAAATATTTGTAATAAAAATAATATAAACAAAATAAATAGTATTTTTCAATTCACTTCATACAAGTACCATAGTGCAATCTCTTTATCATGAAAGTGCAACTTACAAATGAAGATTTTTTTTGTTACATAACTGCACTCAAAAACAAAACAATGTAAAACGTTAGAGCTTACATGTCCACTTCGTCCTACTTCTTGTTCGGCCAATCACTAAGACAAATAAATGTGTTTACATTTATGGGCAATAATGTTCATAGAATCATAGAAGATTAGCGTTGGAGTAGACCTCAGGGGGTCATCTAGTCCAAGCAGGACTCAAAGCAGGACCAACACCAACTAAATCATCCCAAACAGGGCTTTGTCAAGCTGGGCCCTAAAAACCTCTAAGGATGGAGATTACACTTCCTCCCTAGGTAACCCATTCCAGTACTTCACCACCCTCCTAGTGAAATAGTGTTTCCTAATATCCAACCTAGACCTCCGCCACTGCAACTTGAGACCATTGCTCCTTCTTCTGTCATCTGACACCACTGAGAACAGCTGAGCTCCATCCCCTTTGGAACCCTCCTTCAGGTAGTTGAAGGCTGCTATCAAATTCCCCTCACTCTTCTCTTCTGCAGACTAAACAAGCCCAGTTCCCTCAGCCTCTCCTCATAAGACATGTGCCCCAGCCCTCTGATCATTTTCGTTGACATCCGCTGGACTCTCTCCAATTTGTCCACATCCTTTCTGTAGTGTGGGGCCCAAAACTAGACGCAATACTCCAGATGTGGCCTCACCAGTGCTGAATAGAGGGGAATAATCACTTCCCTCGATCTGCTGACAATGCTTCTACTAATACAGTGAAACCCTGCTATAACGTGTCCCACGATAACGTGAATTCTGTTATAACTTGGGGCGAGTCTGGCCCCGGCGGCTGCGGCGGGCGTGGGGTGAGTACGGCGGATGCAGGGCGTTCAGGATACATGCCCTGGCAGCTGAAGTATGAGTGACTCTCCCTGCAGTCCCGGCGTGCCCCCGGGGTTCTCGCCTCTATCCCCGGCGGGCACGGGGCGAGTCCGGCGGCCGCAGAGCATTCAGCGACTCTCCCTGCACCCCCTGGGGTTCTCGCCATCCTAGTCCTCCTGCTCCAGCAAACCCCTAGCTTCTGAGTACAGTGGAACCCCACTATAATGCAACCCCACATTTACCACAACAGAATTGTTTGGACCCCAATTATCGCGTTATAGCGGGGTTCCACTGTACAGCCCAATATGTCGTTAGCCTTCTTGGCAACAAGGGCACACTGCTGACTCATATACAGCTTCTCATCCACTGTAATCCCCAGGTCCTTTTCTGCAGAACTGCTGCTTACCCAGTCGGTCCCAAGTCTGTAGCGGTGCATGGGATTCTTCAGTCCTAAGTGGTAAATGTTGCCCGCTTCTTATTTACAATGTCATCAGAAAGTGAGAACAGGCATTCGCCTGGCACTTTTGTAGCCGGTATTGCAAGGTATTTATGTGCCAGATATGCTAAATATTTGTATGCCCCTTCATGCTTCAGCCACCATTCCAGAGGACATTCTTCCATGCTGATGACGCTCATTTTTTTAAAAAAAGTGTTAATTAATTTTTTTATTGTACTCCTTGGGGGAGAATGGTATGTCTCCTGCTCTGTTACCCGTATTCTGCCATATATTTCGTGTTATAGCAGTCTCAGATGATGACCCAGCATGTTCATTTTAAGAACACTTTCACTGCAAATTTGACAAAATGAAAAGAAGATGCCAATGTTAGATTTCTAAAGATAGCTACAGCTCTTGAACCAAGGTTTAAGAATCTGCCGTGCCTTCCAAAATCTGAGAGAGACGAGGTGTGGAGCATGCTTTCAAAAGTCTTAAAAGAGCAACACTCTCATGTGGAAACTATAGAACCTGAACCACCAAAAAAGAAAATCAACCTTCTGCTGGTGGCATCTGACTCAGATGATGAAAATAAACATGCATTAGTCCGCACAGCCTTGGATTGTTATTGACCAGAACCCATCATCAGCATGGATGCATGTCCTCTGGAATGGTGGTTGAAGCATGAAGGGACATACAAATCTTTAGCGCATCTGGCATGTAAATATCTTGCAATCTCGGCTACAACAGTGCCATGAGAACGCCTATTCTCACTTTCAGGTGACATTGTAAACAAGGAGCGGGCAGCATTATCTCCTGCAAATCTAAACAAACTTGTTTGTCTTAGCGATTGGCTGAACAACAAGTAGGACAGAGTGGACTTGTAGTCTCAAGTTTTACATTGTTTTATTTTTGAATGCTGTTTTTTGTACATAATTCTACATTTGCAAGTTCAGTTTTCATGGTAAAGAGATTGCACTACAATACTTGTATGAGGTGAATTGAAAAATACTATTTCTTTTGCTTTTTACAGTGCAAATATTTGTAATAAAATGAATATAAAGTGAGCACTGTACACTTTGTATTCTGTGTTATTGAAATCAATATATTTGAAAATGTAGAAAACATCCAAAATATTTAAATAAATGGTATTCTATTATTGTTTAACAGTGCAAGTAATCACACGATTAATCACGGTTCATTTTTTTAATCGTGTGATTAATCACAATTAATTTTTTTAAATGCCTGACAGCCCTTCTTATGACAATACATATCACTATGGGCAGTGCATGGCATACACTCACATCACCAAAAATACACTTAACAGTAAACCTATACTGAACATAATTCAGTCTTTCTTTGATGATTCAGAAGGCCCTTCAGTGTCATGCAGTGCCTCAGGGTCATCATTTTCAACATCAATTATCCGTGTAGATGTAGAAGGTGTAGGAGATTGGGCTGAATCTATAATGAGCTTACGACACAAGCTGGAAGCTACTTTATTGAATAAATCCCTGATATCAGCTAGCTTACTTGTCTTCTGCCTCTTTTGCATAAAAGTAGAGTGCAGAATGTGCAATGCATAATCTCCTGGGTAGCATGCTAGTCCCAGTTACTAGACTGAAGATTTGTATTGGGAGATATCAGAAATGCCGGTTAATAAAGCCTTCTGGTTGATATACTGCCAGATAACCCAGCTTTTACTGTATTCAGAAATTGGCAAATTCATTTGAACAAAATAAAAATAAAATCCCAAAGCTTCAACTACATCCAGAGGGAAAGGTTTTGATGAAATGAAGACACTACAAGTACCAAAATGCCACAAGAAGCAATGCTATTCTAGTTCGGTTGGGGGGGAAGGAGCTCAATAACGTAGAATGGTGTGTGCAAATGTTAATGTTATACCACTGCTATTGACTGGAGGGAACAATGCATAGAGAGTGCTTCTGCAGAGTTTGGTAAAAAAGGGAGTATGCTCAGAGTGTGGCAGCACTTCCCTTTCTGGGGATGTTGGCAGGGTCCAAAGATGAGGTTTTTAAAACTGCCTGTGAGGCGGGAAGGTCCCATAGCTTAGGCTGTAGCCCAAGACCAGAAGTCTACACTACAATGAAACAACCCTGCAACCCAAGCCCCAGGAGACCAAATCAGCTGGCACTGGCCAGCCACAACTTTTATTTACATCACCTATCTCCCATTGAAACTCAATTAGTCAATCACTTAGGTGCTTTTAAAATCCCAGCCCAAGTGCATTATTGTCCCTTATACCCATAGGAGATGGGAGCGGGGAGACTTGGGCCATAAATATCTAGAACAAAATGTCTTTCTTACGTAGAAATTCTTGATAGAAATTAATTGACTTATGTTTTACTTTTACAAAATATTTCCCTTCAATTTTTTATCACTTTCTTCAGTAATTTTGAAACCAAAACAGCCTGTTTTTTAATTTGCAAGAGTTGTTTCAAGAATTAAAAAGGGGGTGGGAGGATGAGGAGGGAAAGGCAATGAGAAAATAAATGGTGGAAAGAAGTTGGCCAATAGGATGACTTTCCTTTTAATTTTAACTCATTCTGTGAAAAGGAGTTAAACTTGAATCCATTGCCAAGAACTAGGGCTAACATATGAGAGCAAGTTGAGTATGAGGGTGTGAGAGAGAAGACAAACTGCCATCCAGCACCACAGGATTTACCTAAAACCTTTGGGTTTAGCTAACTCTGCCCTGCTATACCTGTAGCCGAGGCCAGGCCTAGAAGGCGGGATAAAGAAGGGAGTCTGGCTCAGTTGGGGGCTGACTGGCAAGGAGGCAGGAGCTCTCTGTCTGCCTGACTGAAGGGATGGATTAGGGACGTGCCAGCAAGTGCAGCCACTTGAGGCAAGTAAGGGTTCCCCTGCCAAGGGGGGCCTGCAAATAAGTCTCAGCCACAGGGTAACTGGGCTAGTGGGGCCAAGCCCCAAACTGAATAGACTTGTAGGAAGTAGCCCAGGGAATCTGGTCTTGACTCGCTGGGAGGGAGATTCATCTCCCCTGTTCAGGGATTGACCTACACAGGGCCCTGGGCTGGGACCTGATGGAGAGGAAGGGCCTGGGTCCCCCTACCATTCAGTCTGTAAGGCCAGAGGGGAAGACCAGTGATCTAGCTACTAGTCCACCCAGCCATGGAAGACTCTGTCACAGAGGGGTAGGATTCATAGGAAAAAATAGTCAAGTTACCTGCTGAAAGCAAGAAAAATCAGAAGGAAAAACGTCAGTGAGTGGATTATAGAGTAGAACGCAACGTGCTAATCTAGGAGGCAGATCAATTTTAGTATCAGAGGGGTAGCCGTGTTAGTCTGGATCTGTAGAAGCGACAAAGGGTCCTGTGGCACCTTATAGACTAACAGAGGTATTGGAGCATAAGCTTTCGTGGGTGAATACCCACTTCATCGGATGCAAGCAGTGGAAATGTCCAGGGGCAGATATAAATGTGCAGGGAAGACTTAGGCTAGAGATAACGAGGTTAGCTCAATCAGGGAGGGTGAGGCCCTCTTCTAGCAGCTGAGGTGTGAATACCAAGGGAGGAGAAACTGCTTTTGTAGTTGGCTAGCCATTCATAATCTTTGTTTAATCCTGAGATGATGGTGTCAAATTTGCAAATGAACTGAAGCTCTATTGTTTCTCTTTGGAGTCTGGTCCTGAAGTTTTTTTGCTGCAGGATGGCTACCTGTAAATCTGCTATTGTGTGGCCAGGGAGATTGAAGTGTTCTCCAACAGGCTTTTGTATATTGCCATTCCTTATATCTGATTTGTGTCCATTTATCCTTTTGTGTAAGGACTGTCCAGTTTGGCCGATGTACATAGCAGAGGGGCATTGCTGACACATTATGGCGTATATTACATTGGTGGATGTGCAGGTGAATGAACCGGTGATGGTGTGGATGATCTGGTTAGGTCCTGTGATAGTGTCCCTGGTGTAGATATGTGGGCAAAGTTGGCATCGAGGTTTGTTGCATGGATTGGTTCCTGAGTTAGAGTTATTATGGTGCGGTGTGTAGTTGCTGGTGAGAATATGGTTCAGGTTGGCAGGCTGTCTGTGAGCGAGGACTGGCCTGCCTCCCAAGGCCTGTGATTAACACAGGAACAAATCAACATACCCTTAGAGCCCCGACCGGGGTTATTCTACCTACTACCCAAGATCCACAAACCTGGAAATCCTGGACGCCCCATCATCTCGGGCATTGGCACTCTCACTGAAGAACTGTCCGGATATGTGGACTCTCTACTCAGACCCTACGCCACCAGCACTCCCAGCTATCTCCGTGACACCACTGATTTCCTGAGAAAACTACAATGCATTGGTAATCTTCCAGAACACACCATCCTAGCCACCATGGATGTAGAGGCTCTCTACACTAACATCCCACACACAGATGGAATACAAGCTGTCAGGAACAGCATCCCTGATGATGCCACAGCACAACTGGTTGCTGAACTCTGTGATTTTATCCTCACGCACAATTATTTCAAATTTGGTGACAATATATACCTCCAGACCAGTGGCACCGCTATGGGCACCCGCATGGCCCCACAATATGCCAACATTTTTATGGCCGACCTGGAACAACGCTTCCTCAGCTCTCATGCACTCACCCCCCTTCTCTATCTATGCTACATCGATGACATCTTCATCATCTGGACCCATGAGAAAGAAACTCTGGAAGAATTCCACCACGATTTCAACAGCTTCCACCCCACCATCAACCTCAGCCTGGACCATCTACACGGGAAGTCCACTTCCTAGACACCACGGTTCAAGTAAGCAATGGTCACATTAACACTACCCTATACCGAAAACCCACCGACCACTATGCCTACCTACGTGCCTCCAGCTTCCATCCCGGACACACCACACGATCCATTGTCTACAGCCAAGTGCTGAGGTACAACCGTATTTGCTCCAACCCCTCAGACAGAGATCAACACCTACAAGATCTTCACAAAGCATTCTCAAAACTATGAGACCTGCATGAGGAAATAAGGAAACAGATCAACAGGGCCAGATGTGTACCCAGAAGCCTCTTGCTGCAAGACAAGCCGAAGAAAGAAACCAACAGAACTCCACTGGCCATCACTTACAGTCCTCAGCTAAAACCTCTCCAATGGATCATCAGTGATCTACAACCCATCCTGGACAATGACCCCTCACTTTCACAGGCCTTGGGAGGCAGGCCAGTCCTCGCTCACAGACAGCCTGCCAACCTGAACCATATTCTCACCAGCAACTACACATCGCACCATAATAACTCTAACTCAGGAACCAATCCATGCAACAAACCTCGATGCCAACTTTGCCCACATATCTACACCAGGGACACTATCACAGGACCTAACCAGATCATCCACACCATCACCGGTTCATTCACCTGCACATCCACCAATGTAATATACGCCATAATGTGTCAGCAATGCCCCTCTGCTATGTACATCAGCCAAACTGGACAGTCCTTACGCAAAAGGATAAATGGACACAAATCAGATATAAGGAATGGCAATATACAAAAGCCTGTTGGAGAACACTTCAATCTCCCTGGCCACACAATAGCAGATTTACAGGTAGCCATCCTGCAGGAAAAACAACTTCAGGACCAGACTCCAAAGAGAAACAATAGAGCTTCAGTTCATTTGCAAATTTGACACCATCATCTCAGGATTAAACAAAGATTATGAATGGCTAGCCAACTACAAAAGCAGTTTCTCCTCCCTTGGTATTCACACCTCTGCTGCTAGAAGAGGGCCTCACCCTCCCTGATTGAGCTAACCTCATTATCTCTAGCCTGACTCTTCCCTGCACATTTATATCTGCCCCTGGTCATTTCCACTGCTTGCATCCGATGAAGTGGGTATTCACCCACGAAAGCTTATGCTCCAATACCTCTGTTAGTCTATAAGGTGCCACAAGACCCTTTGTCGCTTCATCAAATTTTAGGTAGTTCTAGAAAGGGTTGTGTTCTGCTGCATTGCAAGGGGTAAATTCAGTTCTGAGTTATACCGGTGTAACTCTCAATGACTTAATTCTAACTGAGAGCAGAAGTGTTTACAAAAGGCTTATTAACAGTAAGGACCTGAAAATCACTAGAAACATAAAGTAAATGACTAAACACAAAGCAAAATGTAAAGTGAAAAAGTGACAATTAGGCATTGCAAAATATTAAGAGGTTCTAATGGAAGAAAAGGCTATTGCTCTAGTCAAAAGACAATGGGAATATAGGCTTCATTCTAGCTGTTTGGGTTTTTTTAATAGGTATCTTCAAAGCGAAGATCCTTTGTCAGTGGCTATGGGTACACGCATGGCCCCACAGTATGCTAACATTTTTATGGCTGACTTAGAACAATGCTTCCTCAGCTCTCATCCCCTAACACCCCTACTCTATTTGCTCTACATTGATGACATCTCATCATCTGGACCCATGGAAAAGAAACCCTTGAGAAATTCCACCAGGATTTCTCCAATTTCCATCCCACCATCAACCTCAGCCTGGACCAGTCCACACAAAAGATCCACTTCCTGGACACTACAGTACTAATTAGCGTTGGTCACATAAACACCACACTATACTGGAAACCTACTGACCGCTATACTTGCCTACATGCCTCCAGCTTTCATTCAGACCACATCACGCGATCCATTGTCTACAGCCAAGCTCTAAGATACAACCACATTTTCTCCAATCCCTCAGACAGAGACAAACACCTACAAGATCTCTATCAAGCATTCTTAAAGCTACAATACCCACCTGCTGAAGTGAAGAAACAAATTGACTGAGCCAGAAAAGTACCCAGACGTCACCTATTACAGGACAGGCCCAACAAAAAAAGTAACAGGACGCCACTAGCCATCACCTTCAGCCCCCAACTAAAACCCCTCCAGCGCATCATCAAGGATCTACAACCTATCCTGAAAGATGATCCCTTACTCTCACAGACCATGGGACATGGTCCAGTCCTCACTTACAGACAGCCCCCCAACCAGAAGCAAATACTCACCAGCAATCATACACAGATTTGATCTGTTATTCTTCTATAATGATTATTATCAGACCTAGTCAAAAATGTTCAATCTAAGCTTTCTTCCTATGGAGAAGAGGATTTTCAACTAAATGAACATTTTTGTGGAAAGGGTCTGCTTTCCTCAATTTTTTTCCAGCCAACCAAAAACCCATAAACTGAACATTTTATAATTGTCAAAATTTTCATGAAAAAACAAATGAAAGTTTTCTCATTTTTATTAAAAAAATTTAGTGACAAAAATATTTTCTGACCAGCTCTATTTATTACCCTAATTACAGTGTTCTTTGCAGTGTTCTTGTAGGTGTGTTGGTCTCAGGATACGTGAGAGACAAGGTACGTGAGTTAATATCTTTTATTGGACCAATTTCTCTTGGTGGAAGGGACAAGCTTCTGAACTTCACAGAGTTCTTCTTCAAATCTGTGGAAGGTAACTTGAATGTCTGAGCAAAATATAAGTTTGGACAGATTGTTAAGCATAAGGAGTTCACACATAGGAGACCAGCTGTAAGAGACCACGTAAAATGAAGTGGACAATTGAGAGTTGTCAGGCAGCAAAGTGTGTTGTTCTTCTTTATTCAGCTAAGCCAAGTTTCCAGAGTGATGGTTAATAAGAAAGATACAATAACATTGTGAGGTTGTCATTAGCGTAGCCAGGGGGGGAGCAGGGGGAGCGGCTGCTCCCCCTTGAGCAGAAGCGGGGAAGCTGAGCCTTTTTTCAGCAGCACTAAAAAAAGGCGCTGCTTCTTTTTAAGCACCGCTTCTTGCACTCAACCAGCGGCGCTCCGGGTCTTCGGTGGCATTTTGGCAGGGGGGCAGAGCCCGTGCAATGAAGTTTCCCGCCCTAGGCGAAACTTCCTTGCACCAACCCTGCACCGCCCCGCGCCCAGCAAGCTCCCCCGCCCGCGGGAGCTCAGCCCCCCCGCTACGGAAGCTGAGCAGGGAGCCAGGGGGTGGCTCCTCGGAGCTGCCCCCGGCTCGCAGCTCAGGCGCTGAGGGGGGGCAGCGAGGCGGCTTCCCACTCAGGTGCTGAGGGGGGCGCAGCAGGGCAGGGTGCTCGCCGCGGCTGCCCTGGGTGCAGCGGGGCCGCTGCCCCCGGCTCCCCGCTCAGGCGCTGAGCGGGGAGACAAGGGGCAGCCGCGGCAAGCAGCCTCTTGTCTCCCCACTCAGCAGCTCAGCTGGGAGACAAGGGGCAGCCGCAGCAAGCCGCCCCTTGTCTCCCCACTCAACAGTTCAGCAGGGAGACAAGGGGAAGCCGCAGCAAGCTGCCCCTTGTCTCCCCGCTGAGCAGCTCAGCCGCTGAACGGGGAGACAAGGGGCAGCCGCGGCAAGCAGCCCCTTGTCTCCCCGCTCAGCAGTTCAGCGGGGAGACAAGGGGAAGCTGCAGCAAGCCGCCCCTTGTCTCCCCGCTCAGCAGCTCAGCGGGGAGACAAGGGGAAGCCGCAGCAAGCCGCCCCGTGTCTCCCCGCTCATCAGCTCAGCCGCTGAGCGGAGAGGCAGCGGGCAGCCGCCCGCTGCCCCCCAAATCTTGGTGCCCTAGGCGACCGCCTAGGGTCTCCTAGTGGGCGCGCCCACCCTGGCAGGGGGGTACCACATCCACCAAAGACCTGGAGTGAGCCGCCAAAGATCCGGAGCGCCGCCGGGTGAGTACAGGGGGAGGCGCCTTTTTATAGCGCCACTCCCCCTGCGCTCGGGACCTGGCTGCGCTACTGGAGGTTGTGTATATACTGTGGTGCCCATTCATTTACTCAAAACAACTTCAAAGGAGCTGCACAAATTTACACCAGTTGGGGATCTGGTCCCTTATATGTAACCTAGGCCTACAAGTTATACCAATGCAAGCACCCAAAGCATTTTCTGGTGCCAAACATTATAGAGACTGATTTCCTCCATTGCTTTGTATGTGGTGTAAGTATTTAGGCATTGATTCACCAAGGCCTTAAGCACTTAACTTTAAGCCCACCAGCAGTCCATTAAAGTTTTAATATTCTTCAGTTCTGAAGACAAATCAGTTATAAGCCTAACTACCTTGCTGAAGCAGGGCCTTAGATTTCAGTAAAGTAAATGCAAAGTGGGTGTAAAATGCTCCCACTCTGATGTGGTCATGATTTATATTCACTTTGCACAGATGTAAATGACTACATAAGGTGAAGGAACAGGCCCTGTTACTTTTTACCTGATGTGAAGTGTTTGGCACCCTTTTGTGAGCTCTGGTTGAGATTTTCATTCCTTTCAGTTACTTGTGTGTCTAAATCCCCCTGTCAGTTTTGAACTTCTCAGTGGTATTCTCAAATTTATGTTAATGTTTAATCTCTAAATGTTATTACTTATATATATTATTAATGTTCTGAAAAGCCTGGGATGTTTCCTATTTAGGGGGTTTGCTTTGTCTGATTTCTGCCAGGCTATTCCTTAACTCCCAGTAAAATTTTCTCCCAGAGAAAGAAGTATTTCAGTGACATCAAAAACCTGGTACTTCTTACTGAAAAGTCCCCGAAAGCAAAATATTCAAATCCTGGAGTCTTTGAGAAGATGTATGCTTTTTTCTGACTATTATACAGTAAGTATATGGTATTTTTTTAACAAAAGCTGAATTAAATTGTTCAAATAAATATTGCCCCAACTTGATTTCTGACATAAATGATATAGGAAAGGGGCCAAACTGCTATGCACATAAACTGCTCCTGAACTGCAGTGTGCTTTTTGTGGCACCGGTCTGCTGTGACCTTGATTCTTCTTGCCAGACAGCCCAGATAAAATGAATCCTGACAGAAATAATTTTCTTGAGAAAAGTGGAAGAGTTAATAGGGGGAACTGAACCTGTATATCCCTGTATGCTCGAGTGATGGAGGTTCTGTTTACATAATGTAGTGACACTATAAAATGGTACAAAATTATGCATAGCACTGCTTAGTCTGACATTCTAGTGCAGCAGGAATGTTAGTGGAGATAAAAACATACAAGTAAAGTGGCAGGGCTTTTTATGCTAATTTTCAAATGTGTCACACATCCTGGAGAAAGACCAAAAGGAGATGTGGAATCTATACTTAAACAAGATTGTTAAACAGGGTTAGGATTATATGATAATACTTTAAAACAAAGCAAAACGAGCTCTTCCACAGCCTAAAGGACCAGATCCTCAGCTGGTGTAAAGAGACATAGACCTGTTGACTTCAATGGAGCTATGCAAATTTATAGCAGCTGAGAATCTGGTCAGAATACTTTATCTTGAGACTCACATCTGTCTTGGTACCATCTAGTTAAAAGTCCCATGGTTCTATTTGAAAAGTTCCATTGTGCAGGGTAGAAAACAAGCATTTTCTTAATAAACCAGGTCATAGTTCGGTTTATGTGGAAATTTTTAGGCAAAAATATCAGTGAAAATTGGAGCAATTTTGTTACTGGTGATTTTGCACTCACACATTTTTCCCTTTTTTTTTTTGGATGAAATACCACCATAGGGATTTTCACATAGAAAACATGCAAAGAAACTCTCGATGGTTTGCTATGTTCTTACGATCACTGACTTTATTCTGCTTCACTTCCATCTTCTTTGTTGTGTTCTTTTATTCTGGTCTTCATTTCATTGCCTGCCTTCATTGCTCTAGCCCATCTACAGTGTCTGAAGTGAGAAATGGAAGACCTAGAGCATAAGTGGAGACTTGGATTACTAATATCAGCTTGGCTAAAGAACTATGCAGGAACATCACCCTGCCATATACGGCTGAAAGAGAACCACCTGCACACTGATCCTCAGTGCACTTAAAAGAACGGTTGCATAAAACTCTGGCTACTCACATTATATAAAGCCAGGGGGAGGACGGAAGTCCCTGGGAAATCATGACTACAGTATGAAGGGATCTGATCCTGCCAATACTGAATGACATGAGTAAGAATCATGAAGTCAAATCCAATGCCCACTGAAGATTATGAAAAGACTTCCTTTGATTTAAAGGGGCTTTGGGTCAGGCTCACTGGGAGTAATTATTTCCATTATCTTCAGTGCGACTATTTGAATGAGTAAGAACAATTTACACCAATTAATGTGCTGGATCAAGCCCTAACTTTTTAAACATACAGATGCCAAATGTTGGCCAGCTTCTCAACTGGCGTAAATAAGCATTGAATCAGTGAATGTATGGCAATTTTTATGAGCTGAGTTTACAACATAAAATATTTCCTGACCTTTAAAGAAGCCTGGCAACAGCAAGTCTGCATGATGCAATTCATGGCCGTGATGAATTAATGTGTTGTATTTGCAACAAGTTTCGAAGTTTCATTGAGTTTCATTAATATAATAAAATAAGCAACTTTTTGTGTTATGCATACCCCTTCTCTATGAAAGTCAAACACAAAACTGGTGTATTTGAGGGGTGCATTCTATGCCCTTTAACAACTGCTTTCTCAGCGGCAGGAGAATGTATATTCTATTGATACAGAGAAACCAATTCTTATTTCCGTCATGTACAATAGGCAGGATGATCAATATGCAGGTGTACAGTCCAAACAATCAATTACCTAGAGACAAAACTATTCAAGTAATCACCACACATACAGCAATGCAAAGATCAGGTGAATCTTAAGGAGTTAATTTTATGGATCTTCGAGTTTGGGTAATTTAAGATTTAATTAATTAACTGAATTTTACCTCAAGTGTCTTACAAAATCTCCAGACCATTTTTTCCACAAAAGACTGAACTGCACAAGTCAGAGTCATCAGCATATGTGGTTCTGAAGCTGCTTGTTTCCAAGACAATGTATCACATTACTGATATATATTACAAATGGCATGGGTCTTAAAATAAATCTATATGGCATGCCTTTCTCATTACATCAGGTTGAATTTGTTTTATATCATTTGCATATTGCATTCACCGGGACACACAATTCTGAAAACCACCCAAGGCCACTCAATTAATATCAGAGTCAAGCAACCTTTAAATTAATAATGAGCAATTGGATGCATCACAGGCTTTAGTTAAATCTTCAAAAAAAGCAGTGTTTGTCTATAACCCAAAGACTAATTTATAGACATGGTTGATGCAGTGACAGTACCATGTAAGAGATCTAAATCCTGACTTGAAGCACCCTTGAAATATCATGACATCACCCTACTTTTCCCTACATACCTTCAGTTTGTAATGTCTTTTTCTTTTGGAGAGCCATGGAACTCTTTGTAAATACAGACCAGTTAGAATTGAGTTATGTTATGGATATCTGTACATACATCACCACCATAAAACGCAAAAGCAAAAACTGTCATTATTTCAATACCTGCTCATCAGGAATAATATAACTTTGCACTTACCTAGCATGTTTAAATTAAAGATCTCAAAGCACTTTACAAACATTAACTAGGGAAGCCTGACACTGGTGAGATAGATTATTAATAACCATTTTAGAGATGGCCAGAATAAGATACTGTGAGAAAAATTCCAGAAGGGGTGGTGCAAAGATAAGAATTTGTGTAACTGTAATCTGTATCTGCATGCACAATTATGGTTGCCCATGAACATTGAATATTTCTACCGCATGTCATTTGCCTGTACAAATATGTTTTTTTCTATGCCCCATTGTGGTATCTGCATACTTAAATATACATATAGTAGTGCTGTGTAAATAACAGATTATTTGATTTGTTGGAAGTTCCAAAAAATGTGGAAAAAATAGTTTTGGGTCCTCCTGAAACCATTTCTTTTCAAAATTGTTGGTGAAACAAAAAGTAGAAAAAAATAGTTTGGGGTCAAAAGAAACATTTCATTTCCATTATTTTTATTTTTTTTTATAAAAGTGAAGGACCTTTCTATTTTTAATTTTAAAACATTTAATTTTTTCAGAACTTTTTGTTGGTTATGGTTTTTTTTTACCAAAACCCATTCAATGAAAACAATTTGAATTTGTGAAATGGTTTAGTCAATCCCTATCAGGGTTCCCTCCCCAATCTGAACTCTGGGGTACAGATGTGGGGACCCACATGAAAGACCCCCTACATTTATATTCCACCAGCTTAAGTTAAAAACTTCCCCAAAGCACAAATTCCTTTCCTTGTCCTTGGACAGTATTGCTGCCACCACCAAGTGATTTAAACAAACATTCAGGGAGGGGCCACTGGGAGCCCTATCTCCCCCAAAATATCCCCCCAAGTTCCTTCACCCCCTTTCCTGGGGAGGCTTGAGAATAATATACTAACCAATTGGTTACAAAGTGAGCACAGATCAAACCCCATGGTCTTTAGGACACTGAAAGTCAATCAGGTTCTTAAAAGAAGAATTTTATTTAAAAAAAAGTAAAAGAATCACACCTATGAAATCAGGATGGAAGGTAACTTTACAGGGCAAATAAAAAGACTTAAAACACAGAGGATTCCCCCGCCTAGGCTTAGCTTCAAAGTTACAAAAACAGGAATAAAACTCCCTCTTAGCATAGGGAAAATTCACAAGCTAAAATAAAAGATAATCTTTAAAAGATAACATTTCCTTGCTATTACTTACAATTTGTGTAACTTTAGATGTATCATTTCAGGATCTTGTTAGGAGATGTTTTTTCCTGCCCTGGTCTCTCTCTCTGTCAGAGAGAGAACACACAAAGAACAAACAAAACTTTCCCCCTCCCCCAGTTTGAAAGTATCTTCTTTCCCCATCGGTCCCTCTGGTCAGGTGCCAACTAGATTAATTGAAATGATTAACCCCTTACAGGTAAGTGATTCTGTACCTCTGTCCAGGAGGGATTTTATATTACTGCATACATAAAGGTTGTTACCCTTCCCTTTATATTTATGACAATCCCATTCTGTATTTTTTTGGCAAAGAAAAGGGTAAGCCAAATTTTTTTTGCCCAGCTCTAATATGTACAGACTTTAACCTCTACCTTCATGACATCTTGATTCAAGGAAGTGGCAGTAAATGAGTTGCCCAAAGCTATACAGTGAGTCAGGAACAAAAACCATGGGTCTGGTACTAGCATAAGTGAGATCAGAATCAGGTACCATAACACCATGCCTTATGTATTAACCACTAGGTCATAAGCTCTCACTGGAGAAAGAAGAGGAAAGTTTGAAAACAGGTGAAAAGACAAGTTCTGCTTTCCCATAGCAAATAAAACATTCAGCTCCTTTACTTCTCATAGAGGAGAGATGAATAAAGCACATACGGAGTTTCTAGCCCAAGCTGATTTTCAAATGTGCTTTTCCAAAAAGACAAAATGTCCGTCAGTGTCTTGCTCTTAACTCCCATACCTAACAAACGTCAGGTCTGAGTCACCTCAAATCTGATTCAACTGTTCCCATCTAACACAGGTCCACACATTGAAAATTTCAAATGTATTAGTTTAGCGTGGGCAATACTATAGAGCAGCAGTGTCCAATACGTTCGCCACTAGCCAGTAGGCGATTGAATTGCGGCTAATGCATGTGGCTTTTTTATAATGTGGCTTATAAGAAAAATTCAAAACCACAAATGTGGCTAGCAGTGTGGCTAGCATTGAATTTCTATTGGACACTGCTGCTATAGAGGAAAATAGTTAATATTGGACTCAGAATGGAAAGCTAATAGTTATTAAAGCCTACCTGCTTCTCCCCTGTGCTTTAGAAACTATGGTGTACTTCCAAAAGCAAACAGTGGTTATGCAAACCTGCCAAGTCTGTTGGAGTGTTGATTGTTATGCCAGAGTTAATAGCAGGCATGTAATGTTTGCATAATGCAGATGGAGTTTTCTGAAGTTTCTACTTCAGAAATGAATAACTTCTAAAATATGGTGCCCTGTCTTGAAAATGCCAAAGGGCACTATGGGGTTGCCAGAATGTAATGAACAAACCTAATCTGAGGTATCTATGCCTCACCTTTATGCAAATATGATGGGATTGAAAACTGTGCTGTAAAAATACTTTGATCAAGGAAACTATTGAAATTATTACAATCTCATGTCTCCAAATTGATGTGTCCAATTCATCTTCTAAGTTTGGCATCAAACTTCCCTTCTGGTGCTGCTCCCCACCCTCACATATACACCCTGCATGCTAATTTGCAGTCTGACAGGACTGTTAAGTGACCATTTTAGAGGGGAACCAATATTTCTCTTTATGATAGACAGGCTGGTCACCATGGACATAATAGAATTACTTCCCTAAAGTCCCATGAATGCCAATCTGAATACTTCTTGGGTTCTCTGTCAGAGAGAGACATATAACAACATCAAAAACAGGGAAATTCAAATAGTTCAGAGTTAACAGGCTTGTTTTTCCAGGGCTTTGGCCTAAGGTCAAAATGACAATGAAGCATTGAAAAATTCCCGTCTAAGAGAAGAAAGGAGTGTGGGTTGTAAGCAGCTGCACAAAAGGGACACCCTGTCCGAGATGCCAAAAGGGGCAGAGAATGCTGCAGAGTTGCGGGACTGAGATGGAGGATCTGCAGGAGGTGCCTGAGGCAGCTGGCCTCAGCTAAGCTTTGAGAGAGGTGATGAGCTTCAGGCAAGACCCAGGCCAATCTCCTGAGGGTTTACCCCTTTTCTCCACTTGCTGTGTATGTTTCAGCTCCTGGAGAGCAGTGTCTTGCAAGTGCCAAATCCAGTTGGGCCTGTTAGGTTCACGCAGCTTGAAACACGGGAGCCGCCACCCCAGAATCCAGTCTGAGGGTGGTAGAACCACAAGGGTCCAGCCAGAGAGAGGTAGAGAAACCTGTCACCTGAAGGGTGCACATGTGAGGAAATGCAAGAGGATATAAGGAACCACACTCCCATAACCATGGCAGGATGGTAAAAATAGGGGGTGTTATGCCCTGGTGATCCAGTCTAAAATGGGGTCAACCAAGGAGTTCCACTCTGCGAGAAGCTCAGGGCATGGCTTGGCACTTGGAAAGAGTGTCCACAGGAAAGACTGGGGAAGAGAACACAGATGCAGCTTGCCTCTGAGCCATCACATGATGTACCAGGGCCTGATTAGCGCAGGCATGGAAACCAGACATGTGACAATTAATTATTTCTAAGGCCTGGTCTACACTCAGAGTTTATATCGAATTTAGCAGCGTTAAATTGAATTAACCCTGCACCCGTCCACACAATGAAGCCATTTATTTTGATATAAAGGGCTCTTAAAATCGATTTCTGTACTCCTCACCGACGAGGGGATTAGCTTTAAAATCGATATTGCTGTGTCGAATTAGGGTTAGTGTGGACGGAATTAGATGCTAATAGCTCCAGGAGCTATCCCACAGTGCACCACTGCGACCTCTCTGGACAGCAGTCCCAGCTCGGATGCCCTGGCCAGGTAAAGCCCCAGGTAAAGCCCTGGGAACATTTGAATTTCATTTCCTGTTTGGCCAGTTTGAATTTCATTTCCTGTTTGGCCAGCGTGGCAAGCTCAGCAGCACAGGTAACGATGCAGAGCTCTTCAGCAGAGGTGACCATGCAATCCCAGAATAGAAAAAGGGCTCCAGCATGGACCGAACGGGAGGTGTTAGACCTGATAACAGTCTGGGGAGATGAATCCGTGCTAGCAGAGCTAGCATCGAAAAGACGTAATGCAAGAATCTATGAAAAAATCGCCAAGGCCATGACGGAAAGAGGATACAGCAGGGATGCAAGGCAGTGCCGCGTTAAAATTAAGGAGCTGAGACAAGTGTACCAGAAGACCAAAGAGTCAAATGGACGCTCCGGGTCATATCCCCAGACATGCCGCTTTTATGCTGCGCTGCATGCCATCCTAGGGGGGACACCACCACTACCCCACCCATGTCCGTGGACTCCGTGGATGGGGTATTCTCATCACTCACTTCCTCTGATGTTTTTGCGGATGGGGCAGATGAAGATGGGAATGATGAGGATGAGGTGGTCGACAGCGCTCTGCAGGGCGATTTCCCTGAAAGCCAGGAACGTTTCCTCACCCTGACAGAGATCCCCTCCCAACCTTCCAAAGGCAGTATTCCGGACTGTGAAGCTGGAGAAGGCACATCAGGTGAGTGTATCTTTCCAATAGAAAAGACATGGTTGTAAAGCAATTGGTTTTTAATGGTTACTTTGCCCTGAGGACTTGGGATGCATTCCTCGCCAGTAGGGCTACTGGAAAAGTCTGTTAACATGTCTGGGGATGGAGCGGAAATCCTTCAGTGACATCTCCATGAAGCTCTCCTGTAGGTACTCTAAAAGCCTTTGCAGAAGGTTTCTGGGGAGAGCAGCCTTATTGCGTCCTCCATAGTAGGAAACATGGTAGCAAGTACTCTGGTATCATTGCACAGCAAAGACTGGCAGCATACGGCCCCGGAGTTTGCTGGCATTCAAGCAACATCCGTTCTTTCTCTGTCTGTGTTATCCTCATCAGAGTCATATTATTCATGGTGACCTGTTTGAAATACGGGAATTTAATTACGAGGACATTCAGAGGTGGCCGTTTCTACTGGGCTGTTTGCCTGTTCCTGAAAAGAAATCCTCCCCACAGTTTCCAGCCACGTGGTGCGGGAGGGGAGGGTGATCATTCATGCTGGGCAGTTCGCGTTCGGGTAGCAGGGAGCTTCCCTGATATCAGCCACGCGGTGGGAGCGGTGAGGGGGATCGTTCAGGCTGGGCAGTTGGCGTTCAGCTAGCAGGGAGCTTCCCTGATACCAGCCATGCGGTGGGAGCGGTGAGGGGGATCGTTCAGGCTGGGCAGTTGGCGTTCAGCTAGCAGGGAGCTTCCCTGATACCAGCCACGCGGTGGGAGCGGTGAGGGGGATCGTTCAGGCTGGGCAGTTGGCGTTCGGCTAGCAGGGAGCTTCCCTGATACCAGCCCCGTGGTGGGAGTGGGGAGGGGGCCATTCAGACTGAGCAGTTGGCTTTCGGCTAGCAGGGAGCTTCCCTGATACCAGCCACACTTTTGGGTGATGGTGAAAGCTAGCATCCCAGAGAATGGGATGGCTGGAGTTACTTTGTTTTGAGTTCCTTGGCTTTGAGTGTGAAAGGAGGGCGCTGCTGTTAATTAAGGTTTCCGAGGCCGAAAGTCTATGGCTTACCAAGGCCGCCTGCTAGCCGAATTCCGTTTCCCAGCCCTGCATGTGTGATCTGTACACCAAAGCCCCAGGCACTCAATATAAAGATGCAAAATGCGACCTTGTACTGAAAGTATATTTGGGAGGTACTGTGAATGGTGCTGTTCAACGCGAAAGAGTATATACATTGTTCTGTAAAATGTATCTATTTAAAAAATTCACTCCCTTTTTTTCATCCCACAGCTGCAACTGTCCCTAGGCTTCCCCCAGCATCTCCCTCCCAAAGGCTGTCACAGATAAGGCGGAGAAAGAAATGCACATGCGACGAGATGTTCTCTGAGCTAATGCAGTGCTCCCACAGTGAAGTAGCTCAGCAGAATGTGTGGAGGGACAAAATTTCCCAGTACAAGGAAGCGGCCAGTGAAAGGGGGGACAGGAAGGACGCTCGTGCTGAGAGGTGGCGGCAGGAAGACCAGAGGGTAACTGAGGAGATGCTTGGGCTACTGCGGGAGCAAACCGACGCGCTCTGGCTTCTGGTAGATGTTCGGCAGGAACGCAGGCAGGATCACTGACCGCTGCTGCAGCACATCTGTAACTGCCCTCACCCCTCCCCAAGTCCCATAGCCTCCTCACCCAGAGTCCCCAAGATTCGGGGGGCGGGGGGGAAGGCAACGTGCAAACAACCACTCCACCCCTGCGGATTGCTCATGCAGCAGAAGGCTGTTATTCCCCAAGTTTTGAAATGGCCTTTCCTTCCCTCCTTCCTCCACCCCTCCACCTGCACCCCACCCTGGCCACCGTCCCAGTTCTCTCCCTGTCTTCCCAAATCTTGAATAAAAAATTGTTGTTTGTGAAACAATGGTGCCTTTATTTCCTTTCAAAGCAAGGTGCGCTGGAAGGGGGTTGGACGGTGGTTGGTGATTAGAGAGGATAGGCAATATAAACAGAGTAAACAAATGGGGGCAGGTTTTCATCAAGAAGAAACAAACTTAAGAATCACTGGTTACCCTGGTCAGTCTGGAAGCTAGTTTTCAAAGCTTCCCTGATGCGCACTGCGTCCTGTTGTGCTCTTCTAATCGCCCTGGTGTCTGGCTGCGCATAAGCTGAGGCCAGGCGATTTGCCTCAACCTCCCACCCCGCCATAAACATCTCCCCCCCTACTCTCACAGAGTTTGTGGAGCACACAGCAAGCAGCAATAACAATGGGTATATTGGTTTCGCTGAGATCTGAGCGAGTCAGTAAGCTTCTCCAGCACCCTTTCAAACGTCCAAATGCACACTCCACCACCATTCTGCACTTGCTCAGCCTGTAGTTGAACAGCTCCTTACTACTGTCCAGGGTGCCCATGTATGGCTTCATGAGCCAGGGCATTAAGGGGTAGGCTGGGTCCACAAGAATCACTACAGGCATCTCCACATCACCAACTGTTATTTTCTGGTCTGGGAAGTAAATACCTTCCTGCAGCCGTCTAAACAGACCAGAGTTCCTGAAGACGCGAGCGTCATGAACCTTTCCCGGCCATCCGATGTTGATGTTGGTGAAACGTCCTTTGTGATCCACCAGTGCTTGCAGCACCATTGAAAAGTAGCCCTTTCGGTTAATGTCCTGGCTGCCCCGGTGGTCCGGTCCCAATATAGAGATGTGAGTTCCGTCTATTTCCCCACAGTTAGGGAACCCCATTGCAGCGAAGCCATCTACTATCACCTGCACATTTCCCAGGGTCACTACCTTTGACAGCAGCAGCTCAACGATTGTGTTGGCTGCTTGCATCACAACAACCCCCACAGTAGATCTGCCCACTCCAAATTGATTCGCGACTGACCGGTAGCTGTCAGGCGTAGCAAGCTTCCAGAGGGCTATCGCCACTCGCTTCTCAACTGTCAGGGCTGCTCTCATCCTGGTGTCCTGGCGCTTCAGGGCAAGGGACAGCAAGTCACAAAGTTCCAGGAAATTGCCCTTATGCATGCGAAAGTTTCGCAGCCACTGGGATTCATCCCAGACCTGCAACACTATGCGGTCCCACCAATCTGTGCTAGTTTCCCAGGCCCAGAATCGGCGTTCCATGGCATGAGCCTGCCCCATTCGCACCAAGATGTCTAATTTGCGGGGTCCCATTCTCTGATAGAGGTCTGTGTCCATGTCCTCGTCACTCTCCTCACCGCGCTGACTATTCTCCTGATTTCTCAAGTTCCGGTTCTGGATAAAGCACACGATAATGCGCGAGGTGTTGACAACGGCCATAACTGCTGCGATGATCTCCCCAGGCTCCATGCTCGCCACACAATGGCATCCGCGCTTTCAATCCAGGGAAAAGGGCGCGAAATCATTGTCTGCCGTTGCTTTCCCGGAGGGAGGGGGGAGTGACCGTTGAATGACAACATGTACCCATAACCACCCACTACAAATTTCTTGGTCCATCAGGCAGCAGGAGCTTGACCCATAATTCCAATGGGCAGCAGGGACTGTGGGAACTGTGGGATAGCTACCCACAGTGCACTGCTTGTAATGTCGATGCTTGCCCTGATACTGTGGACTCACAATGCCGATTTAATGTACTTAGTATGGACACACACGTTCGACTTCATAATATCGGTTCACAGAAATCAATTTTGGTAAAATCGGACTACAGTCCGAATGTAGACATACCCTAAGAGATACATGAAGATCCTATACACTCAGCATAGTGGCAGTGGCTCAGGTTTGGTGCTGTTGTTTCCATATCTGATCCCTCCTGATAGTCATGGTGTGTCTGTGTATGCAGCCCTAAACTCATTACACAATCTCATGAATTGTCTTTATAAGGCTTAGATGAGATTAAGTCCAGGACAGTAGATTCAGAAAAGTAAAATAATTGTGGAAATCGGTTTTAGACCTCTGAGTGAGATTTAATGGCTAGGCCCAGAAGGATGTGGATTGGCAGTAGACAGAGTTAGGTCAAAACTTCCGTCACTCTTTGTCAGATTGTAGAAATGAATCATACTGGGGTGGGTAGCAAAAGGCACTGTCTCTGCCATGTTACACCTAATATATGGCTAGCAAGGATAACTAGATAGCAATGAGAGAATATGAATATGTTTGGCCGATCTCCTAAGAGCAACATGAGTGGCATCTTTGAGAGGGATACAATTTTAAAATGTTAAATATGAGATTTCACATGAGTGGCTTTAAAGGCCATTCAGGGTAATTAAATGGTCAGAATCCATAGGGGAAGGTCCACATCCTGAACGTGTTCATTTAACAAGGACTCTGTTAGCTTGATTTAAACACAAGGTGTAGATTGTGTAAAAACAAAGTTAAAAAATCCAACCTAATATCTGTAAAAATGTTATTTCTATCATTTACATCAGTGTTTAAATTAGAACAAATTTTGGCTGCATCTTAAACACACCTTGTGTTTGTGATGCAAACCTTGCAGTATTGTGCTCATCCAAGAACCAGAAAATGATTAGAAACAAAATAATAGCATGACTTAGCTCTTGCAGTGAGATTTTCCTTGGTAGATCTCAAAGCACTGGCTGAATTAGAAATGAAGTTAAATAGTACTCCTCACCCCCCCATACAGACAGAGGCACAAGGAAGTGAAATGGTTTGCACAAGGTCAAGGGCAAAACTAGGAACAGAACCCAGGTCTCGTGACTCTTAAACTGGTGCCATAGTTTCCTCCCCGAAAAAGTGTCTTTTCATGTCCAAATTCAGTGAACTGCAAAGAGTAAACAAACCGCATTAATAGCAAGAAGCCAATCAGAGCTTTAAAACTCTTTCCATTTAATAATGTAAACAGTGTAACTTTATTCAAGTCATGGTTTTAATCTATATAAAGTGTTAGTCAAGTGTTAATCTATATAAACACTGGCCAGCGGGAGACTCTATTGTCACTGAAGATGAGACTGGGGTACATCTACGTTGCATGCTTTTGTTGGTTGTGTGTAGGGTGCATACCCAAGTAGCCTCCCTGGCACAGTTATAAATAGCAGTGTAATCAGTGACACACAGCTTAGGTGAGTACAGACAGGCCAGAAGGGTGTGGGTACGTACCAGCGTACGTATACTATGCTGTCTGAACTCACTATTGCCATGCCTCCCCATCAACCCTTTCTCCACCACAGGAAAAGACTCTGGCACCAGGGAAAGGCTCTGGCAGGGGGAAGACAGTGGGGAAAGGCTTGAGCAGTTCCCCACTCCTGGAGCCTTTCCCTGACACAGCACAAGACTCCAGCAGCAGGGCAAGGTTATGGCAGGGGATTTTCCCTCCCCATCGCCAGAGCTGCTCCTTGCTGCAATGAAAGATTCCAGCGCTTTTCCCCACTCCTGGATTCTTTCATTAACATGTGTAGCTACACACCACAGTGTGGATACAGCTTGCTTTTCATTGCATCATGGAGCTTCATAGAATCATAGAATATCAGGGTTGGAAGGGACCTCAGGAGGTCATCTAGTCCAACCTCCTGCTCAAAGCAGGACCAATCCCCAATTAAATCATCCCAGACGTGGCTTTGTCAAGCCTGACCTTAAAAACCTCTAAGGAAGGAGATTCCACCACCTCCCTAGGTAACCCATTCCAGTGCTTCACCACCCTTCTAGTGAAAAAGTTTTTCCTAACATCCAACCTAAACGTCCCCCACTGCAATTTGAGACCATTACTCCTTGTTCTGTCATCTTCTACCACTGAGAACAGTCTAGATCCATCCTCTTTGGAACCCCCTTTCAGATAGTGTGATACACTATCACAGTGAGCAACATTTGGTCCATGGATTTTTCTAAACTGCTTGTCATTAATTTTTTTAAAAAGCAAGGAATATTTTCTCAATGGGCCAAAATATGTACCCTCACTTATAGTAGTGTAATCCTGTGTGACTCCATGGCCTGCAATAGAGTTACTCAGAATTTACACCACTATAACTGAGAGCAAGCCATGACCCATTCTCAGCTTGTGTAAATTGTGTAGCTCCATCCGCTAAAGTCAAAGGAACTATGACAATTTACGCTAGCTGAAGGTCTGCCCCATTATATTTAATTTCCATGTCAGAATGTTATAGATGTGGTATCTGTATTTGCAAACCATTTGATACACCTCTATTAAACAACCTAAATTAGCCCACCACTAAAACAGAGAAAGTTTAGTCTCCTAGTCTCCTTGCATTGGAAAAGTAAGTCTGAAGACGGAGGCATGGTATTCCATTGCCTACTACTGCAATAGACTTTCTTTGTAACAGTAATAAATCATGGGAAATTCCAATTATATTACAAATTACAGTTTTTCATTGTGTGACTCTGGTACTTGATCAGTGCAGTGTCAGACCTTCATATTGTTCTAATATGGTAAAAGATGAATGGATTTTTCCATGCTTTCCCCTAAAATTAGAGCAATAGACTTGACTAATAAGGAGGATATTTGCATGCAAAGTAAAAGTTATGAATCAGAAGAGAGGAGATGCAGAAGAGCAGAATTATGTATTTCTAAGGGAATTGTAACTAAAATTGTCTTTATTTGGAACATCTAAGTACCAAATGGTAAGGGATAAATTCAAGAATGTGAAAAGCACGTGTATGTATCAGAGGAACCAGTTACCAGCGTGAGACGTGTAGGACATATTTTTAGTGTGAAGTGTCATCCAGTCCCCTGAAATAGCAGTGCTTGTGAGACTATCTTTCTCAGTGTGTGACCACAGTAATCTGCATGATCGCCCTGAAAATCTGATAGCTCAGACTCATCAGTCACTTTTTGTGGGTTTTGGAGGTTTGTCTCAGGATAAAGTTCAGACCAACAATTGAACCTGAGTGGTTCAAAGCTCCTGCTCTATGGAGGGAGAAGATGTTAAAGTTCACACTTAACTTGCTGAAAATGAAAATGCAGCATAGAAAAGCAGCTGAATGAATGGGTATGTACCAAAGAGGAAGCTGTGAGGGTTCCCTCCCCACTCTGAACTCTAGGGGACAGTAGTGGGGACCTGCATGAAAGACCCCCTAAGCTTATTTCTACCAGCTTAGGTTAAAACCTCCCCAAGGTACAAAATCTCCCCTGTACCCCGAGAAAAGGTAATCACTGCCACCATCAAGTGATTTAAACAAGAACCAGGGAAAAGGACCACTTGAAGTTCCCCTTCCCCAAAAAATATCCCCTCAACCCCATACACCCCCTTTCCTGGGGAGGCTTGAGAATAATCTCCTAATCAATTGGCTACAAAGTGATCAAAGACCCAACCCCTGGGTCTTAGAACAATGGAAAAACAGTCAGGTTCTTAAAAGAAGGATTTTATTAAAACAAGAAAGGTAAAAATCATCTCTGTAAAATCAGGATGGTAAATATTTTTCAGGGTACTCAATTTCCAAACTCAGAGGGATTCCTCCTCTGGGCAAAATCTTAAAGTTACAGAAAAACAGGAATAATACCTCCATTTTAACACAGGGAAAACTTCACAAGCAAAACAAAAACAAAAACTATTTGCAATGCCTGACTAACTTACGTTGTAATATTGGAGGTTTGGTGGAGGATGGGTTGGAGGAGATTAATTTCTGCCCAGCCCTCTTAGTCCCAAGAGAGAACGAACTAACTCACAAACAAAAGCCTCCCCCTCCCCTCAGGATTTGAAAGTATTTTCTTTCTTCTTTGGTCCTGGTGGTCAGGTGCCAACTGGGCTATGAGTTTCTTAACCCCTTAAAGGTAAGGAGGAATTTTAGCCTTCCCTTAGCTGTATGGTTATGACAGAAACCACTAAAGGTTTCTCTATTAAAGGAAAAGGTGAAAGAAATAGCCTGATTACTTACGTGTCAGTGTCTGACCATGTGTTACATACATATGCAGCTTTATAAAATACTTCATCAGAGCATGTAATGTATGATGTGGTAGCAACATGGCAAGGATATTCAGTATCTTATTGTGGGATCTCTTCCACATGTGCATTTCTAACCATGTATTCATTTTGATGCATGTCATCAGATAGAGACTTTGCCTTTTGTTTCCAGTGTTTTACACACTGATGATGTAAATTTTAATATGATCCCAGTCCAGCAAAGTACGTGCTCAAACTTTAATTATGTGAGTAGTCCCACTTCAATTGGACCATTCTAATGCTTAGAGTTAAGCACATGTTTAAGTGTTTTATTGTATCAAGACCTATTGACAGTGTACTGGACCTTTCTGCAGAATCCACAGCCACTTCAGCAGTCACTTTCTAGCCTATGCCAATGAGAGAAAGACACAGACAAATATTCACTGGAGCCATTCCAAACAGGCAGCAAACTAAATTATTATTGTAGCATTCATCATAGAGCCATAGAAGTTCTTGCAACATTGCAGAAGCATAGTCAGCCTGCTCAACACAATCATACCATGGTTTCAAGAGATAAGAAAAGTAATAGCAGGGGGAGCCATCCTGAACCTGCTCAGAACTCCAGCACACGCTCTGATCCAGGAGCAGCTCTCAAAGGCTGATGTATTCTTCATGTGACATAATGGTCAGCTTTTTCCCCTTTGTGAGTGTGAGCTTTCTTTTGCTCCTGTTCATTTTGTTCAAATTTCTGAAATCCTGTAATTGAATTACTTGGACTAAATTCATCCCAGGTCCAACTGCATCACTTTCAATGGAATGACATCGGGGAATTGTAATATTTGTGATTAGAATGGTAGAAGCAAGTTAAAGAAGTATGGGCTGGATGAATGGACGGTAAGGTGGATAGAAAACTGGCTGGATGGTCGTGCTCAATGGGTAGTGATCAATGGCTCCATGTCTAGTTGGCAGCCGGTATCAAGTGGAGTGCCCCAAGGGTCGGTGCTGGGGCCGGTTTTGTTCAATATCTTCATCAACGATCTGGAGGATGGTGTGGACTGCACCCTTAGCAAGTTTGCAGATGACACTAAAGTGGGAGGAGTGGTTGATACGCTGGAGGGTAGGGATAGGATACAGAGGGACCTAGACAAATTAGAGGATTGGGCCAAAAGAAATATGGTGAGGTTCAACAAGGACAAGTGCAGAGGCCTGCACTTAGGACGGAAGAATCCCATGCACTGCTACAGACTAGGGACCGAATGGCTGGGCAGCAGTTCTGCAGAAAAGGAGCTAGGGGTTACAGTGGACGAAAAGCTGAATATGAGTCAACAGTGTGCCCTTGTTGCCAAGAAGGCTAACAGCATTTTGGGCTGTATAAGTAGGGGCATTTCCAGCAGATCGAGGGACGTGATCATTCCCCTCTATTCGGCACTGGTGAGGCCTCATTTGGAGTACTGTGTCCAGTTTTGGGTCCCACACTACAAGAAGGATGTGGATAAATTGGAAAGAGTCCAGCAGAGGGCAACAAAAATGATGAGGGGGCTGGAGCACATGACTTATGAGGAGAGGCTGAGGGAACTGGGATTGTTTAGCCTGCAGAAGAGAAGAATGAGGGGGGATTTGATAGCTGCTTTCAACTACCTGAAAGGGGGTTCCAAAGAGGATGGATCTAGACTGTTCTCAGTGGTAGAAGATGACAGAACAAGGAGTAATGGTCTCAAGTTGCAGAGGGGGAGGTTTAGGTTGGATATTAGGAAAAACTTTTTCACTAGTAGGGTGGTGAAGCACTGGAATGGGTTACCTAGGGAGGTGGTGGAATCTCCTTCCTTAGAGGTTTTTAAGGTCAGGCTTGACAAAGCCCTGGCTGGGATGATTTAGTTGGGGACTGGTCCTGCTTTGAGCAGGAGGTTGGACTAGATGACCTCCTGAGGTCCCTTCCAACCCTGAGATTCTATGATTCTATGATTAAGCAGTGACATCTTCTTGGCAAGCACAGGATTTTCTAATGGTGCTAACTGCCTGTTTCACTTCTCCCATCATCATCATCTTATTTTTCTCCCAGAGAAGATCATATTGCATTCTGGAGAGTTGCTGAGTTGGATACTATTTCTTTAAAGGACTCTCCAGCAGTGAGAACAGAGTAAGTGGATGTATCATGAAGTTGGTTGTGGGAACCGTATTTTTTGGTTAACAGTTACAACTTTGAATCTCCAGAACTATTAATGAGTAGCAGAAAATTATGTGCACAAATAGCTGAAAGTTATACACATGAGGAAAGACAGAGCTGTGCAACTGGGCTGAGCCAAGAAAAAGCTGTTGTTAAACTCAAACTCACATATATGTGAATACTTATATTTTACAGTCAAAAACATAAAGATTAATCCCTCTATTACAGATTTATGGTAGAGGACTCATTTTCACATGCAGTAGCTTCCTCTGGAGTTTTATGCATCCCTGTTTTATATGCTGGATGACTAATTCATAGTGAATAATTTTTCTGCTCCTGATTTGTGAACAGTTTACATAATTATTCACTCACACCAATGTGCAGAAGACCTGGACAAAGCCTATACGCCACTTAAATCTCAATGAAATCTTACATTGAGGGATTAAGTGGGACATTAGTGGCATATAGGCCTTCTACTGGACCTGCACAGGAGCGAATTTCGTTCTCATTGAGGATTCTAGATTGTGTAAGAGCTGTTTGAGTATTCAAAACTTGAGCTGGGTTGCTAAGTTATGATTGGATTTATAAAGTCAGATCCTCAGCTGATGTAAATTGACCTAGCTACTGACGTCACTAGAGCTATGCTGATTTACACCAGCTGGAGATCTTAGCCATAGAGTCTCTTCCACCAATGTAAGTTAGTATTAATTGCAGTGAAGTCAATGTTGCTGACATCTGGGTAAAATAGTTGTAAGTGAGAAGAGTATCAGGCCCAAAGGTCACATGATAGTTTTCTGTTCCCTGATTGGATAAGTATGACTCTTACACTATTTAACTGAATGCACTTTGATCTGAGTTTCAAATCAGTTCCAGTTATAATGTTCCAAGTGCAGTATGGATGGGACCTGTCAGTGAATGTCACATCAAGAAGCCTATCTACTCTGAATTGTATTTGTTGTTCTTCAGGACTTGATTTATCAGATGAACTTCTCCCATTAAAAGTGAGTCCATACTGCAATCTTGCAGGCTATCTTTTAAAATCAAATCCAGCTTTACAAGTAATTTATTTTTGCCTAATTGTAAATATAGTAGTTTACAGCCAGAAGGCAGTTGGGACTGTTTTTTTCTCAGTTGCCATTGTATTTTTAAAAAGCTGAACTATAATTCCACTTCTCAGCACTTCTCTCCCAATAGGCCACTACTGTAAACCTGGAGCAACTGCACTAAGAGAGGTCACAGCATGTGCAGTGAGACTTAGTGCTGCCTCCAGCTTTTTCTGCAAATTGGGTGCAAGGGCACACTTCTTCACATCACCTTTGGCCCTGCCAATTTTTCATTGTGGCTGCTTGGCCATGCACACATTTGGCAGAGGGCAAAAGATAGTTACACGAGAGTAGGGCTAGCTGGAAAATAGTAAATAAAATTGCAAAATATTTAATGATTAAAAAAATCTCCATTTTTCTTCTGTAAATTCTCCACCCAGCTCTAGTGGAGAGTAGCACCCCAGGTAGCTTCTTATCCAGGGGTGGGCAAACTTTTTGGCTGGAGGGCCACATCGGTGCTTCAAAACTGTATGGAGGGCTGGGTAGGGAAGGCTGTGCCTCCCCAAACAGCCAGGCCCCCGCCCCCTCCCACTTCCAGCCCCTGACTGCCTCATGGTGGGCCACGAATGCTCAGAAAATTAACAATTCAAGCCCACTCCCCCGGCTGGAGCGCGGCAAGCCTGTGGCCCCACACCCCCAGACGGAGCACTGCAAGCCCACTTCCCCAGCCGGAGTGTGGCATGCCCATGGCCCCGTTCCCCTGGCTGGAGTGCCGGGCGGAGTGTGGCAAGCCTGCAGCCCCACTCCCCTGTCCAGAGCTTGCGGGCTGGCTAAAAACGCCTCGTGGGCCGTAGTTTGCCCACTCCTTTTCTTATCTCTTCTCTATTGACGTGCCATGGCTTTCTCTGTTAATAAATTCTTATCAGAGTGTGTGTGTGTGTGTGTGTGTGTGTGTGTGTGTGTGTGTGTTTTATTTGAAGATGGTTTGTAGAAAGCATAACCATTGTGAATACTTTTGAAAATAAATGTTCCTGAGAGTATTCACACTGGAAGACATGGGGGGTTTAGCCATGGGAACAATAGGGGAAAATGCAGATTTGGGTAAATATAATAAATAGAGGAAGAAGTGGCAAGAATTAATTTCCAGTTCAGGAAAGTCCTTAAGCCCATGCTTAGATACATTATTATTCAAGACAGCACTTAGGAACATGCTTAACTTTACATTTGAGAAACTTTACAGCACAGAAAGATAGAGTCTTAGGGCTTGTCTTCACTACCCGCCGGATCGGCGGGTAGCAATCGATGTTTCAGGGATCGATTTATCGTGTCTCGTTTAGACGCGATTAATCGATCCCCAAACGCGCTCCCTGTCGACTCCGGAAATCCACCTCGGTGAAAGGCAGAAGCGGAGTCGACGTGGGAGCGGCAGCGATCGACTCGCTGCCGTCCTCACGGCCAGGTAAGTTGATCTACGATACGCCAACTTCAGCTACGCTATTCACATAGCTGAAATTGCGTATCGTAGATCGACCCCCCCCCTCTAGTGTAGCCCAGGGCCAAGGCTATATCTACACTGCACACCTTACAATGGCATGGGTGTGCCCCTACAGCTATGCTGTTGTAAAGTACTGTACCCAGTGTAGCTGCTCTTTGTCAGCAGGAGAGAGCTCTCCTGATGACAAAATAAAACCACCCCCCCAATGAGGAAGCCGGGAGAGCGTCTCCCTATGAGGAAGCACTGTCAACACCAGCACTTTTCATTGTTAAAACTTTTGTTGTTCAGGGCGATGTTTTTTCGCATCCCTGAACGACAACAGTTTTAACCACGAAAGTGCAGTGTAGACATAACCTGATTTTCCAAACAGAAGTTTAGAGATGTATGCACAACTGCATTCCTTCATTTGTACAATTACACTGCAGGAGAATTTGTGCCTGCAAAGGGATAGTTAGAGATCTAAATGGGCATTAGCAAACTTGACTTCTCACCTGCACATACCTGCCTTCACCTACTATTGTGGTAGTGGTTCACACTAATTCAGGAACATACTTTTGCTTCTGCTCCTCAGACATCTCTTTGTGAAAGTTTGCCTTACAAAGACAAATTTTCTGCTCACATATTTCACATTATCTTAGCATCATTGAAAAATATAACCGGTTACACATGTGCAACTCCATTGAAGACAATTGGATTACATAGGTGAACCTGAGAGCACAATTTGGCCCAATATGTAAAGCAAATCAGAAACATACATTTATTGTTCAAATTCATCAATAGCCACATACCAAGGAAATAAATCATACTGATTCTTTTCTGCAAAGATGTTTTTTCTGTGTAACACTAATCAGGTGCAGCTTCTATTATTTAGGTGTCTAAGGAATTGTGTGCAGCAGCAAATCAGGTAGTCTAATTTAAATAATCCAATTCAAACCCACAATTTATTTGTGTCCATACAACTGTGGTTATAACAATGTAGACTTGCTCTGGCCAGACTGAAAATTTGGCCCTAATTTTAGGTGATGTCAATTATTGTGCTTTGTTTTGACCAGAATTCTATACAAATTAGAACAAATACTGTAGACACTTTGGTTAGGATACAAACATGTTATTACTGCACTACTGGATTTGATTCCTAGAAGTACAAAGGGGTCATATTCTCATCTCAGTTATTCCACTCAAGCCAGGTGAGTTATGGATTTGCATCACAGTAACTGACATCAGAATCTGGACCCAGATGTACCACTTTAAAAAAAAAAACATAATAAACACCTGAAATGTCTTGATCAGATAAACTTTTTTTTTCCGGGAACCCAATAACTTTTGAAACCTTTGGAACCAGTTCCACTAGTGTTCTCCTGCAAGGGATTCTCCCTTCCTCTTCAGCCCCTCTCCACCACTCACTATAATTTGTTGTTAAAAAGATTCTATTAAAATCAATTTTAAAACATTCAATTAAAAAGTCCCCAAAATCATGAAAATATTCACAAGGAACTGGATTTTTTGTTTGTTTTGTTTGTGATTTTTTAAAAATTGAAAACAGGACTCTGTTAATTCAAAGTTTTCTCTGCAAAAAATAAAATAAAATGTGCCAGCTCTGTCTATAGCAATATCTAAAACATTGCTGTCAAAGGAGTGCCCAATGGGTCTGATCCAAAGAGCACTAAAAACAATCTTTCCACTGATTTCAATGGGTTTTGGATCAGGCCTTAAGTGTGTAAGGTTTATTTATGTGAGAACAAATTCCATGATCAGGTCTTAAATATATGTTGTGATCTTGGCGATGGATCTTCCAGGAAGATGGAAGAGAAATCTATATACTGATATCTTTTACTTTGTTCCTTTTATACATTTCTAGCTGCCAAGAAGGCAACTGTACATAGAAATTATCTACTCAATAGCACGGGTGGGGGGAGAACAGTAGTTGGGAGAGGTTGTTATTTTTCTTAAAAAAAGGTGTTCAGAGACTGTTGTTAAGCATGTATTCTTCAATCAGTGAAGAATTTGTCTGTGAGCCTTTTTCTTATACATTTATGTATGAAAATCAAACTGCATTTCCAATTCATGAAAGTTTACTTGTGATTAACAATTAGCCACACACTGCAGACAGAAGGGGTGGGGATGTGTGAGAGAGAAAGAGAGAATGTTATTTTAATACTTTCTAAACAAACAAAATGTAAAACTTCGAGATTCATAGTCTGGTTCCATTTACACCTTTATAAATCCAGAGCAATTCTACTTACTTCATTGGAACTACTTCAGGATTACATCAGTGTAACTGAGACCAGAATCTGTGCCTGAATATTCAGAACACTGATGATTGATTTCTGCAAAATCCTACAATTTGCACTAACTAATTCAAAGTATAGGGCCACACTGATTGAAATGTCTTGTTTTATCATGCTCAATTATCCCAGTTTGGAATCCATAAACTGCAAAATGGCTGTACTTTTTTTATCCTTGTATTTTTATAGTCTTGTTTTGGAAAACCATAATGGGTGCATAAAAAGTTTTTCTGCCATTACTACACAAATCATAGAACATCTTAAAAATTGTGTTTACAAAAACCCCACATTTAACAGCTTCCAGCAAAACAATACAACAAAACGTGTTTCATTTCAAACCAGAGCTAATGTATGAACAATGAACTGTGAACAATTTGTTCAATAAATTTAACATCCTTTTCTCTTTACAAATTCTTTGAATAGTTGACAACTACCTCAAATGTATTTGTTATTTAAATCCGTACACCAAATAAATTTGGTGAATGATTCTTGGTCTGTAATTCATTCAAGTTTGGTCTTGAATCATTGAATCATTCATTCAATGATTCTTGGTCTGTAATTCACCAAGATTCTTGGTCTGTAATTCATTCATTCAATACTCATTAGAGTATTTACAAAATTAAAGCTGTTTTCACATATTTCACAGTTTAAACATACTATTTAAGTGACATGGTATGTTTCTTTCCCTTAGTAGTTCAATATAACTCTTAGAAATTGGGTTTCTGTTGCTAATATTTATTATTACAAATTGGAAATATGGTTTCTGAAAATATTCCCCAATAATCACTTACGAATATGCCCGCCAGCAAAACTCTTCTGTCAGAATATTGATAAGAAATGAACACAAAAGGGATATGAACAGATCCAAAGTGAAATTATTTAAAAATCTGAATTAATCTGCTAATCAGAAAGGGTCTGTTTTCTTTTCTTTTTAAGTATTGTTTTCATGATTTTTATATATTTTGTCCTTGTTCTCATTCTAGCGTGTTCCTGGGCCCTTATATAATCTATATAGCACATTGTTCTTTTAATAAAGGGTATAGAAGGAGATAAGTAAGCCTCAAATTACATCACATTTCAAAAGACTCAAAAGTGGGATCAGGGAGTTCTATGCTGCCTTGAAAATTTACAGCTGAGGAGGGCAGTGATGGCAGCATGCTTGCTATAAATTCCTGTAAACTGACCAGGACTATATCCAAGTGAACTAGGTACCTTTAGTTTGCACCAGCAGGGTCTGTGTGGGGCAGCTCGAGGGCAACACATTAAAGTGCTCTACAACTCACACCCTTAGTGCCATGTAGACAGCCCCCTAACTGTAGGCTCTTGTGTGGGATTATATACATCTGATTCAAATCAGAACAACAAGATGTTCAATCCCTTCAACCCTCCCCAGTACTGCTCTTGCGCTCAGCATTCCCACCACCACAACAGCACTAGACAGTGATTTCTTTTGTCCTTGTGAAAGCAGTGAAAAGCAAATACCATGTGCCTCACACACTAGGTTAGTTATGACTAAGGCCATGGAGCTGGAAGAATGATAGAAAGTCATTGCAGCTCTATCTCTGCCTTATTTATGGCCCCATTCATTTGGGGTGGATATTTTTAATTGGGAGTTAGGTTTGGGCACTGAGAGCCTAATAATTAAGGCTAAGATTTTACCATGGTTATTTATAGTAAAATTCACGAACAGGCCACGGGCAATAAACAAAAATTCACGGAGCCTGTGACCTGTCTGTTATTTTACTAAAAATAACCGGGGGGCAGGGCTAGGTAGGGGGAGGAATGGAGTCCCATGGGGAGGCTGAGAGGCTAAGCCCAGGCTTCAGTGGCCGCAGCAGGGGGCACAGCCATGGGGGGCACACAGCCCCCACTCCAGAGCTGGCAACAGCTGGCAGAAGAATGCCCTCCATGTAGGGAGTCCCTTTCCCAGCTTTGCTATGATGTCCTTATTTCCTAGCTATACCCAGCTGCTGCAACTCCCATTGAGTACAGCAGGCAGCCAGCGTAATACATGATGCTATGTGAGCTGAACTGGCGCTTCATGGTGCTTAATGCCATAAAGTCACCTGAAAATCCAGCCCTCCTGTTCTGAATGAGTGGAGTTTGACACCCAATGGGCACTCACTTTATACAGGTGTGAAAAGGCAAGATACAGTGGAGATCCTCAGTTGCCCTTTCCCAGTTCTCCAACAGGTTGGATTGTACTGCTCCCTGTAGGTATGCACGCAGATCGGGTATTGAAGTTCAGAGCCATCTTTTAAATAAACTGCAGCGCTAGAAATGACATTCTCCACTTTCCCTATTTTTATGGCATTTGCAATCCTACTTGTGCAACCATATCTGTGGCACAAGCTTACAGTGACACAACAAGCTCATTTCTCCGAACTGCCAGTGTGTCAGTGATAGATTTCCTTTTGTGCGTCTTATGAAGACATCATTGTTCTCACAGTACATCTTCTCACTGAACAGCAGTGAATCCTATATGTTGCCACTTCTGTTTCTGCAGTCCTTGTTCTACTTTTGCTTTCTTCTCTTGGGTTTCACAGTATGCATATTTCCATATGCAGCAAGAATTAGCCCTCATGCACAACAGAAGTAGAAACCATATTTAGACAGCGATTGGCACTAGCCACAGTTCATTATTCTGTCACAGATTTGGTGTGCTAGTCAATGGATAGTGATGTATCATTCAAAATTGACTGTAAAGTGCCTCCTATTAATTTGCATGCTGAATTTATGAAGGAAGGCATTGTAACTGATGTCAATCAGTGTTTTGCACACACTTGTCTGTACCATTGCTCATGCACTGTCAGGGTGTCCAACTCCTGGCTAGAGAAGAGATGATGCAAATTCCTGTAGACATTTGGTACATTTTAAAGTTGATGGAGACACAGCTGGTTCCCATGCCCTTACGTTACTGTGGTTTGCATGAATATGGTGTTTGCACACTCTCACGCATTCTGCCCTACTGCTGTCCTATACCTTAAGTCATGGTAATAGGGAACATAGTTGCATTCAGACTCAGAGTCTTGGCTACTCTCAGGAAAGGAAGAATGGTCTTCTTGTTAAAGCACTGGACTGGGGCTCAGGAGTTCTGGTTCAGTTTCTAGCCATGTCACAGACTTCCTGTATGACCTTGGGCAAGTCACTTATATCTCTTTGTGTCTCAGTTCCACATATGTAGAATGAGGTTAATAATATTTTTTGTTACCCACCCTTTATCAGTGGTTCTCAAACTTTTGTACTGGTGACCGCTTTCAGATAAGAAGCCTTTGAGTGCAACCCCCTCCCTTATAAATTAAAAACACTTTTTAATATATTTAGCACCATTATAAAAGCTGAAGGCAAAGCGGGGTTTGGGGTGGAGGCTGACAGCTCACTACCCCCCATGTAATATGCTCACGATCCCTTCAGGGGTCCCGACCCCCAGTTTGAGAACCCCTGCTTTATATGTTATGTGTATGTAGGTTCAAAGCTCTTCAGAGCCAAGGCTCTTTCTTACTATCCCCACATCATTCTCTGATTTCAGCTGGAATCTCTAGGTGCTGCTATAATCATTATTATAATAAATGAGAGATAGGGGTTATAATTGCAATACTGTCTAATATTTATATTGCACTTTTTGACCCCCAAGGATTTCACAGAGCTTTATGAAATTTTCAATGTACAAACAGTACAAGACTAACATTGTCCATCACAGAAATCCACCTCTGAAGTAGAACATGACAGCAATTTAATAGCACACAGCAATATTTGTGCAAGAAAAAAGTGAAGTGATTGAAGGCTTACTGTTGTATGGCTGTATTCATCTAGATATCCAAGGCTACCTCATAGTCTGGCACAGGTGAGTGGACATTCTCTATTAAACACAGATACTTCACTAGCTGGGGGAGGAGGAGTGTCAGGCAGGAGGTGCATTAGTAGAACTATTTAGGAAAGCTTGCATAGGGTCTGCTTGTTTTTGTCCTGTGGTTAAAAGTAGCACTATTAGTCCCTCATTTTCATGAGAACTAAAATCACTCATAACATTTAGTAACAGTAAACAAATATTATGATAGCCTTTAACATTTTCCCCAAACCATAGAATACAGTGTGTAAAATATTAAGAAGTCTTTGTCAGCAATATGGGAAAGTATCATAACTTAATGTACTATACAGAGGAGGAAAAATACGAGCATTTGCCTTTTAAATATTTATTTTTCAATACCTGAGAAGCAAGGCCTAGCTAGCTGCCCTCAATACATGATATTTTTAGTAATGTAACAACTGTTAGGTCTTCCATAGATTTCTAATACTATATTCTTGGTCAGAAATTCTTTATTGATTTGTAGCTGCTATTAAGTTGCATTCCTGCTATTCTGACTAAAGGAATCAATGGCAATTCACTTTCCTTTATTTTATAAGCAGCCAAAGGGATGTAACATCAACTTTGAAACAGGGAGAACATTTATTGCACATGTAGTAATCCCAATAACAATTAGCTCAATCCAACAGGCTAGCAGGAATTGTTGGCTAGAGCAAATTAATCATTAGCAGGCTGCATGTTCATTTTAAAAAGGACTACAATGGTTGAAAATTTTAGAATAGAATGAAAATGCTTGCAAAGAATAAAAACAGGTCTTCTCATTAACACTAGTGTAACTCAAGAGCAGCTGCACTGAAGCCCATGTGAGGGAGAAGAGAGTCAGCCTATAGCTTGAATTCAGTATGCTGTGTCTGTGAAGTATAAATGGATAATGAAGGTTGGCCAGTTCAAAACCCTGGATGCAAACACTCTCAAACTCTGGAATAATTTGAACCATCTTTGACACATGGGCTCGTCTCTACTCAATAGTTCACTGAATTATATCCTAAACTGTTACAACTGAGGCTAAATGCTGGTCTCAGATATACGGCTATAAATTGTGGCATGTACCAGACCTGGAAAAGAGGGGAAAGGATTATATACTTTCCATTCCAACAATAGTATCATATGTGAGGCTGTGGCTTTATTCATCCACACTCAGTTCAAACACTCTGAATATCATTGTATAATATCTTTTACTGAACAGACATGTGCAGCCGTGTAGCTGCTTTCATGAGTTATACATCAGAGATCAAAGCATTATAGGCATCATGTCTAGGAAGAATAATACTCTGCACCTATTAATGCCCCTTATCTGACGACCTTCCAGAGCTATAGGAACAATAATGAATTAAATCCCAGAGACTCCCTTGTGGTTAGTAGGTATTATACACATCGATAAAGGGATAAACTGAGGCACAGAGAAGTTAAATATTTCTCCAAGGTCACAGGGCTAGACTGAGCCAAAAGGCTCAACCCAGAGTATGATGCACACTGGGAAGTAATTGTGCTTCACAGGGTGGTAATTCTTCCTCTGCTCCCCCTCTCTTCTCCAGGCTGAGAGTGCAACCTACTCATCTCCAGACACCCAACCAGCCACTCTGGTTGGCAAGTGGCCCCTCCCACAAACCAAGTCTTGCTCATAGGTATGAGGTGAGCAGTCCTAATTTAGCCAAATGGGCTGTGTGTGAGGGAGGCTACTGTCCTTTATTCCCGTGTGGTGTATGAGGAATTAGGATGCATTTAGCCCACAGTGATTAAGTTTCAGAATTTGAACTGAAGAGACTGGCTGCTAGTCCTCTGCCTTAGCCAACAAGAAATATTACCTTTCCACTTATGAGTCACAGCCACTAGAAGAAGCTATTCTTAGCTAAAAGATGGAATTTGAATTCTTTTAGCTTTAATTGTCCAAGAGCCAAATTCTGGTACCACTGCTGTCACTGTTAAAACTCCAGTTTACTTTAGTAGCATCAGCATTTGGTCCCAAAAGAATTACAGCACTTTGATATAAGTAATGATTTTAAGACTATTTTGCTTAAAGTTAACTTATGTCTTTCTCCAAGTAATGCTTACTTCTTTCTCTCCAAATGCATTCCATATTCCCCTTTCTCCAGACCTCACCACCTTGTGATTCCTTAGGGACAAAGATTTTTAATACAGAAACTGTACTTGGTTGAAGTTTATTGAGTTCCCAAGGACAAATAATCAATAAACGTTTAATATTTAAGCAGCTCACAAGCAACAATTAAACTCTAGATGCAGCAGCAGTATTAAAATTACAGCAGAATCTTTGACAATCAAGAGGCTATATCCAAGGATGTATTAACACATACTGTGTTTGTCTGCATCTGAGCAACAAATATCTGACTTGAAGGATAAACAAAATTAATGATGCCTGCCCATGTCTTTCTTTCCAGTTAGTGCATCAAATTGAGTTGTTCACAGCATAGGTCTGAGTTGAGGCAAGTCATCTGCAGAAGGGCCTAGCAGAAAAGTAACATTCAAGAAAATGCAGGAGCCAGGAAAAGTCAAAACTGCAAGTTACAAGTCATCTGTAGCATCAAACCAGATATTTTGAAGCTGTATTATTTCCCAGGCAGGTGATACATAGCTGTTGTTCTATCGTATAGCAGTTTGTTGTGGTCTAGTATCCTGGGAATTTCTTATTCAAAGCAATACTTGTTGAAGTGAGATCCTCTGTTTGCTTGCCTACTGCAGGTAATATGAGTACAGATAGGCCCCAGGATTGCTATGTTGGTGCAAAAGGGCCAGAGAATACATGGAAGACTCCTCTTCATGTGGAGAATATCCCTATTGCTGGGGACATCTGTGCCATCTTTTCAGCAGTTCAGATAGCAGGGTGCATTCTGGGATGGGCCAGGAGTGGGGCAGGCATGACCAGAGTACAACTATACCCTGGCAGTTCCACACTTCTGCAAAGCTCCATAGTGCCTGCTGCATCAGGAATGCAACATTATATAGAGCTGTCATTGGGGCTCGCCTAGCCTGCTCGAAGGGCTGCACTGGCCCCCACAGTTAATCCTTTGGTAGGGTAGACACATGGTGCCTCTACACTGTCCCTACACTGTGGGGCACAATCTAGGCCCAGATGTGTTGAGATTCTGCTTTGGGAAAACTGAGGCCTATTGTAACATGCCTCTACTTTAATAGACTACAAGAGATGATTGCAGATCTCCCCTTCTCCTGCCCCCTCCTTGTCCATGGTTGGTAATGTGAGTTAAGTACATTTAATGGGAGGGGCCTAGGAGAGACTTTTGTCCTTGGACAAAGGCTAGATCTGGATCTAAACACTGTGCCTTGGAAGCACCTATATTCTTGATCTGATTTTGGAAACCTCCTCTCCACCTATACTCCCCTGTGCTCATGTTATGTTGTCAGTCAGTGATTTTTTTAAAAAAAGGGTTTTAGTGTGGTCTCTGGAAATTTGTGTTAATATACTTTAACTTCTAGTAGCAGCTGATAAATAGGCCCCACTGGAGCAGGTGAAAAATTCTAATTCCCTTTTGAAATTTTTTTAGATCCCTAATGGAGTAGACACCTTTTCAAACTGATACAATGCAGGCGTAAAAGAAAAATAACCCAGGCTTTATTTAAGCACTCTGAATGCTCTAACTGAGAGCACACTTTTAAGTTTTAAGGGAAATCAATATGTTATTTATACAAAGTCTTTAAGAAGAGGTAAGAAACCCGAAATAAGGATTGTTTGGAGATAAAGAGTGTGAATCTTTCTAATCCCCAGTTTGTCAGTTCATCCTGAGAAAAGGTGCTTATTTGTTGCAGATGGATTGAAGCATCACACCCATCACTAATCTGTCATCAGAATGATCAGGAAAGTCAGAGTTTTCAAGTCTTGTCCATTTTTCCTAAAATTCCCATTACCAGCTGTTCTCAGCTTCCAACAGTGCAATGAGGACCTTTAAAAAAAAAATAAAGTAATGGAGATACACCAATCTCCTAGAACTGGAAAGACCTTGAAAGGTCATTGAGTCCTGTCCCCTGCCTTCACTAGCAGGACCAAGTACTGTCCCCTGACAGATTTCTACCCCAGATCCCTAAGTGGCCCCCTCAAGGATTGAACTCACAACCCTGGGTTTAGCAGGCCAATGCTCAAACCACTGAGCTATTCCTCCCCCCTTGCTGAAAAACAGTGAAATAATCAGTTGTCATCGCCTTTTTCTGTGATGGGTTTGTGGGTTTGTTGGTTTTTTGTTTGGTTGGTTGGGTTTTTGGGTTTTTTTTTCCCACCAGTGTAGCCTCCATATGTCAATACCTAATCTTATTAAGGGTAAACCAGATAGTGTCCTAAAATTTCCTGGTGTGTTACTCCACTGATAGTGGCCTTTCAAATACTTCTTGCAACTTAGCTACTGGGTAAACTAGTCATACAACTGTAAAAGTTAATTTTTCCTTTTTTATGTTTATTGTCCACAAATCAATTTAACTTTTACTAACTGTTTTGTTATTTAAAATAACCTGATCACCTACATGTTGTTCATGAACCGAGTATGTCTTTGCTTGATGTACTTTGTTTATGGCATGTAATTGGTTGCAAGTTATTGATTCTGTTTCAGGCTTTTATTAACAGTAGGAGAACAATTAAAGAGATTTCAATATGTCTGTGAGAATTTTTGATTTCTGTGAATTAAAAAAAATCATTTGTTTATTGCCCAGGGAAAATGAATGAAAAGATTATGAACATTGGGAAAGCTGGACTGAGGATTTTATCTGCAAAAATGCCCAATAATTAATATTTTTTGCAGCATACAGCTAACTTTATCGCATGTCCTCCAGAAAAGAAACCACTGGGGACTCGTTTTGGAAGCCAACAATTTAACATCATGATCAGCTAGCATGTACCTCCATATTTGATGGTTCCCAGAAGATAAGACATGGGACTAGAAGTCAGAAGCCCTGAGTTCTATCATCACCTCTTCCACAATCCAGCTGTGTGATTTTAAGTGAGCTGTTTCACTTTAGGGGGTAAAATGAATGAAATTTACCATTTTTTGTAAAGATTCTTGTGATCTATGCTATCTAGGTGAGTGGAAAAGAGAAATCTCCCAAACTCTTTCAAGGTAGCCAGAATCACAGTGGAGACAGATATTAATAAAACTTTGTTTAATTAAAATGTTCCTTTGTTTTCTCTAATTCCAAAGTGATGAACCATTACATCTGAGCACAGTCCTCATCCTGCCTGCACTTACAGTTAAAGTGCCTGTGAGAGTGTGCAGAAGTCCTGCCTGAGCACTAGCAGTCACTGAGTTATCTCCCTGCTCAAACCTCCTGCAGGAGTAAAAAGGGTAGTATGGGAATAAAGCAGGTGACTCAAGGTGTAATTAGTAGTTCAGGGGTAAGAAAGGGGACTGTGTGAAAGTTAGTCAGAATATCTTTGTGTAGGCACGACAAAGGGTCCTGTGGCACCTTATAGACTAACAGAGGTATTGGAGCATAAGCTTTCGTGGGTGAATACCCACTTCATCGGATGCAAGCAGTGGAAATGTCCAGGGGCAGATATAAATGTGCAGGGAAGAGTCAGGCTAGAGATAACGAGGTTAGCTCAATCAGGGAGGGTGAGGCCCTCTTCTAGCAGCTGAGGTGTGAATACCAAGGGAGGAGAAACTGCTTTTGTAGTTGGCTAGCCATTCATAGTCTTTGTTTAATCATGAGCTGATGGTGTCAAATTTGCAAATGAACTGAAGCTCTGTTGTTTCTCTTTGGAGTCTGGTCCTGAAGTTTTTTTGCTGCAGGATGGCTACCTTTAAATCTGCTATTGTATGACCAGGGAGATTGAAGTGTTATCCTACAGGCTTTTGTATATTGCCATTCCTTATATCTGATTTGTGTCCATTTATCCTTTTGTGTAAGGACTGTCCAGTTTGGCCGATGTACATAGCAGAGGGGCATTGCTGGCACATTATGGCATAAAATAATGTGTAGGCAGTACTATAACAGATTTTTTTTGGCAGGGCTGGGGGAGAGGTGTGAAAAGAGCAAAGTAAAGAATATGTCCATGGCACAAACGGGGATGTTAATTTTTCTGTTTTTAAACATCTCTTCTGTTTTTGTTAAGATAGCTGTATATTAAAATCTGAACAATGTTTTTGGAGAAAACCTTCCTTGTAAAGATGTTGGGCCTGATTCACATCTCACCAGCATAGGTTTTACATTGGTATAACTCCTTTGACTTCAGTAGAGTCAGTCCTGATTTACATTATGCTTTGTTGGACCATGTCAGCTGACTGCCAGCTCTCGTTCCCCATTTAATAAGTTAAAAGCAGCATTCACAACTACTTGGAATCCAGAGGCAATATAATCTGTTTGCTGCATTTTAAGAGAAAAAATTCTTGCACAGGAAAAAAAGTGGCCAGTCAAGTGCCTGAAGTTTTCATAGAATCATATCAAGTATCAGAGGGGTAGCCGTGTTAGTCTGGATCTGTAGAAGCGACAAAGATTTCTGTGGCACCTTATAGACTAACAGACGTATTGGAGCATAAGCTTTCGTGGGTGAATACCCACTTCTTTGGGTGCATCTATAAGGTGCCACAGAACTCTTTGTTACTTCCATAGAATCATAGAATCTCAGGGTTGGAAGGGACCTCGGGAGGTCATCTAGTCCAACCCCCTGCTCAAAGCAGGACCAACCCCAACTAAATCATCCCAGCCAGGGCTTTGTCAAGCCTGACCTTAAAAACCTCTAAGGAAGGAGATTCCACCACCTCCCTAGGTAACCCATTCCAGTGCTTCACCACCCTACTAGTGAAAAAGTTTTTCCTAATATCCAACCTAAACCTCCCCCTCTGCAACTTGAGACCATTACTCCTTGTTCTGTCATCTTCTACCACTGAGAACAGTCTAGATCCATCCTCTTTGGAACCCCCTTTCAGGTAGTTGAAAGCAGCTATCAAATCCCCCCTCATTCTTCTCTTCTGCAGGCTAAACAATCCCAGTTCCCTCAGCCTCTCCTCATAAGTCATGTGCTCCAGCCCCCTAAATCATTTTTGTTGCCCTCCTCTGGACTCTTTCCAATTTATCCACATCCTTCTTGTAGTGTGGGACCCAAAACTGGACACAGTACTCCAAAGGAGGCCTCACCAGTGCCAAATAGAAGGGAATGATCACGTCCCTCGATCTGCTGGAAATGCCCCTACTTATACAGCCCAAAATGCCGTTAGCCTTCCTGGCAACAAGGGCACACTGTTGACTCATATTCAGCTTTTCGTCCACTGAAACCCCTAGGTCCTTTTCTGCAGAATTGCTGCCCAGACATTCGGTCCCTAGTCTGTAGCAGTGCATGGGATTCTTCCATCCTAAGTGCAGGACTTTGCACTTGTCCTTGTTGAACCTCATCAGATTTCTTTTGGCATAATCCTCTAATTTGTCTAGGTCCCTCTGTATCCTATCCCTACCCTCCAGCGTATCAACCACTCCTCCCACTTTAGTGTCATCTGCAAACTTGCTAAGGGTGCAGTCCACACCATCCTCCAGATCGTTGATGAAGATATTGAACAAAACCGGCCCCAGCACCGACCCTTGGGGCACTCCACTTGATACCAGCTGCCAACCAGACATGGAGCCATTGATCACTACCCATTGAGCCCACCCATCTAGCCAGTTTTCTATCCACCTTACTGTTCATTCATCCAGACCATACTTCTTTAACTTGCTGGCAAGTAGTAAAGGCTTGATTCTCCTCTGATGCTCACGGGTGTCATTCCATTGACTTCACTAGAGTTATTCATGATTTATAGTAGCATGGGAGGGGAGGGATAGCTCAGTGGTTTGAGCATTGGCCTGCTAAACCCAGGGTTGTGAGTTTAATCCCTAAGGGGGCCATTTAGAGATCTGGGTTAAAAATTGGGGTTTGGTCCTGCTTTGAGCAGGGGGTTGGACTAGATGACCTCCTAAAGTCCCTTCTAACCCTGATATTCTATGAGAGGAGAATCAAGCCCTGGATGTTTGAAACTGTGGATATATCAGTGGCTGGTTGTTCATCTTTGATCTAGGCTTATTCATTATACTAAGTATTTTCATGTGGATGGTCAATGCCATAGTACCTCCTATGGCACTGCCACATAAATATTTTGTCTAGCCACTTGCTGACTCTGGAGGCACAGGGGAAAGAACCTTATAAGTGGAACAATCTACAATGCTTCTTTTAAACATATATAAAAGCTTTCACAAAGGAATTTCCTCCACTTCCCTGAATGCTATAAAGATTTCGAAGCACACAGCCAGATGGGGGTTTACTCGTCAAAGGATCAGGTTTGAAATCCTCAGACTCTCTGGAATCAATGGCTTGAACACTGACAGAGATGTCTCTGCCCTCCATAATTCTAAGGTTGATAAAATGCGCTCCATGACCTCAGCTCATTGTTGCTGCCTTTTTACTGTGGTCTTCAGACCAAGCCTGGCTCTGCTATATGACTGGAATGAGCCCCTTAAAATTCCAGGCTCCTTGGCACTAGTTGTTGCCTGGCTGTAGCATGATTAGAGTGAGCCCTGAGCTATGCTCTTCAATATGTCTCCCCTGCTACTGGTTGCTGTTGCAGCTGGCAGGCTGCTGCCTTGTTATTGCAGCCCTTACATTTAGACTTACCAAGGGTTTAAAGTGACAACTGTCAGGTACTACCACCTAGGCTGGATGCTCTGGAGTGGGAGAAAGCAGATTCAGCATATCAGAGCTGGCCCTAGAATTTTGGGATGCACCCTAAGGAAAGTTGCCTATGAAATCCCCAAAGCAGAGACCCCTAAATTACTTCTTAAGGTCAGGAATGAATAGCACAGAGAGAAGGCTTTTAGGCTAGGTATGCCCACTCTTGTCTTTTCTTTCCCATCATGACAAAATAGCCTGGTTAGGGAGGGAAGTAGCCTGATATATCTTTGGAGTATCTACAAAGTGCTATGTAAGTTAGCGAAGGAAACTGGCCGCTCTTGCTCCAAAAAGGTTAAAGGGTGAAGATTCTGTTAATTTTCCAAAGGAAGTTACAGGTAATGAAACCAACAGTTTATCCACTGTCAGGGTTCTCTTGTACAAAATGTTAAAATGCAGAGGTTCTGGGTGGTTTGTGGTCAGTAAAGACCCCTTGGAATTTTTATGCTTGACCAACATTTTTTCTTCTCCCACTTTGTACAGTACGCCAAATATGGCTGCTGCACTCCTGCCCTAATGTCACTATACGTCTATGGTTATCCAGTGCTTTGGAGGAAAGAGGAACCATATATAATATCACATCAGGACTGACCTGGCCTGTGGTCCCAAGTGCAATATCCTGTGATATTTCAGGGGAGAAAGTTTTTTTTCAAGAATTTCTTAGTGTCTTGCTACCAAAGAAACACATAATTTCACTGATTAGTACCTAATGCATGATAACTGGTGAGCAGAACTAAAAAACAATTGGCGTAAATTTGTTGTTACATGCATGCAACTCTTCTGATGTCAATAATGTGTGTAACTGAATGGAATTTGGTCCCATATATGGTAATCTAAACAAATTAAATTGTGAATGCTTTGGAGCGGGGACCATCTTTTTGTTGTGTTTGCACAGCACCTAGCACAACGGGGTCCAGGTCCATAACTGGGGTTTCTAGGGGGTATTGCAATACAAATATTAATATTAATAATAGGATGATAGGGGCAAGGTAAGCCAGTAGTACAGGTATTGTATATGGGATCCACAATGACTTTAGCATTTTTCCCTGTTTCAGAATTGCTTGCTACATTTTCACTTGTTGGGGTTTTCCTACAAAGATAGGTTAGTATCATATTTACTGTTCAGTTAAAGCTAATGAAAACAAATAACATGGTTATAAAAAGTAATTATAAACCCAGCCCTAAGAAACCTAAATTAAGTTAAGCAAGCACACTCATTTCTTACCATTTCCCCACTGGCAAAATAATTAGATTGTATTCTTTGTTTTTTTAAGTGTGCTTAGTATCAATTATTGATTTTATTATAAATACCACTATTGAATATCATACTTTTTTTTGTTGCTTGCAGGTTTTCTGCTATATTCCAGATAGTGGCAAAAGAAAAGCTAACCTAAATAAAATGTGCTCTGTGGATAAAATGCTGAATGTTCAATGACTCCAGAAATGTTTAATATCCTGATCATGATGATCAGTCTAGTGCAATGTGTTTCAAACAGTGGGGTATAGACCACCATTGACCTGCAGGACCCTTCCTAGCCATCAGAAAGGGGACGGGGGAGGGATGACAAACTGTAACTCAGCCACCAGGCCCTCAGACTGTCTGGCAAGGCCATCCCAAGACTCTGCGAGACTGTTGAGCTGCAGCCTGCTAGCCCCAAGTGAACCCAACTACACCATTGGAGAACCACTGGACTCCTGTGGCCATTGAGGTGAAGCATTAAATATGTGGGAACACTTCACACAATGCACAGTCAACCTGTGGAACTCCTTGCCAGAGATGTTGTGAAGGCCAAGACTATAACAAGGTTAAAAAATGAACTAGATCAAATCACGGAGGGTAGGTCCATCAATAGCTATTAGCTGGGACGGGCAGGCATGGTGTCCCTAGCCTCTGTTTGCCAGAAGCTGGGAATGGGCAACAGGGAATGGATCACTTGATGATTACCTGTTCTGTTCATTACCTCTGAAGCACCTGGCATTGGCGGACGACAGGATACTGGGCTAGAGGGACCTTTGGTCTGACCCAGTATGGCCATTCTTCTGTTCTTATGTAGTTAAATATCTTAAGAACATAGAACATAAGAACAGAAGAATGGCCATACTGGATCAGACCAAAGGTCCATCCAGACCAGTATCCTGTCTACCGACAGTGGTCAATGCCAGGTACGCCAGAGGGAGTGAACCTAACAGGTAGGGATCAAGTGATCTCTCCCCTGACATCCATCTCCACCCTCTGACAAACAGAGGCTAGGGATACCATTCCTTACTCATCCTGGCTAATAACCGTTAATAGACTTAACCTCCATGAATTTATCTAGTTCTCTTTTAAACCCTGTTATAGTTCTAGCCTTCACAACCCACTCAGGCAAGGAGTTCCACAGGTTGACAGTGCACTGTGTGAAGAAGAACTTTCTTTTATTTGTTTTAAACCTGCTGCCCATTCATTTCATTTGGTGGCCCCTAGTTCTTATATTATGGGGAACCATGCTTTTGGGTACAAGAAAGGGTACTTCCTTGAAAAGTGCACGTCTATGTTTTGTTCTGGATCTTTTGATTTTCAGGATTCACTTTGGCTTGGGAACTTGTCTGGCTTTTTCTAGCATAGCCCATGCTACTGTAGGAGATGTCGAGCTTATTGACCTCAAAACTGCAGGAGGATTCTAATTCTAAACTAGCCTGTTTTGAGCTTGACCTACATGCACACATAGAAGTGGTTTGCTTTACATTTTCTTAATCTTCATGCTCTCCATAGAACCTTTTTGTAGATTTTTTTCCTTTATGTGAATACCCACCAGCTGCATCAGGTTGGTGTTCATGACGTAGAATTTCAAGGCTGGCTCATAAGGAAAAGTTCCATGGTTCTTTTTTTCTCTATCCATGATAGTCTTCCCTTAGGAACTTCAAAGAAAGAGATTTAGCAAGGTGCTTCCCTCTGATAAGTCTTTGCTTTTACCAGTTGGAGGGATTCTTGGCAGCCAGCTGAAGAATCCAGCTCTTGGTCTCTCCTTCTGTCCAGGTGTTTGGTTTTTTGTTTGTTTGTTTGTTTTTTGCATATGGAAGGAGTTTGTTTTATGTAATGAGTTTCTTCATTCAGTTTTGATGCGTGGTTCATCATTGTCTGGTCCCCTTTTCAAAAAGCCAGTTTGTGCCAGTCAGAATACAATACTTACTTACTAGTGAGAGCAGAGGTAGTTCAATAAGAATAGAGGCTGGGCTTTATCTATTCCCTTTTCACAGTTCAATGAGAACACCGGGCATTTCTTTTGCATCTTTATGTTTGTAACTGCATGCTGTGACTGTGGGATTTGTTCCCAGAAACTAAGGTCAGTTTTAAACCTCTATTTGCAAATGTCTTGGGAAATCCCTCTTGCTTCTTATAAATGTTTAAGCATTTGATAAACAGCTGCTCTCAGTTTTTCCCCAGAATCTCCCATGTGCCATATGCAGTTCTGCAGGTCCTTAGACCCATAGTAATTGCCATACTGCATCAGACCAAGGTCCATGCAGTTCAGTATCCAGTATCTGATGGTGGCCTGAATCAGACATTTCAGAGGAAGGTGTAAGAACCCCATCGTAGCAAATGTGGGATAATCTGCCCCTTTCATAGGTCTCATTCCGGTCTCTAGCCATTAGAGATTGGCTTATAGCCTGAAGCATAAGGATTAAAAAATTTTTCTAGTATTAATTATAGCTCTGGATTTCCCCATTATCTCTATAAATGTCTAATCCCCTTTTTTGAATATTGCTATATTCTTGGCCTCAATGACTTCCTGTGGCAGTGAGTTCCATGCAGCGAGTTAATTACACATTGTGTGAAAAAGTATTTCCTTTTATTGCTTTTTGAATTTCCCCGCTTTTAGTTTCATTACATGTCCCTTTATTCTTGTGTAGACCATTCACTATTTTTATATACTTGATCATGTCCTCTATTATTCATCTCCTTTCTCAGGTAAACAATCACAGAATCTTCAATCTTTCTTTGTATGAGAGTTTTGCCAGGCCCTGGATCATTCTCGTTGCCTTCTCTGAACCTCAACTAGTTCGGCAATATGCTTTTTGAAATGGGGTGACTGGCTTTAGAGGCTGCAACAGTAGCAATGTCTAGAATGAAGGATAACCAACTGTCAAGGTTCCCTCCCCACTCTGAACTCTAGGGTACAGACGTGGGGATCCGCATGAAAGACCCCTAAGCTTATTTCTACCAGCTTAGGTTAAAACTCACCAAGGTGCAAAATCTCCCCTGCACCCTGAGAAAAGATTCTTGCTGCCACCACCAAGTGATTGAAACAGGAACCAGGGAAAAGGACCACTTGGAGTTCCCCTTCCCCCCGCCCCTGATATACCCTCAAGTCCGTATACCTCCTTTCCTGGGGAGGCTTGAGGATAATCTCCTAACCAATTGGTTACACAGTGATCAAAAACCCAACCCCTGGGTCAGATTCTTAAAAGAAGGATTTTATTAAAGCAAGAAAGGTAAAAATCATCTCTGTAAAATCAGGGTGGTATATATTTTACAGAGTACTCAATTTCCCAACTCAGAGGGATCCCCCCCTGGGTAAAACCTTCAAGTTACAGAAAAATGCAACAAAAACAGGAATACACATTCCCTCCAGCACAGCGACTTTCCCAAGCTAAAAACAACAGAAAAACCTAACGCATTTATCTCTAAATACTTACTAACTCTGTAGGAGTGTATGGGTTGCTTGTTTGATCTGTCTCCTACCGAGAGATCCCACAGACAGACAAAAGCCTTTTTCCGCCCTCAGATTTTAAAGTAGCTTGTCCCCTCATTGGTCCTGATGGTCAGGTGTCAGCCCAGCTACCTGAATTTTTTAACTCTTTACCGGTAAGAGGATTTTATAGTACTGTATCAGAGTCTCTTAACCCCTGCCCTTTATATTTATGACACCAGCACTTTCCATTATCAGATGCCATTTTAAATTGCTTATAACTTTGCCAAACCTTTTTTTCATAGATCACAGATCCAGAAAAGACCATTGTGATTGTGTAGTCTGTCCTCCTGTATAACACAGGCCATAGAATTTGCCCAAAATAATTCCAAGAGCAGAGCTTTTAGAAAAAAAACCCCATCCAATCTTGATTTAATCCAATCATGATCCTTGGTAAGTTGTTCCAGTTGTTAATTACTCTCAATGTTAAAAATTGACACCTTATTTATAGTTCAAATTTGTCTAGGTTCAACTTCCAGCCACTGGGTAGTGTTATACCTTTCTCTGCTAGATTGAAGAGCCCATTATTAAATATTTGTTCTTCATGTAAGTACTTACAGTCTGTAATCAAGTCGCCACTTAGCCTTCTCTTTGTTAAAATAAATAGACTGAGCTCCTTGAGTCTATCCTTTAATTTCTCTTGTGGCTTTTTTTCTGAAAATTCTCCCATTTATCAATGTCCTTCTTGAATTGTGGACACCAGAATTGGATTCTGTTTTCCAACAGTGGCTGCACCAGTGCCAAACGGAGAGAAGAAATAACCTCTCTACTCCTACTTGAGATTCCTGTTTATATAAGAATTTACATTTAGCAATATTAAAACATATATTGTTTGTTTGTATCCTGTTCATAGAATCATAGAATCATAGAATCTCAGGGTTGGAAGGGACCTCAGGAGGTCATCTAGTCCAACCCCCTGCTCAAAGCAGGACCAACCCCAACTAAATCATCCCAGCCAGGGCTTTGTCAAGCCTGACCTTAAAAACCTCTAAGGAAGGAGATTCCACCACCTCCTTAGGTAACCCATTCCAGTGCTTCACCACCCTACTAGTGAAAAAGTTTTTCCTAATATCCAACCTAAACCTCCCCCTCTGCAACTTGAGACCATTACTCCTTGTTCTGTCATCTTCTACCACTGAGAACAGTCTAGATCCATCCTCTTTGGAACCCCCTTTCAGGTAGTTGAAAGCAGCTATCAAATCCCCCCTCATTCTTCTCTTCTGCAGGCTAAACAATCCCAGTTCCCTCAGCCTCTCCTCATAAGTCATGTGCTCCAGCCCCCTCATCATTTTTGTTGCCCTCCGCTGGACTCTTTCCAATTTATCCACATCCTTCTTGTAGTGTGGGGCCCAAAACTGGACACAGTACTCCAAATGAGGCCTCACCAGTGCCAAATAGAGGGGAATAATCACGAGTTGACCGAGCCATCCCGATAGCTCTGTATCAGTGACCTAGCCTCTTCATTAATTACCACTTCCCCCAATTTGTGTGTCATCTGCAAACTTTATCAGTGTAAGATTTTATGTTTTTGTCCAGGTCACTGATTAAAATGTTAGATAGCAGAGGGCCAAGAACCAATCCCTTCAGGTTCCAACGAGAAACACATCCATTCAATGATGATTCCCCATTTACAGAAGCAACAAAGGGTCCTGTGTCACCTTATAGACTAACAGAGGTATTGAAGCATAAGCTTTCGTGGGTGAATACCCACTTCTTCGGATGCAAGCAGTGGAAATGTCCAGAGGCAGATATAAAAGTGCAGGGAAGATTCAGGTTAAAGATACAATTACAATTACATTTTGAGGCCTATCAGTTAGCCAGTTTTTAATACACTTCATGTGTGCCATGTTAATTTGATATCTTGCTGTTTTTTAATCAAACTGTCATGCAGTACCAAGTCAACTGTCTTACAGAATTCTGAATATATTGTATTAGCACTATTACCTTTATCTTCCAAACTCGTAACCTCATTTAAAAAAAAAAGTATTTTCCATAAATCCACACTGATTGGCAATAATTATATTATCCTCCTTTAATTCTTTATTGATCAAGTTCCATATCAGTCCATTCATTATCTCACCTGGAACCAATGTCAGACTGACAGACCTGTAATTACCTGGTGTTGTCAGACGGCTACCGGTGTGGTGCTCTGCTCTGTTCAATGTTGATATCAGTCGGCTGCGTGCATGTTCCCTCTGTGTGCTGCCCCAGCTCTGTGCAGATAGCTGACACAGCAGACCCCAAGAGAACCCCCAAAGACCACAGACTCTAGTAAGGTACGAAGGCACGTCGGCCAGGTTTATTGTCAAAGAGAAGCACAGTGATAGTTTCCCATAGACTCTACAGGACATACTATGGAATTTGTGCCCCCTGGCAATGGACCAGCTCAGTCAGTGGCGGGACTTTCCACTGCCCCCTAGGCCAGACAAAGACAACTCCTCGGGGGTGAGTTCTTATACACAGGTACAAACAAGTTACACATCACTCCTGATGTATTGAGGTGCAACCCTTCTACGTAACCAGGTACAACCCCTTCTACGAAGTAAGGTGCCGCCTCTTACCTTGTACATGTTGTTTCGGACAAAACAACTCTATCCATCATATTACCCTTTTGCCCCTGTCCTTGTTATCTATGTGGATGGTATAAGAATGTTCTGGTACCATTTGTTTATATCTCTGGTATCCAATACATATTTGAGCAACAGAATATGTTTATGTAACATCAGCCCTTTCCTTGCCAGCTCCTGTGAGCAGGGCCTGCCTCTGGCTCACAGCTTAACTTTGCTTTATGTTAGTAAAGTCTTGACCATTACTTTAGCTCAGGCCTTAGGCCTCATGCCGGGCCTCTGATACAAGGGTTTATGCTTCAGGGCCTCATCTTACTACACCTCGGTCATCCTATTTATCCTTTTAAAATATTGGCATAATATTGGCTTTCTCAAAGTCTTTTGGAATTTCCCCAGTGTTTCATGATTTACTGAATAGCAACATTAACAGTTCAGCAAGCTCCTCAGCCAGCTCTTTTAAAACTCTTGGATGAAATTTATCCGGCGCTGCTGATTCAAAATACCTAACAAAACACTAAAAGAACCTACATGCATGCTAATAAGCTTACCAGAGATCACTCCACCCACAACTCTAACAAGGACTCTGGTAGGAATCTCTCCTTCAAAGCCACCCCCTCCCCAATGATGGAGATTCCACAACCTCCCTAGGCAATTTATTCCAGTGCTTAACCACTCTGACAGTTAGGAAGTTTTTCCTAATGTCCAACCTAAACCGCCTTTGCTGCAATTTAAGCCCATGGCTTCTTGTCTTATCCTCAGAGGTTAAGAAGAACAATTTTTCCCTTCTCCTTGTAATAACCTTTTATGTACTTGAAAACTGTTATCATGTCCACTCTCAGTCTTCTCTTCTCCAAACTAAACAAACCCAATTTTTTCAATTTTCCCTCATAGGTCAAGTTTTCTAAACCTTTAATCATTTTTGTTGCTCTTCTCTGGACTTTCTCCAATTTGTTCACATCTTTCTTGAAATGTGGCGCCCAGAACTGGACACAATACTCCAGTTGAGGCCTAATCAGTGCAGAGTAGAGCAGAAGAATTACTTCTCGTGTCTTGCTTACCATACTCCTGCTAATATATCCCAGAATTATGTTTGCTTTTTTTGCAACAGCGTTACATTGTTGACTCATATTTAGCTTGTGATCCACTATGATGCCCAGATCCCTTTCCGCAGTACTCCTTCCTAGGCAGTCATTTCCCATTTTGTACGTATGCAACTTATTGTTCCTTCCTAAGTGGAGTACTTTGCATTTGTCCTTATTGAATTTCATCATATTTACTTCAGACCATTTCTCCAGTTTGTCCAGATCATTTTGAATTTTAATCCTATCCTCCAAAGAACTTGCAACCCCTCCCAGCTTGGTATCGTCCACAAACTTTATAAGTGTACTCTCTATGCCATTGTCTAAATCATTGATGAAGATATTGAACAGAACCAGACCCAGAACTGATCCCTGCGGGACCCCACTCATTATGCCCTTCCAGCATGACTGTGAACCACTGATAAGTACTCTCTGGGAAGGATTTTCCAACCAGTTATGCACCCACCTTATAGTAGCTCCCTCTAGGCTGTATTTCCATAGTTTGTTTATGAGAAGGTAAATGCGAGACAGTATCAAAAGCCTTACTAAAGTCAAGATATACCACATCTACTGCTTCCCCCCTATTCACTAGCAATTCCAAAAAAAATCTAAAAAACAAACAAAAATGTGTTTTAGGTTGACCTGAAAACTGAATTCTTGGTAAATCAAAAAGTTGGGGAAAAGTAGTTTTAGGTTGTTTTGTTTCCATTTTGAAATGTTTTGTTTCAATTTTGGCAATTTTAAAGGTGTTTTCTATTGTTTTCGATTTAACTAAATGAAATTTTGAAACAAAATATAATTTTGAACCAAATTTTAGGATTTTTCTTTTCAACATGGACAATTCAGTGAAATTGACACAAATTTGTGAAACATTTCAGGTCACTAAATCCACATTTTTCACCAAAATAAAAAAATTTTCACCTGACAAAAATTTTTCCCCAAATTTCTTTTTGTCCAGTTCCATTAATAAATAGTAGCAAACAAACCTATGTTTATCAGCAGTTAATGTTGCAGGACATATTTCATGTATCCAAAAACTTAAAATCATGAAAATAAGAAGTTAAGGGGAAAGATTTGTGCATTCCTTTCCCCTTTCATATTGCCTACAATACCTGATACACTCTGATGCTTCAGGAGGCTTTTTACTCCTTTTGCAAGAAATCTAAATTTATTTGGAAATATATCACTTGCCTCTCGAACAGCTACCCAAAAGCAAAATATATCCCAACTTCATCAAACTTGTAATCTAACCCAAAACCTCAACAGTGACCTCAGCAGGTAGGGCAGAATAACTTCCCAAGAGCATGCAATGTGTGACAGTCAGATGTACTGAGCTGTTGGTATAATTGATATAAAAGCATATGTGGTCACTGTTTAGGTTTGGTGTTTTGAGTGCAAGTTTGATGAAGTTAGGATATGTATTGTCTTTGGATAGTGTTGGGGATGAGAGTGATGAATACCAGAGTGTTTTAGATTTCTTGTAAATGGAGTACAAAGGAAAGTGGGACACTCCCCAAGAAAAATCACAAAACACCTTTTTTTAACAGCTTATTATAAACTTTCCAGAACTTCAAATTGTACAACCTATTCACCAAAAAGTTCATGATTAGCCAAGGATTGTAATCCATTTTTGTTTTGTTAAAAATCACTCAAAGATACCAGACAGTCACCATTTTTACACTGTCAGATTGAAATTCTCTAATGCAACCTTAACTATGGTACGGCTTCTGCTGCTCCATAATATTAAACAACACTACATTTGAAGCATCTGTGGTTAACCTTTTGTCATGATGAAAACTGACTATTTAATCCTACTCTTTGTTTTCTGTTTCCTGGACAGTTTATAACACTGCCTATCATCCTATCCCTAGTTAGCTTCTGTAGTAGACTCTTGTGTGGAATCTTGTCAGAGGCCTTTTGGAAATCTAAATAAATTATGTCAACCAGTACTCTTTTATCCACTATCGTATTGATACGTTCAAAGACCTCTAAAAGAAGAATGAGGCATGATTTTCCTTTGCAGAATCTGTGCTGATTAGACTCTATAATATACAGGATATAAAATACAGACTCTATAAATATAGACTCTATAAATATAGACTCTATAAAATACAGGATAACCTTTGTTATCCTGTATTTCATTAACAGTTCAATCAACCTGCCAGTACAGCTGTAATGTTTACTGGTTTATAATTCCCCAGATTACCACTAGACACTCTTTTGAACATATGTACAACATTTTCTACTCTCCAATCCTTTGGAAGACTAGCTGTTTTTAATGAGAGATTGCCTTTTTGTGTTAGCTGCTCAGCCACTTCATACTTCAACTCATTCCACACTCTTTGCTGCACCATCTGGGCCTGGTGATTTATTGCTTTTTAAATTATCGATTATCTTCTTCTAACATCTCAGTCTCTGAGAGTGCTTCCTCTTTAATACCAGAAGAGAGCAGGTCCAGGACAGGAATTTCCATTTTGGCCCTTCTATTTCCCCCTTATATAGGGCTTAGTGTGATGTATGATCCCATTCATTCATAGAATCATAGGACTGGAAGGGACCTCTAGAGGAAGGACTAAGTATTATCTAGACCATCCCTGACCACATAGCTGGCCTCATATGAGGGCAGACTTCCAAATTTTGAAGATTTTCTGTTTGGCTGGAATGGCCTCACAAACCTTGCCATTTAGCAATATAGGCAGGTGCGGCGAGTTATATGGGTCTGTGGTGCCCAGGATCCAGCAAATTCAGGGTCCGAGGGCCCTGGCTCCACCAATGTTTGGGGGCCGGGTCTCTCCCCCGGCCCTGCCTGCCACCCCCCTTGTGTCCCCCCTGGAGCATCCTCTCTGGGGAGTCCTCCTCTCTGGCCCCCAACCCTAACCCCGGAGAAGACTGCCTGCTGCACCCCAAACTCCTCATCCTCGGCCCAGCCCCATGCCCCTCCTGCACCCAAACTTTCTTCCAGAACCTGCACCCCAAACTCCCTCCTGCACCCAAACTCCTCCCATAGCCTGCACCCAGCACCCAAACTCCATCCTAGAGCCCACACCCCTCCCAAACTCAAACTTCATCCCAGAGGTGCACCCCAAGCCCCCTCCCGCACCCAAACTCCCTCCCAGAGCCTTAGGCAGGTGTGGCAGGGGGCAAGACTTGGACTCATTCTGAGCACCACCTAAAATTATACAAACCTGCCGCCCTTGAATATAGGTTTATTTTGTGCCTTTTTGGTTCCCTTTTTGTTCAGCGATACACATCTTCTGAGACTGTATTATTGTTTTCTTTAGTTTTATTTTTATTTATTTTTAAAGGTCCTTTCAAGGCTTCTGTGGGGCCCTTCTGTTTGGTGCGGTCCAACCACATAGCTCTGTGGTTCTTATGAAGTTTTTTGGTCTTTATAACAGCATCAGAGAATGTGTGTAGAGCAGGGGTCATCAACCTTCAGCAAGTGGCCCATCAGGGTAATCTGGTGGCGGGCCACGAGATCTTTTGTTTATGTTGACCATTGGCCTGAGCTGCGGGGGGCCATGCCTGCGGATGGTCAATGTCAGCAAAATGTCTTGCCTCCCGTCAGCAGATTACCCTGATGGATCACGTGCCAAAGGTTGCCACTCCCTGGTGTAGAGTCTTCATAAACTCTAATCACTTGAGTTATCCATTCTCCAACAGGCTTAATTTGATTCAGAATTAGTAGAATGATACAGCTGCATACTTTTAACTTCTCTTTCATTATCTGCTTCTTCTTTCTTTTTAGGTGACCTATGTTATACACTTCAGCTGCATACTTCCAATCAAGCAGTTTCTCTGTGGCCACTCTCACTTTGGACTAGGTTTACCTTGAAGGCTTTCATTTCACCTTGTTTTTTTCAAACTGTAAATGTTGTCCCCAGTCCTGATATAACAGAGTTACAGGTACTTCTGCTACATTTGTTCATCATCTGTAAGTATGTGAGTTAATCAACCTTAATGTATTCAGAATAAACAAACATTTGATTATGACATTTTCTGGTTACAGTAGCCTAGCAATGAACTTCCTTTTAAGATGACCCTTGTGAGTTCTGAGGGCCTGTGGCAGAATGTGTTAGATCAGTGTATCTCAATGATCAGTCCATTGACAGGTGGTGATTCCTGAGATCTCCCTGACACAGTTCAAGAAGGCAGCCATACAGTCCCTGGTATCAAAAAGATTGAAAAACACTGCTTTAGATTGCCTTAACTCTCCATATACAATAGAACCTCAGAGTTATGAACACTAGAGCTACAAACTGACTGGTCAACTACACACCCCATTGGGAACTGGAAGTACACAATCAGGCAGAAGCAGAGACAAAACAAACAAACAAAAAGCAAATACAGTACTGTATTAAATGTAAACTGCTAAAAAAATAAAGGGAACATTTAAAAAGAAAAAGATTTGACAAAGTAAGGAAACTGTTTCTGTGCTTGTTTCATTTATAGAATCATAGAATCTCAGGGTTGGGAGGGACCTTAGGAGGTCATCTTGTCCAGCCCCCTGCTCAAAGCAGGGGAGGGATAGCTCAGTGGTTTCAGCATTGGCCTGCTAAACCCAGGATTGTGAGTTCAATCCTTGAAGGGGCCATTTAGGGATCTGGGGCAAAAATTGGGGATTGGTCCTGCTTTGAGCAGTGGATTAGACTAGATGACCTCCTAAGGTCCTTTCCAACCCTGATATTCTATGATTAATTTAAATTAAGATGGTTAAAATCAGCATTTTTCTTCTTCATATTAAAGTTTCAAAAATGATCAGTTGTAAACCATAACGGTTTGGTCAGAGTTATGAACATTTCAGAGTTATGAACAACCTTCATTCCCGAGGTGTTCGTAACTCTTAGGTTCTATTGCATTTCTCTAACTTACTCAATCCCTTTTTTCTCAGTTTGATTTCTTATCAGAAAAGATTTGTTATAGCCGTACTCTCTCCAAAATTGACTATTAGTATCAAATAATTTGTCATTAATATAATAACTTAAACATTTACAATATCTGTATTTCAGTGTAAACTTGATCAAAAAAACAACAAGTTTCTTTCTTTAAAAATTCACTAGGAGTTTGTGTTTTGACAAGCTGTTTCTCAGGCATCCTTAAGAACAATTATTCTGAAGGAAACCTGTAGAAACGTCCTGTAGTTTTGGACTTACTGAATTAGGGCATGTATAACTATCATTGATGTACAGTATTATTATCATTAGCATTAGTAATAATAATAATAAACGTTGCATGTTATAGAGGTTGTCACCATACTTGCCCTGAGAATCTTGCAACTGTACTTACCAGCTAACACAGTTATTGAGACTATCTCATTATTTTATAGTTTGGCTCACATCCCATTCTAGAAGATAACATTTTCCTGTGATCAGAAATCTACTGTTGCTACAGAAATGGATTCTTATCATTGTATTCCCATAGAGGACTCAATGACTCTTGATATCTTCTTCTTGGTGGGAATTGCCTTACTATTTAGTCTTATGACTAATGTAATAGGCTAAATGTTTTCTTGAGATCAGAATTCCGTTGTTTCCCTGGAATGGAAGACTTCTGCCACTTCTAATGAATCAGTCATGCAAACAGACATGAAACAACTGAAATGGAATCTTTCTTATGCGTTTGCAGTAAGGCCTTGGCAAAATCAGTTCTGTTCAACTTTGGGGCCTGTAAGCTTGTTTTCACACACAAATTCACATCCCTGTTTAGAGTCAAATTTGAAAGACTGACACAGCTGTACCTCTCACTTGGCTTCATTAAAGGTCAGCTCCGGGCCACTTGGGTTTGGCAGTAAAGCTAATGATGCATGAGAAAAGCTACAGGACCAAAACCAAGGCAACTTCAAAGAAATTGAAATGAATATGGGAGTCTTTCAACTAATTTCAATGAGCACTGCATTGAGCCCTGTACAGAAATCTATTGAATAGTTTCTTCAGTGTTTTAATGGTGTGCCCAGCAACATTTAAAATGTCTCATCACATACAATAGCAACATCCCAGTATTTTTTCAATATTGCTGCTTTCTTTTGTGCAGTTGGGTGAGAGAGAGTCAGACCCACCTTATTTGCATCTGATGTGTAAATCAGGTGCTGGAGAGCTGGGTGCAGACTTTTCAAATGTGCCAATTAGTGCAAAAGAAAGAAGTAGCCAGGCAGGAACGCACACACAAATTTCAAGTTCCAAAAACACTCTTTTAACACTGACAGCTTCCCTGAACTTCCCATGCCTGCGGCCCCACTCCCCGCTTCCACTTCATCAGTTGCAATCCTGATTGCTGGAATTTCAGATCTTGTCAGCTCAGCCAAGAATAAAGCATAGTGGATTTCACCCAAGTCCCTTGCAGTCTGAGGGTAGGTATCACTTATATTCTGTATGATTTTGAAAAAAGAATCAGAGTCCCCCCAGTTTAACATTACCTTCATTTAGATACCATGCCCACAGTTATTTAGTATTTATTGTGTTGGCTTTTAAAGATGTTTCTTGATCTCTGTTCACAACCTCATGCAAAATAAATGCTGTTAGTGGAAAAAGCCAGCAGAAAAAGTGAAAGAGTTGTACCATACCGGCAAAGTGGATTAGGTAGCCATGGAAACCTTGTCAGAGCTCACAAAACTTCCCTTATTCATAATCTTTTTTAGCAGTTTAGATAACATGCATACTAGCTGTAAAAACTCAATATCTGTTTAGAGCACTGGAGTATATAGTGATGTGTTCATAGTGCCCCAAATTGTGGATATCAATGTCTTTTCAGTACCATGGTATCCTTATAACAGTAACCAGGCCTCCAGTAAGAGTTCCTAGAGGTGCCCAGGCTTTACATAAATCAACAATCCCTTATCCTGCTCCCATGGGGGCAGTGCGAGTGTGTGTGGGGGTTGTTCATTAACTTCACTGGAAGTTGTTACCTAGTATAACTAGAGAGGTCCCTGAACTACTAAGTGTGAATCCAGTTATGAATCCAGATGTGAATTGCTCCAAAGTTCATGGATGTTCATGTCCATTTTCACCTATAACCTTCACTGAAATAGGATAAGATGCTCTGCTTTAAGTACGCATCACCCTCTGGGCCTTCCAATTTGTTTTCAAGTCCATTCTTTTTGTACTTTTATTTTTCAACATCTTCCTAATTGAAAAGAGTATGCAAGACATATCATAGAGATTCCCAATATATAAGTAGCAGGATTTTAGTAATGTTACAAACAAGTACAATTAGAGAAAAAATCTTTTTTGTAGAGTAACCCACACACCTCCTGGGTGCGGCGTTCTGTCCCATCTAGTGGCACCAAGACCACTAAGGGTATGTCTATACTATGAAATTAGTCCGATTTTACAGAAATCAATTTTTGGGAACAGATATTATAAAGTCGAGTGCATGTGTCCACACTAAGCACATTAATTCGGCGGTGTGCGTCCACAGTACCGTGGCAAGTGTAGACATTCCAAGCGGTGCACTGTGGGTAGCTATCCCACAGTTTCCGCAGTCCCCACTGCCCATTTGAATTCTGAGTTGATCTCCCAATGCCTGATGGGGCAAAAAATTGATTGAGGGTGGTTATGGGTAAACGTCATCAGTCAACCCTCCCTCCCTCCATGGAAGCAACGGCAGACAATCTTTTCACGCCCTTTTCCCTGGATTGCCAGAGCAGACACCATAGCATGGCAAGCATGAGATCATCGCAGCAGTTATGACCATTGTAAACACCTCATGCATTATCATGCACTTTATGCAGAACCAGAACCTGAAAAAGCAAGTGAGGAGGCTACAGCAGCACAGTGACGACAGTGATGAGGACATGGACACAGACTTCTCTCAAAGCATGGGACCCCGCAAATTGGATATCCTGGTGGCAATGCTGTGGAACGCCGATTCTGGGCCCAGGAAACAAGCACAGACTGGTGGGACTACATAGTGTTGCAGGTCTGGGATGATTCCCATTGGCTGCGAAACTTTCGCATGCGTAAGGGCACTTTCATGGAACTTTGTGACTTGCTGTCCCCTGCACTGAAGCACCAGAATACCAAGATGAGAGCAGCCCTCACAGTTGAGAAGCGAGTGGCGATAGCCCTCTGGAAGCTTGCAACGCCTGACAGCTACCGGTCAGTCACGAATCAATTTGAAGTGGGCAAATCTACTGTGGGAGTTGCTGTGATGCAAGTAGCCAATGCAATCATTGAGCTGCTGCTATCAAAGATAGTGACCCTGGGAAATGTGCAGGTCATAGTAGATGGCTTTGTTGCAATGGCATTCCCTAACTGTGGTGGGGCTATAGACGGAACTCATATCCCTATCTTGGGACCTGACCACCAGGGCAGCCAGTACATAAACCGCAAGGGGTACTTTTCCATAGTGCTACAAGCACTGGTGGGTCACAAGGGACATTTCACCAATATCAACGTGGGATGGCCGGGAAAGGTTTATCACACTCACATCTTCAGGAACTCTGGTCTGTTTAGATGGCTGCAGGAATATATTTACTTCCCAGACCAGAAAATAACTGTTGGGGATGTTGAAATGCCTATGGTTATCCTTGGGGACACAGCCTACCCCTTAGTGCCCTGGATCATGAAGCCGTACACAGGCGCCCTGGACAGTAGTAAGAAGCTGTTCAACTATAGGCTGAGCAAGTGCAGAATGATGGTAGAGTGTGCATTTGGACATTTGAAAGATCGCTGGCGCAGTTCACTGACTCGTTCAGACCTCAGCGAAACCAATATTCCCATTGTTACTGCTTCTTGCTGTGTGCTCCACAATCTCTGTGAGAGTAAGAGGGAAAAGTTTATGGCGGGGTGGGAGGTTGAGGCAAATCGCCTGGCCTCTGATTACATGCAGCCAGACACCAGGGCCATTAGAAGAGCACAGCAGGTGCTCATCAGAAAAGCTTTGAAAACCAGTTTCATGACTGGCCAGGGTATCGTGTGACTGTTCCGTTTGTTTCTCCTTGATGAAAACCTACCCCCTTTGAGCACACCTTGCTAGGAAAGGAAATAAAGGCACTATTGTTTACATCTTTATATTGAGTGCCTGCGGCTTTGGTGTACAGAGGTCCCGGATGACTTGAAAAAAGCTAATGTAGTGCCCATTTTTTAAAAAGGGAAGAAGGAAGATCCAGGGAACTACAGGCCAGTCAGTCTCACCTCAGTCCTGGGAAAAATCATGGAGCAGGTCCTCAAGGAATCAATTCTGAACCACTTAAAGGAGAGGAAAGTGATCAGGAACAGTCAGCATGGATTCACCAAAGGCAAGTCATGCCTGACTAACCTAATTGCCTTCTATGATGAGATAACTGGCTCTGTGGATGAGGGGAAAGCACTGGATGTACTATTTCTTGACTTTAGCAAAGCTTTTGATACAGTCTCCCACAGTATTCTTGCCAGCAAGTTAAAGAAGTATGGGCTGGATGAATGGACTGTAAGGTGGATAGAAACTTGGCTAGATGGTCGTGCTCAACGGGTAGTGATCAATGGCTCCATGTCTAGTTGGCAGCCGGTATCAAGTGGAGTGCCCCAAGGGTTGGTGCTGGGGCCGGTTTTGTTCAATATCTTCATTAACGATGTGGAGGATGGTGTGGACTGCACCCTTAGCAAGTTTGCAGATGACACTAAACTGGGAGGCGTCAACCATACGCTGGAGGGTAGGGATAGGATACAGAGGGACCTAGACAAATTAGAGGATTGGGCCAAAAGAAATATGGTGAGGTTCAACAAGGACAAGTGCAGAGTCCTGTACTTAGGACGGAAGAATCCCATGAACTGCTACAGACTAGGGACCGAATGGCTGGGCAGCAGTTCTGCAGAAAAGGACCTAGGGGTTACAGTGGACGAAAAGCTGAATATGAGTCAACAGTGTGCCCTTGTTGCCAGGAAGGCTAATGGCATTTTGGGTTGTATAAGTAGGGGCATTTCCAGCAGATCGAGGGACGTGTTCATTCCCCTCTATTCGGCACTGGTGAGGCCTCCTTTTGAGTACTGTGTCCAGTTTTGGGCCCCACACTACAAGAAGGATGTGGATAAATTGGAAAGAGTCCAGTGGAGGGCAACAAAAATGATTAGGGGGCTGGATCACATGACTTATGAGGCAAGGCTGAGGGAACTAGGATTGTTTAGCCTGCAGAAGAGAAGAATGAGGGGGGATTTGATAGCTGCTTTCAACTACCTGAAAGGGGGTTCCAAAGAGGATGGATCTAGACCAGGGGTATCCAAACTACGGCCTGGGGGCCAGATCCGGCCCGCGGCTTCGATTTATCTGGCACCCCAACCAATTGTTGCCGCTGCCTTGGCGGCACTTCGGCAGCAGCTCAAACGCTGCTGCCGTCTCGGCGGTATTTTGGCAGCCGGGCCCTGTCGAAATCAGGCCCCGCACTCCCTATAGCCGGCCCGTGAAGCCCCTTCAAAAATATAACGTGGCCCTCATCTCCTAAAGTTTGGAGACCCCTGATCTAGACTGTTCTCAGTGGTAGAAGATGACAGAACAAGGAGTAATGGTCTCAAGTTGCAGAGGGGGAGGTTTAGGTTGGATATTAGGAAAAACTTTTTCACTAGTAGGGTGGTGAAGCACTGGAATGGGTTACCTAGGGAGGTGGTGGAATCTCCTTCCTTAGAGGTTTTTAAGGTCAGGCTTGACAAAGCCCTGGCGGGGATGATTTAGTTGGGGTTGGTCCTGCTTTGAGCAGGGGGTTGGACTAGATGACCTCCTGAGGTCCCTTCCAACGCTGAGATTCTATGATTCTTTGATTCAGATCACACACGCAGGGCTGGGCAACAGAAATCGGCTTGCAGGCGGCCATTGTAAGCCATAGACCTTCGGCTTCTGCAACCTTCATAACAGCAGCGCCCTCCTTTCCCATACCAAGCAAAGCCCGTTCAGTTGGCCATTTAGTGCTGCGCTTTGCAGGTTAACGTGCAGCAGCAGAAACCAAACTAACCCCTGCCATCGAATTCTCTGGGATGATCGCTTTACCCTTCGCCCCCACTTCCCCACATGGCTGGTGTGAGGGAAGTTCCCTGCTAGCCAAACGCAAACAGTTCTGCATGAAGCACCCCCCCCACCGCATGGCTGGTATCAGGGAAGATCCCTGCTAGCCAAACGCAAACAGCCCAGCGCCAATGCCCCACTCCCGTCCACCACTGCTTGGCTAACTGCGGGGACGATTTCTTTTCAGGCACAGGCAAACAGCCCAGTAGGAACGGCCTCCTCTGAATGTCCTCGTAATTAAATTACTGTATTTCAACCAGGTAACCATGAATGATATCACTCTGATGAGGATAACACAGACAGAGAAAGAACGGATGTTGCTTGAATGCCAGCAAACACCGGGGCCATATGCTGCCAGGCTTTGTCATGCAATTATACCAGAGTACTTGCTACTGGCCTGGCATGGTAAAGTGTCCTACCATGGAGGACGCAATAAGGCTGCTCTCCCCAGAAACCTTCTGCAAAGGCTTTTAGAGCACCTCCAGGAGAGCTTCATGGAGATGTCCCTGGAGGATTTCCGCTCCATACCCAGACATGTTAACAGATTTTTCCAGTATCTGTACTGGTCACAAATGCATCCCAAGTCCTCAGGGCAAATTAATCATTAAAAAACCATGTATTTTCTTTACAAAAGATACACTCACCAGATGTGCCTTCTCCGGCTTCACGGTCTGAGATACCGCCGTGGGAGGGTTGGGAGGGTATTTCTGTTAGGGTGATAAAAAGATCCTGGCTGTCGGGGAAATCGGTGTGCTGTGTGCTCTCCACAACCTCGTCATCTTCCCCGTCATCTTCACCATCATCATCTTCCCCGTTCGCCAAATCCTCAGGCATTGTGACTGAGAATACCCCATCGTCAGAGTCCACGGACAGGGGTGGGTTAGTGGTGGCGGCCCCCCCTAGAATGGCATGAAGCTCAGTGTAGAAGCGGCATGTCTGGAGCTGTGACCCAGAGTTTGACTCTTTGGTTTTCTGGTACACTTGTCTGAGCTCCTTAATTTTCACTGCGTTGCATCCCTGCTGTATCCTCTGTCCCTCATGGCCTTGGAGATTTTTCCATATGTTTTGGCATTTCGTCTTTTCGAACGTAGTTCTGATACCACGGATTCATCTCCCCATACAGCTATCAAATCTAATACCTCCCGTTCGGTCCATGCTGGAGCCCTTTTTTGATTCTGGGACTGCATGGTTACCTGTGCTGGTGAGCTCGCCAGAGTGGCCAAACAGGAAATGAAATTCAAAAGTTCCCGGGGCTTTTCCTCTCTACCTGGGCAGTGCATCCGAGCTCAGACTGCTGTCCAGAGCGGTCTCAATGGTGCACTGTGGGATAGCTCCCAGAGGCCAATACCATAGAATTGCATCCACACTAACCCTAATTAGTATCAACCGTGCGTTCCATAAAAGAAAATGAGGAGTTCCTGGATAGACGTCAGGATCGGCTTCAGCCGGCACAGTGTTCTGAGGATTCAGAGCAGGCTACGCAGCGGGGACAGAAGGCCAGTGAGGACAATTGGCGGCATGTGACCTCCAGAAGAGGAAAGAGTATGAGACAAGACCATGTACCAGAAACGCATATTCAGATGAGCAACCATTTTCATGTTCTCTCCACAGGTACTAGTGCAGAGAGTGGAGTGAATGATACATCTGAGGGAACAGAGCAGAAGGAGACTCCGCTGACTGGAAGGCATGAGATGCACAGTCCTAGGGATGGGGGTTCCACGACCACCACTCCCAAGAGGAGGAGGAGGGTGGTGGTGGTCGGGGACTCTCTCCTCAGGGGGACTGAGTCATCTATCTGCCGCCCTGACCGGGAAAACCGAGAGGTGTGCTGCTTGCCAGGGGCTAGGATTCGTGATGTGACGGAGAGACTGCTGAGACTCATCAAGCCCTCAGATCGCTACCCCTTCCTGCTTCTCCACGTGGGCACCAATGATACTGCCAAGAATGACCTTGAGCGTATTACTGCAGACTACGTGGCTCTGGGAAGAAGGATAAAGGAGTTTGAGGCGCAAGTGGTGTTCTCATCCATTCTCCCTGTGGCAGGAAAAGGCCGGGGTAGAGACCGTCGAATCGTGGAAGTCAACGAATGGCTACGCAGATGGTGTCGGAGAGAAGGGTTCGGATTCTTTGACCATGGGATGGTGTTCCAAGAAGAAGGAGTGCTAGGCAGAGATGGGCTCCACCTGACGAAGAGAGGGAAGAGCATCTTTGGAAGCAGGCTGGTTAACCTAGTGAGGAGGGCTTTAAACTAGGTTCACCGGGGGAAGGAGACCAAAGCCCCGAGGTAAGTGGGGAAGTGGGATACTGGGAGGAAGCACAAGTAGGTGAGTGCAAGAGGGGAGGGCTCCTGCCCCATACTCGGACAGCAGGACGATCGGTGAGTTATCTTAAATGCCTATACACAAATGCAAGAAGCCTGGGGAACAAGCAGGGAGAACTGGAAGTCCTGGCACAGTCAAGGAATTATGATGTAATTGGAATACCAGAGACTTGGTGGGATAACTCACATGATTGGAGTACTGTCATGGATGGATATAAACTGTTCAGGAAGGATAGGCAGGGCAGAAAAGGTGGGGGAGTTGCGTTGTATGTAGGAGAGCAGTATGACTGCTCAGAGCTCCAGTATGAAACTGCAGAAAAACCTGAGAGTCTCTGGATTAAATTTAGAAGTGGGAGCAACAAGGGTAATGTCGTGGTGGGAGTCTGCTACAGACCACCAGACCAGGGGGATGAGGTGGACGAGGCTTTCTTCCAGCAACTAACAGAAGTTACTAGATCACAGGCCCTGGTTCTCATGGGTGACTTTAATCACCCTGATATCTGCTGGGAGAGCAATACAGCGGTGCACAGACAATCCAGGAAGTTTTTGGAAAGTGTAGGGGACAATTTCCTGGTGCAAGTGCTGGAGGAACCAACTAGGGGAAAAGCTCTTCTTGACCTGCTGCTCACAAACAGGGAGGAAATAGTAGAGGAAGCAATAGTGGATGGGAACCTGGGAGGCAGTGACCATGAGATGGTTGAGTTCAGGATCCTGACACAAGGAAGAAAGGAGAGCAGTAGAATACAGAGCCTGGACTTCTGAAAAGGAGACTTTGACTCCCTCAGGGAACTGATGGGCAAGGTCCACTGGGAGAATAACATGAGGAGGAAAGGAGTCGAGGAAAGCTGGCTGTATTTTAAAGAATCCTTATTGAGGTTGCAGGAACAAACCATCCCGAGGTGTAGAAAGAAAAGTAAATATGGCAGGCGACCAGCTTGGCTTAACAGTGAAATCCTTGCTCATCTTAAACACAAAAAAGCAGCTTACAAGAAGTGGAAGATTGGACAAATGACCAGGGAGGAGTATATAAATATTGTTCAGGCATGCAGGAGTGAAATTAGGAAGGCCAAATCACACTTGGAGTTGCAGCTAGCCGGAGATGTTAGGAGTAACAAGAAGGGTTTCTTCAGGTATGTGAGCAACAAGAAGAAAGTCAAGGAAAGTGTGGGCCCCTTGCTGAATGAGGGAGGGAACCTAGTGACAGTGGATGTGGAGAAAGCTAGTGTACTCAATGCTTTTTTTGCCTCTGTCTTCACAGACAAGGTCAGCTCCCAGGCGGCTGCACTCCGCAGCACGGTATGGGGAGGAGGTCACCAGCCCTCTGTGGAGGAAGAAATAGCTCGGGACTATTTAGAAAAGCTGGACGAACACAAGTCCATGGGGCCGGATGCACTGCATCCGAGGGTGCTAAAGGAGTTGGCCGATGTGATTGCAGAGCCATTGGCCATTATCTTTGACAAATCATGGCAATCGGGGGAGGTCCCGGATGACTGGAAAAAAGCTAATGTAGTGCCCATCTTTAAAAAAGGGAAGAAGGAAGATCCGGGGAACTACAGGCCAGTCAGTCTCACCTCAGTCCCTGGAAAAATCATGGAACAGGTCCTCAAGGAATCAGTTCTGAACCACTTAAAGGAGGGGAAAGTGATCAGGAACAGTCAGCATGGATTCACCAAGGGCAAGTCATGCCTGACTAACCTAATTGCCTTCTATGATGAGATAACTGGCTCTGTGGATGAGGGGAAAGCACTGGATGTGCTATTTCTTGACTTTAGCAAAGCTTTTGATACAGTCTCCCACAGTGTTCTTGCCAGCAAGTTAAGGAAGTATGGGCTGGATGAATGGACGGTAAGGTGGATAGAAAACTGGCTGGATGGTCGTGCTCAACGGGTAGTGATCAATGGCTCCATGTCTAGTTGGCAGCCGGTATCAAGTGGAGTGCCCCAAGGGTCGGTGCTGGGGCCGGTTTTGTTCAATATCTTCATCAACGATCTGGAGGATGGTGTGGACTGCACCCTTAGCAAGTTTGCAGATGACACTAAATTGGGAGGAGTGGTTGATACGCTGGAGGGTACGGATAGGATACAGAGGGACCTAGACAAATTAGAGGATTGGGCCAAAAGAAATCTGATGAGGTTCAACAAGGACAAGTGCAGAGTCCTGCACTTAGGACGGAAGAATCCCATGCACTGCTACAGACTAGGGACCGAATGGCTGGGCAGCAGTTCTGCAGAAAAGGACCTAGGGGTTACGGTGGACGAAAAGCTGAATATGAGTCAACAGTGTGCCCTTGTTGCCAAGAAGGCTAACGGCATTTTGGGCTGTATAAGTAGGGGCATTTCCAGCAGATCGAGGGACGTGATTATTCCCCTCTATTCGGCACTGGTGAGGCCTCCTTTGGAGTACTGTGTCCAGTTTTGGGCCCCACGCTACAAGAAGGATGTGGATAAATTGGAAAGAGTCCAACGGAGGGCAACAAAAATGATTAGGGGGCTGGAGCACATGACTTATGAGGAGAGGCTGAGGGAACTGGGATTGTTTAGCCTGCAGCAGAGAAGAATGAGGGGGGATTTGATAGCTGCTTTCAACTACCTAAAAGGGGGTTCCAAAGAGGATGGATCTAGACTGTTCTCAGTGGTAGAAGATGACAGAACAAGGAGTAATGGTCTCAAGTTGCAGAGGGGGAGGTTTAGGTTGGATATTAGGAAAAACTTTTTCACTAGTAGGGTGGTGAAGCACTGGAATGGGTTACCTAGGGAGGCGGTGGAATCTCCTTCCTTAGAGGTTTTTAAGGTCAGGCTTGACAAAGCCCTGGCTGGGATGATCTAGTTGGGGTTGGTCCTGCTTTGAGCAGGGGGTTGGACTAGATGACCTCCTGAGGTCCCTTCCAACCCTGAGATTCTATGATTCTATGAATCTTTTACTACCCATATCTGAAGTTGCACTCCTGTAGGTCAAGCATTAGAAGCCTGTGTTTTTATAGCTGATGAAGGACCACAACTGTAGTCCCTGTGTTACTCTGGGAGCATAGGCAAATCCCAAATATTACAACAAAAGTAATGTACTTGCTGGTCTACCACTGCTTTTCCTTCCTCTCTGCTGCCTCATCCCTGGCTATGATGTAAAACACTTTCCTGATTGCTGCCCATTAAAAAACTGGCTGCAGCATCATCCAATCACTTTGGGTTTCTTTGGGTTTTACTTTTTGCAAAGTCAAGAAAAGATCATAACTGACTAGTTTTCCTTTTGAAAATAACTTATTGCAAATCAAAGACCCAAAAGATCAGACTATCAAGAGTGTACATTTTCAAGCATCTTGTTTGACACAATCAGTCATTGATAACAAAATTAAACAAGCCAAAAACCCAGCATCAGCTACAATATAATGTATACAAACAGTAATATCCACTAAAGACTGTTTTATTAGTACTCAGTGGTAACATTAAAGGTTTTTGCTATATTTTTGTAAGTCATATGTATGCATGAGTACACAGCAGATTGCTTTCTTTATGTTTATTATCCATGTGGGCAAAGGAGATAGCTGCTCTTTTATTTTCTTGCAGGTATCTTGTTGTTTTATAGGCTGACTTATGAAGTTTTCCTATACTTTTTATAACACAACTTCTTGGCCGATGTAACTCCTAAAATGTCATATTTAATTTAACAGCCTGTTAATAGTTAGTGCTGTATCACATAAATAGTCTGTGGAAGCATAGAGCTTTTAAAAGCAATTGTGAAATTCGTAGGGATTTAAGACCAATTTTTATCTCTTAGATGCAAATTGTTTTAATTCACTTTTTTTTCTATCAGTTCGCCATAGAATTTGTTTCTAGCAAATGTACACTGCTTGAAAACTGTGTGCCTTGCAAGTAGGTTTATTGAAAGAATAACATATACATTGGGCCTGAGTCTCTAATCTCACTTGTGCTGGTGTAAATCAGGAAAAGGGGTTTTGCCTCCCTTTTTCCTAGAGCCTGCCAAGGGCCACATCAGCACATCCAGTGCATGTTAGAGTCATCTCAGAGGACGTCCTACATTGCAATCCAGCTGCAACATTCCCTATGGACTTGTTAATGAGCCAGGAATAGTCAGGACATAGACATTCCATAGCCATGCGCTACACCTCCCACCACATGCCTCTTGCACTGGGCACTCCTGCAGTGGTGGTATAGGGCTAGTTACACTGGCCCTGCATCTGCCAAAGACTTCTTCCATATCCAGGGAATTGTTCAGGGAGCCATTATGGTAGCTGTGCAGTCCCTTTATGTCAGTATAGCCAGCATAAAGGAGCTGTAACTTATTGTGAGTTCAGCTCATCTTGTGCCAATTCCTCCTTCATGTGTTCTAGAAATTCTGCTAGGGAAGAAGCACCTGGCTTGGGGAACACATCACCAGCAAAGGATGCATGAGGGAGGAACAAGTTCTCCATGTGTCCAATGTTGAGAACATTAGAAAAAGAATTCTGAGGGAAGCTCAACATATGCCCCACTTCTAGCAGGTGGGAGCTCTTTTGCATCAAAGACTGCTTCAATCTCATCAACCTGACAGATATTAAAGGGCCAGATGATTACTCAATAATGAAAAATAATGAAGTACTATATAAATATTTTCCCAAAATTGCATTTTGCTCTTTGCCAGCTACAGGAGCCTGAAAGTATGGAACTGTTAAGATGAGAAATTTTATTAACATCACACGGTGAAAAAAATGGCATTAAAAAACTGTTAAGGTTGTGTCAGAAAACAATCAAAGCCAGGAAATTTGCAGCGAAGTGTGAAGTATGTCCTGCAATACTTAGGCAAAATATAATGCATTGAGTAAGTCATTAAGGTGTCACCCCATTGAGCTGAAGGAGTAGAGGATGCGTGTTTTGCCTCACATGGGATTAATTAATTTCATATTCTGCTCCTGCCTACCTGTTCTTTTAAAGTGGTTTTAGGAGCGGGACAATTTTTTGTTCATTTTAAAATAATCATTTGTTACAAGCCTCCCTACTAAAATGGAGGAGAAGGACTAATCTAGACCATCTAGAGTAAAAGGTAACTTGTCCTCTGAACCTGTAGTTCCCATTCCTCCCTCCATTAATAAAACCCTGGTCATCTAATAAAATACTTCATGAAAGAAAAAGTAACATTTCATGATTATTTGTGTTTTGCTAGCACTCCAGGACTCCATTGCATTACACACTGCACAGACACAGAGTTAGATACAACCTTTGCCCAAAGAGTTTATAGTCTGAATCAGTGGTGCCCAAACTTTTCTTGTCATGCTCCCCCTTACCAGTAATGGAATCTGTCCGCATCCCTCCCCCTCCATTACTGCACAGTTGGCTCAACAGAGGAGCTTGGGCTGAAGGTGAAGCTGGGGGCAGAACTGGTGATGGGGGAGGAGCTGGGGCTAAATGCAGAGCTGGCCTAGGGGAAAAGATGGAATGAGGGCAGAGGTGGGCTGGGGGCAGAGCAGAGGCTGGATCAGAGCTTTAGCTGGGGCCTGAGCTGGGCTGGGGGTGGAGCAGGGGGTGGAGCATAGCTGCAGCTGGGGCCTGAGCTGGGCTGGGCTGGGCTGGGGGCGGAGCAGGGGGTGGAGCAGAGCTGCAGCTGGAGGCAGAGCTTGTCTGGGAGACGAGTAGGGCTGGGTGTCACTCCCTCCAGCCTCCTTAGGTGAGTGTGCCCCACAGTTTGGGAACCACTGATCTAAATAGACAAGACAGATAAAGGGAGTGGACACATGGGCACAAAAAGGGGAAGTGACTTGCTCACAATAACTCAGTGGCAGAGCTGAGCTTGGAACCCTGGTCTCCTAGGTCTCATAGACTTTAAGGTCAGACGGGACCATTATGATCATCTAGTCCAGGGGTCTCAAACTCAGATGACCATGAGGGCCATGGTATTGGCCCGAGGGCCGCATCACAGACACCTACCCCTTGCCCCAGGCCCCGCCCCCACTCCACCCCTTCCATGAGGCCCCCGCACCTGCCCCGCCTCTTCCCGCCCCTTCCCTGCCCCCATTCCAACCCCTTCCCCAAAGTCCTCACCCCAACACTGCCCTCTCCCTGCCCCCGGGGGTGCAGGAGGGGTGTGGGGTGCAGGGTGTGGCAGGGGGTCGGGGTGCAGGGTGTGGCAGGGGGCTCAGGGCAGGGAGTGCAAGAGGTGTGCAGGGGGCTCAGAGCAAGGATTGGGGTGTGGGGTGCAGGAGGGGTGAGGGGTGCGGGGTGCGGCAGGGGGTCGGGGTGCAGGGTGTGGCAGGGGGCTCAGGGCAGGGAGTGCAGGAGGCTCAGGGCAGGGTATTTGGGGTGTGGGGTGCAGAGGGGTGAGGGGTGTGGCAGGGGGTCAGGGTGCAGGGTGCGGCAGGGGGATCAGGGCAGGGAGTTGGGGTGCGGGAGGGGTGTGGGCAGGGCAGTCCCTAGCTATTGTAGTGCCCTACGCAGCCCCAACCTGCAGGGGGGCTGTGTGGGGACACGGGGGGAGCGGCTGGCCCCAGACCTCCACGGGGGGAGCGGGGAGAAGGGTGATTGGCCCCAGGCCTCCACAGGGAGGTACGGGGGTGTGTGGCTGGCCCCAGGCCTCCGCGGGTGGGAGGGGGGGAGCTGGCCCTAGGCCTCCGGGGGGGGGACGGACTGGCCCCAGGCCTCCGGGGGGAACGGAGGCTGGCCACTTCCTGCGGGAAGTGACCCAGCCCCAGCCTTCTCCGTTCCCCCGGCTCCCAGCCGCACCGCCGGCGAGTGCTGGGGTGGTGGTTCCCCCCTCCCCCCAAGCCTGGGAGCCAGGGGAGCGGAACCGTCCCCCAGCACTTGCTGGCGGCGTGGCTGGGAGCCAGGGGAACAGAGCAGGCTGGGGCCGGGTCGCTCCACTTACCATGCGGTGAGTGGGTTGAGCCTGGCTGTAGGTCTTCAGGAGAGTGGGGGGCGGGGCTGGGGGGTCGGGACAGAGCAGGGGCTGGAGCAGCATGCAGCTGCGCAGGGCACCAGGAAATTTTCCTGGTGCCCTACGCAGCTGCTCGTGGTGCCTACGGGGTATGAAGAGGGGCGGAGGGGCGTGGGGAGCTTGGTGGGCTGCACGGAAGAAGCCCGCGGGCCACGTGTTTGAGACCCCTGATCTAGTCTGACCTCCTGCACAATGCAGGCCACAGAATCTCACCCACACACTTCTGGAATAATCCTCTCACCTATGTCTCAGCTATTGAAGTCCTCAAATCATAGCTCTGTCTACTAGACCATGAAGCCTATTATTTTTCCTCTTTATAGGAGAGTACACTGAGGTATAGGTTACTTGACTTGCCCAATTTTACAACTCTCGATGGTTTTATGAGTCCCATTAGGATTACTCACATAAGAACTTCTTGTGTGAATAAGGACTGGAGGAGCAAGCCCAGAGTCAATGAAAGAAACTGGAGGAGAATTCTGAAGTCCTGACTTTCAGTTTTGTGCTGTGACTTCTAGAAAGTAATCATTCCAAAGGTGGCCAGAAAAGTCACATCTAGTGTGCAGACTAAAATGGATCTATATACTGGAAACATTCTTCTCAGCAACCAGAAAATGCCCAGGATGCTGTAAATAAAATAATTTCTTAGTTAAAAGATATTTTCCCATCAAATGGGCAGCAATGAATAGACCACTTTCACAGGGCGGGTTTGCTGGCCCTTTAAGGGGAATTGGGCCTAGTCCACTTGTGCCTAGTTATCTGCCTCCCGGTTGATGGGTTTGGAGCTTCAGCTAGTGGATGGGCCAGGTGACCAAGCACTATGTGATGGTAGTTTGGGGTAGATTAATTTCTATCAGAGGACCCCCTGGTCAGTTAGACAGTGAAAGATACCAGCAGTATATGGGGGTGTAGCAAAGCGCTGAGGGAGGCTTGTCCAAAGAGGCTCACCAGGACTGGCTGAGTGCCGCTCTTCACATGGAACTAGGGAGCTCTGAAAGAAAGTGTGTCAGTTAGCCAGTGAGCGAGTGTTTACAGCCCTGAGACAAGACAGTGGAAGGAGCCCTGATAAAAAGGAATTAGGAGGCTGTGAGAAAGCGTATCTTTAGAAGGCGGTGGCCTGAACAGGATTGTGCAGATAGTTGAAGGGAACTGACAGTCTCACTTGCTTAGCGGTCCAGCTGGAACTTCTGGAGAAGGCAGGAGGAAGAGCCACTCCTAGTGTTCTGTCTCTGCATGTCCTGTGGAATGCTGAGCCCTGGAAGGGGCAAAGAGGACATATCACCGAGTGAGGGTGAAAACTATTGTGTGGATTTGTGAAGCGCACTATGGTCAAACAGGGGAAGATCCAGAAGAAGGTTGCTGATTGTCCATCTTGTTTTGTTGGACTTCTTGCTTATCCTCAGAATGGGGGCTGGTCTCTGTGATTGGCCAGAGGAATAAATCCCTAAGAAACTCAGGAATCAACTAGTGTGGGGAAACTGAGGCAGTAGCAGGGCCTGATACCAGATTAGGTAAGACCCTGCTACAACCACAGTGAGAAAAATTAATGTCCCTTAAAACACATTGACACATAAGAATGGCTATACTGGGTCAGACCAAAGGTGCATCGAGCCCAGTATCCTTTCTTCTGACAGTGGCCAATGCCAGGTGTCCCAGAGAGAATGAACAGAACAGGTAATCATCAAGTGATCCATTCCCTGTCTCCCATTCCCAGCTTCTGGCAAACAGAGGCTAGGGACACCATCCCTGCCCATCCTGGCTAATAGCCATTGATGGACCTATCCTCCATGAATATCTAGGGGTTTTTGAACCCTGTTATAGTCTTGGACTTCACAACATCCTCTGGCAAGGTGTTCCACAGATTGACTGTGCATTGTGTGAAAAAATATTTCCTTTTGTTTGTTTAAACCTGCTGCCTATTAATTTCATTTGGTGACCTCTAGTTCTTGTGTTATGAGGAGTAAATAATGCTTCCATATTTACTTTCCCCACAACAGTCACGATTTTATGGACCTCAATCATATCCCCCCTTAGTTATCTCTTTTCCAAGCTGAAAACTCCCAGTTTTATTAATCTCTCCTCATATGGAAGCCGTTCTATACCCCTAATCATTTTTGTAGCCATTTTGTGAACCTTTTCCAATTCCAATATATCTTTTCTGAGATGGGGTGACCACATCTACACACAGTATTCAAGATGTGGACATACCATGGATTTATATTGAGGCAATATGATATTTTCTGTCTTTTTATCTATCCATTTCTTAATGATTCTCAACATTCTGTTTGCTTTTTTGACTTCCACTGCATATTGAGTGGATGTTTTCAGAGCACTATCCACAATGACTCCAAGATCTCTTTCTTGAGTGGTAACAGCTAATTTAGACCCCATCATTTTATAGGTATAGTTGGGATTATGTTTTCCAATGTGCATTACTTTGAATGTATCAACATTGAATTTCATCTGCCATTTTGTTGCCCAGTCACCCAGTTTTGAGAAATCCTTTTGTAGCTCTTCGCAGTCTGCCTGGTACTTAACTATCTTGAGTGGAGACACCTATAAACAGTGGTTCCCACAGCTCTATGCATGGTGCAAACCATTGTCAGGGTCACTAAGTCACCAGCACTGAAGCCTCCCAATGGTAATGGCAAAGAGAAGCAGCAATGGCTGCCTCACTGCCCGCTCAGATTTGGTCCTATGGCCCCTCTGACATGATGGTGTAGGAGGCCGCAGGGTCAAAACTGAGTAAGTGGTGTTGCAACCTAGTGGTACCAGATAATAGAACAAGGAGTAATGGTCTCAAATTGCAGTGGGGGAGGTCTAGGTTGGATATTAGGAAACACTATTTCACTAGGAGGGTGGTGAACCACTGGAATGGGTTACCAAGGAAGGTTGTGGAATCTCCTTCCTTAGAGGTTTTTAAGGTCAGGCTTGACAAAGCCCTGGCTGGGATGATTTAGTTGGGGATTGGGACCTGCTTTGAGCAGGGGGTTGGACTAGATGACCTCCTGAGGACCCTTCCAACCCTGATATTCTATGATTCTATGAACCTGATGCCCAGGAGTCACAGCACCATTTAGATTTGACACCATACCACCTCTCCCATTTCCACAGGGCCAAACCTGAAGGGGCAATGGGGTGGCCAGTGCAGCTTCTCCTCACTGTTTCCATGGGACCATTTCCTGCACCAGGGTGCCCCTCTCTGGGAGCTGCCCACCTTCACCCCACTTCCAGCAACCTGTGTCCCCTCTGCTTTCCCCTCAGGACTCAACAACAGCCTCAAGGACTGCTGCAGGTATGGGCAGCTGCAGTGAGTGCAGCCCAGGGAAAGCCATCCAGGAAAGGGGCTGAAGGAAGCCCTGGGTGTATCATGTGAAAAGCCTATAAATATCTTAATGACTTCTTCTCACCACTGTTACTCTGTAACCCCCATGACAATAATCTCTTCTGGTCTGTGCCCTTGTATAGTGAATGTTAACCCAGAGAGAATATCAATAGAGTTCTAAAATTCCTGAAATATTACTATATGGTTGCGTCCTGCAAATGCTTAGTCCTGAAGGAGTAACCCTAGTGAAGTGCCACACTATGCTATCTGATTCTATTAAAAAACCCTCACAGAAATCCATTGTAGTTCTGATTTAAAAGTAAATGGCACAGCCTGGTTTGAAGTCAGGAATATACACTACAGGCCAAACTTTCAGAATAGCTCAGGGTCAGATCTTCAAGTGCAGGGTCATGGATTCAGAAATAAAATGCTGAATTCCCCCTTGACAATGGCTCTATAGAGAGAGAGGGGCTATCATGTTGACTCTTCTAGAGACTCTTTATAATTGGAGGCTGTGAACAGGCCGGTGTGAATGAATCTGATATTTAGCCTGGGCTTCAACCAACCCTCTACATTCATTAAAAAAAATATTCTTACTTTGAAAGAATTCCAACCTACTCTTCTCTGAATTTTATAATTTATATGCTTTTACAGTTGAACCAGACAATTTTTGAATTCCTTAGCACCTGCAGATAAGTGAACTCCTCTCAATTAGCTGTCTGTCTTCAGAGTCCATCTAAAAAAAAACAATGGCACTTTCTTTATTGCCATTTCTTGGACATTAAATATTCATGTACAATAATACAAACTGCAAGATATTAAAAGAGTGAAAGGAAAAAAAAGTCTGTATACTGTGGCTGCTTTGGGTCTACTCAAGGCTACAGCTTGGGCTACACTTATTCATTCTGCTGCTAAGAAAATAAGTATTCATAGAATCATAGATCATCAGAGTTGGAAGGGACCTTATAAGGTCATCTAGTCCAACCCCCTGCTCAAAGCAGGACCAATCCCCAATTTTTGCCCCAGATTCCTAAATGACCCCCTCAAGGATTGAACTCATAACCCTGGGTTTAGCAGGCCAGTGCTCAAACCACTGAGCTATCCCTCCCCCCAGAACTCAAACGCTCTCTTTCTCTCAGTGATTAAAAATGTTACTGGTTTATGCACTTTTGCATAAGAAGAAAAATTAGTTGTGGACACTATATATTTAGTGCTGTTTTCTGAAGTGAAAGTAAAGTAGACCACCTTGTGGAGCACATTCACAGCCCAACTCTACTCCCTTTGTGCCACTCACAGAAAAAATAAACTATCTGTGTTTTCCCAGGATTCCCTGCCATGGGGGAGAAGGGAGTTCTCAGCAGTAGTAGGTCTGGTGTGGCCATCTTCTATGCTACCCTCAGCTGTCCTCTTATTCTGGTCAGCTGCAAAGATTGGAAGAATCCCAAGGAAGTGCATAGATAAGAAGGTAATGTGTACTAACGAAAAGCCAAATGTGGAAAGTAAATAGAAATGTCAACCAATGGTGTAGTTGTTTGTTAGCTCACATTAAAACTATCCAATGTCATATTCTAAAAACCGTGCACCCTCTCGGTGCTGCATTTAGTATGTTTTTAATGTAGGTGGGAAGGCAGTATGGGCTAGTGGACAGAACACTAAGTTAGCCCACGGGAAACCTGTGTTCTTGGCTTGTTGGGGGACCATGGGCAGATCATTGTCTCTCTGTACCTCAGTTTCCCCATCTGTAAGATAAAGATATTGTCTTCCTCTGTAAACTGCTTTGAGATCTATGAATGAAAAGCACTAGAAAGGAGCTACATAGAGCTTTGGGGAGTTTGTTGCTGAATTTAAAAATCTATTTGTGGAAAAATAGATTAAAAAATGCTCCAAAACTCAATGTTGCTGGACAGAACAAAACCCCATGTGCTGTGGCTGGCAGTTGGAAGCTGAGCTTCTACACCAGGCTTGAAACCTAGAAGCCTTAGTCAGGGGGCGGGGCTAATCAGGGAGTCCAGGGCTTTATAAAGCAGTGAGCAAGCAACCAGGGAGCTTTGCAAACAGGAGCTGCAAACAGGGGAGTTTGAGAGGGAGTTTGGAAGGGGAGTGCGAAGGGGGCAAGCTATCCTTGCCATTCCTAACTCCTTTAACCCAAACTAGAGGCAGAGCAACCAGGGGGCTGCAGACAGGGGAGTGAGTATCTGTTGAGGGGACAGTTTGGCAGTTTGACCCTGTGCTTGATTGTTTGATTGCCTGTTTGAATAGTGTGATTTGGGAGTGCTTTGTTCCAGGCTCTTCTAAAAAGACAGTCAGTCAGCTGCAAACCAGCTGAGCAGCGAATAGCAGAGAAGGAAACAGGTGGAGTTAGCCTGGGAGTTCGCCTGGAGAGAGCCTACTGCAGCATCCCCCTTCCAGGTTTCCCTGAGTAGCTTCTGCCACAAGTGAGGAAACTCTTCGAAGGAAGGGACTATGGATGCTGAGCGATCCGCTGTCGTGACCTGCACAGGATGTGCCATGTTTGTCTTTCTTCCACAGGATAGAAGCGACTTTGTCTGTACAAAGTGCAAGCTGATCTCCATATTGGAGGAGAAGATTCAAGGTCTGGAGAAACGAGTCTCAACCCTGCGTTCCATAAAAGAAAATGAGGAGTTCCTGGATAGACGTCAGGATAGGCTTCAGCCGGCACAGTGTTCTGAGGATTCAGAGCAGGCTACGCAGCGGGGACAGAAGGCCAGTGAGGATAATTGGTGGCATGTGACCTCCAGAAGAGGAAAGAGTATGAGACAAGTCCATGTACCAGAAACGCATATTCAGATGAGCAACCGTTTTCATGTTCTCTCCACAGGTACTAGTGCAGAGAGTGGAGTGGATGATACATCTGAGGGAACAGAGCAGAAGGAGACTCCACTGATTGGAAGGCATGAGATGCACAGTCCTAGGGATGGGGGTTCCACGACCACCACTCCCAAGAGGAGGAGGAGGGTGGTGGTGGTCGGGGACTCTCTCCTCAGGGGGACTGAGTCATCTATCTGCCGCCCTGACCGGGAAAACCGAGAGGTGTGCTGCTTGCCAGGGGCTAGGATTCATGATGTGATGGAGAGACTGCCGAGACTCATCAAGCCCTCAGATCGCTACCCCTTCCTGCTTCTCCACGTGGGCACCAATGATACTGCCAAGAATGACCTTGAGCATATTACTGCAGACTACGTGGCTCTGGGAAGAAGGATAAAGGAGTTTGAGGTGCAAGTGGTGTTCTCGTCCATTCTCCCTGTGGCAGGAAAAGGCCGGGGTAGAGCCCGTCGAATCATGGAAGTCAACGAATGGCTATGCAGATGGTGTCGGAGAGAAAGTTTTGGATTCTTTGACCATGGGATTGTGTTCCAAGAAGAAGGAGTGCTAGGCAGAGATGGGCTCCACCTGACGAAGAGAGGGAAGAGCATCTTTGGAAGCAGGCTGGCTAACCTAGTGAGGAAGGCTTTAAACTAGGTTCACCGGGGGAAGGAGACCAAAGCCCCGAGGTAAGTGGGGAAGTGGGATACCAGAGGAAGCACAAGTAGGTGAGTGCAAGAGGGGAGGGCTCCTGCCCCATACTCGGACAGCAGGACAATCGGTGAGTTATCTTAAATGCCTATACACAAATGCAAGAAGCCTGGGGAACAAGCAGGGAGAACTGGAAGTCCTGGCACAGTCAAGGAATTATGATGTAATTGGAATACCAGAGACTTGGTGGGATAACTCACATGATTGGAGTACTGTCATGGACGGATATAAACTGTTCAGGAAGGATAAGCAGGGCAGAAAAGGTGGGGGAGTTGCGTTGTATGTAGGAGAGCAGTATGACTGCTCAGAGCTCCAGTATGAAACTGCAGAAAAACCTGAGAGTCTCTGGATTAAATTTAGAAGTGGGAGCAACAAGGGTAATGTCGTGGTGGGAGTCTGCTACAGACCACCAGACCAGGGGGATGAGGTGGACGAGGCTTTCTTCCAGCAACTAACAGAAGTTACTAGATCACAGGCCCTGGTTCTCATGGGTGACTTTAATCACCCCGATATCTGCTGGGAGAGCAATACAGCGGTGCACAGACAATCCAGGAAGTTTTTGGAAAGTGTAGGGGACAATTTCCTGGTGCAAGTGCTGGAGGAACCAACTAGGGGAAAAGCTCTTCTTGACCTGCTGCTCACAAACAGGGAAGAAATAGTAGAGGAAGCAACAGTGGATGGGAACCCGGGAGGCAGTGACCATGAGATGGTCAAGTTCAGGATCCTGACACAAGGAAGAAAGGAGAGCAGTAGAACAGAGACCCTGGACTTCTGAAAAGCAGACTTTGACTCCCTCAGGGAACTGATGGGCAAGGTCCCCTGGCAGAATAACATGAGGGGGAAAGGAGTCGAGGAAAGCTGGCTGTATTTTAAAGAATCCTTATTGAGGTTGCAGGAACAAACCATCCCGATGTGTAGAAAGAAAAGTAAATATGGCAGGCGACCAGCTTGGCTTAACAGTGAAATCCTTGCTCGTCTTAAACACAAAAAAGCAGCTTACAAGAAGTGGAAGATTGGACAAATGACCAGGGAGGAGTATATAAATATTCTTCAGGCATGCAGGAGTGAAATTAGGAAGGCCAAATCACACTTGGAGTTGCAGCTAGCCGGAGATCATAGAATCATAGAATCTCAGGGTTGGAAGGGACCTCAGGAGGTCATCTAGTCCAACCCCCTGCTCAAAGCAGGACCAACCCCAACTAGATCATCCCAGCCAGGGCTTTGTCAAGCCTGACCTTAAAAACCTCTAAGGAAGGAGATTCCACCACCTCCCTAGGTAACCCATTCCAGTGCTTCACCACCCTACTAATGAAAAAGTTTTTCCTAATGTCCAACCTAAACCTCCCCCTCTGCAACTTGAGACCATTACTCCTTGTTCTGTCATCTTCTACCACTGAGAACAGTCTAGATCCATCCTCTTTGGAACCCCCTTTTAGGTAGTTGAAAGCAGCTATCAAATCCCCCCTCATTCTTCTCTTCTGCAGGCTAAACAATCCCAGTTCCTTCAGCCTCTCCTCATAAGTCATGTGCTCCAGCCCCCTCATCATTTTTGTTGCCCTCCACTGGACTCTTTCCAATTTATCCACATCCTTCTTGTAGTGTGGGGCCCAAAACTGGACACAGTACTCCAAATGAGGCCTCACCAGTGCCAACTGGAGGGGAATAATCACGTCCCTCGATCTGCTGGAAATGCCCCTACTTATACAGCCCAAAATGCCGTTAGCCTTCTTGGGAACAAGGGCACACTGTTGACTCATATTCAGCTTTTCGTCCACAGTAACCCCTAGGTCCTTTTCTGCAGAACTGCTGCCCAGCCATTCGGTCCCTAGTCTGTTGCAGTGCATGCGATTCTTCCGTCCTAAGTGCAGGACTCTGCACTTGTCCTTGTTGAACCTCACCATGTTTCTTTTGGCCCAATCCTCTAATTTGTCTAGGTCCCTCTGTATCCTATCCGTACCCTCCAGCGTATCAACCACTCCTCCCAGTTTAGTGTCATCTGCAAACTTGCTAAGGGTGCAGTCCACACCATCCTCCAGATCATTGATGAAGATATTGAACAAAACCGGCCCCAGCACCGACCCTTGGGGCACTCCATTTGATACCGGCTGCCAACTAGACATGGAGCCATTGATCACTACCCGTTGAGCACGACCATCCAGCCAGATGTTAGGAGTAAGAAGAAGGGTTTCTTCAGGTATGTGAGCAACAAGAAGAAAGTCGAGGAAAGTGTGGGCCCCTTGCTGAATGAGGGAGGGAACCTAGTGACAGAGGATGTGGAGAAAGCTACTGTACTCAATGCTTTTTTTGCCTCTGTCTTCACAGACAAGGTCAGCTCCCAGGTGGCTGCACTCCGCAGCATGGTATGGGGAGGAGGTGACCAGCCCTCTGTGGAGAAAGAAGTAGTTCGGGACTATTTAGAAAAGCGGGACGAACACAAGTCCATGGGGCCGGATGCACTGCATCCGAGGGTGCTAAAGGAGTTGGCCGATGTGATTGCAGAGCCATTGGCCATTATCTTTGACAAATCATGGCAATCGGGGGAGGTCCCGGATGACTGGAAAAAAGCTAATGTAGTGCCCATCTTTAAAAAAGGGAAGAAGGAAGATCCGGGGAACTACGGGCCAGTCAGTCTCACCTCAGTCCCTGGAAAAATCATGGAACAGGTCCTCAAGGAATCAATTCTGAACCACTTAAAGGAGGGGAAAGTGATCAGGAACAGTCAGCATGGATTCACCAAGGGCAAGTCATGCCTGACTAACCTAATTGCCTTCTATGATGAGATAACTGGCTCTGTGGATGAGGGGAAAGCACTGGATGTGCTATTTCTTGACTTTAGCAAAGCTTTTGATACAGTCTCCCACATTGTTCTTGCCAGCAAGTTAAAGAAGTATGGGCTGGATGAATGGACGGTAAGGTGGATAGAAAACTGGCTGGATGGTCGTGCTCAACGGGTAGTGATCAATGGCTCCATGTCTAGTTGGCAGCTGGTATCAAGTGGAGTGCCCCAAGGGTCGGTGCTGGGGCCGGTTTTGTTCAATATCTTCATCAATGATCTGGAGGATGGTGTGGACTGCACCCTTAGCAAGTTTGCAGATGACACTAAACTGGGAGGAGTGGTTGATACACTGCAGGGTAGGGACAGGATACAGAGGGACCTAGACAAATTAGAGGATTGGGCCAAAAGAAATCTAAACATTTGCAGATGATACTAAATTAGGAGGAATTGCCAACGTAGCAGTGGATAAGAGAGAAACTGAAGACTGACCAGGGTCAAGGTTTTCAAAAATAGGAACCTAAAGTTAGACTTCTAAATCTATACTTAGGTACTTAACGTTAGGCTTCTATTTTTGATAAGCTTGTCCCTCTGCCTCTCTTCTCTCCCACCCAGTTGAAGTAGACAGCAACAGGAATTATTTTTGCTGTAGAACAAAAGTAACCTCTTGCATGGCTAAAGCTACGCTTAAGGTGAAAGGCATGATCGAGTATTGCCTTCTAAGTTCCTGCAGATGATGTGACTCCACGTCTCCCACTACCTTCCCAAGCAAGAGTTTCCTCCCCAACCCAGAAGATGGGGCAAATCCTTTTTTATTCTTCTCCTCCCATGTAAATGTTTTGAAGCATACAGCAGAGGGATGGTTTATAATGCCCTTAACTTTATAAGCACAGGGTGCAATATTGAAAGCCCGCTTACAGTGGTCAAGAAAAGTTGGGTACCATTATGAACCATGTAGCCTTTTGCACATGTAGAAATCATGAACACAACGAATACCCTACATTGTTTTTATTTAGAAAATGCTTACCAGCTTTGCTTACCAACTGACCCTCTTTGTGAAACTGTATATGAAACTCATCTTGTGACAGTTACAGAAAGCTGTACTTTACTAAGAATGCAGAGCTTCAGAAACATCAATATTGCCTAGGAAACAATAAAGGTTACACAAATATTCAAAAAATGTCATAGCTATATTTTTCTACCCAACGTAAGATTTGATCAAACTACACAAAGGAAACTAAATATAAAAAGTAGACAAATTTTACATACTGGAATTTACACTGCAAGCTGTGATTTGAGAGAATTGTTCTTTATACAGCTTTGCTATGGTTCATTTCTTCCATACTTTATTGCTCAGGTTTTATAAAAGTTAAGATACAGAATTGCATCTTCCGATGAAGGGGCAATGTAATGTCATTGTAAGTGCTAAAGATATTTACCATAAAGGTGTATGTCTGACCTTTTGCAATCAAAATAATGCATATGGGAATCATGTGGTTCCTAGAAGAATGTCATTTATTGTCATAGTATATCCTTTCATAGATTCTTTCCAGAGGCTATGTATATGCCTTTGGCAGAAACTAAAAACTAGACCCCAAAGTATTACTTCCTGACTAATGGCTGTCAAACCAGTTGCATAGCATGATAGTTCTATTTTAGCAAATGACCATTAAAATGTCATATTTTTCTTTTTATGTCAAATAAATATTTTATTTGCAGAAACCTCATGTATCTTGAAATGCCCATCATAAAGAAATTACTTGGGTCTGTATTCAGTTTTCTGAAATGATGGAAGCATATAGCATTATTTTCTTTTTCTTCTTGGAATGAAGAATATTTGTACTGTTTCAAACTGATGGTAGCATCATGATTTTTTGGGGAGAGTTTTTTAAGGCCATCAAAGGTCATATTACATCAAAGCTGTCTTTTTGCACTCCCCTAAGTCACAGGTGTTCCCCCATATTACCTATCTGAGGTTTTAGGCTATATTTTAAAATCAAAGGTTAAAACACGGTTTGATTTATTTGGGTCAATGCTTTTGTGTAAGAGCCACAAACCATCTGGTAGGTAGTATACAAGAGTCCATTGTTGGGTGAGCAATTCAACAAAATAATGTGAATAACATTCTGGCTGCAGTTTTTAAAATCAGCCTTAAGGATGATCAAAGGGGCAAGAGAGGAGAATCCTTGAGATCAAAATTAGACTTGGGCAAATAAAAAAATCCCATCACCACCATTCCATGACTTCATTCAAAAAATCACTTCATTTGCATTCATGCCCTTTTTGGGTATGTCTACACTGCAAAAACAAAACCCACAGCTGGCTCGTACCACGGGGCTCGGGCTGCCGGGTTGTTTCATTACAGTGTAGACTTCTGAGGTCAGATTGGAGGCTGGGCTCTAGGACCCAGAGAGGTGGAAGGACCCTGCAAGCCTGAGTCAGCTGGCAGAGGCCAGCTGCAGGTTTTCCTTTGCTGTGTAGACATACCCTCTGAGTTCACTTTTGAGAGCAAATGAGCTTACTGGCCAGAATGTTCATGGAAGCAGAGAATTTTAAGTGAATATTCTTGGAAAGCAAACTTTGAACTCTTAAACATGAGGATTTACATTGGAAGCATGATTCTGACTTGAACTTCCAATCAGAGAACACAAACAATAGCATGTGACCTGTATTTAGTTAAAACTAGCCAACTCTAATTGTTGTTAAATGCCAAACTGCAAACAAGTTACACAGCAATAACTAGTTGCAAGAGTTTCAGTTTTGGTTGACTTCTGATATAGCACTCAAAAAACTAGATGTTCATCTCAGCTTATACATACCTCCTGAATCTCTTGAGTCTGAAAAACTGGTCAGGATTGGTGTAAGTTAACTTCAGGACTAATTTGTTTCTGGGTGAAATTAATATCTCTGGAGATATTTAAGAGTAGGTTAGATAAATGTCTATCAGGGATGGTCTAGACAGTAATTGGTCCTGCCATGAGGGCAGGGGGCTGGACTCGATGACCTCTCGAGGTCCCTTCCAGCCCTAGAATCTATGAATCTATGAATCTATGAAATACACATACTTCAGGTACACTGCTCAGATACAATGGGCCTGATTTAGAGCCCATTGGGGAGGACGAGCTCAGCATGGGAGAGGGATAGCTCAGTGGTTTGAGCATTAGCTTGTTAAATCCATGGTGGTGAGTTCAATCCTTGAGGGGGCCATTTAGGGATCTGAGGCAAAAATTGGGGATTGGTCCTGCTTTGAACAGGGGGTTGGACTAGATGACCCTTCCACCCCTGATATTCTATGATGTTAAGGGAAAGATGCTGGGTTTTTTTTTTAATTGGTGTTTGCATCTTTTCCACACCTATGTCTATTAGGTCACCACAAGATTTCATGGTGTTATATCACTTCTTTTTCTTGTCCTACCTGAAATTTGCAAGAGTAGAAAAATTAAAAATAATGGATTAAAAATTCATCCAGATTTTTTTCAAACCTCAAAAAATCTTGTTTGCTTGGATTTGGTTTTGAGTTTTGGTTGAAGGTTCATCTTAATTTATTCAAACTACTTCATTGGTATCTAATTAGAAGAGCTAGAATAGACTTTAAGGTCAGAAGGGACCATCATGATCATCTAGTCTGACCTGCAATTGCAGACCACAGAACCTCACCCACTCCTGAAATAGAGCCCTAACCTCTGGCTGAGTTACTGAAATCCTCAAATCATGGTTTAAAGACTTCAAGTTACAGAGAATTCACCATTTACACTAGTTTAAACCTGCAAATGACCTGTGCTGCAGAGGATGGCAACCCCCACCCCGCGGGGCACAGCCTATCTGACCCAGGGGAAAATTCCTTCCCATCCCTGATGTATGGCCATCAGACTCTGACCATGTGGACAAGACCCACCAGGCTGATACCTGGGAAAGAATTCTCTGTAGTAACTCAGAGCCCTCCCCATCTAGTGTACCATCTCCACCAGTTGTGGATTTTTGCTACTGGCCGTCACCGATGGGCCACATGCCATTGAAGACAGTCCCATAATACCAAGCCCTCCTTAACCTTATCATACTCAGTCTTGAAGCCAGTTAGGTTTTTTGCCCCCACTGCTTTCCTTGGAAGGTTGTTCCAGAACTTCCCTTCTCTGAGGCTTAGAAACCTTTGCCTAATTTCAAGCCTAAACTTGTTGATGGCCAGTTTATAACCTTTTGTTCTTGTGTCCACATTGGCGCTTAACTTAAATAACTCCTCTCTCCGCCTTGTATTTATCCCTCTGATGTATATATAGAAAACAATATCTTCCCTCAGCCTTCTTTTGGTGAGGCTAAACAAGCCAAGCCTCTTGGAAGGTTTCCATTCCTCTGATCATCCTAGTAGCCTTTCTCTGCACCTGTTCCAGTTTGAACAGTGTTCCAGATGAGGTCTCACCAGTGCCTTGTATAATGGTGCTAACACTTCCCCGTCTCTACTGGAAATACCTTGCCTGATGCATCCTAGGACTGCATTTGCCTTTTTCATGGCTGCATCACATTGGCGACTTGTAGTCATCCTAATCAGTCAATACACCCAGGTCTTTCTCCTCCTCTGTTGCTTCCAACTGATAAGTCATCAGCTTATAGCAAAAAATTCTTATTAGTCCCTACATCCATGGCTTTGCACTATTAAGTATCATCCCATTTCTAGTACTCCAGTTTACAAGGTCATCCAGATCTTCTTGTATGTTATTCCAGTCCTCCTCTGTATTTGCTATACCTCCTAACTTTTTGTCATCCACAAATTTTATTAGAACACTCCCACTTTTTGTGCCATGGTCAGTAAGATTGGTCCAAGACCAGTCCCTGAGGAACTCCACTAGTAATCTCCCTCCAGCCTGACAGTTCATCTTTCAGTATGACTCTCTGTAGTTCCCCTTTAACTAGTTCCTTATTCATCTTTCGATTTTCATATTAATCCTCAACTTCTCCAATTTAACTAATAATTTCCTATGTGGAACTGTATCAAATGCCTTCTTGAAATCCGGGTAGATTAGATCTACTGCACTCCTTTGTCTACAAAATCAGTTATCTTCTCAAAGAAGGAGATCAGGTTGCTCTGGCACAATCTACTTTTTGTAAAACCATGTTGTATTTTTTCCCAATTATCATTCATCTTTATGTCCTTAACTAGTTTCTATTTTAAAATGTGTTCCAAGACCATGCACACAACTGAGGTCAAACTAACAGGCCTGTAGTTTCCTGGATCACTTTTCCCCCCCTTTCTTAAAAATAGGAACTATATTAGCAATTCTCCAGTCATAGGGTATGACCATTGCATTTACAGATTCATTAAAATCCTTGCTATTGGGCTTGCAATTTCATGTGACAGTTCCTTTAATATTCTAGGATGGAGATTATCCAGGCCCCCTAGTTTAGTCCCATTAAGCTGTTTGAGTTTGGCTTCCAACTCGGATGTGGTAATTTCTACCTTGTTTCCATTAGCCAGCCTGCCACTCCTCATAAGCTCTTCATTAGCCTCATTAAAAACTGAGGCAAAGTATTTATTTGGGTTTTGGGACCTGCCTAGATTATCTGAATCTCCACCCCATCCTCAGTGCTTAATGGTCTCACTTCTTCTTTCCTTGTTTTAGTCTTATTTATATGGCTATAGAACTTTTTATTATTGGTTTTAAATCCCTTTGCAAGGTCCAACTCTGCTTGGCATTTGGCAGTTCTCACTTTATCCCTACACTTTCTGACCTACAAGAGGTAGCTTTCTTTGCTGATCCCTCTCATGTTCCATTCCGTGTAAGATTTCTGCTTTCTCTTAATTACCTGTTTGAGGGTTAGCTCATCCAGCTTGGTCTGCAACTCTTTCCTATTAATTTTTTCAACTTGCTTGGGATGCAGGTTCTAGACTTGGACTCTCACAAGGGTATTGTATATAGAAAGAATAACTCCTGAAAACAGTCTTTTTTTGGTCTTCCATTAAACAAGCCAGAACATATCCCAGACTGTGAATCTGGGGAGAAGTTGATGGAAAAGAAATCTGATATTAAACATCTAAAAAGAGTTAAAAGAAACCATAGAAACAAAGCCCAGGGGCATAGGGTCAGATGCTAGTATTTGAAAGACCAATTGCACTTGAGTGACAGCCCAGTCAAAGTCAATGTGCAGTGCAGAACATTTTCAACCTTGATATTTCCAAGGTTATTTGCTATACTTGTAACAAAAGAAGTGAGTCACGACAACCTGTAGATCATGTTAACTTAGCACATGCATGTTTAGAAACCATATAAAAGAGCAGTTCATCTATCTAAAATGTCAGTGGTTGGTATTCAATTTGTAGAGGAGAGAACTTGTTGAATAACTCAAAGGACTCCTTTGTCTCTTCCTCCATGTCCTCTGATGATTGGGAGATGAGGGGGGAACTTAGGAAAAATCCTGAGGATTTCTTGGTGAGAAGTGTTAGAGAATCTTGAAAATGAATTTTAACTGCCACCAAAAGATGATGTTAAAAAGATTCACTATCACGTGACAGTTTTACTTTCATGCTGGAAACCATTTGCAGAGAGGGATAAATATGTAAAAGGTCCCACTGCCCAGTATTTGCAAGTGTAATGGGAAAATCAGAAGATAACATTGACTTCAGAAAGTTATGACAATTAACACCAAATGAGGATCTGCCCATAAGAATCTTAATCAACATATGCTTGTCATTAAAAAAAATACAAGCATCCTCCTTTCCCCTCCATTTATATGGCTTCTCTTTTCTTTCCCTTCACTTCCTTTCTTCTCTCTTTATGTTCCACCAATAACTTCCCCCACTTTCCTCTGTTCCCTACATTGTTCTGTGTTGCTTCTCCACCTCACTCTGCTTTGCATACATTAGCAGCAAACTAAGATGGACTAAAATCCAGAGATCAGAAGGCTTCAGAAACTGGTACTATACTTGCTTTCCATCTGTCGCTGCTGCTATTACATGTGTTCAATGGTACAACAAAAGGAAGAAGGCGGCAAGCATTAATATCTGCCAAAGCAAAAGTAAAAGCCCTTACAGAAGGGTGAGCTATAGTATTTGTGGAGACAAAATGGAGTCCGTGCCATTGATCTTATTGGTAATGCAAAGGAAGGGTTGTTGTTTTTCAGGATCTTTCTTGTGCAACAGAAATGAGAAACACAACTAGGTAATAAAGAGTAAAAAAGGACATCCTACCAGCCAAAGGACAGCCAGTCATTGATCATAATTATGTTATTGGTGAGCTTGCAGAAACCTTGGCAAACAATCAGCTTCAAACACAAATAATGCACTTTGCCAGGAAACTGAGCCCTCAGGTGTGCTTTATTGAAGTCACTGAGGAAAAACAAACGAAGAATTCAAAATTACTCAGATGATTATAAAAAGCCATTCTGAAATATTATTTGTGGTTGTGGGATTTAGTTTGCAAACCATTCATCTTTCTGTCTGTCCTCTCCAGTTTTCCTCTGTATTTACTCTCCTAGTTATTTTTTCTTAGGACATAGTAATCATTTGGGTGCCAAGTAGTCCTGTTCAGGTCTCTGCAGATTGTATTAATGCTGTGATGGGTTTCTCCCATGGGTGCAACCTGGAACTGGGGTATCACTGAGCCCTCTGTCTCACTAGCCTGGGCTCCCTCTCACACTGTGCTGCTGTGACAAGCTGCAGACTGCTCCTGATCTTGCACTTACACAGCCTTTACACAGGCAGGGACACACCCAGCTGCAGTTACATGAATACTTCTCCTCAGCCACTCATGAACTAACAATAGAGAGGCTCCAACCAAGATACCCCCTGCTCCCCAGTCCAGGACCCCAGAGCTGTACTGTCCTGCCCCCTAGTCAAAAGCCTGACCAGTACATGAGTTATTACCCACTCTGCCCCTCCTTCAAAGTGGATAGGACAATGCACAAGCCTTTGTTAACTGAGCTGAGATTTTCCCCCAAGCACTTCACTCAAATCACACTGTTTTTAGGTAAAATATAGAATAGATTTATTAACTATAGAAAGACAGATTTTAAGTGATTATAAGTAATAGCAAACAGATCAAAGTAGAAGATTACCTTGAGAAATAAAACAAAAACACAATCTAAGTTCTCTAACCTAGATAGGATTTGAATAAAGCAATGTCTCACCCCGTTAGATAGTACAAACATCCACCAAACTTACATACACAGGCAGGCTTCCTTCTTTCCTGCCTTGGACCAGCACTTCCTCCAGTTCAGTCTTTGTCCATGAGGTGTTTCCAAGTGTTCTGTTGTGTGGGAAGTGAGGCCCATGGTGATGTCACTCCCCCCTTTTATAGTTTCTTTCATATGGAGGGAACACTTCTTTGTTTCATAGTAGTTTGTGGAAAAATACAGGTACCAAAATGGAGTCCAGTATCACATGACCTAGTCACATGCCCTTGCATGCTTTGTCATGGCAGCCGTTATCCATATGCTGACTGAAGTGTCTACAGGTGAGGATAAGCCTTTCCCATGGTCCATTGTCTTTGTTGATGGGCCATTTAACAACAGGCCATTCACAGCATGCTGGCTAGATTGGATATAAAGTTTTGTGGGTGTTACCCAGGAGCAAGCATTTGAAATACAGATACATAGTCAATATTCATAACTCCTGATACAAAAATGATACATTCATACAAATAGGGTAATCATATTCAGCAAATCATAACTTTTCCACTGACACCTCACATGACATGTTTTGCATAAGATGCATCATAGTTATGTCATAATCATATCATAGTCATACCACTATGATGAATATGGGAAGCAGAGTGTCACAAATGCATCAAAAGCTTCTGCAGGAGGATCCTAGATATAGGTCCACTAGGTCCAGAGGCAGGACAAGCTATGGCATGTTCCACAATTTCTGTGGGCTTATGTAATACAGAAAAAGCTGAGTCCAAAGATGCCAACTAGTTTAACTAATTCCTTAAGGGCCTGGTCCAATATCCATTTAGGTTAATGGGAGACTTTCTATTAAATAGAGATGGTTGAAAAATAATGGGGGGAGGAGGAAAGAATTTTAACAAAAGTGTTCTGGTTTGGGGTTTTTGGGGGTGGAGGGAAAATAAAAAATTGAAACTTTTTGCCCTGTTTTATCATTTGTTTCAAGGCTTTGAGTCAGGCCCATAATAGAGAGCTAAACTTTAGATATATCAAATCATTTTAAAGGTGACCACTTATTTCCCAGGACAGTAGCAATAACTGTGTTTTACCTTTTTCTTTTGCTAGGAATGCTGATCTTGAGGAGGTTTTTATTGCTGGCATTACCTTTATTATATACATGTATTAATACATTTTAGTTCTGTTCCTCTGGTGCTTAGATAGTGTGCCACCAGTCCAGTGAATGGAAAGACTTCTCTTGCTGCCAAGTACCATTGCACATCATCTTAAAGCGTATGTTATGGGTTGGCCCATCCTGATATATATTTTTTCTAAGTAGAAGTATTAAGCATTCACCTAACAAACATATTTGCCCAGACAGATAGGTGCACAAGTGTACGTTATCTTTTGGAGGACATCAGTCTGTATTGTTTAAAAATATGGTCCCTAAGGCCATGAAGGATTAAATCTTTCTGTTACCCTTGGGCAAAACCAAAACTGTTGCCTCTGCAATTCCCAAGCTGCTCCATCTAAGGTTAGAATGCTGAAAACTTGCCCTGTTCCTTGTATCTCAGACCCAGTGATAAAAGGTTTATGCAATGGGGCAATAACAAAACACCCCTGCGTCTCACTGAAACAATAACAACATGATTTTATGAAACACCATCTGTGGACTCCGTTCCCATCTCTCAGCTGTTGAGTGTTTTCTTGTTTACTATTGCTCTGGATCTTGGCATGGCCAGCCCACCAAGAAATATGGCCATGCCTTAAGGTCTTGTTGTTTTCTCCCTGTGAATACTATTCAACCTCCAAAGCTGTATTTTGTACAGGAATTTTCTTATAGCTGTGTGAAAAGGCCATTTACCATGGGGCGTGACGGAGTATTTTTGGCCTAAGATAATAATAATAATAATAATCTGGAATTATTAGTTAGCAAAACATACCTTATGAAAACACAATGGGAAATTAGCTCAATAATTAATTGTTAGGATTTTAACAAGATAAATATCTTAATAAATATCTCAAGATAAATAGTATCATTTTAAAAGCTCTGTTTTAAAAATAACATGCCCCCTAGAATACCTAAAGTGGAGAGGTTTGACTATTAACAGTGCATGGCATTACTTGAACTTGTTAACCTTTGGCGTTTTTAATAAACCATGATATGTCTCATAATGAGAGTAATGACCTTTTATCTTTCAGTTCCCTACTGTTTCTAATACTTATATGGATTAGAAACTACTGACAGTCTCTGTGGGCTTCATTACTGTAGGAAAAACTTGTGTACTAAACTGAATAATTTTCAATATTAAAAACTGCTTGAAACTGTTGTAACAAGATATGAGAAGCTTTATAGTCTTTACTTTAGCTCTATAATGCTAGATTAAACAGAAGGCATCTTTGCTGATTCCATTAGCAAATACAAGCAGTTGCAGCGAAATAAGTCTGAAAAATGGTGGTGTCAAGTTGTTAAATTTTTGTTTGTTTAAAAATAAATAAAAATGCCATATACTTCCACTGCATGGCAAGAATGCAACTTCCTATAAAATATGGGGCAAGTTGTTTAGCTGGTGTAAACTTATAGCTCTGTAAGTGTCAATAGAATTACATCAGTTCATGTCAGCTGAGGAACTGGCACTTGACCTCTTAGAAATAAAAAACCGCACGAAATGCAGAATTAAAGGAGATACGTTTTATGTTTCATTCCCTGGTTATGCCATAGTCATAATACACTTAATCATATAGGTGAGTCTGCCTCTATTACATTACAATTAAGCTAGTGCTGCTATTACTCTGACTTATTTACTTCCAGTAGCACCCTCAATGTCCTAGGTGCTATACAAACAAACAAAGGTATAGTCCTTGTCTGAAGGAGATGACTAACAGTTGAAAGATTGGAAAAAGAAGTGCAATATAAAAGTAAGAGTGGCCATCCCTTGGTATCACAATATTTCATGATGTAATTGTCAAATGTTTTAGGATTTTTTAAAAGAAATACATTGCCCTAAAACAGTGTAACTCCACTGACTTCAGTGGTCAACCAAGCTGATTTACAGTAGCTGAAGATCTGGCTCATAGACTGTTCCAGTCAAGTACTTTGGCCTGATCTACACTTAAAAGTTAGGTTTATATACTACAGTGCTTAGGGCTGTGAAAAATTCACACACCCTGAGTACTCTATTTAAGCCTACCTAATCCCCAGTGTAGATATAGCTAGGTCAATAGAAGAATTATTCTGTCAATTTAGCTACTGCCATTGAGAGAGGTGGATTACCTACAGTGATGGAGAAAAAAACCCTTCCATTGCTATAGGAAGTGTCTGCACTACAAAAGCATAGCTGCAGCATCATAGCTATGCTGCTGTGCAGCCTGTAGTGTAAACATGGCCTCTTTTGCAGGTATCATGGTAGAACTGGGTGTTGAACTGGAACATAGAAAGGACAGTGGCCTTGTGAAGTAGCTCTGGAGGGGCATTCATTACATAGGAGGCAGTCTGGAAAAACATACTGTCATGGATATGGAAGAAGCAAATAAATGGTGTATCTGCGATGGACTAATTGTCACAGCATGTTCCCATAATTCAACCTTAATGTAGTTATGTGCATTGATATCAATGCAGCTAGGAGTTTACCCATCATACATTTTTTGTTGATCGTGGTAATATAAACACCTGTGGTCTAAATCATGTCAATGGTAGTTTTGCCTGAGTGAAGGCTTCAAGATTTGGTTCAGTTTTATTATGAATGATCAAGGAACAACTCCACAGGACTACTCACATGACTAAATGTTACATGATTAGGCTTTATATAAGAGTATTGACAATGATTTAAACTTCTGGTTTCTGTTTCAGAAATGTTTACAGTAAAACCATATATACAGAGACTCTAAATTTTGTGGATTTCTCCATCTTATTGATTACAGTTCACAAAGGAGACCAGACCTGGTAAGTTCAAATGTAAATTGCAATGGATCCATTAAGTATATCTCTCATAATTTTGCACTCTTGTGCTAACCCTCTGATGTACTGTAGACAGTGATACCTGCAGGGAATATTCATTTTATCTGGCTAAAGAGAGGCCTCCATAATCTATGTGTTGTGCATTCTTTGTCCATTGAAAGCGCCAACATAAGATATTCTAATAAAATTTAAAGTGACCATTATCATTTTAAATATAATCTTTCCAAAATAGAGTAGTTTTTAAAATTTTCTTTTAGACAAAAAGTGCTCTAAATTGTGATTTGCCCTAATATTGCAATATTGTCCATTCCAATGTCAATACAATCCCTGCGATCAGATTTTATCTCTTCTCTGTCATTTTGTGTTTAATTTAGGGCTGTCAAGCGATTAAAATATTAATTGCAATTAATCACGTTATTTAAAAATATTGTCATTAATTGTGTGATTAATCGCACTGTTAAACAATAATAGAATACCATTTATTGAAATATTTTGGGTGTTTTTCTACATTTTCAAATATATTGATTTCAGTTATTACACAGAATACAAAGTGCACAGTGTTCACTTTATATTTTTGTTTACAAATATTTGCACTGTAAAAAATGAAAGAAATAGTACTTTTCAAGTCACTTAATACAAGTACTGTAGTGCAATCTCCTTATCATGAAAATTGAACTTACAATTGTAGAAGTATGTACAAAAAATAGCTGCATTCAAAAATAAAATATTGTTAAACTTTAGAGCAGTGGTGGGCAACCTGTAGCCCACAGGCCTCATGCGGGCCACCAGACAGTTTGTTGACATTTGCAGAGCCGCCCGCAGCTCCCAGTGCCCGCAGTTCACCGTTCCTGGCCAATGGGAGCTGTGGAAAGCGGTGGCCAGTCCCTGTGGCCCATGCCACTTCCCACAGCTCCCATTGGCCGGGAACAGTGAACCACAGTCACTGGGAGCTGCGGGCAGCCGTGCAAATGTAAGCAAACTTGTTTGTCATAGAGATTGGCTGAATGAGAAGTAGGACTGAGTGGACTTGTAGGCGCTAAAGTTTTGCATTGTTTTTTTTAGTGTAGTTTTGTAACAAAAAAAATCTACATTTGTAAATTGCACTTTCACAATAAAAAGATTGCACTACAGTACTTGTATGAGCTGAAATTAAAAATACTGTTTCTTTTGTGCATCATTTTTACAGTGCAAATAATGTAATCAAAAATAATAATATAAAGTGATCAGTGTACACTTCGTATTCTGTCTTGTAATTGAAATCAATATATTTGAAAATGTAGAAAAACATCCAAAAATATTTAATAAATTTCAATTGGTATTCTATTGTTTAACAATGTGATTAAAACTGTGATTAATTTTTTGAGTTAATCGTGTGAATTAACTGTGATTAATCGACAGCCCCAGGCATCCCTGCCTGCCTTGGGAAGTGGACGACTGCCCCCTGCAGCTCCGTGCTGCGCTCTCTCGCTGGCTGCTGCCGTGGCAGGCTTCAAGGGTGTGGCGCCAGGGGCAGGCTGAGGTGGCTGCTGCGCCTGCAGAGGGAGGAGGGGAGGAGGCGCATGGCAAATCCCCCTGTGACGGTGCACCCCATAAGGTTTTATGGGGATATGCTTATAAATGTATATATGACATAACTGGAATATATTTTATGCTACATGTGCCATATAACTATCTCTGTAAAAGTTATGATCTACTAAATCTATTCCTCCTGTTTGTATGCATGTATCATTTTTGTAGTTGAAGTTATAAATATTGGTTGTATATTTGCTTGTTTTCTACATAGCCTTAGTAAGAGCATTTGATCAGTGTCTTGAGAAAGGAATGTGCCCGCTAAGTGCCCAATCAAGAAACACTTAACAGACAATAGAACTTGGAGACACCAATCCACATCTGAGCTTTGCCAGGAATGTGGCTTGGCTGGTAAGGAACTGTGTTGTGCATGGACATGTGACTTGCCCATGTGACCCCAAAACTCCATTTTGTAACTGGATGCTACACAGGGAGAGGGAGGGGTGTCCACCCAGAGGAGAAAGTCTATTTAAACCCTGGGAGACCCCTCCATTTGGTCTTCATCTGGCTAAAGAGAGAGCCTCTCCACCCCCCAAAGGATATACCTGAAAGAAACTGGAACTGGTCAGGTTTTTATCTGTATTCAGTTTGATTAGACATAGACTTGCGTGTTTTATTTTATTTTACTTGGTAATCCACTTTTTTTCTGTCTGTTACTACTTGGAACCACTTAAATCCTACTTTCTATACTTATTTTCCTAACTTTTTATTTATTAATTAACCTGGAGTACGTTTTAGTACCTGGAGGGGGGCAAACAGCTGTGCATATCTCTCTATCTGTGATATAGAGAGTGAACAATTTAAGAGTTTACCCTGTATAAGCTTTATTCAGGGTAAAATGGATTTATTCAGGGTTTGAACCCCATTGGGAGTTGGGCATCTGGGTGTCAAAAGCAAGAACACTTCCTAAGCTGCTTCCAGGCAAGCCTACCGCTGTTAGGGTACGTGGTTCAGACCTGGGTCTGGGTTTGGAGCACGCTAGTGGGTCTGGCTCAAACCAGACAGGATTCTGGAGTCCCAAGCTGGAAAAGGCAGGAAAGCAGGGGCAGAAATAGTCTTGTCACATCAGGTGGCAGCCCCAAGGGGGTTTCTTTGATACCAACCCATCACCCACCCCCCCACCCCCTGGCAGGCGACTCTGAGTCTACGCTGGGAATGGGGCCTTATCCTGGCTGGACATCCTGAGGGGACGCTTGAGTGAATGTCGTGCTGGTGGGATGGGGAGAGGGCCCCTGTCCCCCTCTACCCCAGAGTTTGCTGTTGCCTCTGGGGAGAGGGCTGGGGGGAGTCATCCTCTCTGGCCCCCGACCCCAGCCCTGGGGCAGTCTGCCTGCTGCACCCCAAACTCCTCATCCCTGGCCCAGCCCCATGCCCTGCACCCCCTCCCACACCTCAATGCTCTGTCCCAGCCCAGAGCCCGCACCCATCACCCCAACCCCCCTCCTGCACCCAAACTCTCTCCTAGGGTCTGCACCCCGCACTTCCTCCCACACCCAAACTCTCTCCCAGAGCCTTAGGCAGGTGTGGGGGGGTGGGACTTGGACCCATTCTGGGCACCACCAAAAATTATACAAACCTGCCGCCCTTGTTCACCATGACATGAGGATTACTGACTATGAGCTGATTTCAGTAGAGAGATGTGGCCTGCACTGGCATCATATTTTGCCCACTCTGCTGCTTCTAACTAGTGACTCAAAAGATTGTACAGGTGTACCAGGAAGTGCCTGGATTGTAAAAGGAGGTGAAAAGCTTGTACATTTCAGCAGCTGTGAGGTTAGCAGAGTAAAATTATGTGTGTTAATCAGGGCATAATGGGGCATTGCTGAAGGAGGGCCAAGATAAAATTGCATGGGCAACCTTAGTTGTGCATTTCCTGGTTTTCAGAAGTTTGAGTTTTGTTCAACTCAGCGTTCTGTGACAACCTACCACCAAGCTACCACCAACCTACCACCAAGCTACCATAGCTCTATGTTAAAATATATTCACTGGCAAAAAAGTATGCTAACTGGCTGAATCATTGCTATAACTCTTCAGAATTATGTTTTAGATGTGTTAAATGAACATCAAGTACTATACAATATTCTTTTCTTTTCCTAGAGGGAATTTATCCACTTGATGTGCTTATGGCCCCTATCAGAATTGTCAGCATTTAAGATCCATGGAAACATCACTATTTTATTTTTCTTATTCAGAAGCAAATGATAGTACAATCCAGCTCTTGAAACCAGGCCTTTGGAGCAGAGCCCGTGAAGCAGCTCTGGAGCAGTGGAGTTGCAGGTTTTTGCCTGAAGCTGGAGCAGAGCCAGAGCACAGCTCCAAAGCCCTGCTTGAAACTTGTTAATGACCTCGAGCAACAAGATTACGTAGCACAATGAATAAGGGACCTAGTACACCAAGAGAAAAGAGGAGAGGGGTATTTTTCTTCCAAAGAGCCAGCAGTAAAACTAGTTTATCTTTGCTGCACTAGAACTTCATTGTTGTCCATGGAGTTCCAGTATGGATGAATTTGGTCTCTAGTTTCACCTTGGAAAATGTCTCATAAAGTTTGCTATTAGTATTTCAAAATGATGAGGCTTCAAAGGATCGTCAATGTTGCTGAACATTTTCACTCAACATTAGACATACAGGACAGTAAGAAAGGAGGCTTTCCCTACTAAGCACAAGTGATGGATTATAGGTAAAATTAGATTTCTTATGAAAAGATGCCTCCTATTTTTGATGAGCATTACCAGTGACATCTTATTGGCCAAGCAGAATGTATTGATAATATATAGAAAATTAAGATAAATCATTTGTGAAAACGACACCAAACGTGCACTAAAATTAATCAGGTGTACATCACATCCCATTAATCAATCACTTCTTTTCTGTCAAGAGCCTGCTTGGCTGCATTCATTCTGTTTTATCATTCTGTTCACAATTACCATACAGAGATAACTCAATGCCGACACCTGAAATGTCTGAGTAACATTTGCACAATTCTTCCAGATCTCATCCTGTCTCAAAGGCTTTTTTATTCTGCTCAGTATACATCTATGTCCTGGCAAATTAATCACAATATATTAAGTAGCCTGGTAAACAGCCAAGGACATTTTGTTAAAGAAGTGACACATTTCTGGTTATTTAGAGCTGATAAGAAACAATAGGCAATGCTGCCCCGCCCCCCACACTGTAAACATATAGAATCATAGAATCATAGAATCTCAGGGTTGGAAGGGACCTCAGGAGGTCATCTAGTCCAACCCCCTGCTCAAATCAGGACCAAACCCAATTAGATCATCCCAGCCAGGGCTTTGTCAAGCCTGACCTTAAAAACATCTAAGGAAGGAGATTCCACCACCTCCCTAGGTAACCCATTCCAGTGCTTCACCACCCTACTAGTGAAAAAGTTTTTCCTAATATCCAACCTAAACCTCCCCCTCTGCAACTTGAGACCATTACTCCTTGTTCTGTCATCTTCTACCACTGAGAACAGTCTAGATCCATCCTCTTTGGAACCCCCTTTCAGGTAGTTGAAAGCAGCTATCAAATCCCCCCTCATTCTTCTCTTCTGCAGGCTAAACAATCCCAGTTCCCTCAGCCTCTCCTCATAAGTCATGTGCTCGAGCCCCCTAATCATTTTTGTTGCCCTCCGTTGGACTCTTTCCAATTTATCCACATCCTTCTTGTAGCGTGGGGCCCAAAACTGGACACAGTACTCCAAAGGAGGCCTCACCAGTGCCGAATAGAGGGGAATAATCACGTCCCTCGATCTGCTGGAAATGCCCCTACTTATACAGCCCAAAATGCCGTTAGCCTTCTTGGCAACAAGGGCACACTGTATGAATAAATACTTGTGTTTATATGATACAGGGATAGGGGAAATGGTTGAGACAAAAATAACCATCCCAGACCATTTCATCCTATTTACAACTACATTCTGAGGGTCTAAAATGCAGAGATCACTTCTGACTTTCATTGTCATATGACACTGTGTGTGCTGGTTGGGGTTGGGGACAGAAGTGCTGAGACACTGGGATAAAGGCTGTCCTTAACGGTATTTCTATCCAAGACTGAAAATAGAAATCCCCACTGCAGGGAGTCTCTGAATGGTGTAGTACGCTAACCCCAGGGTGTCTTGGGGGTGTGTTGGGTGTACCATGTGCCTTGAGACAAGGGCTGTAGGTGCTCCAAGCACTAGGCCCTTATTGGATTCACAGTAAGTGTATGTAACATCATGGTTGAGAAGACATACCCATGCTAACTCTGGTAGTGTTAGCACACTAAAATGAGAGAGAGTGGCTGCAGCTGCAGAAGCACTGGGTTGGGCTAGTTGCCCTGAGTACATACCCACCCAAGATACTCGGCACATACTTGTGGTGGCTAGCTACTCCAACCACTGTAGCTACATTCTAGTTTTGGTGCTCTAGCTCAATCAGAACTAGCATGGGTATGTATCTTTGAGCTGGAAATTACATCTCCAGCTCCAGGTGTAGCCATGCCCAAACATGTGTGGAGACTGACGAATAGCAAAGAATTCTGAAGAGACTTTACTAGGACTGCTGGAAATAACCAGTGCATGACTGTTTTAATGGTTTGTTATAACCATACAGCTAAGGGTAGCCTAAAATTCCTCCTTACCTGTAAGGGGTTAAGAAGCTCAAATAGCCTGGTTGGCACCTGACCAACAGGACCAATGGGGAAAGAAGATACTTTCAAATCCTGGGGGAGGGGGAGAAGGCTTTGTTTGTGCTTTTAGTTCTGTTCTCTCTTGGGACTGAGCGGGACTGGGCAGAAATCCATCTCCTGCAAACCATCCTAAACCAAGTCTCCAATATTGCAACAAGTAAGTTAGTCAGGCATTGTGTATTAGGTTCTCTTGTTTTGCTTGTGAATTTCCCCTGTGCTAAGAGGGAGGTTTATTCCTGTTTTCTGTAACTTTAAGGTTTTGCCTAGAGGGAAATCCCCTGTGTTTTGAATTTGAGTACCTTGTACAGTTATTTTCCATCCTGATTTTACAGAGATGATTTTTACTTTCCTTTTTTTAATAAAATTCTTCTTTTAAGAACCTGACTGACTTTTCCATTATTCTAAGATCCAGGGGTTTGGGTCTTTGATTACTTTGTAACCAATTGGTTAGGAGATGATCTCAAGCCTCCCCAGGAAAGGATGTGTAAGGGCTTGAGGGGATATTTTGGGGGAAGGGGAACTCCAGGTGGTCCTTTTTCCTGGTGCTTTGGTTAAATCACTTGGTGGTGGTGGCAGTATTTACCTAATTCCAAGTACAAGGGAGAATTTCTGCCTTGCGGAGATTTTGACCTAAGATGGTAAAAATAAGTTTAGGGGGTCTTTTATGCGGGTCCCCATGACTGTACCCTAGAGTTCAGAGTGGGGCGGGAACCCTGACATGGTGGCACAGCGGTGGGATCATTTTGAACCAGAAACACATAGGGTTTAAACAATTTTTTTCTTCTCTTTGTCGCTCTCCTTTTTGCTGATTGGAAGCAGGTGGAGGGGTTAAGCTGTGAGCAGCTGGAGTTTTTCTCTGCATAAGAGCAGGGTAGTTAACCTCCTGTAGGGGAATTCACAAGTGTGAAAGCAGGGAAATTCACAAGTGTTTTTTTTCCTCTTTCTAACGCTCAGGTTAGGCTAGATTAAAAACAGAAAGGCTAGGATGACTGACAGTAACGTCCAAACGAAATTAGAATTAGCCAGGTTCAAGGCTGAGGAGAAACAAAAAGAACATAAAAAACAGCTGGAACTTAGACAGATGGAGATTGATGTACAAGTGGCCAGAGAGGAGGCTGCCCTCAAGAGAGCTATGGAGGACCAGAAGCATGAACTGGCTGTTATGGAGTGGAAGAGGCAAAACCCTCCAGCTGCTGGCTCCACTGCTCCAAGAATCCACAAATGGGAGTGACTATGTCCGCAGTATGATGAATCCAGTGATATTGCTGACTTTTTCATCACCTTTAAGGGACTGTGCACCCTCCATGCAATTCCTGATGATCACAAGTTGACCACATTGGTAGCAAAATTGACTGGCAGAGCTCTGGACATATTCAATAAGATGCCTATTGATGATGCTTCAAACTATGATAAATGTAAGGACTTGGTTTTGAAACAGTTTCAGGTTACACCGGAAACCTACAGAGTAAATTTAGAGCCCGTAAGAGAGGGGCTGGACTAAGTAATGTGGAATTTTGAAGTCTATGATAATTATCCCATTCCCATGCTGCTGGGGGAAGACTTGGCCAACCATGTGAAGCTAGCCAAGAGGGTGGGAATGGTCACCCGCAGCCAGGCTAAGCAAGCTGTCACACCTAGTTCTGTTCCTGAGACTTCCACCAGAACCCCATCTGTACTACCAGAGACCCAGATAGAGGTGGTGGAACCGGATACCCTGCCAACGACTGCAACAGCCATCGTAGATCCAGTCACAGAAACCCAACCAAAGCCAATCTCGGAACCGGAACTGGCAAAGCAACCAGCACCAGAACCATTGCCAGCACTGAGTCCAGAGCTTGCAACCCCATCTACAGTGCCAACACCAGAGGGCACCAGCGAGCCTGCAATGGCAGCAGTAGCTGATAACTCCATACAAGAGGCTCAGCCAGAGCCTGAATTACCACATCGTGCACCAGCGGAGAGCGGTTCACAGTCAACGGAAACAACCCCATCACCTACATTGCTTCCAGAGGGACCCAGCCCAAGTCCACAACCCAGTGAGGAACTGATGTCTCCAGCATCTAGGGAACAGTTCCAAGCCAAGCAGGAAGCAGATGAAAGCCTCCAGGGAGCTTGAATGGTGGGACGGAGCAACCCACCACCTCTCAGCTTTTCTAATCGATCCCGGTTTGTTGTAGAAAGAGGACTTTTATTCAAGGAGACACTTTCTGGTGGGCACCAGGAAGACTGGCATCCTCAGAGACAGTTGGTCGTTCCAACTAAGTACCGGGTAAAGCTCTTGAACTTAGCCCACAATCATCCTAGTGGTCATGCTGGGGTGAACAGGACCAAAGATCGTTTGGGGAGGTCATTCGACTGGGAGGGAATGGGCAAGGATGTTTCTACCTATGTCCAGTCTTGTGAAGTGTGTCAAAGAGTGGGAAAACCCCAACAGGTCAAAGCCCCTATCCAGCCACTCCCCATAATTGAAGTTCCATTTCAGCAAGTAGCTGTGGATATTCTGGGTTCTTTCCTGAAAAAGACGCCCAGAGGAAGCAGTACATACTGATTTTCATGGATTTTGCCACCTGATGGCCAGAAGAAGTTGCTCTAAGCAACACCAGGGCTAAAAGTGTGTGCCAGGCATTAACAGACATTTTTGCCAGGGTAGGTTGGCCCTCCGACATCCTTACGGATTCGGGAACTAATTTCCTGGCAGGGAGCATGAAAAGCCTGTGGGAAGCTCATGGGGTGAACCACTTGGTTGCCACCCCTTACCACCATCAAACAAATGGCCTGGTGGAGAAGTTTAATGAAACTTTGGGGGCCATGATACGTAAATTTGTAAATGAGCACTCCAATGATTGGGACCTAGTATTACAGCAGTTGCTCTTTGCCTTCAGGGCTGTACTACATCCCAGTTTACGGTTTTCACCATTTGAACTTGTGTATGGCTGCGAGGTTAAGGGGACATTGCAGTTGGTGAAGCAGCAATGGGAGGGGTTTATGCCTTCTCCATGCACTAACATTCTGGACTTTGTGAACAACCTCCAAAACACCCTCCAAACCCTTTTAGCCTTTGCTAGAGAAAACCTTAAAGAGGCTCAGGAAGAGCAGAAGTCCTGGTATGATAAACATGCCAGAGACCATTCCTTTAAAGTAAGGGACCAGGTCAAGGTCTTGAAGGCGCTTCAGGCCCATAAATCACTTGGTGGTGGCAGCGTTTACCTAATTCCAGGTACAAGGGAGAATTTGTGCCTTGGGGAGTTTTTGACCTAAGCTGGTAAAAATAAGCGTAGGGGGTCTGTGATGGGGTTGGGACTCACCACCGCAGCGCCTCCTGCTGGTTGTCTCCAGGAATTAGCTCAGTCCAGTGGAGCGCCCTCTCCCGGTGGTGTCCTATCCATCTCTCGCCCTCGGTTGGCGTCTCGACCCACGTTGCTCCCAGCTAGCGGCGTCTTCTTTAAGACACTGCCCTCTGGCAGTGCCCTTTAGTTCACGCTCACCCCCTTGGGGGGGGATGTTAACAGCAGTTATTCTCAGTGCCCTGGCCACAGTGGCCCACCACACCCTGAAGTCTAACCCCTTCTGTCAAGGGTCTGGTGCAGTCTGTTACCGCCACGTCCAATGGCTGGGCGCTTGTGCCAAGGGGGAAAGGGGAGACCCAGGCTGCCCTCTACTCTGGGTCCCGACCCAGGGACCCTCAGACGGCAGCCTTCTTGCCCTTCTTCTCTCCCCTAGTCCGTTTCTCTTCCCTGGGCCGCTTCCCCTTCGGCCCCCTTTGGACCCAGCTAGGACTTTCACTCTGGGCCTGCAGCCTGGCAGGTATCAGGCTGGAGTTCCCTTCTGTTCCAGGTTCTGGTCTCCTAAGCCAGAGACAGACCTTCCCCTCTGAAGGCCTGGGAGAGACTGCCTGCTCCTCTCCTGGGCAGCCTTTATATAGGGCTGAGCCTGGCTCTGATTCGCCACCTCCTGCTCAGCCCTGATTGGCTCTTTAACAGGCCCTCTCTGATTGGCTGCCACCTTGTGCAGCCTCTCTGGCCTGTCTTAGCCCACTCTTGCAGTGGGGTGGCGCACTTGCCCCACCACACACCCTCCCCCTTAAGAATGCTCGGGGCGGGGGGGGGGGGGAAGAATTCCTAGTGCCCCAGTGCTATGCCTATGGACTACTGCCAGTCACCATCAATCCCCCATTAACTGGGGCAGACTGCAGTCTGTATTAGCCAGTCATCAAAGGCAAGGGGGGTTTTGGACCTGCTGCCTCTGCCTATCCATGGGCTGCCCCCTGCAACCCCAGCACCCCTTTTGGCCTTACTCTTGGCCTTGCAGCCTGGGGGTTTCTCAGGCTGGAGCTCTGCAGCTCCTCTGGCCTTCCCCCAGCCCTGCTCCAGTCTAGGTACACCCTTAGCTCTAGCAGCCAGGTCCCTCCCTCTATAGAAGCAGAGAGAGTCTCTGGGCTTCTGGCTCAACAGCCTTTATAGGGCCAGACCGTGTGCTCGGCGGCCTCCTCCGCCCAGGTCAACTGGGTCAAGAGTTCTGGCCTGGTGGTCAGGGACGGGTGGCAGGCGAGCTCCCTTCCACCCGTGCTTCAAGCCATTCAGTGGAGCACAGGTCCGCTGCTCTATCTCAGTGTTTATCTATCTGCCACGCATCCTTCTCCGCCAGAGAACTGGCAGGATTTGGAGGCCAGGGTGGGTGAGCGGCTGCGGAGATGGACAGCACTGTTCTGGTGTCTCTCCCTGCGAGGGAGGGTGCTGGTGCTGAACCAGATAGTCCTGTCCATGCTCTGGCACCGGCTCAACACCCTTAGCCTGGCCCCGAGGATCCTGGCCAGACTCCAGAGGATAGCCCTGGAGTTTTTCTGGCCAGGGCTGCACTGGGTCTCTGCAGGGATTGTGAGTCTTCCCCTGGAGGAGGGAGGACAGGGTCTGGTTTACCTGAGCAGTCAGGTCCATGTCTCCTGCCTCCAGGCCCTGCAGAGGCTCCTTTATGGTGCATGTAGTCTGGCGTGGAGCACATTGGCGCACGCCTTCCTCCGCCACCTCCGAGGGCTCCGATACGACCGGCAGCTATTTTTTCTCCACCCGAGAGGTGTTCTGCAAGACCTCTCCAAGCTGCCGGTCTTTTACCAGGACCTCCTCCAGACCTGGAAGCTTTTTTCGGTGACCAGGTCCTTTGTGGCCACTGAGGGGGCGGACCTCCTCGCGGAGCCCCTGCTACACAACCCCGATCTACGTGTGCAGGTGGCGGAGTCTCCCTCGGTGTGCTGGAGATTGGTCCTGGCAGAAACCACCAGAGTCGGAGACCTCCTGGACTACGGCATTGGTTGGAGGATCCTTTATGGAGCCCTGAGCATGGGCGTGCACCTAGCGCGGTTCACCCCTGTCCCCGAGGCCTTCCCCTTTTGTGGCATGAGGGAGAACCTGGCACAGGCCTACCTTGAATGCGCCAGGTTGCAGTCCCTATTCCGGCTTCTCCAGAAATCTCTTGGGTTTCCAATACACACCCCACTACTGGGTCTTTCATGTGGGTCCCCACGACTGTACCCTAGAGTTCAGAGTGGGGAGGAAACCCTGACATGGTTCCAAATGAAGAGAAACCCAACACATAACTGGTCCCAGTCTGGCCTCAAAGGGCAGTCCTGTATGTTGGAGGAGTTCAGGGCTCCGCAAGCCTAGCATCACAGACAGCAATCACACACTGGCCTGCCAATCCCCAGCCAGTGATCATGTCTTTTGTCTGTAATGAATTACTCCTGTGGGAATTCTGTGCCACTTCACAATGAAGAATTTTGCAGAAATTTAAGTTGTGCACGCAGAATTTTCTTTCCTCCAGAGAAATGGGCTGAAGTGCTGCTAGCCACCACTAGGGGCCACTGGACCCAGCAGCGCCCAGCTCACACATAGAAGACAATGCTGGTGGGAGGGAAAGGGAGCTAGAGGGCTCCTGGCAGCTGCAGTTCCTGGCATGCCCTGAGGGAAGGAGAGGGCGGTGCACAGGAAACTCCATGCAAGCCTGGGACCAAGCATCAGGCTGTTTCTCCCTCTGGATCTCTGGGCTCGTGTGGGAGGGGGATGGGTGTAGTGGTTATGGGGGGCTTATAAGGAAACAGATCAACAGGGCCAGACATGTACCCAGAAGCCTCTTGCTGCAAGACAAGCCAAAGAAAGAAACCAACATAACTCCACTGGCCATCACTTACAGTCCTCAGCTAAAACCTCTCCAACGGATCATCAGTGATCTACAACCCATCCTGGACAATGACCCCTCACTTTCACAGGCCTTGGGAGGCAGGCCAGTCCTTGCCCACAGACAACCCGCCAACCTGAAGCATATTCTCACCAGCAACTACACACCGCACCATAATAACTCTAACTCAGGAACCAATCCATGCAACAAATCTCGATGCCAACTTTGCCCACATATCTACACCAGGGACACCATCACAGGACCTAACCAGATCATCCACACCATCACCAGTTCATTCACCTGCACATCCACCAATGTAATATACGCCATAATGTGCCAGCAATGCCCCTCTGCTATGTATATCGGCCAAACTGGACAGTCCTTACGCAAAAGGATAAATGGACACAAATCAGATATAAGGAATGGCAATATACAAAAGCCTGTAGGAGAACACTTCAATCTCCCTGGACACACAAAAGCAGATTTAAAGGTAGCCATCCTGCAGCAAAAAACCTTCAAGACCAGACCCCAAAGAGAAACTGTAGAGCTTCAGTTCATTTGCAAATTTGACACCATCAGCTCAGGATTAAACAAAGACTATGAATGGCTAGCCAACTACAAAAGCAGTTTCTCCTCCCTTGGTGTTCACACCTCAACTGCTAGAAGAGGGCCTTACCCTCCCTGATTGAACTAACCTCGTTATCTCTAGCCTGACTCTTCCCTGCATATTTATATCTGCCCCTGGACATTTCCACTGCTTGCATCCGACGAAGTGGGTATTCACCCACGAAAGCTTATGCTCCAATACCTCTGTTAGTCTGTAAGGTGCCACAGGACCCTTTGTTGCTTATGTAGTGGTATTTTGACAAATAAAATTTGCATAATTTTGCACAATTTTAAATATTGTGCGCAGAATTTTTAATTTTTTGGTGCAGAATTTCCAGAGGATTAAATGTATAGAGCCATCCAAACAACTCCCTTGTCTGCAGGTTGCTCCTATGTATTTGCCAGTTGTGGCTATCAGTGGCCCCCTTGCCAGAGGCAAGTTGTTTCCCAGACCAGCTCTCAGCCTCTGTCCCAGATCCCAAACAGTGCATTCTTTTGTCCACATTCAGTTCCCAGGCTGTGTTTGAGTGATTTGTGGTCCATGATTTGGCCATCTTGCTGTATATCTGCTGTAAAAGGCACCATGGTCATCTCAGGTTATCTCAGATCAAACCTTGGTAGTGTATTGCCATTATGCAGTGCTTCAGGTGCTCTTCTGATATATGATATCATAGGTACATGGCCTATTTACCCCTTGGGCAGCACATTACCTTTTTTTAGTTGGGGAAACTGTCAGTCTCTGGAGTTCATCATTATAAGACCTTCAAGAATCTCTCTGGCCAACTTCGCTGTATTTTTCTTTTCTTTTTTTTCATTATGTTTGACATTTCTAAGACTGTAGAAGTGACAAAGGGTCCTGTGGCACCTTATAGACTAACAGAGGTATTGGAGCGTAAGCTTTCGTGGGTGAATACTCACTTCTTCGGATGCAAGCAGTGGAAATGTCCAGGGGCAGATATAAATGTGCAGATATAAATGTACCTCTATTAGTCTATAAGGTGCCACAGGACCCTTTGTCGCTTCTACAGATCCAGACTAACACGGCTACCCCTCTGATATTTCTAAGACTGAGCCTCATTATAGACAAGCTTTCTCCAGCAATAGGCTGGGGAAATGAGACTTCAGCGAGATGAAGAACATATGGAAAATGAAAAGAAAATGCCTTTATTTTGAAATGAGGTTTGTAAGGTACATTTCTGTCCTGTGATGTGCTTGTGTGAAATGTGTATTGTATACAATGTGCCTAGACACCAGAAGTCTTAAAAATAGAAAGAGAATGAATCCCTTTCACTTCATACTAGGAACATGCACACAGTGTTACTGTGGCATTTCCCATACTTAATGTCTTCAGTAATACAGCAACATCAATTACTTGCAAAAGTAACTCTGTAAAGATTGTAATGGTGATTAGTCTTACGTTTGGTCCCTTTGTAAACTGAGAGCAGAGCAGCGTGAACATTGGCATGGGAGGCAGGTGGGGCGGTATGGCATATACCATTCTGGATATCAGGACAGCTCCTGGTTACAGTGCTGCCCATGGGCTGGGCTGCTGTAGCTCCCTAGGTTGCCAAAGTTATACCTGAGGTTATTTTGGATGACAACAAACCCAGACTTCTGAAGGTGCAAAAATGGCATACAAGCTTCCTTTGCCCTTCCCTGCTTCTGTGTATGCTGTGCCTCTAGGAGGTGCAACACCCCCAGCCTCACTATTAAAGGCAGAAGACTTTCCTCATTTTAGCCTCATATTTCTGTAAAACACCCAACCCATCCTTGGGTGTTCTATTAATAATAATATGATAATGCAGGATGGAATGCTATAGTGATACACTATCATTATAGTGGCCAATAGGGGACTTACCACTATGTACACTGTACATTAGGGGAATAGTGAAACTCATTGCAACCTGAACACACATCTTAATAGTGACCATTGCTGCTTTGAATTTTAATCTGGTGCTTGACAGATGGTGAAAAGGATTGGCTTGGTGCCATTCCCACATCCTTTTGGCTCAGTGCCTGAGTTGAAATGCCACATTTTATCTTGTTCTGTTCTCTTCTCTTCCCAGATGCAGGTTATTAATTTCATCCCAGTCTCAGTCCATGGTTTATATTGTATAATGCAGCTAGTTCAAATCCAGCCCCAGTTGGCAGTGACCAAAAATTGTTACTAGCTAATAGCTATTTGATTATATATGAGAAGTAGGTTTGGGGGTCTCAATCTAGTAACATTTGGAGTGTAGCTGTCTCTAGAACACCATTACATAGGTAGAAGTCAAGAAGTAAGACCTTGGTTTTATTTCCATTGGAATCAAAGGCAAAATTCCCATTGATTTCAATGGTGTAGGAGTGGGTCCCCAGTAGGCTTGAGAACTGAATTATCCTCTTTGTCCTAGAGGTGGTACTTCTAGTTTAGCACGATGGCTCATCCTGTACCAATTCTGTGGCTAAAGAAGAGCACTTCAGTCTCATGGGTGCTCAGTCAGTCCCCTTCTATGAGAAATATATTCTCACATATATGATTACTATTGCCAGGCTTCACACACTGCTCTACTTTGATCTAAAAAATAACATTTCTAAACCAAATAATCTCCCTTTGACCTTCCTCCAATACTATATGATCTGCCTCCTATTGAGCTAAAGCCCCTATAAAAATCCAGCCATTATCCTACTTCACTGTGGCTAAATAATGCTCCCTTATACCAATTACATGTGGCTGTTACTGGGTAGGAAAAGCCAAAACACTCAGCCATGATTTTAGCAATTCCTGTATTTTCCTTAACTGACACAATCAGAAACTCAACACAAAGGAGAAGGATGCTTTTAATGGACACCAGAATGAGCAAACTGAAATAAGCCTGTGTTCTTTCTTTGTGAAGTCATCACATTTTAATCCTCTGGCAATCATCTTGCTGAGGGAAATATCAAGTTCATATGAATGCAGTGTAATCTGAGACTGAAGAACAATAAAGTAGCTTTTCACATAAATTAAAAAGATCATAGAATCATAGCATATCAGGGTTGGAAGGGACCTTAGGAGGTCATCTAGTCCAATCCCCTGCTCAAAGCAGGACCAATCCCCAATTTTTGCCCCAGATCCCTAAATGGCCCCCTCAAGGATTGAACTCACAACCCTGGGTTTAGCAGGCCAATGCTCAAACCACTGAGCTATCCCTCCCCCCTATTTTTTTAAAAAAAATAAAATTTAAAAAAATGAAAATAAAAATTTATGCCCTGCGTTGGGAGGGTTGCCCCATTGTGATCCTGCCCTGTTGGGTCTAATACCCCAGTCCCTTTGGTGCCACCCCCTTGCTTGCCCTGTAGGGGTAGAGATGGGGGGTAACTGTGCTCTATGGAGATGTGCCCCCACTGAATTTTGGCACACCCCTTCCCCCCAGCCTGGCAGGAGGGCAGCAGTGATACATCACATCTTTGTCAGTGTAAGTGGTTGGATTACAGAATACAAGTCTCAGTTCACAAATACTGTCATTGCAGGGAGAAATTACAGCTGACCTGTAAGTCCTCTTTCTGCCTCTCTTCACCTCTTAATGAAAGTGATATGTCTTTTTGTCTCTGAATGTTAAACTGTCATTCCCAAATAGAGTGCATTCTTAATAATATAATCAAATGGCTAAAGGCTAGCACTCACATGACAATTTCAGTATTTGGCAATTTGATTAAAGTCAGTTTCTTCCTTGTTTATAGTGAATAGGAGAAGAGATGCCTGGATAGGAATATTTAGCTACCTTCTCCAAAATTATCCCGTTCTCAAAAGTAATTCTATATTTTAATCATTAGCCAGTGCAAAAATAAGTTAAGCAGACTAGTTTATCTCGCAAATTATTGGATGGCAGCTGTCATATTTATTTCTTTTGTATTGTAGTAGCACACAAAAGGCCCCAGAAAAGATCAGGGTCCCATTGTACATGCACAAGCTGAGGCAGTCCTGGCTTGGAAGAGCTTTGACATCTCTTTCCATTTTAATTTGAAAACGTCCAAACACATATATGTCAGTTCTACATCAATCTGTGTCTGTCAAAGCTGCTGAAGCGCTTCATAAAAACTGAAGGTTAGGGACCTCATACCCCTTCCCCATGAATCTGATTGTACTACACTTGCTGTGATGCAATGTGATCTTTCCCTCCAGCTGAACCACTGTGGTCAGACAAACCTAAAATAAAACCTCTGTCTTGATTTACCGAATAGAAAATGGACAATATTCTGCAAAATTGTCACTTTCCATGGAAAACTTTGATACTGAGGAAACCTCATCAAAAGAATATCCCTGACTAGCTCTACTGGGAACACACTCTTAGAATATTTCAGCTTCTTGGCCACCTGCCTGGAAGGCTGTTTGTCAATTTCACTTGCAAAACTGGTTGCTGGGCTAAAAGGCTCTTCTTGTCTGAGAGGCAGAGAACTGGGGTGTTCTGCCTCCCTTGGCACCTCAGGAAATTGGAGGGGCAAAGAACCTCTCTGCCTGTCCAGTTTCGTGAGCTGGAGGTGGACATGGGGAGGCAGAGAGCCAGTGTGCTCAGCCTGGGCAGGCCTCCCGGAAAGCTTTTGTCAATTTACTGGTGGACAGTGAAATAAACAAGAGCCTTCCAGATGGGCAGCATTTCAATTCAATTTTCCCAATAGAAATAGTGTCAGTTTTGTCAAAATCTTTCTTGAGGAAAACTCTGGTTTTGAGAAAATGGCCTATTTTGTTGGGCAATCATTCCAAAGAGAATTTTTCAACTAGCTCTCATCAGTTCCCCCAACTTCCTTATCCTTGTGTGAGTGAATATTGGCAGTCCCTGCACACAGGCAAACGTGGACACCAGTTTTCCATGTCCTCCTGGGGAGGAGTGCAGCGAGGACATCTGGCTACAACCTCACTTCATATTCAGCAGCAGTAGACAGGGGAGCAAATTGCACCATTGCAAGTTACTCCCATTGTGTTTCCTGAAGATCTGTGAGACACTGTGCCTTCTTTTGTACAATCTCTCTTGGAAGTTCTCAGTTGGGCAAGTAAGCACTGCACCATCTCTACACAGGTTTGTAGTTAAATTCATATCACAGACCTTTTGGGCCAGCAGTTTCCTAGTGCCAGGTTTGTTGATATACCAAAGCTACTTATTTGGTTTTCCAAACATACAGTTTTGAAACAAAGAAATTGCAATTATTCCAAGCTGCTTGCTGAAACGATACCATTATATTCCTGAAGAGCCATACTTTGTACTGTGGAGTAGATTGTGTCAGTTCAAGATCAGCACTGTCCGTCTGGAGCAAATAACAGAGAGTTATACAGGTTACCTTATACTCAATATTCAGAAAATAAGATATGGAACAAGAATATGAAAAGAAGCAGCTGCAGCAGTCAAGCAAATGTTCATTCTTGGTTTTGCCTCCCTTGATTTGCTTTCCATTGCTTGTGGTTTTATTGATCTTGTTAGCCCTGGAAGGCAGCCCACCTAGGAGAAGGAAAACTCTGATTTAAAACCTCCACTGCCTTGTGGCAATACCCACTCATGGGAAAGGCTAAGGGAGTCAACCCTGAAACCAAATCTGGTGTCGGAGTCCCGATGGCGGTCTGACATTGTCCTCAACGTCATTCCGGCAACTCCTGCGACGCCACTGGTGCCAAGTTGTATCGACATTGTCTTTCCCTTGGATCCATCAGTTGCGTGGAGAGGGGGGTTCTGCTGCATGGGCAACAGCTGTTCCTCCATATCACCCTGCCCTGGCTTGCACCCTGGACAGGACACTCCAGCTTCGCCTCACAGCGTCGACACAACATGGGAAGCAACAGTTTACCGGTTATAAGCCTCCTGCTCGATTGGCGTAGAGCTGGCGCCAGGGGTTGCTTCCGATGGTGGGAGGGATCACCACGTCCCACTGGACAACTATCGCCCGCCTCAAACTGGGCAGCCCCCAGCCAATAAGGTGTTGTCCCGCCACAGTTCACCTGCTTCACTGGGTGTGTAGGGCTTAGTGTACGTGAGTACCCAACAAGTGGACTGCGAACCATGCACCAGGCAACAAAAACATGTAAGAAACCAGCTCTCAAGTTAGGATGCTGGAACGTACGGACCATCACAACTGGCCTATCACAAGATCTTCAGGCAATTAGTGATGTTCGGAAGACTGCAATCATCAACGATGAGCTAGCATGACTCCAAATCGACATAGTCGCTTTGCAGGAGACACGGCTGCCAGACGCTGGGACTCTCAGGGAAAAGAACTATATGTTCTTCTGGCAAGGGAAGAGTGCTGAAGAAATCAGAGAGTGTGGCATTGGATTTGCTGTGAGAAATTCTTTACTGGGGATGGTGGAACCTGGTCAACAAGGAACTGAAAGACTGTTATCACTCTGACGCCACACATCTACTGGACCCATCAACCTGATCAGCGTGTATGCACCAACTCTCGGCGCCACCAGGGATACCAAGGACGAGTTCTATGACCAGTTAGACACGATCATCAGGAGTATCCCTAAAGAAGAGTACTTGATACTACTGGGTGACTTCAACGCCAGAGTGGGTGCTGACCACAACTTTTGGCCATCCTGTCTTGGAAAGTTTGGTGTTGGAGAAATGAATGAGAATGGACAACGACTTCTGGAACTGTGCTCGTACCATGACCTCAGCATCACCAACTCATTCTTCCAGACAAAGCCTCAACACAAAGTGTCCTGGAGACACCCTCGCTCCATGCACTGGCACCAACTCGACCTGATCATCATCAGGTGGTCTGCCTTGAAGTGCGTCCTGCTTACTCGCACCTTCCAAAGTGCTGACTGCGACAGTGATCACTCGCTGGTGTGCAGCAAGATGAGGCTACAGCCAAAGAAGATCCACCACTCTAGACCAGAGGGCAAACCCCACATCGATGTGAGCAAGACCGCACACCCAGACAAGGCAGTGAAATTCACCCATGAGCTCTCCGAGGTGCTGAACTGTATGCCTTCTGGTGGCTGTGCCAAAGAGAGATGGGGCCACATCAGAGATGCAGTACACAGCACAGCCATGAAAGTTTTTGGAAAGAAACGAAACATGAACAATGACTGGTTTGAGGCTAATTCCGCCACACTCACTCCAGCCATTGAAGAACGCCGTGCTGTTCACCTGGAGTACAAGCGTTCCCCCAGTCAGAGGACTCTACAAGAGTATCGATTTGCCAGGAGCAAAGTACAGAGACTAGCTCGACAGTGTGCAAATGATTACTGGCACCAGCTCTGCCGGAGCATTCAATTATCTGCTGACACTGGAAACATCAGGGGAATGTATGACGGCATCAAGAAGGCCATGGGACCCACAAAGAAGTGGAGAGTGTCACTAAAGTCTGCAACAGGAGAAAACATCCAGGACAAGGGCAAGCAGATGGATAGATGGGTGGACCACTACTCTGAAGTGTACTCCAGGCAAAACACCATCCCCGAAGCTGCCCTTAATACCATGGATGGTTTTCCCGTTGAAATTGAGCTGGACGAGAAGCCCACCATGGAAGAATTGAAGAAAGTCATTGAGAACTTGTCCACAGGAAAGGCTCCAGGAAAGGCTGGCATCCCACCAGAAGTTATCAAGTGTGGCATCAACATCCTCCGAGAACACCTCCACGACCTCCTCTGTCAGTGCTGGGATGAAGGTGCAGTACCTCAGGATATGAGAGACTCCAACATCGTGACCCTCTACAAGAACAAGGGTGATAGAAGCAACTGCAACAACTACAGAAGCATATCGCTCCTGAGTGTTGTGGGTAAAGTCTTAGCATGCGTGATCCTGAATAGACTGCAGAAGCTTGCTGACAGAGTTTACCCAGAGTCACAGTGCGGGTTCCGAGCAGGGAGATCTACAACCGACATGGTTTTCTCCTTAAGGCAGCTGCAAGAGAAATGCAGAAAACAGCATAAGCCGCTACTCCTTGCCTTCATAGACCTGACCAAAGCTTTCGACCTTGTAAACAGAGATGGGCTGTTCAAGATCCTGGCAAAGATTGGCTGCCCACCGAAGTTGCTGAGCGTGATCCAGTCTTTTCACGACAACATGAAAGGCACAGTACTGTATGATGGCTTGTCCTCCGATGCCTTCGACATCCACAGTGGAGTAAAACAAGACTGCGTTCTCGCTCCCACACTCTTCAGCATCTTCTTCGCAGCGTTCCTGAAACGTGCCTTTGGAAATTCCACAGAGGGAGTCTATCTCCACACCCGGTCTGACGGGAGACTTTTCTATCTGGCTCGACTAAAGGCCAAAAGCAAGGTACGGGAGGCAACAATCAGAGCCATGCTCTTTGCAGACAACGCTGCCCTGGCCACCCACACAGAAATCGATCTCCAGCATCTGATTGACCATTTTTCCAGAGCTTGCAAAGAGTTTGGGTTGACAATCAGTCTTCAGAAGACCAAAGTTATGGCCCAGGATGCAGAACATCCAAGCATTGCCATCAGTGACTATGTGCTAGAGGTGGTCAGTCAGTTCACCTATCTCGGATCTACCATCATGGACAACCTCTCACTGGACCCTGAGATCAACCGTAGAATCGGCAAGGCCTTCACAATTTTGGCCAGTTTGTCACAGAGACTATGGAACAACAACATGCTGACCATCAACACAAAGGTCGCTGTTTACTGCGCATGTGTGTTAAACACTCTTCTCTACGCCAGCGAAACTTGGACTCTCTACACTTCGCAAGAAAAAAGACTGAACGCCTTCCACATGCGCTGCCTCCGTCGCATACTCGGGATCACCTGGAGTGATCGAATGACGAACAATGAGGTGCTGGAACGTGTCAAGATCTCCAGCATGTTCACTCTCCTCCGTCAACGCCGCCTCAGATGGCTTGGCCATCTAAGTCGTATGGAAGATGGACGGATCCCCAAAGACCTGTTGTATGCTGAACTTGCCTCTGGAAACAGAGCTACAGGATGGCCCCACCTTCGCTTCAAGGATGTCTGTAAGAGGGACCTGCAGACTGTTCAAATCGACATCAACAGCTGGGAAGAGCTCGCCCAGGGCAGATGCAGATGGAGACACGCTCTGACCACTGGATTGAAAACTGGCGAAGACAAGCTGCGGTAGCTTGCCGAGGAAAAGCGGGTTCAACGAAAAAGGAAGCAGAGGCTCCAACCCACAGTTGACACCACCTTCAAATGCAGCAAATGCAATCGAGACTGTCACTCTCGTGTGGGGCTCTATAGCCACAATAGACACTGCACAACCATCAACTAAACGTTCCCCATGGGCGCATATCCATCGTCTCTCGAGACTAACGGACGCCAACAATTTTCTTGTTATATCTACATCTTACATCCATTCCTTGCTGTTGACTCTCTGGGGAAAGGAATTCTTGACTTCCCCAATATCAGTTTCAATCTAACAGATTAACAACTCCTATGGCTAGTCATCTTAACTTTCCCGCAGAACTAAGGGATCCTGCATACTAAGAAATTTCCATTAGTTCAAATGAAAATATATATATAGTCATTTTAAAATGCTGGTGGAACCCATTAACTTGCTACCTTGGAACCTATTCTAGTCACTTCAGCAAGGTATTGAAGCATGCGCCTAATTTTAAGCACATAAGTAGCCCCATTGATATCAATGGTCTGCTCACATGCATAAATTAGGCACATGCTGATTCACTGTAGCTGGAAGCTATGGGGTCAATGAGGAACTGCAGGGGGGATCTCTATGGTTTATGACATAGGAGGTCAGACTAGAAGATCATAATGGTCACTTATGGACGTCAGTTTTCACAGATTCATAGAGAGGGACTAGAAGTTTCATGAGAACAGGGTTTTTCATTAGATTTCATCCCCTTCCTACTCCATTTCCAGTCAGGCTGGACAGTGTAGTGTCTCAAGTGGCCAGATAAACATGCTAATTCTTATATTAATTAACCTGAGTGCTTTGTAACTTTGGATCACTACCAAACAGTTTGTTATACCAGAGAATTACTTTTTACCTCAGCCACCTCATCAGAATATCAGTGTGTGAGCAAACATCTTTAAGCCCTAGCTTTAGATTATCTACAGATTCTAGTCTCAGGTTTTCAGAGGACTTTTTAATATGAGAATTTAGATAAGTGTTTGTTAACTTGGTGTAGCAACCAAAATTATGAGTACAAAAAATTAGTTGGGCTCTTATAGTTAGCTGGATATTGTTTATGCACTGGATTTCACCAAGAGTATTAAGTCATTTTTCTCTCCTTTAAACAATTAACTTAAGAGCTGGTTTTATAGACAGATACTACATCTTTCTTTCTGATCCAAATTATGCACAAAGATCTTCATTCAATTGCTTCTACTACCTTATATTTTGTAAACTCTAAGCAAAGTTGCATAAATTCAAAAGCATTAATGTGTTATCATGTAACTTTTATGGCTCAGTTTCCCCTTTATTTAAAGATAAGAAAATAGAAAAATAAGATTTTAGTGGCAGGGTGAAGAGACAAAGAAATTCAGTGGAATTACACAAAGGCCTATTCGTAATCTAGACATGAATTTGACCCAATATTTTGTTGTTGTTTTATTTACACTTACAGACGATTTCTTTTAATTGACTAGTGGTTTTGAAAGTCAAAATTTTGGGACACTTGAAAGGATCTGATTTTGCAAGGGATCTTGGCCATAATCTGAAAATCAGCCTTCCTTAATGTGTTTAAAATCAGGCACCCAAAACCACTAGTCTCCTCAGAAAAACATGGCTCCACACTTTTAGACAGAGGACTATAACTATAAGGACCTGGGGATTACAGTGGACGAGAAGCTGGATATGAGTCAGTAGTGTGCCCTTGTTGCCAAGAAGGCCAATGGCATATTGGGCTGTATTAGTAGGAGCGTTGCTAGTAGATCGAGGGAAGTGATTATTCCCCTCTATCCGGCACTGGTGAGGCCACACCTGGAATATTGCATCCAGTTTTGTTCCCCCCACTTCAGAAGGTATGTCGACAAATTGGAGAAAGTCCAGCTGAGGGCAACAAAAATGATTAGGGGGCTGGGGCACATGACTTACGAGGAGAGGCTGAGGGAACTGGGGTTATTTAGTCTGCAGAAGAGAAGAGTGAGGGGGGATTTGATAGCAGCCTTCAATTACCTGAAGGGGGGTTCCACAGAGGATGGAGCGAGGCTGTTCTCAGTGGTGGCAGATGACAAAACAAGAAGCAATGATCTCAAGTTGCCGTGGGGGAGGTCTAGGTTGCATATTAGGAAACACTATTTCACTAGGAGGGTGGTGAAGCACTGGAATGGGTTATGTAGGGAAGTGGTAGAATCTCCATCCTTAGGGGTTTTTAAGGCCTGGCTTGACAAAGCCTTGGCTGGGATGATTTAGTTGGTGTTGGTCCTGCTTTGAGTAGGGAATTGGACTAGATGACCTTTTAAGGTCTCTTCCAACCCTAATATTCTATGATTCTATGATTCTATAACTATCACAAGGGCAGTCATTCTCTGAGGTCTTCTGCTGCCAATCCCTGATGAACCCAGGACATGAAGAAAGAACAAAAACAAAATATATGTTTGAGATTTTCAAAAGCACTCAGCACTGGCTAACTCTGTTCCCACTTACTTCAGCTGGAGCAGAATTAACCAGAGCTAAGCCAGCTTCTGAAAATCCCAATCATTTTTCCCCCCAAAAAACTAATTAAACTTTTGCAAACCTCAGAAATGTCAATTTCAAGACCAAAGTTGAAATTTCCTGCAAAACAAATTTTTTTAAAAATGTAATTCTGGGTCAATTTAAATGTTTCATTCCAAATTTGACTCTGAATTTATTATAATATAAGCAATAATTAAAATCCTCATATGAAAAATTGAAACATTCCATTCCAATAAGGATGAAATGTTCAATTTTGATCTTAACAGAATACTTTGTTTCAACTTTTTTCAAATTGACACATTCCCATGAAAAAGCTCACATCATTGAGAAACATTCCACTGGAACACTTTCAGCCAATTTTAGTGAATAGGGTTCAGAGGCAACTTTTATCATTGTATCACTGAAGAAAAGCATCAAGCAGTATAACATAATTCCAGAGCAAAATTTAAATGACAGCTACTGGTCATGAAATAAGACTGAGCTACAATTATAAAATCAGACTCTCAATATTTTATCTTTCAACAATGTAGAAGTACTGAAGAGAATTTCAGCCAGGCTTTATTTTCACACATCACTGGAAACAATAACAAACTTACAATGGATAAGAAACACTTGGTGTACTAATGCACTATAACACACTAAAGTGTAAATCAATAAATAGAGCAAAAATATAATTGTACAAAGTCAGCTAAACATGAGTTTCTATTAACATATATGTCACGTTTTCAGAGGTTGATAATGGGGCATGATTCTCTTTAAGTTTCTATTACCACAGAGTATCTTTTTAAGAGGTTTCACTTTGAAAAATATAAGCCTGATTCTCTTCCTTTACACTAGTTTTACAGTGATGTAACTCTAGAGACTTCACTGGACTTGCTCCTGACTCACAACGTGTAACTTCAGTGACTTCAGTGGAATCACTCCTGATTCTCATAAGTAAAATAATCCAACGTATATTTTGACATGAATGCCTGTTTGCTAAAATGTTGGCTCTTAGACCCCTAACTCTTTCTTGTGACTCATGAAGCCATCATTAGTTTGAATAACTTTCCATCATTTCTGACTTGGACAGAATTTGAACCTGGAGGTGAAAAGTTCCATATTCCAGTACTGTTACCTTAAACCATATAGTCATATAAATGCTAAAGCTGTAATTTTGTACATCAAACACTAACTCTTAGACCACAGAATTAAACAGCACTGAACTTCACTAACAAAGAAAAACAAAAATTACACACTTTTTTCTCTTTGCAGCTATCTCTGTTGGAGATGTACTGTACATATTTCAAAGTTTAAGCTATTTGCCATTTAATGACTACAATCAAATTTAAAAAAAAAAAACCCAAACCAGGGTAGATTTATTCCAATGTGCAGCTGGCTGACTACTGCCTAGTTATGCCAAAATGGCATTAGCCTAAAATTCACACTTGGAGTTTAGCAAGGTCTCCATGCAACACACATTCATAATGTGGCTGAATATTTCTCTTCCTCTAAAAAGCATCACTTATTACTAGTTCTAATCTTCCAGGTATTCAACTACATGTTTCCTGAATACTAATCATGAGAGAATCTGGGCTTGAAACATGATACAATATTTTGTCTTTCCTCTTCTGATGCTACATCTAATAGATTCTCCTTGACCCAAGACTGAACCCTCTCTAATCTTTGAGGAATTAAATTTCCATTGTATTAGGGAAAGAATGTTTCTACATTATACAGTACATTTATTGATTAAAAAAGAAAGATAGAGCTGAGAAGTTTCCTGTTATCTTGCAGTCTTTTTAACCAGCATTCAGTCAAGTCAATCTGGATGATAGTACTGTCCCTGATAGAGAAAGCTGCACAGAATACTGCACAAAGAAGCAACTTGGTGAGTAGGGGGAACCTTTCACAGAGACTTAATAAGGAAGGGTGCAAACCATTCTGAATTTGTACTGATGATGGATTACAGGTGGAATTTTCAAAAGCCTTTAGTTTAGTATTGGTCTAACTCTCCTCCCATTGAAGCCAAAGATAAAACTCCCATGAACTTCAAAGACAGAAGAGTTAGGCAAATGCTGAGCACTTTTAACACAATCCAACTCTAAATTCTCAGGGCCTTTTCTCTGGGTTAGCACAATTTGTTCTGAGGGAGCACACAGGAAGAAACCAAAACAAACAGGTTTTTCACTTTAGCATAGTATAGCTCAGTGTATCCCCTAATCTCAGGGAGACTGAGGGCCTTATTCACTCAGGATGGGTCAGAGAGGTTTAAATTATGGCTACGATTAAAAAAAAAAATCATACAGCTAGAGATGTGGAGCACCTAGCAGCAGATGTTGGAAATCAGGCTGCAGATATTTAGATAAGGATTTAGGAACCCAACTTTAGATCACCTTTCTTTTTAAAAATAAAACATTCTTGTTGTGGTTTACACTTCCCAGTGCCACAGGGAGATTCAGTGGAGAGAAGGCAGGCAGTAATGGTAAGTGATCACTTTGATCCTGTTGATTTCATGAAAATGAAGAAAATGCTCAGGTTTTCCCAGCAGTATCCATATTTGTTGCATATAAAATAAGAAGCCAAGTGCTCAAATAGGGAGAATAATCACTTTTTAAAACTCTGTTACCAACATATCCCAGGTTTTAGCAAACCATCAGTGGCAGATTGACACAGGAGAATAGCACCACCCTGATGCAAATGGTTTGTGTGGTGCAAATGAAACATGCCCCAGCAGTGGGCTGATTCTTAGGAAAGGTAGTTTATGTTCCCAGTGATTTCTGGTTTAAAATATTATTACAGTATGTTTTCACTGAGTCCCAGAAAGACTGCATCCTTGGGCATTCCCTCTATGTGTATTAGAATCCTCAAGTTCCAGGTGTAGCCTTCCTGTCTTTCAATAATCTTAATGATGATACTGTTGCATTTACAAAGTGCTTATCTTGTCAAAGGATCACAACATGGTTATGATTTTACAGTTTATTGGGCCAGATTGTACCTGATAGTCACTGGACCATATCACACATAAAGTCAAGCTGCCTGGGATTTGGGGAAGTGGGCCTAACTCTGTTCATCCCATCAGTTCTCTCACTATGGGGGTGTGGATGGTATGGAGAATGATAGATGAACCCTTCCCTGCATCCCTGGAGTACCTAAAGGCCCATATAGCTCTAAAAAGCAGTAGTCACTGCATTCAGTAAAGCCTAGGGACTGCAACTCTTTTTTCTTCCATAGGGGTTACAAAGAGATGGGAAGCTTCATGTGTTCCCATCCATTCAGAAAACGAGCAAAATCTAGCCATATACTAGGCCTGCAATTTTTAATAGAGCCATAAGACTTTAGGTGCCCTGTTCTGATTAGATAACCCAGTCTTGATTCCTATTGATCTGAACCAAGTCTATATCATGGAATTAATTAGACAAAAGGAAAATGCTGTGTGTTGGAGGATATGACCCAATTTCAGATCATGGGAATAATTAGATAATTAGATTCAGATTCAGATCATGGGAATAATTAGATAGCCTAGATTAGATAGATAATAGATTGGAAAATTAGATTCCAGATTCTAATTGTTGCACTCAGAACAATAAGGAACAGAAACAATACCACTTATAAGGTGTGCCCAATTGAAAGTAACCAAATTTAAAACATCCAGTACACAATGAACTGCTCCCAAACAGTGCATGAACCATGTATTTGAAGAAATGAAACTGATCACAGTCAGATCTGGTGTGAAGAAATATCTATATTAACTAATTATTGCAGTGTTATTGTAGCCATGTTGGTCCCACAGTATTAGAGAGACAAGGTGAATGAGCGATCATCTTTTACTGAACCAACTTCTTTTAGTGAAAGAGACAAGCTTTCGAGCTACATAGAGCTCTTTGGCAGGTCTGGCTTGAACAAGCTGGTCCAATAAAAGATACCTCACCACCTTGGCGCCCTATATTCTGCAAATTATTCACGAACCATCATTTGCTCAGCTCTGCACAATACAAAAATGATAAATCAGGTGTTAGGCAGGAGTTGGATGCATTTAGAGAAACATTTTATATTTCTCCCCCTCCTGTTGTTTGTGGTAGATCAGTAATTATTTTTGTAATCCTGGGATATTAACTTGTGTTATTTATGTTGTATGCTTAATGTTTAGATACTAAACTAATAGGTACTGCAGTTTTTTTTAAAAAACTTCCAACCTTGTACTTTATTTCCTATTGGAAAACACTCCAGAAGTCACAGTTAAAGTTTGAATACAATATCACAGAGAATAATTGCAAAGCTAAGTAACATGCTAAGCCATTCTGAAAAAATAATATGCATGAAAAACTAAAAACTGGCTGTGTGTATCCTCTGCAAAATCTTTCTTGTGTGAAAAGTGTATGATTTTTCTCTGCTGCTTAGTAATGTACTCCCAAGTGGAATTCAAAAGCCTATCGTGCTGCGGTAGCACAAAAATACTACTTCTATGCACTGACAATATTGCATTTATTATGTCATGAATATTTGAAAAGCAGTTGAACATCTAAAGAGAAATAGAATTTATGACAAAGGTAACGATAATCAAAACAAAAGATCCAAAATGATCACAGGATACCATACAGAGATAGCTGAACTTCTGTTACCTTTGCTGATTATTAGTAGAAATCGATCATACCAAAGCTTGAACTGCTAGAAGCATTTTTAAAAGGAAATTCACAACAGTGCAGAGCTCATACATAAAGCCCCCACCCCCCACAAAAAAAATTGTTTAAGACCATCTTGAGCCATTAATGTGAAGTTTAAATGGTGTATGGGACCTTTTATGTGGTCCTTGGCATTTTATAGGGAAGTTCACCCTTAATAAATAAATTAGCATTTATGAGATCTTCAACTGGTGTAATCATAGAATCATAGAATCTCAGGGTTGGAACGGACCTCAGGAGGTCATCTAGTCCAACCCCCTGCTCAAAGCAGGACCAACCCCTTAATCGATGAGGAAGATAACACATACTCAGTTCCATCCAAGCCAACAAAGTGAAGTACTGGCCAAGTACATTTCTTGTTATATAAATATTCCATTATCAGGTTTACTTCATTCTGATAATGTCAATATGTGTGTTGATTAATTATTAACATTCGGGAGCAACAGAACGTAATCATAGTGTGGAAAAATAGGAGTCAGTTACTTCACGCTACTTAACATATCCTATATGTTTATGGGAGTTTGGTTACTTTCAAAGCCTATAATCAGGCTGTTGCCTGGGTTTTGTGTATTGTTTTTGTTTTGTTTTGTTTTTCAGCTGGATGCTTGAGATAGAGTAGAAGCAGCTGGCACCTGTAACCCCGTCCAAGGAACTGATACTGACATTTCCTTTAATCCTGCATATTTTCAAAGCATCACATTAGGTTTTGTCTAAGGGATGGAGGAATCCTTCCAGGAAAATAAGACAGCCTGAATATTCATCCTTCTTCAGAACCAAACCTAAACCACTTCTAAAGGTCGGTAAGTAAATGTTAAGGTGGTGTTGCTGCCTTCTCAGTTGCATATGGTGGCAGGACATCTTGAGCCTGTGTTTGGTGGTATGTTTTGAGGGTTGAAGGTAAATGGCTTTCTCATATTTCCAGTGCCAGCTCGACTTCAAAGACAGGCTTGTACAGCTTTTTCTCCTCCTTCTTCTCAGTAGTTCCTCTTCAGAAGAGAAAGGGACCACTGACCTTTTTTCTCCCTCCACCCCACCAGAAGCAGCAGCAAGGTACCATGTCCTGGTAGCCCTCTACCACCCCTGTTGCAGCAAATGACTGTTTGGGGGGCTGTTTGGGGGCTTCTCCGTATTTGTGACCAGGAGAGCACCACAGACCTCTGGTTCCTGGGGGTAGACTAGTTTTAAAAGGAGAAGTTCATCTGGTTACAAGTACCAAGAAAGGCCCAGGATGCCAGCAAGTTTGAATCTGCACCAGCAGGGCCTAGCAGAAAGAACACCAGAGCAGGGAAAATGACCAGTCTCCCATTTTCCAAAAGGTACCTAACACTGGGGGAGAGGAATACATGGTCTCTTCTGAAGAACACGCTGTGACAGATATGACAATATCCTGCAATATTCTGGAAAAACTTTATTCAATTAAGTTACAGTGTCTTAGGATGTCATTGTATTAAAAATGCAAACGTTTTTGTATTATCTTGGGGTGGTATGTAACTTCTTCCAAGGGGGAGAGAGGACTAATGCAAAGAGTGGGAAATGTTATGTGCTTCAAAGGACTCTTTTAAAACAATGGACTAGACAAAATTAAACTTTCAGTTTCTCGGAAATACTTGGGAAGAGGGGAATGCCAATTACTCACCTGGTGAAACCATCCTTTTAAAACTGTGTCTTGAAGAGAAACCCATTGTCTGGCTGATTGTCATTTCACAATCTCTTCAAAAGCTCAAACTGGATAGAGAAGGGACTGTCTAACTCATGGGGGAGCTTGTTCTGAGTGAAAGCTGTTATGAACTGGTGACCACAGGAAAAATCCGTCTGTGGGGTTTGAAGGATTAATCAACACCCAGAGACCTTGTTCAAGTTAGGGGGTGATCTCTGGTAAGCTACTTAACAAGAGTATAGGTTTCAATATATTTTCTCTGTAATGTTTTTACCGTAAGAATAAAGGTGCTTGCTTGGAAGTAGCTGTGCGGTAATTTATAACTGTGCCTATTACACTGTGTACTGTCTCTAAGGAGGAGAAAAGCAAAGCAAGCCTGCCTAGGCAGTCTGTCTTTTGCCAGGGATATCAAAGTATAGTCAGGGGACTGTGCAGCCTGGAAATACCCGGGTCAAGAGGCAGAAGATGTCCCTCCACCCAAGACAGGTGACAGCTGAGGAGCCTGGATTCTAAAGTGGGTGCTCCCCCATAGTGGGGGAATACAAGTGTAGTTGCCCTGAACTGTGACACCTGCTGCCACCAACAATAGGGGGAGAGACAGAATCCCTAGAATTCTTGGGTATGTTTGATGCATAAGTCAGTGTTAAAACTAATGGCATTTAAAATGTGATGGCCAGAAATATACACCTCTTTGACTTATGGTATTGCTTGAATTTGACTGCCATGACTTTTAATGTGGTCACAGAAAATATATTAAGAAGAAAAAGTAATACACTTCTCTAGTTTTCTTTTATATTGGATAGGCTCTGATCCTGCTGTACTATGTGGAGATCTTTGAAATTTGGAATAAAAGTAATGTCAGTTCAACCCAAAAGAAATATTGCAGACCTTTCAGGTTGAAGTAGTAGTAAACAAACCTTTAAGGGAACTGGATAAATGCAGTCAATGCCACATAAAACTCATTTCTCCCTTCAGCTGTTCCTTCTCTTTCTCTTAGCCATCTGTCCTCTTGTATTATGTTCCTTGTCTCCTCCAAAAGGCATGTTAAAGTCCAAATGCCAAAACGTCCATCCTCCTTCTGACTGACAATCGCTTTTCATTTTAAGGGAATGACCATTTAGAAACAAAGAACTTCAAAAACTGCACTGAAGACTAGTGTCAGAGGGGAAGAAATAACCCACTGCTAATGTTGTGTTTTTATGGCTGAACATTATTACACCAATGACACCATGTGTGAATAGGCATGGCTAGGCCTCTACCTTTGACTTGCTGGTAAATTTAAACTACAAATAAATGACTCTGGACTGAGCTCAGCCAGTTTAAGAAAGCTTGTTTAGGTTTGGTGGAATTAAAGGGCCACAGGTGCGCCATTCCAAAAGCAGAGAAAAGGTCTATATCACTTTAAGAGAAAAAAGTGATGGCCCCACTTCCTTCACACTCCTTTCTTCAGGTGTTTGGAGCCTCTTACTGTGCTGGCCAGTGGACTTGCAACCTCCCTATCCTACTTGTACATTGGCTCAGAGGTCAGCTACAACTTGGCCCTAAATCTTTGATACAATTCTTTACATGTTGGCCTTAAGTATGGAAACAAATAACTTCAAGTTGCCCACCTGAACTGGCTTCTTATTGATATTTAAAATCTATACAGTAGCCTCCTGCTGACTTTCTGAGATGCTGTAGGAGTGGAAATAGAAAATCTATTTTAAATTATAGATTTGCATCATAATATTTGCTTTCATCTTATGCAGTCCTGGGCAGCTTCTTCAGGCTGCTGTGGATGGGAACAGTTTTACAGGCCTCATGGGGCCTCTTCCCAGGGTTGCTCAGAATTTAGCAGGTTGGTAGTTGCATTCAAATCTATTAAATAATACAGATATTGGTTAGAGTTTTCAACTTTTAGTGGAAAGCCTTTTCCCTTCGGATGATTAAAAAGACTTTCGGTAAGTAACCAACCTTGAACATGATCATTCTTAGTGCACTAACATGCAGACAAAATTTCTTGTGCCATGCACCTAAGATGGTTCCAGTATAGAAAACAAAATTAATCAAGTGGTTTTCTGCTTTAGAATATTAAATAGTTTCATTTTTCTATCTACTGAGTCCATGACTGAACGTCATTTGAGATCAGGCAGAGTAAATAGTTTGGTTGATTGTTCAGTGTAAGGATTAAGAATAGATAGGTTAAATCTTGTTCTTATTATTGAAAGAGAAGCTGAAACTTGTTCTTGATTGCATATGCAAATTAGAATATTTTAATTGGCAATGTCACATTGCTTTTGACCCTGAGGCATTCTACTAGGCTGGGCTTATATTAAAAAAAAATACTTAGAAAATTTGGAAACCAAAGTGTACATTTAAATACCCTTGACTGCCTTTTTTTGATTCTTCTGCATCTGTTCTCCATTATCCTCTTAACCACACCCCACCCCAAAACATGGTATCTGGAATGTGTTGAACAGTGGAGTGGTTAATTACTTTTGTAACGAGTCAACAGTATCTAAGTACATCACTTCAAAATTCCAATTCTAAAACTATAATTCAGCTATTGGGGACCAGGATTGTATATTGAAATACCACACATTTTGATAATTTAGACAAACTGGGATCTGAAATACCCTTGATTTTTAGTTGTACACAACCACCATTTGGACACAAACACCACAACGTGGGTGGTGGAAAAGGTGGTTTATGTCCCAGCTCCTTCCAAACCAGCCAGCAAAGCTGGGTGCAAAGAGAAAAGAATATTCTGTACCATGCTCAGGGATGGTAGAGCTGGGCACTTCCTCTCAGTACCCTGGGGCATTGCAGAGACACAATCTGTGCTTGGGGTAGGGTAACTCTGCCCCTCCCACAATGTGAACCTGTGTCTTCAAGACAGAGTCCAGAGTGAACAGTACTGAATCTGGCTGGGATGACAGGACATGGTACCAGTTTAATCATCCCAATGTGCAACCTGGACATGCATTTCATTGTCTTAACTAATACTCTCAGGCCTATTTAAACATCGTTACCTAAAAGATGCATGGACAGGTGGAGGCAGGTTGTTGGCAAAGGTTCGAAGTCAGACTTGCCAGAGTCAAAATGTTTGGGCTTTCATGCAACACAGTAAAAAGTTATCTTATTATTTGAACAAACTAACAAAGATTTTAACTGATGTACTGTGGTTCTTATAGGTGTTCAGTGGTTATCTGCCTATTATTTGTATTACAGCAGAGCATAGGAAATTTCAGTACTGTTACAGTCAGTTTTAGTAAACAGGTAATCATTATAAAGTGCAGCCATCTTTGTCAAACTATTTTATAAGCTTTGTAGTACAGGAAATGTAAATATTTTTCTCCACAGAAGGGGAATGCAGTGCATAGAAGCAGGCTTTCTCCTTGGACACACTCTCATCTATCCTGAGGTCATATTATCTTCTATATGTTTTGTATTAAAATAATTGCTTTTTTGATTTGTGGGTGTCTACAAAACATTATAAGTCTGACACTTCCATTCCATTTGTAGACGCAGTGTATGAAAAGCTATTATTGATTTAAAAATTACCATGATGCCCTGCACCATTAACACATACATCCAGAAGGACTGAAAAAGATTTGAGTTCAGTTAAACACTTAATGAAGGGTATGTTAAGTTTCTATTTTCGTTTAAAACTGTTATAATCTGGGGCTTTATCTGTAAAAACTGAGTACATTTTCCCCTAGCTCCTCTGTGCACAGAGTATAGGAAAATAGAAAAGAATCACAAGGGAAAGAGTGGAAGGGAGGAATGTAAAGCCAGTTGTCGCAAGGGAAAGTGGATTGAGGGAGCTGTGGGAAAAGCTGATACATCCAGCTATACAAACCCAATTGTGTTTGTGGTTATTTTATGGGTTCTCAACCTGGGGCTCATGAATGGTGTCAGGGACCATGTCTACCCTGCCCTTCCCATACTGATAAATTGGAGGTGTCTCCCAGTTAGACAAGACTCTCAGAATGGACAAGATTAAGAACCCCAGTGTCGGTGTGAGGCCTGAGTATGAGTGGTGCAGTTGTGTGTTTAGTAGGTGGTTGTGTGATGATGGTGTGTTGTATGTATCAGAGAGTTTTTGCCCTGGTTTCAGGGCTTCCAGCACAGTTAAAGTCTGCCAGAACTTTTGAGGCTTTTCCAAGGTTCCCCCTTGGCTCACCCAGGTCCTCAATGTTTTTCACAGACTTTACAAGGTCTGTTAGACCTTTGGTGAACTTTATTATGTATTCAGGAGCCAGAATACTTTCTTGTTCATAATTCATAATTGAGTAGCTTCAGAAATATGGATTCTCCCTTTCCAACAGATTGTAATAGGTGCTAGACTCTCCTCCACATCTCTTGAATAATCCCAAACTGAATTTTCAAGACCGAACTCTGTGGCCTAACAAAGTGGACTAAGCATTGCAATAAGCATTGTAATAATCCACACTTGATGAACCCCTAACTTTTCATTTTCTAATATCTCAAAGAGACTTTCCTCAAACTCGGCCAAAGTGTTATTAAAATTATTATTAAATCATTATTAGACAATCAAATTTGTAAGCACCTAGAGGATAATAGGGTTATAAGTAATAGTCAGCATGGATATCTCTGGAATAAATCATGCTATGCCAACCTAATTTCCTTTTGTGCCAGGGTTACTAGTTTAGTGGAGAGAGGGAAAGCAGTAGATGTGATCTATCTTGATTTTAGTAAGGATTTAGACACAGTCCCACATGACAGTCTCATAAGCAAACTAGAGAAATGCAGTCTAGATGAATTTAGTATAAGGTGGGTGCATAAAACTGGTTGAAATGCCATACTCAGTAAGTACCAGTGGCTCGCTGTCAAAATGGGAGGGCATATCTAGTAGGGTTGCGCAAGGGTCAGTCCTGTGTTTGACACTATTCAATATTTTCTTTACTGCCTTGAATAATGGAGTGGAGAGCATGTTTATTAAATTTGCAGATGACACCAAACTGGGAGGAGTTGCAAACACTTTGGAGGCAGGATTATAATTCAAAATAACCTTGACAAATTAGAGAATTAATCTGTAATCAACAAGATGAAATTAAATACAGATAAACCTGAAGAACTATATTTAGAAAGGAAAAAAATCTGACACCCAACAACAGAATGGGGAATAACTGTCTCAGTGGTAGTACTGTTGAAAAGGATCTGGGGGTTATAGTGAAACAAAAATGAATGAGAGTCACAAATGTGATGCAATTGTGAAAAAGGCTAATATCATTCTGGGGCATTGTAGCGGGGTGCCTATTGGAAACCCAGAAGGTGGGCGGGCGCAAGCCCAACCACTTCTAAAGGCCCCTCACCCAGCCTAGAGGGAGGGACCACTGGACACAGGGACCAAGCGAATACGGGGGCCAACTAATGAAAAACAGGGATCGGAGTGAAGGTCAAAGGTTCAAAATGAGGATACCGGATGAGGACATCGAGCAGAGACCCTTGGACAGCGCCCACTGCTCCTCAAAGCTGTCAAGGGAGGCAGCGGACACTGCCCAGTGGAACTCTGCCTGGATACGTGAAACTAGGGAGGAGCGGAAATAGGCCCCACAGTCGCAGAGCACCCCATTGTCCAACATCCTCCTCCTGGTATTGTAGAGGGACAGTTTAGCTAGAGCCAGGAGGAGGTTGATGAGGAGCTCGCGTGACTTCATGGGGCCAGGGACAGAGTGTGCAAAAAGGAACAAGTGCAGGGAAAAGTGCAGCTAGAACCTCAACAAGAGGTTATGGAGCAGCCGGAAAAGGGGCTGCAACCTGGCGCATTAAGTTAGGCGTGCTCCACGTTCTCCCTCACGCCGCAAAAGGAGCAGGCCCTCACGCCGCATGAAGGAGCCTCCAACCAATGTCCCCGGCGGGCCGTGGAACCAAGGTGGAATACAGGCTGGCCCACCGGGGCTCCTCACCCTCCTTTGGTGGAAGATAGTCCCGCCATTTGGTGTCGAGGTGGGACACGAGGGTGAGGAAATGCAATGTGTGGAGCACAAGCATATACAGGTGCTCCCATGGCGCGGTTCGAAACCGGACCGGCTGCGGGGTGTGCAGCCGGCTCAGAGTGTGGGAGCGGGGAGGCCGGCGGGGGGGGCTCGCGGAACGGGGCCCAAGAAAAATGTCTGGAGGGCCCGGGATGAGGGGTGGGCGGGAAGCACCTTCTCGCAGGGCTCACCGCAGGAAGACGAGAGAATCGGGTGACAAGGCGGCCTCCACCTCCCAGAGAACACGCCAGGTGATTAGAAGGGTGGAGAGCCCCATGCACTGACCGAGCACACGGGTATCCACCCAGTCCACTGGCAGCTCGGAGAGGTCTCGTGGAAGACCTCTCGGGTGGAGAAAAAAGAGCTGCCGTTCGTATCGGAGCCCTCAGAGGCAGTGGAGGAAGGCGTGCGACAACGTGCTCCACGCCGGACTACCTGCACCATAAAGGAGACTCTGCAGGGCCTGGAGGCGGAAGACATGGACCTGGCTGTGCAGGCAAACCAGGCTCTGTCCTCCCTCCTCCAGGGGAAGACTCAGGACCCCTGCAGAGACCCAGTGCAGCCCCGGCCAGAAAAACTCCAGGGCTATCCTCTGGAGTCTGGCCAGGATCCTCGGGGCCGGGCTCAGGGTGTTGAGCCAGAGCATGGACAGGACTAGCTGGTTCAGAACCAGTGCCCTCCCTCGCAGGGAGAGACACCGGAACAGTCCTGTCCATCTCCGCAGCCGCTCACCCACCCTGGCCTCCAAATCCTGCCAGTTCTCTGGCGGAGAAGGATGCGTGACGGATAGATAAACGCCAAGATAGAGCAGCGGACCCGCGCTCCACCGAATGGCTTGAATGGCTCCACCAAATGGCTCGCCTGCCACCCGTCCCCAACCACCAGGCCAGAGCTCTTGACCCAGTTCACCCGGGCGGAGGAGGCCGCCAAGTACACGGTCTGGCAAGCCTCCACCCGCACCAGGTCATCCGGGTCCTGGACCACGGGGAGCACGTCGTCAGTGTATGCCGACAGGATCAGCCGCAGCTCCGGCTCCCGAAGCACCCACCCAGTCAACCTCCGGCAGCGGAGACAGAGGAAGGGCTCGATCGCCAGAGCGTACAGCTGGCCCGACAGGGGACACCCCTGCCGTACTCCCCGCCCAAAGTGGACCGGCTCGGTCAGGGTCCAGTTGAGCCTGACCAGACACTCCGTGGCAGCATACAGCACCTGGAGAAAGCCCACAAACTGGGGCCCGAAGCCGAATGCCCGCAGGGTGCCCAGGAGACACCCGTAGTCCACCCTGTTGAACGCCTTCTCCTGGTCTAGGGACAGGAGGGCGAACAACAGACCATCCCTACGCCCCAGCTCCAAGAGGTCCCAGACTAGATACAAGTTGTCAAATATAGTCTGGCCCGGGACGGTGTAGGTCTGGTTGGGATGGACCACATCCACCAGCATGGACCCCAGCCGCAGCGAGATGGCCTTCGCTATGACTTTATAGTCTGTGCTGAGGAGCGAGACTGGACGCCAGTTCCGTAAGTCGCGGAGGTCCCCCTTCTTCGGCAGTAAGGCGAGCACGGCTCGCCTGCACGAGAGAGGGAGGACCCCGTTTTGCAAGGACTTGGTCCAGACGGTGACAAGGTCTGGGCCGAGGACATCCCAGAACACGCGGTAGAACTCCACGGTCAGCCCGTCCATGCCTGGAGAATTATTGGTGGGCATGCGGCGGAGGGCTTCCGAGAGCTCGTCTAGGGAGAGAGGCAGCTCCAGCCGGTCTCGGTCGCCCGTGCTGACCGTCGGGAGTTTGGTCCAGAGCACCCTGCAGGCTTCGGCGTCAGTCGGGTCCGGGGAGAAAAGGCTAGCGTAGAAGGCCCTGGCCCTTCCACGCATCTCCTCCGGATCCGTGAGGGCGGTGCCAGGAGGCAGGTGACATGCTTTTTGGCCCCCCTCCATTTCTCCAGGGCATAGAATAAGCGGGAGCCGCAATCCATCTCTCGAAGGAGACGGATGCGGGATCGAACAAAAGTGCCCCGGGTCCGGTGGTCTTCCAGGATCCGGAGCTCCTTCCGCTTCTCCCAGTACTCAGCGCGGAGGGGTGGATCCCTGAGGCCGGATGCCAGACGCCTCTCTAGCTCCAAGACCTCCTGCTCCAACTGCCCTATCACCGCATCCCTCCGCTGGCTGGCGCCCCGGGTGTAGTCACGACAGAAGAGCCGTGCGTGCACCTTCCCCACATCCCACCATCGCCGCACCGAGGGAAAGGCACACCACTGCCCCCGCCAGGCCAGCCAGAACTCCCGGAAGGATGCTACGAAGCCCACGTCCTCCAGCAAGCTGTTGTTAAAATGCCAATAGCCACTCTTATTCTGATGGGAGAGCTTCTCCCATTGGAATAGTTAATCCACCCGCATTGAGAAGCTGTAGCTATGTCGACAGGATAATTCTCATTGTCTCAGCGCTGTCTACACAGTGTCTACAATGCTGTCTACACTACGTCACCCAGGGGTGTGGATTTTTCACAACCCTGAGTAACATAGTTATACAGGTACAGGTTGGTAGTGTAGACCTGGCCTAAGACAGGAGATAATTGTCCTGTTCTAGCTGGCACTGATGAGAGCTCAATTGGAATACTGTGTCCAATTCTGTGTGTCACACTTTAGGAAAGGTGTGGACAAATTGGAGAGAGTCCAGAGGAGAACAACAAAAGGTTTAGAAAACCTGATCTATGGGGCTTAAAACAAATTGTGCGTGTTGAGTCTTGAGAAAAGAAGACTTGAGGGGGACCCTGGTACCAGTCTTCAAATACATTAAGGGCAGTTATATAGAGACCTGTGATTAATTGTTCTCCACATCCACGGAAGGTAGGACAAGAAGGAATGGGCTTAATCTGTAGCAAAGGAGATTTAGGTTAGATATTAGGAAAGGCTTTCTAACTATAAGAGTAGATCAGCACTGAAATCAGCAGCCAAGAGAGGTTGTTTTTTTTGTTAGAACAGTTTGGACCAACATTTGCAGGGATGGTCTAAGTTTACTTGGTCCTGCCTCTGGGCAGGCAGCTGGACTAGATGACCTCTTGAGGTCCTTCTAGCTCTACATTTCTGTGATTCAACTCTGGGCTCAGACCATATCTGTGGAAATGTCTGTTTATGAGTATTTTAATGAGGGATGCAAAATCAGGCCTATCGGGGAAGGTTGTTTACAAACCTTAGCTGTGCATGTTTAACACATATACATAAGGATAAAACTCTAACATTCCAACCAAAATGATCGCCTACTCAGCAAACATATGATGTCATGACGATTAGCCTGTACATAATGAAAGCTAATTTCAGAATAACACTTCTGGGAATTGTAATGTCTTCAGCCATGTGCTGCCTGGTCAGCGATCTAAAGAATTCTATGCTTTCATTTTCCTTCTACCTTTCAGGCAGCTGAGAGACGCTGACACAACAAACTGTAGTGGTGACAGAAAGAATGTTAGGCTGCCAATCATTATGAGGAAAGCAAAGGCTAAAGGAATAGAGTAGGGAGCTACAGAAAGGAAAAGGAGAGACACTTGGAAAGAGAAAAGGAGAAACGAGCAATTAGGACTAAGCAATTACTGCACAAAATACTCCGCCCATTTTAAATAGTGAACATCCCTTTTGTGTTAACTTTCTGGAAATACTGTAATGAAAGAATCCAGTGACAAAAATGTTCATTAGGTCCTGAATCAAAGCCCTGACATTAGTGGAAGTCTTTCCACTGCCTTCAGTGGGCAGTTCTTCAGGTCCTATTTTAGCAATTGTTTGCATATTTCAGATTATTTGCAGGCAGTGCATTCTAATTCATGATCACAAGCATATGCCAAGAATCAGATTCTAATTCTAAGAGCTGTGCTCATTCAGTCACAGTGGAAACATACCATGTGACTGCTGTCAGATCAAAACCACTCACATTTATGATTTTTGAATACTCACATTTGAACTGCTCTCAAAGAGGCTACAGTCTAATAATCTTTTTTACAGGAATTAATCAGGGAGTAACTTCCAATAAGGAATTGCAATTGGTTCCCTGATACCTTGTAAATTGAGATAGAACTAAAATTCATCAGATTATTCACCTAGCACTACCAGAAACTAAAATGCAGAGTTATGTTCTCAAGAGCCACAGAGCTCTCTTTAGTGAGCCTTAAGGGCTGAAAGCTGAGGCTTTTAGCCACCCCTGTGCTCTTTCAATTCTGTGGACTTGATTTACAGGGATCCTCTAAGGATAGGTCCACACTACCTGCCCGATTCGGCGGGTAGAGATCGATCTTCTGGGATCGATTTATCGCGTCTCATCTGGACGCGATAAATCGATCCCAGAAGCGCTCCCCCGTCGACTGCGGAACTCCTGCTCGCCGAGAGGAGGAAGCGCTGTCGACAGGGGAGCCTGCCTGTGCCACGTGGACCCGCAGTAAGTATACTTAGTTCGATCTAGGAAACGTCGACTTCAGCTATGCTATTCTCATAGCTGAAGTTGCGTTTCCTAGATCGATCCCCCGCCCCAGTGTGGACCAGCCCTAAGTTACATCAGTATGTGTGTCCTGGAGCCGTTCCAACAGCCTAGGATCGATGGCTGGAGAACAGCATTCTCTGGCCACACCCCTGCCCCTGAATACCCCCCACTGCTGGGTTGGGCCAGGAGTTGGTGATGTGGTGCTTTTATGACACCTTGAGATTCCCCTATGCCAGGGAAATAAACTGATGATTTAAAGCAGCTAACTGAGGATCTAGTCTACAATATATGATTTGGTTTGAATAAATACTACTTCAGCCAGAATCTCATTTAAGAGTGACTTTATATGCTAGTAGTCAGGTGACTGGGAGTCAGGAATCCTGAGTTCCCATCCTGACTGTCATTAACTCAGCATGACCTTTGGAAGAAGTTACTTAGGGCCAGCCACCACTGCCTGGCCCAAGGTGAATACACTAGGAGAGAATCAGGAATGGTAGCACAGAAGCTGCAATAAATAAATATCACCAGATGCTAACCTCTCCAAGGGGATGGGGCTGAAGGCACAGCTCTGGAATACAGGTCAAAGAAATGCCATCATCTAAAAGGAGGATGCTACCACATGTCCCTTCTGCAGAGGGAGGAGTGTGGGTGTGAGAGAGAGATAATTTGACTACTGCTTCCCTCTCCTGAGATTGTGAAAGTGAAGATTTTGCCGCCTGTCCCTCCTTTAGAGGAGGTGGTAAGGAGCATAATGCCACCCATGTCCTCCATGCAGGGATGTGTGAAAATACTACCACACCACTGCATGGACCTGAAGATTATGCCACTGGAGGAGAAGCACACTAGTGTCTGCGCCTCCCTGCCTATGACTGGGTCATTGAGATAATGCTGCTTCTGGGAGGAAGAGAAAGCTCAGTAGTATCATGGACCAAGTGTCACAGAGATGGACAGCCTCTTCACCACCATCTCCAGGAAGCAGAGCTGGAGATACCTCTAATTTTCTTAGCCTCCTTCTCTATATCCAGTGTTGCTTGGAGGAGATATTCCCCATCTTATATCTTGCGCCCCAGTGCGGAGTGGGGGGCAGATAAGCTGTTAGCTAACATCTCCAGCAGACATTTGGCAGAATTTGTCAGCTCTGCAGGGGCCTGCACATTCAGATGTGAAAGAAATAACTACAGCAATAATTCCAACATTTTGCACCCAGTTTTATAACCCCAAGTGTCAGCTTGCTTCCAGAGTAACGAATCGCACAAATGAGCAAATGTGCAGGTACCAGAGCAAGTTGTTCTTGAGATATGGTTTAATGAGAGCATTAGCGTTGGATCTCTGATGTAAATCTGCATGATTCAATGGAGCTACACTGATTTACACAGCCTGATGATCTGGCCCTAGAGTTAGATAACTGTACGTTAATCTTCTACTCTTTGGGGTTTGAATGTTGGGAAGCTATACTTCACAATGGATTATTACTTGTTTTCTCTTTTTTAATATATTAGATGTAGATTCTGTCCTATATATTTAACTGCAGTCTTTGGTATCTCAGGGTCAGTACTTTCTAAGGTGGCTAATAGGTTGAACTCCAGCTGTCAGCACATGCTGCCTTGTATAATTGCCTACTCACAAATCTTGATTTTAAGAATAAAGTAAATAACTAGTAAAAACCCTAACCTGAACTGAAGCCATAAATTATTCTACATGTTCTTTTTACGATTCCGTTTTCCTTGGATTTAGTCCATCTATAAATCAGAGTTGAACAAAAAATTTGGAGATTCACAGCCACCAGGATCTTTATGAGGTCTGTAGCCATAAATTCCACTGGTCTACAATTTTTGAGAAGTCATCTGCTTCAGAGATAAAATGTGCTATTTAGTATGTATTTTGATGTGCTGAATTCAAATATGACAATTAAAATAACTGATTGGCTACTGTTTCTAAGATATTTAAGTTTTTACATTTTATGTCTATGTATATTGTGTAGATAGTAGAGTTTTAATCATAAATTGTAAACCTAGGTCTTTTCATGTGTTTATGGTTGCTTTACATGATACTATTTCACCTGTCCTGTTTATGTAACACTTTAAAAATCAGCAAAGGGGTTATATAAATAAAAGTTATTATGAAACAAAAGGCAAAAAACTATTATGTACATAGTTTAGTCCTATTCAGTGTCTACTCGGCGCTTCTTGGCTTGTCTCTTGTATTCATGAAATGGAGCATCTCTTGTCACTGTCCAGCAATAGTCTGCAAGCATTGAGGGGCTCCATTTGCCCTGATAGCGTTTCTCCATTGTTGCAATGTCCTGGTGAAATCGCTAGCCATGATCGTCGCTCACTGCTCTGCAGTTCGGTGGACAAAAATCTAGATGAGCGTGCAAAAAATGTATCTTTAGTGACATGTTGCAACCAAGGCTTTTGTATGCCTTGAGGAGGTTTTCCACCAACAACCTGTAGTTGTCTGCCTTGTTGTTTCTGAGAAAATTTATTGCCACTAACTGGAAGGCTTTCCATGCCTTTTGTTCCTTGCCACTCAGTGCATGGTCAAATGCATCATCTCAAAGAAGTTCACGAATCAGAGGACAAACAAAGACACCTTCCTTTATCTTAGCTTCACTTAACCTTGGAAATTTTCCACGGAGGTACTTGAAAGCTGCTTGTGTTTTGTCAATGGCCTTGACAAAGTTCTTCATCAGACCCAGCTTGATGTGTAAGGGTGGTAACAAAATCTTCCTTGAGTCAACAAGTGGTGGATGCTGAACACTTTTCCTCCCAGGCTCCAATGACTGTCGGAGTGGCCAATCTTTCTTGATGTAGTGGGAATCTCTTGCACAACTATCCCATTGGCAGAGTAAACAGCAGTACTTTGTGTATCCAGTCTGCAGACCAAGCAAGAGAGCAACAACCTTCAAATGGCCACAAAGCTGCCACTGATGTTGGTCATAGTTTATGCACCTCAAAAGTTGTTTCATGTTGTCATAGGTTTCCTTCATATGGACTGCATGGAATTGATGGCAAAACATTGCCATTATGCAGTAAAACAGCTTTAAGACTCGTCTTCGATGAATCAATGAACAGTCTCCACTCATCTGGATCGTGAACGATGTTGAGGGCTGCCATCACACCATCGATGTTGTTGCAGGCTACAAGATCACCTTCCATGAAGAAGAATGGGACAAGATCCTTTTGACGGTCACGGAACATGGAAACCCTACCATCACCTGCCAGGAGATTCCACTGCTGTAGTCTGGAGCCCAAAAGCTCTGCCTTACTCTTGGGTAGTTCCAAATCCCTGACAAGGTCATTCAGTTCACCTTGTGTTATGAGGTGTGGTTCAGAGGAGGAGGATGGGAGAAAATGTGGGTCCTGTGACATTGATGGTTCAGGACCAGAAGTTTTATCCTCTTCCTCTTCCTCGTCTGACTCAAGTGAGAATGATTCTGGTGCATCAGGAACCGGCAGTCCTTCTCCGTGGGGTACTGGGCGTATAGCTGATGGAATGTTTGGATAATGCACAGTCCACTTTTTCTTCTTTGACACACCTTTCCCAACTGGAGGCACCATGCAGAAGTAACAATTGCTGGTACGATCTGTTGGCTCTCTCCAAATCATTGGCACTGCAAAAGGCATAGATTTCCTTTTCCTGTTCAACCACTGGTGAAGATTTGTTGCACAAGTGTTGCAGCATATGTGTGGGGCCCACCTCTTATCCCGATCTCCAGTTTTGTAGCCAAAAGAAAGGTGATAGGCTTTCTTAACCATAGTGGTTATACTGCGCTTTTGTGATGCAAAAGTCACTTCACCACAAACATAGCAGAAGTTATCTGCACTGTTCACACAAGTACGAGGCATCTCTGCTCACTTTGGCTAAACAGAAATGTGTCCCTTTGCAAAATCAAACACTGACAAATAAGAGAGCATGACACTGTATGATTTCTAGAGCTGATATAGGGCAATTTGTTCATCAGAGTGATGTAAGCTTCGTTATGATTGCATCATCCATGACTTCTAGGAATAACATGATGCAATTTATATCGTGTATGACGCAATACCAGCTTCAGATTGCATCATTCATTGTTTTGCCTAAAAAGCAAGTACTGTCCAAACCCAGTCATAGATTTATTCATAGATCCAGTCAAAGATGTATTTTAGTCATTTCTGGTTTAAATTGAGATCCCTTCCCTTTATAACTCACTTATCCTCCACCATTCCCAAGTCAAGGGTCGTATATACTGACCCAATAGCATGTCTTGAAAACTAGAGCCAATCAACAATTTTAAGCATCATTTTCATTCTCAGTGACCCAGAATTAGTAAAGTTTGACTACATTTATTTCAGAAGCATTTTGGCTGTAGAGCAGTGTTCTCAGTTGAAGAGACTGAAACTAGCAAGTGCCGTAGTTGTCTTTCATGCACTGTTCAGATGCTCACCTACACACCTGCTCTCTCAGTTTTCTTGTTACAAAAAGGGAATTCTTTGTGTAATTCAAATGTGTTTCAGCTGAACAGAGAGTCTTTTGGGCTTAGCCAAGCCTCCAAATACTTACTGTCAGGCATAATGCTTAGTACCATAAAAAGATACCCACTGAAAGTTTCAAAGGGATTCCTTATGATATTCAGCATTATGGTCCAGTCCAGCAAAGCCTAACCTTAAGCAGGTGCGTATTCTCATTTACTTCAGTAAGACTAGTGTTGAGCTTAAAGTTAGCCTTGATCCAGCCAAGCACATGCCTAACTGCTCAATCCTGCAAGCTGTTGAGTACTCTGGCCCTGATCCTGTGGAACTGCTAAGGTATGTGCTTAACTTTCTGCATGTGAATAGACCCATCTGGAGTCAATTAATCTATTCGCATGCACACTGAATATTGGCCTTAGGTGTTTTGATGGAGTAGTGCTCAGCACTTTGCAGGACTGAGCTGTATGTTTTGTAATAAGTGTTTCCAGGGTCAGGCCCTAAGCAAGTGTGATTAACGTGTCCCAATATTACTAAACCCATGGACGTGTACACTTGGGCATCAAATAATTACTCACTGTCATTGCAAAGAAAGCTGAGTAGGCTTCTGCCAGTGACCCATTCTGTAAGATTGTTCTTCCCTCATCATGAACCGGACTGAAACCCCACCAACGGATGCTGAAAAACCAAAACCATGAGCTAGTAAAGTTCACTATGGAGCGTGGGTGCTATTCCAGTCTGTCAAAGCAAATCCAAAGAATGAAGATGTGATTATCTCTGTCTAGCTTCCTCGGTGCCATGGTCCTAGGCAGGCCAAAGCAGTACTAAATGCATCAGTTTGTTTTCCTTTGGGTCTACACTAGACAATTAAAGTCAAGGGCTATATATTATGTATTTATCTTTGGGCCCTATTAATCTGTAGCAGCCCAATAAATATGTGTTTTGTGACGTGTGTGAGTTATTTTAGCACTGTACAAATGAACAATCCTGTGTTTCCAAGATTTAGTGTGCATGTCCAAATGATCAGAGTCAAAAACAAACAAGTTCTCATGCCTATCAGCATATTTCAAACATTATAATTTGCTGTCACCTGGGGAGGTGAGTCAAATGGAACACACTGTACTGCACAACCACGCTTACAGAAGTTCTCTAATTTAGGCCTAATTAAATCCAAAGCCCATTTAAAATCAGTTGTCATCTTTCCTTTTACTTATAATGGGCTTTGGATGTGACACTATATCCTTTTCTGTTTTAGTATTAGTCTGCTAACTCTGTACAGCAAATCACACATTTTTAGATGTGTGTCAGCTAATTAGGAACTCAGTCCCCTGGTGCAAGTTGTGACAGGTTGGGTCACAGAAACCCCCTTGGGACTGCCACCTGTTGTGTTGGGACTACCTCTGAGCCCGTTTTCCCTGGCAACTTGGGACTTCAGTACCTTGCCTGGTTGTGCCAGACAAGCTAGCCTGCTACAAACACAGACCCAGATCTGAACCACGTCCCCCAAAAGCTGCAGGCTTAACTGAAAACAGCTTAAGAAGTGCTCCCGTCTCCAATTCCCAGTTCCCAATGGGATCCAAACCCCAAATAAATCCGTTTTACTCTGTATAAAGCTTATGAAGGGTAAACTCATAAATTGTTCACCTTCTATAACACTGATAGAGAGATAGGCACAGCTGTTGCTCCCCCAGGTATTAATACTTGCTCTGGGTAAATTAATAAATAAAACATGATTTTATTAAATATAAAAAATAGGATGTAAGTGGTTCCAAGTAACAACAGTCAGAACAAAGTAAATTACCAAGCAAAATAAAACAAAAACACACAAGTATAAGCCTAATACGGTAAGAAACTAAATGCAGGTAAATCTCACCCTCAGAGATGTTCCAATAAGCTTCTTTTACAGACTAGACTTCCTCCTTGTCTGGGTCCAGCAATCACTCACACCCCTGTAGTTATTGTCCTTTGTTCCAGTTTCTTTCAGGCATCCTTTGGGGGTGGAGAGGCTATCTCTTGAGCCAGCTGAAGACCACATGGAGAGGTTTCCAGGAGCTTATATAGTCTCTCTCCCCCTGTGTAGAATCACAGCTACAACATGGAGTTTTGGAGTCATATGAGCAAGTCACATGTCCATGTATGACTCAGTTCTTTACAGTTCTTGCCCATATTAGCCCGAACATTCCCAGGAAAGCTCAGATGTGGATTGGTGTCTATCAAGGTCCATTGTTAGCCAAGTACTCCCAATTACTTGAATAACTCCTTCACACGATGTTGACCAAATCTGCCTTATGTGCTTTCTACAGCAAACACTTTAAATACAAGCATAAAGCCAACGCTCATAACTTCAGATATAAAAATGATGCATGCATATGAATAGGATGAATACATGCAGTAGAACATAACCTTTGCAAAGATATGTTAAATGGCATATCTAGCATAAAACATATCCCAGTTATGTCATATTTACACTCATAAGCATATTTCTATAAAGCATTATGGGGTGCAATGTCACACAAGTGTACACATATGTGTGTTCATGTGTAAAACCAAAAAGCATGTGTGGAATAGGGATTAAATGCTGCACACACAACTTTTACTATTTGGATCTTAAATGAACAAATGAACATAGACTCCCATTCCTTCTGGACCTTTGTTCTGTACAGAATGACAGCTTAAATGCTGATTTTTTCCAAGTTATAGTAAAGCAATGTGTAATTTACCACCAATGGAAGAATCTTGGATGCAGTGTTCCAAATACATCCCTGACAGAAATCCCTTGACTTCAACTTCATATAAAAAAAATCATCCACTCTGGTCAAGGTAAGATTTTGCCAACATCTGCATGGTTCATGTACAAAATAACTTGATTTCCCTGAAGTTATACCAGGCATGAATTTTGCCTTCTAATTATTCTAAGTATGTTTTTCTAATTGGTGATTATGTGCTACAGAAATTAGTAAAATCAGAACTATATGGAGCCTGATCTTTCAAACTATTACTCATAATTTCATAGTCCTGAGTTATGCAAGAACTCCCATTGATTTCACTGGGACTTTTCTCAAATGTAAAAGCTACTCATGTTTTCAGGGCAGGAGAAAGAGAGAGAGAGATTCTAATTTGGAAGAAATAAGAGAAAGCAGAGCAATATACTTTGACCTTCACTACATACTGATAGATTCATTCTTAACTTGTTCCTCACATGACCTTGTCCAGCTCTGAGATATTTTCAGTGCAATATATCCAAAGAAGAGAACTGATAATATTATTCCTATAATGAAACACTGCATCAAAGAATAAAGCATTGCTGCCAAACAATTGCCAGACCTGCTTCAGCAGTAAAGATTCAAAAGATTAGCCTGTCAGATGACACAATCATGCACAAAAGGTTGGCATCCTTTCCATCAACATCAATACCTCTGATTTTTTAAGACTCAATTGGTGATGAGCTGCCTGACCACTCTGCTCTCAAAGCGAGCAATTCAAAATGAAGTTCATTGTTATTTGACACGGAGTGAAGCAATGTATAATATTTTTCTTCCCTATCAAGCATCAACAATGGTCCTTGTTAAGGCGTTAATGAGTTTAAGAAAACTTTGTGTGTTCACGCTCAGCTCAATAAATGCCTGAAAATATTTAATCTTCTTAACAAAGATTCTTTCAAACAAATGGATATTTCCAGTTTTTGGGGGTGAAGATAAATAAACTAGGTCCTGATACAATTCCTACTGCAGTCAATGGAAACATTCCCACAGGAATTGGATCTGGCCCTTGGAGAGGATCTAAACAACAGAGCACAGGTCTACATACCAATTCCCTCAAAATTTGGCAGTGTCCAGGCTTTTCGGGGATAGAAAGGCGAGGAAGGGGTGTGGATTGCGCCAAACTCTGTAACAAATGCAAACCCAGGCATCAATCCTTCAAGTGAGTCTGTGCACTTACATGGAGCCCCATTAAAGTTACCAGATCTTGCAGGTGCAGGATTTCACTTGGGTGGAGTCACTTGCAGGAAGAGAGCCCAAATTCTGCTTTCCTAACTCAAGCATGACTCCAGCTGAATGCTTGGGCCCTGAGTCCTTGCAATCTGTTTTGAAAACAGCCCTGTCCACATTTAGAGAGCAGAAAAGTTCATGTCCGCTTCCCATAGAAGAAACTCTCCACCTTTAAATTATTAAATGCAGTTGAAACATTAATTACACGAGTTAATATTTAAATCATACAGAAATATCAAATATGTAGCTCGTCCACATTCTTGTCACTTAGAATAAACCTGAATACCAAATATTCAAAACCTTTCACACTCAACCCCACTCCTTTTGCCACTGTCAAGTGCTTTGAAATCTATTTTCCACACCAAGTCTGATCAGACTGTGTAATCTGTTCACCATGTTATCTTTGCTCTCTGGTACATAATTTGCTCTGAATTATACTTCCCCTTTTGTCTTTCCTTAAACCAACGGGTGGCAACAGCTGCAATCACCCACCCCCTTTCTTCAGCTTCATATCTTTTTTCAAAATAAGTTTTGGTTCTGTGCTACCATAATACAAATAATAAATAGAAATAATCATAACTTTGGCTGTATAATGGCCTAGATCAATTGTTTTGTGGAATTTCATATAAACAGTAATTTCACTGTGACTGGTTTTGGTTATTTTTTTTTAACGTGGTACCAGGAATCTTCTTGAACAATGGAATACAATACAAAGAAGAAACTTCTCCTCAGCATTAGATATGCAGACCTGCCTGTTCATTTTTGTTTTATTGGAAAAACATTTTGTCATCACTGCCATAATGAAAATCTTGCTTTGAGGTTACTGTACATTTCAGTTCCCCATTACTCCACTTTACTGTATTCCAGGACATGTTGAACACAAGAGAATAACAGGAATCCTATAAACAGAAAGGCGGGCCACTTATGTTCATCTTTGTGTCCCAGTTCTTCATCTACAAAGAGGGTGTAATACTTCCTTCCTTCCATCCTTTGACTGTTTTGTCTATTTAGGCCCCAGTCCTGGAAACACTTATGAGACTGAGTAACTTTATTCATATGAATTAGTTCCATTGACTTCAATGAGGCTACTGTCATGAGCAGAGTTATTGATCTGAATAAGTGCTTGAAGGATCAGGCGCTCAGACTGTACGGTCTTCAGGGCAGGGACTGTCTCTGGTTATGTCTCAGTACAAGGCTGAGCACAGTGCAACTTTGCTCTGAGTTTAGGTCGCTACGCCCTAACCTAATATCAATCCAGCAAAAGCAACTGGTCCTGTTTGGTGACATCCCTTGCATCATTCATTCTGTCTTCTCAGGATTTAAATTGATTTTCCTTCTGTTGGCATGTGAATTTTTCATTGTGTCCTTTTTTCTTGCCACCCAAGAGTGTGCACTGGAATGGAACCAACATCATATTGCTGGAGGTTGATGCAGCAATTTGTAGGGCTTCTGAACTGGTAGCATAAGGCGATCAGCCTGGGTGTTAAGGGAGACCTGGCCAGCAAAACAAAAGGGACCGTGCCCTTTTTATTAATGCTTGCCCCATAGAAAGTGTGAGACTCTTTTTAAGGGGCTCTGGAGGGGTGAGAGGTGTCTGTTTTCCTAGTGATCTCACTCAGATGACTCAGGGATTTGGATTGGGAGATTTCTCAGTCTGCCCCTACTGATGAGAGCAAAAAGAGTGGTTCTACCAGACACTTCCTTTGGTTAAATATTACCAAAGAGAAGTAGAAACCTCCAGGCTTCCCCTCAAGAAGGTAACAGATCAGAGTTAGCTAGACCCTGAGGTGGATGTGGCTGTGAGTAATATAGAGCTAACTATCCTGGGCAAGAATAAAGGGACACATGTTCAAAGGTCTCATTTTCTGCTCACGGTTATGGGAGGTTATCATTTAACACACCCAGTTACTTGTGGGAGCAAGTAGCAGAACAGTTATCTGAGTTGTGGGTGTAAATGTATGATTAAGAGACTCACATGCAACCTAACCTAAAATTCACCAGAACATATATAAAGCCCACCTACAGCAAAGGGTCTAGCAGGTCCCAGATTCCAGCTCATTTGGAGGTTGGTCTCTGGATTTTTATTTTTCAAATGTTGGCAGCTCTGAATACCAGATGTAGGTATATATATATTTCTCTGCTGTCTCTATGGCATTGGCGGTAGAGTTCTAGCCTGCTATGAAAGTAGTGACATCCAATTAGAAGGGGATATTTAGCTTTCAACTCAGAGAAGCACCAAAGACAATTAAACACCCGCTCTAAAAAGATGCATCCATCACAAGCTTCCAAAGGCAGCACAAGAATGCAGTGATCACATCAATATTTATAATAGCCAGCACCGTGGTATCCATGTATCACAAAAAGGGCCATTAATACAAGATATCAACTCTGGTGACAAGTAACATTTTATTCCTGTCAACAAACAAAGCTGTTTCTGCTCTCTCTGCAAACAGTACACTCAATCTTTTTATTTTTTGTGATCAGCCATCAGTGTTGAGATTTGAAGGATCTATTTTGGGAAGCATTCCAATATTTCTAGTAAAGCTTCTCCCTGTACTAGAGAGCTATTAGAGGAAGCTAACCGGAGGTTATAGAAAACTTGTATTAAAATGACCCAATTAAAGGGAAATTTGAGAGTAAATTCTCAACTTCTGGGGGCCTTCACCAAACTCCTGAAGAGCAAAATTATTATCTTTTAGAATTCCCAGGGTCGATGTGTCTGAACTGCTCCCTGACACAAATAACCCTATTCACCTTTGCACTACCACTCTGATTTAGAAGCATTTTACACTAATTTTGCACTGATATAAATGAAACAAAGTGCAGGGCAACAATGGATCAGCCCCCAACTGCTCATACACACTCATAAAGCTGTGGGTAATTTTTTGACCAAATCTTTTTCCCGACAAAATATTCAGAGTTGCAAATGTGTGTCTGTTTTGGCAAATTGTCCTAGTATAAAAAAATAAAATGGAATGAAATAAATCAAAAGAAGTCTAAGCATTTTGACTTTTTGTTTCAAAACAACCTTTAGTTTTATTTTAAAATATCTTTAAAAGGGGAGCGAGGAGCTGCCATGAAATGAAATGTTTTTGTTTCAAGTCAAAGAACTTTGGGGTTAACCCAAAATGATTTTTTTCCTGGTTTTTTTAAATTGCCAACAAAACAAAAAATCCAGTTGTCTCACAGCTCTACACACCATTCCCTGTCACCATTCTGTGCTATACAAATTGAATGCTATGTTATACTATCAATCTACATGATATACCTTTTTTTCCTCAGGAACAAAATCCTCTGCTAAGTTGGTTTCTTAGGGGTCTGCCTGCTTTCTTCTTTATTGTTTGGAGAAAAGCATTTTTAATAAGTAGATTCCCTATTCTTTCACCTATCAGGGGTGAAAGTCTGTGTACCATGGACCCAAGAGGAAAAGATTCTGTGGGAGCCCTTTGTTAAAATATTAAAAGCCCATCACTGCCTTAGTAGCCTAGGTTCACCAGGTTCTCAATGTCAGGAATTATTTCCTTTTGATGCTAATGAGTCATTTGAGAAGGATTTTAATATATGCTCACAAATATAATATTAAACATAGGCAGCTTTCCAAAATCATTTGGTAAAATTTGCATAGGAGTGTGCTGAAATATATAAGCACAGCTGTTGATTTATTTAGATTAAGCAGTAGATTTTTTTAAAAGTCTGTATCAAAAGCTCTAGGTAACTTGACAAGTAACAACATAATGACCACCTGCCAGCATTATAATCATAAAGAGAGAAATACCTTCAGCTCACCAGGAGTATTAAATAATCATAAATGGTAACCAATTAAAACAACTATGCAGCCCTGACACAAAGCTCATCCATTTTCCCTCTATGAAGCTACATAATTTCCCAGATGATTTTGGAGGGTTGATTGAACCTCAGTCCCTGGAAAAATCATGGAACAGGTCCTCAAGGAATCAATTCTGAACCACTTAAAGGAGAGGAAAGTGATCAGGAACAGTCAGCATGGATTTACCAAAGGCAAGTCATGCCTAACTAACCTAATTGCCTTCTATGATGAAATAACCAGCTCTGTGGATGAGGGGAAAGCAGTGGATGTGCTATTTCTTGACTTTAGCAAAGCTTTTGATACAGTCTCCCACAGTATTCTTGCCAGCAAGTTAAAGAAGTATGGGCTGGATGAATGGACAGTAAGGTGGATAGAAAACTGGCTAGATGGTCGGGCTCAATGGGTAGTGATCAATGGCTCCATGTCTAGTTGGCAGCCGGTATCAAGTGGAGTGCCCCAAGGGTCGGTGCTGGGGCCGGTTTTGTTCAATATCTTCATTAACGATCTGGAGGATCATAGAATCATAGAATCATAGAATCTCAGGGTTGGAAGGGACCTCAGGAGGTCATCTAGTCCAACCCCCTGCTCAAAGCAGGACCAAACCCAATTAGATCATCCCAGCCAGGGCTTTGTCAAGCCTGACCTTAAAAACATCTAAGGAAGGAGATTCCACCACCTCCCTAGGTAACCCATTCCAGTGCTTCACCACCCTACTAGTGACCCTACACGACCATCCAGCCAGTTTTCTATCCACCTTACCGTGCATTCATCCAGCCCATACTTCCTTAACTTGCTGGCAAGAACACTGTGGGAGACTGTATCAAAAGCTTTGCTAAAGTCAAGAAATAGGATGGTGTGGACTGCACCCTTAGCGAGTTTGCAGATGACACTAAACTGGGAGGAGTGGTTGATATGCTGGAGGGTAGGGATAGGATACAGAGGGACCTAGACAAATTAGAGGATTGGGCCAAAAGAAATCTGATGAGGTTCAACAGGGACAAGTGCAGAGTCCTGCACTTAGGACGGAAGAATCCCATGCACTGCTACAGACTAGGGACCGAATGGCTGGGCAGCAGTTCTGCAGAAAAGGACCTAGGGGTTACGGTGGACGAAAAGCTGAATATGAGTCAATAGTGTGCCCTTGTTGCCAAGAAGGCTAATGGCATTTTGGGTTGTATCAGTAGGGGCATTTCCAGCAGATCGAGGGACATGATCATTCCCCTCTATTCGGCACTGGTGAGGCCTCATTTGGAGTACTGTGTCCAGTTTTGGGCCCCACACTACAAGAAGGATGTGGATAAATTGGAAAGAGTCCAGCGGAGGGCAACACAAATGATTGGGGGCTGGAGCACATGACTTATGAGGAGAGGCTGAGGGAACTGGGATTGTTTAGCCTGCAGAAGAGAAGAATGAGGGGGGATTTGATAGCTGCTTTCAACTACCTGAAAGGGGGTTCCAAAGAGGATAGATCTAGACTGTTTTCAGTGGTAGAAGATGACAGAACAAGGAGTAATGGTCTCAAGTTGCAGAGGGGGAGGTTTAGGTTGGACATTAGGAAAAACTTTTTCACTAGTAGGGTGGTGAAGCACTGGAATGGGTTACCTAGGGAGGTGGTGGAATCTCCTTCCTTAGAGGTGTTTAAGGTCAGGCTTGACAAAGCCCTGGCTGGGATGATTTAGTTGGGGTTGGTCCTGCTTTGAGCAGGGGGTTGGACTAGATGACCTCCTGAGGTCCCTTCCAACCCTGCGATTCTATGATTCTATGATTCTATGAACTGATGCATCTTCTAGTATTCCTGCATCCTTCCGGACATAGAGGGATTTTTAAAACATAGCGTGGGTCTGTAAAAGTAAACCTTAAAAGCCAAGTTGTGACATTATTTATAACATGTACTATAGCATCTGTAGAGGCCTCGGTGGAAACATGGGTTCCATAGGGCTAGATACAGACATATAGTAAGAAAGATTTCCTGGCCAGAAAATGTACAATTAAAATAGTGAAAATAGCCAAAGAAAAGATTATAATCCCTGTTCTACAGATGGAGAATGGTCACACAGGAAAGCCTTTGCCTGAGTTCTGAATTGAATCTAAACAGCCTGACTCCCAATCTAGTGCCTTAATCACAAAACCATTCTTCCACCCGATAAGATAAGGGCCTGCATTTGGGAGTGAGTCTCGTTTTTTCATTGACTTCAATGGGAGCATGATGAGGCTGTTCCTCATTTTAAGATATTCTCCTGGGTACACATCTTGGAAACTTTATGAATCATTCACCTATAAAATGCAATCAATAAAGGCAAATAAATCCAAAACCCAAAGGCCTATAATTTTGCTTGCTGTCTTACCCAGGTGCTTTTTTAGGAATCTATTTTTAGTAACGCAGAGGCAATTTTATCTCTACCTTCCACTCAATTTTGTTCCTTGTGGAAGGTTTCTCAGCATGTCTTGTGTATTAAACAGCAATCTATTTAAAAGCAGAGATTGTTGTTTGTAGTGTTTTGTCACATGAAGTGTAATTATTAATAATAATATTGAGAGCCCCCAATTGAGGCTGGGCAGATCACACAGTGAAAGACAGCCCCTGCTACAAAAAAATTACAGTCCTAATAGGCATGACAGACAAAAGTAGTATTAACCCCACTTTTACAGATGGGGGGCTGAGATGTAGAGCTTCAGTGACTTGCCAAAGGTCCCACAGGAAATGTGTAGCAGACGAAGAACTGAACCCCGATGTCCTGAGTTCTAGTTTAGTTCCTTAATCATAAGGCCCTTTCCTCTGAAGATCTCAAAGCCTCATCTACAGTGGTTTTTGCTGTCATGTTTTTAAAGAAATATTTGAACTTAGGTGCAGCAAAATTCTATGGCCTCTGGGTACAATTCTATAGTTTGTGCTATGAGACATGTCAAACTAGATGATTATAATGTTCCCTTCAGGCCTTTAAAATCTACTAATCTGTTAAGTGGGTTTTAACTTGGTTTGAGCAACCTAGTGTGCATGAGACCAAACTGTGTAAGAACAGTGGAGTTTAAAATGCAGTTTTTAAACATTGGTCTTAAGTGGTTTGGTCCCATCCTTACTAGCTGGACAAATGGTGTAGAAACCTTTTTGGCTGCATCTAGACACAGGCTGGAGCTGTGACATTCAGAACCAGTCCAGAGTCACGTGAAAATTTTCTTAAAGTTGAGGAGTTCTTACCTCTTGCCTATTATAGATATAGGGCCAGGTCATGAAATTCAGTTGGGGAAGTGGATCCAAAATTTCAGCAGTGCTCAGACCCAGGTTTTAATTTGGGACCCTCTGAGCTTTAAAGCATAATTTTTAAACATTTGAAAATCCAGAACAGAAAAGATCTCAAAGATCTTTCAGGCTCAAACGTAACAAGAAAGGAGAGGATTCTTATGTTAAACAACCTCAGATGGCACAAGCAGTCTCATCATACAATTACACTCATAAATTTGTCTAGCTCTCTCTTAAAACTAATTGAGTTGTTTGCCCCTGCAGCTCCTGTTGGGAGGCTGCTCCAGAACTTTCCAACCCTGATGGTTACAAATCTTCTTCTAATTCATGTTAAAAATAGAAGTGAAGACACAGCAACCATCCTATTACTTTGGGTTAATAGCACTAGTTAAAGCCTGACCAATAAGCTTAGAATGATAATATTTTCCTCCTGTCAGTGTTGGTGTGGGGTGGGTTTGGTGTTCTCCTGGTATGTTGTTATTTTCCTTCCCAGTTCCAACTTTGATAAGAGAAATTAATCAAATTATAGTATTTGACTGAGGGCTGGTCTACAAATGAGTCTTTTGACTGCAAAAATGTCCTTTTTATGCCTCAAATATTTGAAACATAAGAAAATCTCTTCTGTGGTGTCCCAGATTCTGAGTAGCTTCTTGGATTAGGCCCTGATCCTACACCCCCAGTACTGCCAACCACAAGCATTCACAAATCATGAATCAGGAACCAAAAAAAAAAAATGAGATTTTTCTTCAGACTAGGGAACAAGCTATAGAATTTCTTATACAATTCTTAAGAGAAAAAATAAAAGATTGTGTTTGATTCAGTGCAGCTTCTACAGTGAATTGTAGTTTCAATATTCTCCACTGTTTGAGCATGAGTCATATAGCAATTCCCAGGGGATCATTCCTCTGGATCTCTCTTTTAAATAACAGAACAGCTAAATACAGCAATGTAAGTTGTTCCTTGGGAGCAAATACCACACTGTCCTGTGTCCCCTAAATAAAACATGTCTGTCAGAATAAACAAGTTAAAAAAGCATAACCGTTCCTTAATGGTAATGCTTTTGTTGCCTCCTGTGGCAATGTTGTTGTTTTTTTAAATGAAGGTGGGTGTGATCCGTATTCCACACTTCTCCAAATTTCAGATCCAGGGTTTTGGTTTTGGTTTTGGAAATTCTAAACCAGAGTTGGAACCAAAATCCCAAAGTTTAAGATTGTTTGGTTCTGGGATTTTTGTCTGGGACCATTTCTCATTAAAGATGGTGAGATGCAGAGGCAAAAGCATAACAGGAGGGGAAAAGTTGATCATCTTTGAGGGATGGGTGAATTTAGATGAAAGTCTGAACCAACTCCATCTTTTCATGAGCTTAGAGGGTCAGAGAGGACAAAAATATCAAGACTGCTTCTAGATGGCTTGGTAAATGTCAGACTCTGTTTTTTCAAATGTGAAAATAGCAGATAGGGCCAGTGGGCCAGCTGGTGCAAGTGACATAGCTCTGTTTACTTCAATGGTGCTATGCTGATTTACACCAGTAGAGGATATGGTCCATTGTTTTGCAGACTCCAACCTGTTGTGTTTGTCAATAGATGGTCACAGGGATATAACGGGTTAGCAGAGTCCCCGTGTGGTGGCTAGACTTGCTGTGTATATGTCACCTGCATAGCAACCAAAAGTTCAGCCGGGGTCTTCGTGGACCCAAAGCCAACAACTGTACTACATGAGGCACAAGAGAGCCTCATGTATCCAAGCCAATAAGAGCTGTGCTACACTAAATTGTTCACAGCAGAAAATCAGCCATAGGTAGTTTTCATCATCGGCATTAAATGCTCCCCTATCCCAATCAGTCGTCTTTTTAGTCAGACTTTCCACCTATCAGCAGTGTGTCCTTACTTCTTTTTAACCTTATGGCAGAAAGCCTGTTTGGGGAGAGGGCCTGCATTGGAATGGGTGGTTTCTGTGCTCCACTCTGTGTGTAGCCAGCTCCACAAGCCTGTCCATGCAGACATTTTCATTTCATTTTTTTTTCATGGAAAATATATAGCATTTGTTGGCCAGCTCTGCAAAGCATAGAGCAGGGATCTAAATATCTCAGGACGTATAGTGACCTCCCGTCACCAGAGTATATCTCCCAATCATTAATTAATTTTACCTTCATATTCCCCTGTTAGATGCAGAAATAACATTCCCATTTTACAGCTGGGGAACAGAGGCACCGGGTAGAGTCAGTGTCTTGCCCAACATCATGCAGTAGGTCTATGGCTGAGCTAGGAAATGAGCCCATTTTTCCTAAGTCCAAATTCAGTGTCCTGCCCACTAGAGCATACTTCCTCTCCTTAGACCATCCTTCATCTGTGTAACTTCAATGGGCATTTTTTATTTGATTCTACCTTTTTTGCCAATGGATAAAATGAAAATCCCAATCATTTAAAAATGTTCTTTCATTATTATCATGTTGGCTCTCATCATCCAATTTGATCTGATATGACAAAATATAATGATTGCCACGTCTCTGAATTTTCACGAGAGGGGAGATTCCTACATTATGCAAGCTAAGGTTTGAGGCAACATTTTTGTTTCTTCTTTATGTCTTTCTGAAACCTTTTTGTGTAGGTAATTAGCACTATATGCCATAATGTACCCACACCGGATGACGGGCATAGTACTGGAGCTACCCATCTTCCTTCTGAAATACTTTGCACAACCTCTTTCTTTATAATTGTTGTTCTATTAATTTCTGGAGCTGTATCATGTGTGAATACAGTAGAAGAAAAGGGAGATATGTCCAATAAGAATCACTTTCAGCCCAACATGGCATAAAAGGCACTAATAAGTTTACATCTAGATTTTCTCTTTGACAGATCACTTGAAAATAAATTGCACCTAGAAAACTTCAAAGATGCTCTGTATGTTGTTGAACTGGAGTGATGTAATATTTAGGGATGGTTGAAAATTTTCTGTCAAATTTCTTTGTCAAAGGAAAATAGTGATTTCAATTAAAAAATCTTGTGGAAAGTGTTTGTTTTCATCAAAACGCCTCAGGTTTTCATTGGAAGACTAAAACCCTGGAAACCAGAAATTTGTGTCTGAAGACTGATTTTTTTTTCTTTCTGGCAGATTTTTGAGGGGTTGGGCTGAATTTTGGGCAGGAAGAGAGTTGTCCATTTTCAGCTGGCCATTTTTTGTTTTCATTTTTTGATGAAATGTCAAATTTTCAAATGATTATTTGGCAGCACTTAAAATATCCCCATTTTCCAACCAGCTCTCAAGAGACCCTTTTAAATGTCTGAAACTGCATCTCACACAAAAGTAGAACTCACTTTGATTTCAACTGTTTGCCTGCACAAGGACTGCAGCATTGTTCCTTTCAGTGTAACCTTGCAAAAGAGATCTTCACCCTTCGTGTAGCTCAGGTCTCTTTTGAGAACATTCAGTGTGTGATATATGATGAATGCAGAGCAGCACCAGACTGTCTGAAATGCTGTAAATGATACTAGCCCTACTTCATGAAGGACATATGTAAGTACCGTGCAAATAATAAAAATACAACTTGGAAACACAGGAAGAATGATCTTATTTTTATGCAGTGAGACATGTCTTATTCTTGGTGGGAAAGGCATTTTGATCATTTCCAGTATAATTCCACATGTGACTCGCTAAGAACATCACAATGACACTCCCTGGGTTTCTGTTCTGTAGCTTCTCTATTGTACCTTGGTGAGACGGACACTAAATCAATAGCCTCATTGCAGCTGATTTGTACTATTATAAAAACCCAGCAAGAATTGCTAGCATAAATCTCCTATTACTATAATGACACGTTAAAATAGCACAGTGGTTTAAAATGTGAGCTGAGACCTATCCACCCATCTGTGCTCAGCATGATCACATTTTATATGTTTATACTTTCCTTGCTCCCATGTTAGCAATACAATGACTTGCTGATGGAGGGAAAGAAATCACTTTGATCAAAACTGCAAAATTCTCTGTAGCACTCCAGTGTGTGTTTGTATCAGATACCCCCACATTGTTAGTGCAAGATAAACAAGAGAATAGAACGTAGTTGACTAATCAGTATTAAGTAATGACAACCCCCTTATTTCCCGCTATGATGTATTGAAAAGGACAGTCGCTGAAGGAGCCAAGTATTCAATCTAAAGTGAACATTTTTGAATACGTATTCTGAATTATGGGATGTACATTGAGCAGGGTGTCATTCTGTTCCATGTGGTGTGATAGATCTTCAGAAAAACACTTTTGTTTAATTGAGATAATATTGTGTTTTCCATGTGTCCTTTGGGGTAGAACTGCCCTCATCTGGCACATTCTCCCTGAAATAAAAAAAACATTCTCATGTAAATTCCAGTTGCAGAGGGCCAAATTCAGAGGTAGAGTGTAAATTAGAAACCCCTCTCCCCCACTTAGGACTATATTATGCATTTGAGGCATAGCCCTGTGCTAGGGGAGGTGCTGAGAGCAACAACACCATGGGATAATTCAGGCAGTTTGCACCACACAGAGCTCCCTGTTGCACAGTCTGCAACATACTGTGTTGGCCTCACCTCATGCCCAACCTTTGGTGACACTGTGAATCCTGGAGGGGTGCATGGATGGAGCAGCCCCTTCCGTCCCCATAGCACATGAACTGGCCCTTATGCAGACTTTGCAAAGGGGGATTTTTTTTCTGCCCTTAGTCTCGCTTAGCTAGACCTATTATTATCCACTTACCAATGTGCAGCACAGGTTTAAATGGGTGAAACTTACTAGCTGAGGATCCAGAAGAAGGTGTAAGTTAGAGTAGAATCAGAACTACCTTAACATATGCCTCCCGACTCCTTGGAGTGTAACTGATACGAGCTAAGATTCCCTTTCCCTGTAAGCAGAGTCTGAGAGTAAGAAAGTCTACGTTACTCTGCAGGGCTCTGCACTAGAGAAGAAGCACTAAAACACTAGCCTGGGATGCAGCAGCTCTGGGTTTAACTTATTTTTTCTCTGAATAAAAAGGGGAGCTGCTCTAAGTGAGTTTTGAAAAGGAGTTTGCAATCATTAACTTGGAAAGGAATCCCTAGAAGCCATTTGACCTCTGTTTCTTATAGAACTACAGAGCATCCTGTAACTGTAACAACCCAGGGGTGAAATCCTGGCCCCACTGAACTCAATGGCAAAATGCCCACTCTCTTCAATAGAGGCAGGATTTCACCCCAGAAATGTTTTGCTTGGAACATGTATATAGACCATGTTACATATTTATTTTTAACAATCCAAGAAGGGTCACTACAAAGAAAGACATAAGGCATACTTGGACAAAATATGGTAAAAGGAGAACATTAAGTGCTCTAAAATATTTGTATTACTTCTGCTAAAAGAGATATTTTACTAGAGAGAAACATGAGCAAAAAAGTTGCACGTTTCCTTGGAAGTATATGTACTACTAGAGTGTACTGAGAGTCACTATATTAATGAGGCTCTTTTATGTAGGGTTATGGATGGATGAGCCCATATTTCTTGTACTGATGATAATTTTTGGAGAGGATTTTCTAAAACATGAGGTGTTAAGCATTCATCTCCCACTGAAAATCAATAGGACAGAGATACTAACTCCTGCTAGACATTTTTGAAAATCTCAACTCTATAAGAATATTTGTATCCTAGAATCAAATTTAAACCCATGTTAAACTAGGAAGATTGTTCAACATGAAAGCTTAAGTGGGACGGTTAGGGGGAGTTGTTCATTGTGGTTTTGACCAGCCAGTGGCAGTCAACTAGACAGTGTGGGAGGGAAACAGATGTAGAAGATGACAGCAGTTGGATGGTTACAGAGTCCAATCCAAAGGAGTTCAAGTCAAATTAAGACTGTGAAAAGCTCTGTATAGAAAGTACTGCCCTGTCCAGGGAAGGGAAAGCATCACCAGGAGGTGTTACCATAAATGATGCTTTCAATCTTATTGCAATAAAGTTCTGTCTTTCATGTATGTTTCTGCGCCTATAGATTCCTCCCTTCCATTCAGAGTGCTATATTTGAATTGCAGATCTCTTGATGATTATAAGTCCCTGCAGTAAAGAAGGTCTGTGCAGCTGTAGGGAACTGTTGCCTTTATGTTAATTACAGTGTTTGATTTTTATTGTGAAGTGTTCTGACAGCGGTGGTGACACAAGCAATGTAGTGGTGGGTGCAGGCATGGCCAGGGAGCTGGGCTGTGGTGCACACAGGTGGGTTCTCTCAGCGTAAAGATTACAAGCAGATTTGAGCAATGCTAATTAATAGCGGAGCGTTTGAATTATCTTTGGGACAGGCTGCTGCACTTCTGTCAATAAGGTGCATGTCAGACTCCTAGTTCAGGTCAATCTAATGGGTCGAGAGACTGAAACACAGACTATGTTGGACAAAATCAAAATGAGCGTATGCAATTTTCAAAGTGGTAATGGCCTTTGGAATATAATTCCTGAAAGGTTTGCTGTGGTGATCCTGACAGCCTTATCCATAAATCCCTGCACTATTGGAGAGATCTGTATATGGGCCTGATCCAAAGTCCACTGAATTCAATGGTTTATGTATCAGGCCTTAAGTGCATTGGAGCAGACCGGATAATTAAAGTGACATAGAGATCTCTGGAAGGATGTAGACAAGGCTGTCTCAATCTGTGCCAACAAAAGTAAGAGGAGATTATTGAGCAGCAGCTACTTCAGACACTTATGGTGATTCATACTATGGACACATGGTTATGTGGCGGCCAAGTAGGGGAGGAAAGAGATCGAAGAAGGGGTATAGTCTGCAGTAGATTCTTCAGTGCATGCACTTGTCTTTAATTCTTGTCTTGAGAGTCATAAGGACAAAGGTGCCTAAGTTTAAGGACTCAAATTTATATTTGAGCACCTAGATAAAAGCAGCCTGACTTTCAGAGATGCTGAGCCCCTGAAGTCCCACTGACTTCAAGCATTTAAATCAAATGCCATCCCTAGCACATTTGGGGTTCTGTGTAAACAACAGTAACATGTTCTCCCACACAGAAGAGTCCTCACAAAGGTTTCCAAATGCACCTTGCTAAGAGTGCCTCTTCAATAAATCACATGTGCAAACCTTGCCTTGCGTTGTGGCTTTTGGCTTTATCCATAGGGACGTAGCCCAAAGCAGACAAAGAAAACAGTCTAAACTATCATTGCAATATCCAGAGTTTTAGCCCAAAGCCCACTCCGGCAAAGTGTTCCAGTTTGAAGTCAGCAAAAAATCAGAGCTTATTGGTGCCTCTACAGTTAGGGCTGTCTGTAACTTGTGAGGCAAAAAGGTTTTATCTGTGAACTGGCTGTGTACAGTGATCACATGCAATTATACTTCAACAGTCTTTATCTAGAATCAGGCAAAAAGATGTAGGAAATTAGTGTTATGGGTATTGGGTGTTTCCCCAGTTTATAGATAGAAATGTGTTATCAGATGACAGAGGACAGTAGAGAGATGAAAACCTGGATTGTTTTGTTGCAATACAGCAGGATGGGTTTTGTTCTTCCAAACTTTGAGTCGATAATATTTTTATTCCTGGTGCAAATTGGGAGTGATATGATCTGTTTACATCTGCCTGAAAAGCTGAAAGTCATTAAATTGACAAACACACTGTTCTTTGTCAAACAGTAATTACAGGGGGGACATTGGTTTGTTGCTCTCTTCAAACTATTAAGAGAGAATTTTCTCCTTGTACGGTGTGAAGTGCTGCCATTCAATGCATATTGCCAACTATCTACCCTGTGATACCAATTAGTACATTTTCCAACTTTATCCCATTGAATTACCTAAGGAAAATGCATGTAGCTCTGTGAACATCTTGGTTTAATAGCTGTAAAAAGTCCTCTCTGCTGCTCCAACAAGTTTTATGGTACCAGAGTTCTGTCCAAATCACACTGTTTAATGAATATTTTTCATTAATATTAATTAAGGACCAGATTTCCAAAAGTAATTTGCAAAAATAGAATCCCAGTGAAGGCCAGGCCAAAAATTTAGCCACCTGGCTGTTTGTTTTCCCACTGGGTCTTAACTGCAGACATAGGGTGACAATAAAAGGAGTTAAGCATCATGGGAATTGTTTTATGGGCTTGATGCAGAAATTATTAGGTGAGGGTCTATGGCCTGTGTTATGCAGGAGGTCAGACTATATCCCCATAAAGGGCTTTTCTGGCTTCAAAATCTGTGAATCTATAGGTCCATTGGAGTTCAATTCTGCACCCTGGAGAGTTTTGCTGTTGGCATGTAAGGAACCTTCTCCACTCCTGTCCTATTTGTGCACTCAGAGAAGGATCACAATATGGCTGCTCTTAGGGACTATTTAAGGCTCAAGAGCTAGTACCAGAAGCAATGGCTTCACACACCAAAACTGCAGCTTTCACAGATGAAAATAGCTATTTTAGTTAAATTCAAGTTTGAGAAACTTTACTGAGAAAAACATAATGAGAAGGCGGATGCTGATAGATGTAAATGAAAAGATAACCTACATGCCTTTCTGAGAGCTTAGTGGGACAATAAAATAAGTAGGCTTTGATGGGGTGAAGGAGGCACGAGGCAGAGTGTGACAAATTAAAATATAAAGAACATAGAAATATAAAGAGGAATCTGAAAAATGAATCTGTATTTGAAGACTGGCCTTGTTACTGACAAGAAAATGTAAGGCTGGCTTGATGGAGGAGCATATTCAGAGCTTATGGAAATCTTAGCACAATAAGAACAGTAGATACAAAGTTAAATTTTAAAAGAAGCTCCGTCTGAGCTTGGTTGGTTTGTATGGGTGTTGGTGAGGCTAGGAGAGCAGAGCATGAGCAGTAACTGCAGAATAAACTGATGCCTGATCTCCTTTGGTTAGGCATGTGGATTTTTTTTTACCAAAATTGTTTATACCAGAACAACCCCTACTATGGACACAGTTACACTGCTATAAAGGTATCTTAACTGGTGTTGTTTATTTCTCTTCCTGTATAGGAATAAGCTTTTCTGGTATAACCACTTGTGTATAGTTGCAGTAGTATAGTTAAGGCAGTTTAATGTTTGTGTATAGACAAGGCAGAAAGGTGAAATTCATCCCCTGAGGAGGCCAGCACAATCCATCACTGAAGTCTGACTTACGCATAGTTTTCAGAGTTTAAACTGGACTTAACTGGTTCATAGACCTAGTGTGGACCTTGTGCACAGAGGTGAATTTTACTCTAACTTCTTTGTTTTTATGGCTAGAGAGGGAGTAGGGAAGTGGCAGAATTAAAAGTAACTAGTTTGCTAAATACTATACAATTTAAAAAAATAAAACACTTGGTAAAACTACAGTGAGCAGGGCCGGCGCGCCCACTAGGCGACCCTAGGCGGTCGCCTAGGGTGCTGGGAGCCGGGGGGGCACCTGGCCGTGGCTGTCTCCCGCCCTCCCGGCTCCGCAGCTGAGCCGGGAGGGCGGCTGGCCGCAGCTGCCACCTGCCTCCCGGCTCTGTGGCTCAGCTGGCAGCAGGGGGGTGGCTGGCCATGGCTGCCTCCAGCCCTCCCGGCTCCACAGCTGAGCTGGGAGCTGGGGGTGTCTGGCTGCGGCTGCCCCCCTCTCCCGGCTCCACGGCTCAGCCGGGAGGGGGGGCGGGGCGGCGGCTGGCCACAGCTGCCTCCCGCCCTCCCAGCTCCACAGCTGAGCTGGGAGCCGGGGGTGTCTGGCCGCGGCTGCTGCCCGCCTCCCAGCTCAGGGGCTGAGCCGGGAGCCGGGGTGGCGTCTGGCCGCGGCTGCCGCCCGCCCTCCGGACTCCGGGGCTGAGCCGGGAGCCAGGGGGGCGGCTGGCTGTGGCTGCCTCCTGCCCTCCCAGCTCCGCGGCTGAGCCGGGGGGCGGCTGGCCACGGGCAGGGGGCTGAGCCGCAGCCCGCAGGGGGTGGGGAGGCTGGCTGCCGCGGCGGGGGAGTGGTGTTAGCTGAGGGGGAGGGTGCAGGGGGGTGATTTTAGCTGGGGGGGAGGGCGCAGGGAGGGGCGCAGGACTGGTGCAAGGAAGTTTCGCCTAGGGTGCGAAACTTCCTTGCACTGGCCCTGACAGTGAGAACACAGGACAGAAAGCCAGATGGTAATCAAAACCTGATACTTGTTCTGCTTTCACTAGCCTGTCAGTATATTTCACCCATACATTTTAGGCTACATCACTGCCAATGTTTCACTCTACCATTCATTGTGAAGATACAGTTTTTCCACTCAGCATCATACATTTCGATTTAGTGTGAGCACATTTTTGTCAGACCTTTGTACTTGGATAAATCTACTTTATTTTGCTCCTAGGTGTCAAATTCTGGTCTCCAAAGAGTTGTTTATTTCTTAACAATAGCATACAGAATCTCTTCCTCCTTGGTGGCTATTAGCTACATACCAATTCTTGAGCCTCCTCTCTCCTGGGTGGCTTCTATGCATTGATCTTTCTCAAATAGTGCAGCTTTGCTTCTTGTTTAACGATGGGCTAGTTCTCAAAGTATTTATTCATTTCTTTCTCCTGGTGGTATTGTTCAGTGTATTATCTTTCTTGGGACTCTGGCCATTGTTGATGGATCTGCATTGTTATAGGGTGGGAAATCATGGCCCCACTGAAGTCAATGGCAAAATCCCTATTGATTTCAATGGGGCAGGATTTCACCCATATTGTTGAGTGGTGCCATACCCAGAATGATTAGGTTTTGCCAGTTTTCACTTGTTTACTATTTTATTTTAATTAGTCCCAGTCCCTGGGTTATCAGTAGTATCTTGGATCAGGCTCCCTATAGAACACTCAAATACAGTAACTCCTCACTTAGCGTTGAAGTTATTTTCCTGAAAAATGCAACTTTAAATGAAACAATGTTAAACTAATCCAATTTTCCCATAAGATTTAATGTAAAGGCGGGGGGTTAGGTTCCAAGGACATTTTTGGGGGGCAGACAAAAGGCATTCTATACCGTACAGTACTGTACTGTACTGTGGTGGGGAGGTGCCCCTGATTTACTCCACACAGGCACAGCCTGCTGCAGACAATGAGGCAGGCAAGGACGCTAGGAAGCACCTTGTGCAGCAGCAGCTTCCCCCCAGAAGAACAGGCGCTGACTTTGCCGGGGGATGCTCCAGGCCTGCCTCTTCCCATCCCCGCTCCACTCCAGGCCTGCTTTTTCCCACCCCTACTCCACCTCCTCCCCGGAGCACGCTGCGTCCCCACTCCTCCCCCTTCCTCCCAGTGCTTCCTTGCTGTCAAACAGCTGTTTGGCAGCACTTAGGACTTTCTGAGAGGGAGGGGAGGGAGCGGAGACATGGCGCTTCCCTGCTTCTCCCCCTCCCTCAAGTGGTGGATTTAGAGTTAGTGGGGCCCTGTACTCAGCTTCATTTTTGGGGGGCCCCCTGCAGGGGGAGCATTCTCTCTTATCTCCCACCCCCATTTTTCATTCTTTTTTTCTCCATTCTCCTCCTGGGGCTCAGGGCTGGGGCTGCAGAGTTTGGGAGGGAGTTAGGGTGTGGGAGGGCACTCAGGCTGGGGGTGCGGGGTCTGGGAGGGAGTTAGGGTGTGGGAGGAGGCTCAGGGCTGGGGCAGGCAGAAGGTGCAGAGCATTTACCTGGGGCAGCTCCTGTTTGGTGTAGGTGGTATGCAGGTGGCTCTAACAGCACCCCCGTCCCCCCATGGCACTTTCCCCTTCAAAGCGCCGCATCTCTCCAGCCAGCTGGCTGCCCCTTCTCCTCCTGAGTCCTCCGGCCCGTGCTCGCAGGGCCGCATTCTGAAAGGGGCTTTAGAGCTGAGGCCCAGGGCCCACTTAGCCCAGAGCCCTGCAGCCCCTAAAGCCCCTGCATTCCAGGTGGCCCTGCCTGGCTGGGTGGGGGGAGGAGCAGCTTCCCTGCTCCTTCCCTCCCTCCCAGAAAGTCCTAAGCACCGCCAAACAGCTGTTTGGCGGCAGGGGAAGTGCTGGGAGGGAGGGGGAGAAGGCAGAGAAGAAGAACTTGTGCAATGCTACCTTGTGAAGTCGCTGCTCTTCCACAGAATCCTGCAAGCAGTGGACAGAGCAGGCAGCCAAACGATGTTATAAGAAAGCATTGCACAACTTTAAACGAGCATGTTCCCTAATGGAGTAGCGATGTAACTTGGAAACAACATTAAGCGGGAGGACGTTAAGTGAGGAGTTACTGTATGGGAGTCATATGCTGAGCTGGGAGACCCCCAAAATGTTTTTGACTCAATAGTGACCCTCAAAAATGTAAAATTCCAGACTCGTGATTGAAAAAACAGGGTCAGTTGGCTTCACATATTGCTCTCTCATTATACATAGGCAGTTATATTTGCTCCTTCAAAGAATCATGTTTTAAATATTAACTTTAGTTCACATAATTTAAATGAACAATTTAATGGTGGGGCAATAGGAGGAAATCTGAGGTGTTAGAACACTTAGTCTAGGCTGTTCTCAATGCTGCCTTTCTGGGTAGGACTTTTTAGATTTTTAAAATTATATGTAACATTGAGCAGCAATGCACTCACCTTGGATGGTGTCATCACTGGAACAAATGTATAGCATTAGGTATCACATGTGTAGCGGTGTAAGTCTATAGTGATATGTGACTAGTCTCATCTTCCAAAGCAGACACAAGTACATGCTCTTATAACACACTCCATGTTGTATGGAGGTGCTGGGGAGATCAGGTTTTCCATGAAAGCACAAAGAAAATAGAAGATTATATTGAATTTTGGAGACATCTGCCTATCTGAAATGTTACTCTGAATTCCTATGCCTCAATATGTATATATTGCTAGTTTAAAATCGGTACGTGTTGAGCTTTTAAATATATTTTATATGTACAGGAGTTAATTAACGCATCTTTCAGGGTAACCTAATATACTGCATGTCGAAATTAGGTTCCAAATGGTATACTAATTATTTGTATTACATTAATGCCTACAGACCCCCAACTAAGATTGGAGCTCCTCTGTGCTCTTCAATGTACATATTCATGGCAAGAGACAGTCTTTGCCTCAAAGAGTTATCCTCCACATAGACAAGAGGATGGGAGAAGGGAAGTATTATCTCCATTTTACATATGGGAAACTGAGGTATGGAGTGACTAGGTGACTTCCCGAAGGTCACTCAGAAAGCCCCTCAGAGCTGGGCATTTTCCCTTAGATCTCCTCAGACTCAATCCAGTGCCTGAATCACAAGACACACTAATGACTCTAATTATAATGTGATAAATGTTTAATTTTTAAACATTTTGGAAGGTTGCTTACAAAAGTTGTTGACCTGACATTTCTGAGAGCTGAAGTCTTCTCTCTAGGTGCATAACAAGTATAACACTGGACATCCTTCTGAATACAGATCTGTGGGGAACAAGGGGAGTCAGGATGTTAACTGAGAATGGGTCTTTAGGACCAATTCTGATGCTCTACAACACTGCACGCTGTCCCACATAGTTCTTCCAGGAGGCATCAAACATGATCTAGAAGGATCACCAGTGGCAGCGAGATGGTGGCTTATTGTCCAGGCCTTGTAAATCCTTGGCCTCTCTGCTCTGAACTCCAGCAAATATGATGTTTCATTTGTGGATATTTGACTCCTTACTTGTATCACATGGGGGAATGAACATCCATCAGATAACAACAACTAATCTAGGCCAAACTGAAACTAGCAAAACAATACAGATTTCACTTGGCCAATGGCTAATCGCAATCGCACCTACATGATGTAAATTGGGATTTGCAAAACTAAACTCAATGGAGTTAAACCTGTGAACATTGTGGGGACATCCAAATAAATAATCTCCTGACTCACCTTGTCCTCCATGATTCTGTATTCAGACGGATGGTGCCTTTAAACACCAGAATCTCAAAACTTTGCAACAGTACAATCTTTTATTTTTTTCTAATTCTCAAATGCTTTTTTCCTTTACACTGTAGTCACCTTAATTAAGGATTTAAATTAAAACATGGAGGATCCCAAATTAAGATAATTTAACATTAAATCCTGTGGTCATCAGATGCAACACTTTGTTCAACTGTAACTGATGTTCTGTACAGATCCAAGTATCTACTTCTGTGCTTCCCTTTGACAAGAATCAGATGGTGCAACAAACTCACTGGGGTATTGAAACAACAGAGGTAAGAAGTAGTAGCCTAAGAAGCTTTAGCCTAAAAATCAGTGAACTGGCAGGTAATTACAGACAGAATGAATGACTGGGTTGATGCACTAACTTGATTTAACATCAGCAAGTGTTTAATGGTGCCATTATGTACTAATTGAAGCCCTTGAAGCATCATATCAGATAGAATGTTACAGAGATATCTGCAATAATTCACTCTGGTTGTGCCACAGCATACATTAGCGATGAAGCCCATTGCTACAGCAATTTCCATACCAAGGTAGCAAAAAAAGTGCTTTTTAAGTCTGATATAGCCCACTAATTATTTACTGTGTTGAGATGACACTTAACTTAGAAACTATACTGGGCTCGATCCTGTAAATCCTCTGTGTGTCAAACTGCCATTGACATCAGTGGAAGCTCCATGAGAAAGGCATGCAGGATCAGGCCTATTAGGGTAATAAACCTTGTTTAAAAATAATGGACGCTTCCTCAGTGTGTGTTAAACCATTCAGAATGTTTATGGTTTCACATTAAAACCTAAGAGAGTAGAGGGTGGATTCTGATCTCCCTCATGCTAGTTAAATATGGGTGTAACTATTGGCTTCAATGATTTTGGCACCAGTCCAGTAATGCTTTACATGAGTGCTTAATTTCATACATTATGGGTAGTTGTGTTGATTTCAACAGGACTACTCGCATATGTAAAGTTAAGTGGATGCATAAATTTTGTTTTGTTTTTGTAGGATTGGGACCTTAGATTGTAAACTCCTTGGGGAGAAATGCTAATCTATGTTTGTACGGAGATAAACACCATGACTGAGGCCTCTAGCAGCTACTGCAATAGCAACAAGAAATAAGAATGATGACATTTGGCCTGATCTTAGAGCATCCTTAATTTAGCATCCCGTAGGAGCAGGTAACTACTGAATAATTTCTTTGTGACCACAAACTTTTATCTATGTAGCATTATTGTTATACCTCATGCTTCTTTTCAAAGCCCACTTTGATTCTGAGACAAGATTTTTCTATTTTTCCACTATTCACTTCATTATTACAGCAGTTTAAGAACACATCTAACACTTTTTTATGGATTATAATAGCACCTAGCTCCATTACCACATTTTTAATTGCCACTCCATGCATGTGGGGCATTCTGCTAACAAATTATTAGGTATCCACTTTATCGTTAACCACCACATTAACTGTAAGACATTTTGATTTTAAAAAATCAATCAGACTGAAGCAGTAAAGTCAATAAGAGTCATGGCTTTCTAGAAACAGTGGATCCTAGCAATAAGGTCTTAATGAAAGCAAATGCTTCTTGCAAAAAGAGCCTTTGAGAAAAACTGTAGGTCATGGCACTTTTTTTAATATCATACAGAAAGATAAATACCAATTCTTTTTTTTAGCTAATACACTCTCATATGACATTTTGAGAAAGATTCACAATTTAAAATGATTCCTTTTTGATGATATATGAGTGATGAGGTGCTAAATTGTGTAACTGCAACAGAGAATATATTGATTCTACAGTTCAAAAATGTGCATAATTTACATCCTATTCACCTCCATTATGGCTACCTGGACCATTTACACAACTGAGTTACTTTCTCAAAGAGAGATGCTACCTGTTAACGCTTCATTAATTTATAATAAATAAATAATAATGAAAACCAGATATGCTGATCATATCCAATTCTTGAATTCATCAATGCAAATTCCTGCAATGAACTATACAAAATTAGGCCCCAGTCCTGCAATCAATCCTTGTGGGTGGACCCGTTTCTGTATGTGGAGTCCCATTAAAGTCAACAAGAGTCCAGAATGGCCTGTCCTCATAGATCTGACTGTAGGATTAGGGCCTTTATTCTTAAAGGGAGGACTTGTGAAATGTCACTGTGATACTCCTGAAGCCAAATGTAATAAACAAAGGGCAGGATTCTGCTACTGGTGCATTCCTGCTGCAGACCATGGCCAGAGCTATGGAGCCCAGCTGAGTTCTATGAGATTGTCAGTAGCTGTCATGGTGTTTTTGCTCTCTTTCTTCACTTCCCTTTAGCATAATTACCTTGCTTTCTAACAAATGCCAATATTAATATCAACATTATGCCTAGACAACTCCTTTCACCTCAAAGTACTGCAAAGTATCACTCCTAGAACCTCATTTCTTCTGTAATCTCCATCAGGAGTGAGTGTAATGCAAATAAGTAAACTGAAAAATCAGTATCTTTAAACCAACTCTTTTCCTCTGGGCTTTGCAGAGTGTCATGTCCTCTCCATGTCTAGCAGGTTGTAAACTCTTCAGGGCAGAGATTATCTTCTTACTGGGGCCTCAAAATGTCAGGCACAAACAAGCTCACTATGAGCTGATTGGGGAAATTCTTTTCTTCTTATGAAGTTTCCATTTTCATCAACATTTTCTTCAAAATATTTTGGGTTCTCATAAAAAATGAAAAAAATGTTTTTTTATTTTCAGTTTTTTGACAGAAAAGGAACATTTCAATTGAAATCAATTTTTGTGGTGAAATTTTCCATCTAGTTGAAAAGCCTTATGGGTTTTTTTTCAAAAAAGCCTTTGTTCCAGCCCCCTACTCACTAACCAGAGTAGTTGATCTAATGCCAAGGATAGGTGGAATAGTAATTTATTACTGATACAAACCAGCAGCAACCAGGGAGCAAGAAGGAATGATTCCTAAGTATGTCTGAGTCACAAGGTTTCCTAGAGGCGGGGGACAGCTTACACACCGCCCCTTGTTCAGATCACTATGTAGCCCTAAGTGAGTGGAAGGGAGTCTTTCTAAGGCCAGATCTATGCTACAGTTTTGTCAGCATAACTGTCAGTCAGGGCTGTGAAAAAAACTCACACCCAGCCAACATTGCTATGCTGACAAAAATCCCAGTGTATGCCAACGTATGAATGCTTTTGTTGGCATAGCTAATGTGTTTTGGGGCTATGGTGTTACTATAGTGGCAGAACTCCTCCTTCTGTCAGCATACAATGTATCTACATGAGGAGGCTCTAACCAGCAAAGCATTTGCAGCATAGACAAGACCTAAGTGTAAGGGAGTGTAACTTACTCAATGGGGGTATAACTTACATATGTCTTCTCAATTTGGCCTCGGGTTTCTCTATATTGCACCTTGCCTTAAAGGCAATTAAACGCAGCTACAGTCTGAGGGCAACTGGTTTTCATTATTATTTATTTATTATAAATTAATGAAGCTTTAACAGGTAGCATCTCTCTTTGAGAAAGTAACTCAGTTGTGTAAATGGTCCAGGTAGCCATAATGGAGGTGAATAGGATGTATCTGAATTATACGTACAGGCTAGGATTTTCAAAGGATTATAAGGGAGTGAAGCACCCAGATCTCATTGCAATCCAGTGGGGGTTGGGTGACTACCTCCCTTTGGAAATCCCAGCCATGGTTTAGTAATCATCTCTTAGTGATCATCTCTTAGTGATCATGGAGGTTTCTGATTTTCAAACCCATTTCTAAAGCCAGCGGTAATGATAGTCATGGGGAAACAGTTACATTTCTACTCCGTGTGTGGGGAGGTGTGAAGGGGAGAGATTGAATAAAGCATATAAAAGATTCTGACTCTGTACCCTACAATGATCTAAAAAAAGGCCACATTGTTTCTAGTAGCACAATAATGATTACTTAATGGATTCTTACAAGTGGCCTGCTTTCCACATTATCTAAAATAATTGGTTCATAGCTACCACAAAGTGAACAGCAGGTAGGAAATGAGGCTGCAGTTGCCAAAATATAATGGATCATTTTGTTATTTTCTGAAGGCTTTAACACTTGTTCCGATACTGCATACAGGGCCTGATTCTGATCTCATTTATGTCAGGATAAATCTGTAGGAACTCCAATGAAGTCAAAAATTAATTTACACCAGTACAACATCAGAATTAGGCCCACTTAAAATAGCTATTCAAAAATAGCTGGATCCAAAATGTAATACAATAAACCACAGTACCCAGACCTGCTGGTTTAATTGAAGGAATTAATTATAGTGCAGTTTTTTTCATATACCTACTCTTTTGTTTCTTTTTATCATTTAATAATGTTATGTCTCAGGCTTAAAAGTCTAGAGGACATGGTGAATTAGTAAAATTAGTGCTCCATGTCTCTTTCTATGCAGGCTGAAAAGAACATCACACATTATTTGGGAAGAGGTGGCAATTTCAGATGAATGGATTATATCAGAAATGTGCCTCTAATCACCATCTTATCTTACAGTGTTATATGTAGAAACCTGAGTAAGGACACTTTCTTTTTTCAGTCCATTTTTTTTTTTAAGGAGGGGAGAATTCAGGAGAAGTTTTGATCTCCTTGTGCTGCCCTTAGCAAGAAGCTGGACTGTGCTCTTACCAATAAAGCTGAATACTTCTATAGATCTCCTACTGCTTCCATTTTTCTGCAGAAAACCCCGCTTCTGACCTAATTTTTCCTCATCCATCTTCTCTTTTCTTTCTTCCTTTTATTTCCTTCAGGGCTATCTCCCTTTCTCGTGCCCCCAAAGAATATTCCAACTCTCCACGTTCTTTTTTCTCCACTAACAGCACTGATAAGTGAGTTGGTGTCAAAACCACCTAACATCCAAAAGCCCTGGAGAGTGGACATAATTTTACCATTAAACCTCAGGGATAAAAACCTGGCTCCATTGAAGGCAGTGGCAAAATTTAGATGGCTTTCATTACAGCCAAGATTTCATCCATGGAAATTCACTGATCAGAAAACGCTAAACTGCCACTGAAATGTGGGACTTTCTGGCAGCTGTTAGCCTATCCTTTTCCTTTCCTTCCTTTACAGTTTTAGTAGTTTTTATTGGCATTGTTCAAAGATATGACCAAGATGTGCTAAAGCCACCTATTTTTGAAAGATTTCCATCCTTTAGTACAATTCTGATCTAAACGGTGTTCTCCTGTCTCCTTCGGTCAACTGTTGAATGTCTTCTGACATAGAATCATAGAATCTCAGGGTTGGAAGGGACCTCAGGAGGTCATCTAGTCCAACCCCCTGCTCAAAGCAGGACCAACCCCAACTAAATCATCCCAGCCAGGGCTTTATCAAGCTTGACCTTAAAAACCTCTAAGGAAGGAGATTCCACCACCTCCCTAGGTAACCCATTCCAGTGCTTCACCACCCTACTAGTGAAAAAGATTTTCCTAATATCCAACCTAAACCTCCCCCTCTGCAACTTGAGACCATTACTTCTTGTTCTGTCATCTTCTACCACTGACAACAGTCTAGATCCATCCTCTTTGGAACCCCCTTTCAGGCTAAACATCCTCTTTGGAACCCCCTTCTGCAGGCTAAACAATCCCAGTTCCCTCAGCCTCTCCTCATAAGTCATGTGCTCCAGCCCCCTAATCATTTGTGTTGCCCGCCGCTGGACTCTTTCCAATTTATCCTCATCCTTCTTGTAGTGTGGGGCCCAAAACTGGACACAGTACTCCAAATGAGGCCTCACCAGTGCCAACTGGAGGGGAATGATCACGTCCCTCGATCTGCTGGAAATGCCCCTACTTATACAGCCCAAAATGCGATTAGCCTTCTTGGCAACAAGGGCACACTGTTGTCTCATATTCAGCTTTTCGTCCACTGTAACCCCTAGGTCCTTTTCTGCAGAACTGCTGCCCAGCCATTCAGTCCCTAGTCTGTAACAGTGCATGGGATTCTTCCGTCCTAAGTGCAGGACTCTGCACTTGTCCTTGTTGAACCTCATCAGATTTCTTTTGGCCCAATCCTCTAATTTATCTAGGTCCCTCTGTATCCTATCCCTACCCTCCAGCGTATCAACCACTCCTCCCAGTTTAGTGTCATGTGCAAACTTGCTAAGGGTGCAGTCCACACCATCTTCCACATCGTTAATGGAGATATTGAACAAAACCAGCCCCAGCACCAACCCTTGGGGCACTCCACTTGATACCGGCTGCCAACTAGACATGGAGCCATTGATCACTACCCATTGAGCCCGACCATCTAGCCAGTTTTCTATCCACCTTACAGTCCATTCATCCAGCCCATACTTCTTTAACTTGCTGGCAAGAATACTGTGGGAGACTGTATCAAAAGCTTTGCTAAAGTCAAGAAATAGCACATCCACTGCTTTCCCCTCATCCACAGAGCCAGTTATCTCATCATAGAAGGCAATTAGGTTAGTCAGGCATGACTTGCCCTTGGTGAATCCATGCTGACTGTTCCTGATCACTTTCCTCTCCTTTAAGTGGTTCAGAATTGATTCCTCGAGGACCTGTTCCATGATTTTTCCAGGGACTGAGGTGAGACTGACTGGCCTGTAGTTCCCCGGATCTTCCTTCTTCCCTTTTTTAAAGATGGGCACTACATTAGCTTTTTTCCAGTCATCCGGGACCTCCCCCGATTGCCATGATTTTTCAAAGATAAAATGCCATTCACTGACTTCCACAATTCGACGGTCTCTACCCCGGCCTTTTCCTGCCACAGGAAGAATAGATGAGAACACCACTTGCGCCTCAAACTCCTTTATCCTTCTTCCCAGAGCCACGTAGTCTGCAGTGATATACTCAAGGTCATTCTTGGCAGTATCATTGGTGCCCACGTGGAGAAGCAGGAGGGGTAGCGATCTGAGGGCTTGATGAGTCTCGGCAGTCTCTCCATCACATCATGAATCCTAGCCCCTGGCAAGCAGCACACCTCTCAGTTTTCCCGGTCAGGGCGGCAGAGAGATGACTCAGTCCCCCTGAGGAGAGAGTCCCCGACCACCACCACCCTCCTCCTCCTCTTGGGAGTGGTGGTCATGGAACCCCCATCCCCAGGACGGTGTATCTCATGCCTTCCAATCAGCGGAGTCTCCTTCTGCTCTATTCCCTCAGATGTATCATCCACTCCACTCTCTGCACTAATACCTGTGGAGAGAACATGAAAACGGTTGCTCATCTGAATTTGTGTTTCTGGTACATGGACTTTTCTGGTACTCTTTCCTCTTCTGGAGGTCACATGCCACCAATGATCCTCGCTGGCCTTCTGTTCCCGCAGCGTAGCCTGCTCTGAATCTTCAGAACATTGTGCCTGCTGAAGCCTATCCTGACGTCTGTCCAGGAAATCTTCATTTTCTTTTATGGAACGCAGGGTTGATACTCATTTCTCCAGACCTTGAATCTTCTCTTCCAATATGGAGATCAGCTTGCACTTTGTACAGACAAAGTCGCTTCTATCCTGTGGAAGAAAGACAAACATGGTACATCCTGTGCAGGTCACAACAGCGGATCGCTCAGCATCCATAGTCTCTTCCTTCAAAGAGCTTCCTCACCTGTGGCAGAAGCTACTCAGAGAAACCTGCAAGAGGGAATCCTCAGTAGGCTCTCTCCATGCGAACTCCTTCTGTTTGCCGCTCTGCTGTTTGCTGCTCAGTTGGTTCGCAGCTGACTGCCTTTTTATAACAGTCAGGCCCACCTGGAACAAAGCACTCCCAATTCACACTGTTCAAACAAGCACATGGTCAAACTGCCCCCTCAACAGACACTCACCAACGCAGTCCCCCTAATGCAGCACTTAGCGTACCTCTGCTCAGACAGATCCCAGGCAAACTCCTTCTGTTTGCCTCTCTGCTGTTCGCTGCTCCTAAAATATCAGGGTTGGAAGGGACCTCAGGAGGTCATCTAGTCCAACCCCCTACTCAAAGCAGCACCAATCCCTAATTTTTGCCCTAGATCCCTGAATGGATCCCTCAAGGATTAAACTCACCACGCTGGGTTTAGCAAGTTGATGCTCAAACCACTGAGCTATCCCTCCCCCCTATAACATTGAAATTGTTACTCTGGTGTATGTTTGGACATTCTCTGATATATCATTCTGATTCAGTACATTTCTGGGAGAAGAAATAAATAAGACTTAGATGGGGGAGGGGATTATCCATTTCTAGGTAGCAGTTAAAGCCCTAACATGATGAATGAGAGTCTAAAAACAAGCTTTCAAAATAGGAATCTTTAAGGAAAATGATACAGACTCTTAGCAATATCATCTGGAAAAAATGAACTCTCTAATACTTCATAAAATGCTCTGTAAATTTATGTGGCCACATTTTAAGTGTAAGGGTACACTTATGAATAGTTTATAAAAGTTTAATAAATGACTAACAGGTATGCTATTAAAAGATTAATTGTTACAGAATCTAACAAATCAATAAGTTGCTTACAACCATGACTTATATCTAGAACTGGTCAGAAATCTTGACTTTTCAGTGAAAAATCAAATGCCAAAAATTATTGGGCAAAAATTGAAAACCCTTCATCTGGAAACTGAAAATTTTCATCCAGAAACTTTTTATTCAGAAATGCCGCAGCAGTTGTAGTTCAGACACATCATGCTCCATCTTCCTCTGTAGTGAGGACCCCTAGCTGCACTACACCTCCCATGTTGCACGACAATCTCCACTCTTGCTGAGCCATTAAGATGCATTATGGGAGATTTAATCTGACTGGGAGCCCAGCTCACAGAGGAGAATGGAAGGCATGAGGCACCTGAACTACAACTCTCACAAGGGACTGCAATGACTCTTAATTGAAAATTTGAGGGGAGTTGGGACAAAAAATGAAAGATTTTTGCATTTGGGGTGCTTGAGTTTTCAACTAAAAGTCTATATTTTCCACAAAAAGCAAACACTTTTTTGGCATTTTTTTAACTCAAACTCTCAATTTTCCACTAAAAACCAGTTTTGATGAACAAATTTTCAGCCAGCCCTACTTATCTTTAATACAGTCTACTGATATGCTTAGAATAATCTATAACACACACTACTCATGTCTGTTACATGTTTAGAATATTTTAATAATTTGTTATCCATTTAGCAAATATTTTTGAATGTATCTTTTAAGATAAAGTGTGACCCTTAATGTTACATAACATATTATGAACAACTGAAAACAAGATCTCATAATGGAAAGTGTTGAGCAACCCTAGCTATAGGCATCACCTCCATCCTACCTACAATAATTCAGCTTGCATCCCAGAACACTTTAGTGTTTCGTAACCAATACTGTAGGAAGGAGACAGAGAAACAGAAGTATGGGCAAGGGAGAAAAGATGTTTTCAAGTGGGATTTGAAATGAGGGAAGTTGATGAGAGGAGATGTAGGAAAACTGTTCCACATGGTATAAGCTATAAAAAAAAAAGGTCTTAGGTGTTGCATAGAGCTGGTTGGGAATATTTCAACAATTTTTTGTTGGACAATACTAATTCATTGAAATTGAAATATTTTGCAGAAATGTGTCCACTTTGATCAATTGTTTATTGAGATGGATAGAATTTCTTGTCAAAGTGAGAGAGAACACAGTCCCTGCCATTGACTAGCCAATAGCCTGGTGGTTAAAGCACTCACCCAGGATGTGGGAAACCCAGCATCAAGTCCTTGCTCTGAAGATTTGAGTCTGGGTCTCCCACATCCCAGGTGAGTCCCCTAACCACCAGACTATTAACTATTCTGACCTTTTTGTGTCTCTCTTCCAGGGAGGAGGGATTGACACAAAACCAAAATAATGTGAAACAAAAAAAAAGTCATAACCTTGACTTTTTATGAAGAATGGAATACTTGTTTTGCAGTTGGCCTAGTCTTGCATCATCACCAAATTGTGACAGGAGACAAGAAAGAAGCCACTGCTAGACCAATACAAGTGGTGAGGAAGGGAATAGAAAAAGTCACATAGAAATCCATCACAAAATGGCTTCATACAGGAAATAACTCTAGAGTAAACACAAATATATAAGTAAAATGTGAGCTCCTTCTGACAAGGGCATTTGCACTCAAAAGGCTTGTGTTGATTTAGACTCAGGTTTCTTTTTATTTTACACATTCCTTTCAAAGTAGATTGTAAAGTGAATATGCAACCTGCCTACCACCTCTTTGAAGCATAAATATTCAAGGAAGGTTTAACATTAGGTAGACTGGTCAGTTTGGAAATAATCCTGAGTGACAAGAGAAGATAGCAGAAGTAAAACATGCATTTTCAGTAGGTTAATCAGAAAGAGAGAGGAAGGGGAGAGATGTACTATGGCATTACTGGTTCCATGCATTATAGTTATAGTTATGTCAGCATTTCTAGTACTTAATCCACTTGTTTAGTGGTTTGTTTCAGTGCTGCAAAATTACAGTTACAATTCAGATCTGAAGTTCCCCAAAGTTTGGGAGTGTCCAGATTAGAGGTTATGGTTCGACCCTTTATATAGATAATGGTCAGCCATAAAGATATGAGGTGAAATCTTAGCCTTGTTGAAGTCATTGGCAAAACTCCCATTGACTTCAGTAGAGCCAAGGCTTCATCTCTGGTTTCAAATTTTACCAGATTTGGAGGTATTGATATGTTGGATTTTTGAGCATGTGCATGTTATAAAAATATCAATGTGTAATGGTTTTAGGACATATTCTGCACCCATCCCTCATGCGGAATTGTGACATTGTGCAGTGATCAGTGAGAGCTCCATGCAAAGATCAGTGATTGAATAGGCCCATGAGCATGCAAGTAGGGTTGGGTTTTTATTTTCTCCAAATTTATTTAAGTGTAAAAAGAGATATGTTAAGTGTTAGAAATTTTTTAAAAAAACCTGGAGATGATAGTCATATCTTGAAACACAAAAAAGGACTTCAACATTTCTGTAAAATGGATTATTGTTTTAGACATCCTTTCAGCATTAAGAACAGCATTGTTTCACTTGTGAAAGAGGATCCATTTCCCCATTCCTCCACAATAATCCTTACTGGATACAGTCTCCAGGCTTTTTTTGAGACTCCTCCCATTTCCCAAATGACCAGTAGGTTGCCTGCTTTGCATTAAAGTATTAATCCTTGCTAGTAAATCATGGAAATGTTGTTTGTGTGAGGGAACCATATGTTGGGTATTTTGGTGTTTGTCATAGTGTGGTATGGCAATGTAGGAAAGGTAGCAAGAAGGAGTAGCTGAGCCATTGACAGAAGAGACTCTAATGGCTAAAAAGACATTATTCTACAATTTTTTTCATTCCATAGGCCAGTATATCTATCTAGATACTTATGTCCCTCATCAATGTAGTATTTTAAGCCCAGAGAGAGAGAGAAAGAGAAACCCCCCTCACAGGGGTTATCTCTTCTACCAATACCCTAACATCCATTTTGCTTAGTTCTTAACATATTTCATACTCAGTGCAAGATTCTCATTCTATGGCTGATGCTCTCTTTCATGAAAGGTTTTCTTGTCCTTAAGGGTAACAATAGTGTGCAGGAGTATGATTGTTGCTCTCTGTCTTGGAACATAACCAATACCCTTGGTAACTTCCAGTCAAATCATTCTTGATCAGAGTCGGTGAAGAAGCCCCCCGTGAGAAATTGGGCCTCTCCAGCTCTTCACATTTTGTCAGCTTTGATTGCTCAGAGTAATCTTTTTCTGTGTCTTTCCTTGCATGCCTCCCTGACTCCCACTCAGATTCGGTTCTTGTATTGCCCTGTTTCTTCACCACCACAGGTAAAACAGCTACAATAGAGTGCTGGCCTGCAACCTCCAGAGGAACCTTGCCCTTTGGGGGCCAGATCCTTGTTTTTGTACCAAGTGTTTCACTGTTTTTGCCTTGATGCTTTACCACCGTTTTGACTTAAAGGTGACCATGATTTTGTTTGTTTTTCTTCTGCAGACTCAAGAAAGCAACACTGTATTAACTCACTACATTCAGGAGGTTTTCTTCAAAGCTATAAAGTCTAGAAACATAAAGTCAAACTTTCAAAAAGTTTAGGCATACCATAATTTGATTAACTTGTATACACAGTTACTATGTTTCTGCATGCAGATTGGGTAATTATGTATGCAGACAGCCAAGCCATCTGGGTGGAGCTAACTGCAAAATTGTGACTGGGCCAAAATAAATCTGATGAGGTTCAACAAGGACAAGTGCAGAGTCCTCCACTTAGGACGGAAGAATCCCATGCACTGCTACAGACTAGGGACCGAATGGCTGGGCATCAGTTTTGCAGAAAAAGACCTAGGGGTTACAGTGGATGAGAAGCTGGATATGAGTCAACAGTGTGCTTTTGTTGCCAAGAAGGCTAATGGCATTTTGGGTTGTATAAGTAGGGACATTGCCAGGAGATAAGGGGATGTGATTATTCCCCTCTATTTGACATTGGTGAGGCCTCATCTGGAGTACTGTGTCCAGTTTTGGGCCCCACACTACAAGGATGTAGAAAAATTTGGAAAGAGTTCAGTGGAGGGCAACACAAATGATTAGGGGGCTGGAGCACATGATTTATGAGGAGAGGCTGAGGGAACTGGGATTGTTTAGTCTGCAGAAGAGAAGAATGAGGGGGGATTTGATAGCTGCTTTCAACTATCTGAAAAGGGGTACCAAAGAGGATGGATCTGTTCTCAGTGGTAACAGATGACAAAACCAGGAGTAATGGTCTCAAGTTGCAGTGGGGGAGGTTTAAATTGGATATTAGGAAAAACTTTCACTAGAAGGGTGGTGAAGCACAGGAATAGGTGACTTAGGGAGGTGGAGGAATCTCCTTCCTTAGAGGTTTTTAAGATCAGGCTTGACAAAGCCCTGGCTGAGATGACTTAGTTGGGGATTGGTCCTGCTTTGAGCAGGGGGTTGGACTAGATGACCTCCTGAGGTCCCTTCCAACCCTATATTCTATGATTCTATGATAATTACGCATGCATTTTCCGCACACAGTCTTGCATCTAATCTCTTTAAAAACCCTGCCCTTCACTTGTTTTTCCTACTGAAAACTTACATTCTGAAGAAAATGACAACCCACCACCACCAATGGGCCACAAGCAACTAATCAATGAGTAACAAAATACAACTTAGGGTATATCTACAATGCAATTAGACACCCATGGCTAGCCCATGCCACCTGATTGAGGCTTGCAGGACTTGCATTAAGGGGCTGTTTAATTGCAATGTAGATGTTTGGGTTCAGGCTGGAGCCCAGTCTCTAGGACCCTGCAAGGTGGGAGAATTCTAGAGGTTGGGCTGCAGCCCAAGCCCAAATGTCTACACCCTAATTAAACAGCCCTTTATCCTGAGTCATCTGGCACGGGCCAGTGGCAGGGTCTAATTGCAGTGTAAACATACCCTAAGAGGCAATGCAGCTAGGAACAGAGGAAACAGCAAAGTAAGGAGGCTGTAGAAAATGTACGATCTGTGACTCATAGGTGAAAGTTGAATCCCCTTTGTGAGCATTTTCCAATAAATCTATTACTAACTAGGGCCTTCATTGGCTTTATGAAAACCACTTAGGGAATGAATAACAGGAAAAGAAATAGAAAATAACTCATTTTCCAAAGTTAGAGCTGAAGCTGCTGTAGGAGAAACACAAATTATTATTTTATTAGAATGTCAGATAGAGATAGAGTCCATGATAATAATATACTTAGCACTTACAAATAGAGTGCTCTGCATTTTCAAAATGCTGTAAAAATGGTAATTGTGGATGTGGAAATGAAAGTAAATTCATCTTCAAAGTAATACAATCTCACATCATCATATAATTCAGATGAGAAGGCACAGATTTGTCATGAAAATTTTGAATTTCAAAGTACAAGAAGTGCCAGTTCTCATCCAAGTCGATTTTTATGTTACATGTACATGTTTCTTTTACTGTGGATAATATAAACATCAGTTGGAATCCCACACACTGCCTCCTGAGTGGGTGAAACATGAAGATTAAAATCTTGTTCTAGAATATTGACAAAAAGACTGAAACGAGTCTTGGGTAATTTAAGATCTAATAAGATTCTAATACTTCTTTAACTGCTGAATTGCAGAAAATCAAGCTGAAAATGACTAAAGTGTATGATAATAGAAATTAGCCAAAATAAGGATTTATTTTGGTTATCTTTATATGCTCCGCATGTGAGTAATTTTTTTATTGACTAAGAACTACTATTCTGAAAAAAGATCTTTACATGGGCAATCTACTGATTTTTGTCATTCCAGTACAGCATATTGAATCTGTATTTTTGACTTCTGAATGTGCTTGATATTTACTAATCTTCCCACCTTACTCCCAGTTCTGTGTATTTAAAACAGATCAACAATCACCAATGGGAATATATTATACATTTTAAATCTGATGTGTGGCTGTTACTCAGAGCTTATCTATATTTTATTTGTGGATATTTACTACTCTACCAGAAAGAACTAATGTTCAGGGCACATTTGTCAAGCTTTTAAAAGTATACATGAATAAAAAAACTGGTCAATTACACACCTTAATTAGCATCCCCACAAAATCCTTACCATGCCCTCATTATGGAGATTTTCTCAGCCTCCTACCAAGCCTTATCCATCCATCACCATTCAATATATTTTTGGATACTTTTTATATTAAAAAAATCCTATGGAGAGCTGGTTGGAAAATGTCAACTTTTAATGAAAAATCAAAACCTGAAATATTTATTCCCAAACCCAAAATAATTTGATTTGGAGATGCTGCCATGATCACCTGAATTATAGTTCAGGAGCCGCATGCTCTCATTCTACACCTGAGGTCAGACTCCCTGGTTGGACTAATCTCCCATGATGAACCAGCCAGAGACTCCACCCATTAAGAGCAGCTGCAGAAGTAGCCAAAGCAGGGACCTTCAGACTTTCTTGTAATATGGACTGGATCTATTTGCACCAACTGTCTGCCTCCCAGTCTTTTCACCTCATCTTATCCATATTGAGGTTGCAGGAACAAACCATCCCGATGTGTAGAAAGAAAAGTAAATATGGCAGGCGACCAGCTTGGCTTAACAGTGAAATCCTTGCTCGTCTTAAACACAAAAAAGCAGCTTACAAGAAGTGGAAGATAGGACAAATGACCAGGGAGGAGTATAAAAATATTGCTCAGGCATGCAGGAGTGAAATTAGGGAGGCCAAATCACACTTGGAGTTGCAGCTAGCCGGAGATGTTAGGAGTAACAAGAAGGGTTTCTTCAGGTATGTTAGCAACAAGAAGAAAGTGAAGGAAAGTGTGGGCCCCTTGCTGAATGAGGGAGGGAACCTAGTGACAGATGATGTGGAGAAAGCTAGTGTACTCAATACTTTTTTTGCCTCTGTCTTCACAGACTAGGTCAGCTCCCAGACGGCTGCACTCCACAGCACGGTATGGGGAGGAGGTGACCAGCCCTCTGTGGAGAAAGAAGTAGTTCGGGACTATTTAGAAAAGCTGGACGAGCACAAGTCCATGGGGCCGGATGCACTGCATCCGAGGGTGCTAAAGGAGTTGGCCGATGTGATTGCAGAGCCATTGGCCATTATCTTTCACAAATCATGGCAATCGGGGGAGGTCCCGGATGACTGGAAAAAAGCTAATGTAGTGCCCATCTTTAAAAAAGGGAAGCAGGAAGATCCAGGGAACTACAGGCCAGTCAGTCTCACCTCAGTCCCTGGAAAAATCATGGAACAGGTCCTCAAGAAATCAATTCTGAACCACTTAAAGGAGAGGAAAGTGATCAGGAAAAGTCAGCATGGATTCACTAAGGGCAAGTCATGCCTGACTAACCTAATTGCCTTCTGTGATGAGATAACTGGCTCTGTGGATGAGGGGAAAGCAGTGGATGTGCTATTTCTTGACTTCAGCAAAGCTTTTGATACAGTCTCCCACAGTATTCTTGCCAGCAAGTTAAAGAAGTATGGGCTGGATGAATGGATGGTAAGGTGGATAGAAAACTGGCTAGATGGTTGGGCTCAACGGGTAGTGATCAATGGCTCCATGTCTAGTTGGCAGCCGGTATCAAGTGGAGTGCCCCAAGGGTCGGTGCTGGGGCCGGTTTTGTTCAATATCTTCATTAACGATCTGGAGGATGGTGTGGACTGCACCCTTAGCAAGTTTGCAAGTGACACTAAACTGGAAGGAGTGGTTGATACGCTGGAGGGTAGGGATAGGATACAGAGGGACCTAGATAAATTAGAGGATTGGGCCAAAAGAAATCTGATGAGGTTCAACAAGGACAAGTGCAGAGTCCTGCACTTAGGACGGAAGAATCCCATGCACTGCTACAGACTAGGGACCGAATGGCTGGGCAGCAGTTCTGCAGAAAAGGACCTAGGGGTTACAGTGGACGAAAAGCTGAATATGAGTCAACAGTGTGCCCTTGTTGCCAAGAAGGCTAATGGCATTTTGGGTTGTATCAGTAGGGGCATTTCCAGCAGATCGAGGGACGTGATTATTCCCCTCTATTCGGCACTGGTGAGGCCTCATCTGGAGTACTGTGTCCAGTTTTGGGCCCCACACTACAAGAAGGATGTGGATAAATTGGAAAGAGTCCAGCGGCGGGCAACACAAATGATTAGGGGGCTGGAGCACATGACTTATGAGGAGAGGCTGAGGGAACTGGGATTGTTTAGCCTGCAGAAGAGAAGAATGAGGGGAGATTTGATAGCTGCTTTCAACTACCTGAAATGGAGTTCCAAAGAGGATGGATCTAGACTATTCTCAGTGGTAGAAGATGACAGAACAAGGAGTAATGGTCTCAAGTTGCAGAGGGGGAGGTTTAGGTTGGATATTAGGAAAAACTTTTTCACTAGTAGGGTGGTGATGCACTGGAATGGGTTACCTAGGGAGGTGGTGGAATCTCCTTCCTTAGAGGTGTTTAAGGTCAGGCTTGACAAAGCCCTGGCTGGGATGATTTAGTTGGGGTTGGTCCTGCTTTGAGCAGGGGGTTGGACTAGATGACCTCCTGAGGTCCCTTCCAACCCTGAGATTCTATGATTCTATGATATTTTAAAATCCTAGAAAATTATATCATAAACTATATCCCTGCAACCAGAAGTTTATGTATGCTTATACATATGGTCCAGAAACACAAGTCAATATTTATTTTCTAGATATCAGTGTGATGTTTAACATTCTGTATTCACAGGACTGCTACGTTCAGCAGCATTTCAAGTAAAAAGCTAAACTACAGTAAACACATTGTATAGTCACTCTTCTTTGAATCTCATATTGGAATCCAGCTGTGAAAAGTATGACTGTAGGGTACCATGGAAGATTGTGTAACGGCATAGTAAGGGTGTTTTCGCTTTCTCATGGTTGTCAGGGCGTTTTTGCTTTCTCACACTCTTTTGGCGGCCGGTCACGGTCATGGCCGGCCAGCTGCACTCTGTTTTGAGCTCATTAAAAGTGGTTTTGCTTTGTATGGCCTTGAGCCAGGAGGCGGCCCCTGCTTGCCTCTGTATGAGATGTCTGTATATAATTGTATGAGCCTGGCCCCACTTTGGACTCCTTACCAGGCCCGATTTTCGGTGAGCTGGGTTCCCCGTCTCCGTGACAGCAACGCCAGGAGTCCCCGTTGCGGATGTGTCACTTTGCCTTTAATAAAGCCAATAACACACTGTGTGTGTGGGCTTTGTTCTTGCAGAGCACCCTGGGTAGGCCCGCAGCCTCCCACAAACATAACAATGACAAAACCCAAGATTCATGGCAAGTTACTTGACAAGAGAATGTAGTCAGCAGAGCACACAGCACTCCAACTGTGATAGAAAGGTAGGGCTGGAAGGGATTCCAGGAGGTCATCTAGTCCATCTGTCCACAGTGAGACAGAACCAAGAATACCTAGACCATCCTTGACAGGTGTTTGTCCAACTTGTTCTTAAAAACTATCAATAATGGGGATTCCACAACCTCTCTTGGAAGCAAATTCCAGAGCTTAGATGTCCTTATATTTAGAAAGGTTTTCCTAATATCAAACCCAAATCTCCATTTCTGTAGATTAAGCCAATTACTACTTGTCCTATCTTCAGTGGACATGTTAAACAGTCTATTACCATCTTCTTTATAACTGTCCTTACCATATTTGAAGACTGTTATCAGGTCCCCCCTCAGTCTTCTTTTCTCAAGGCTAAACATACCCAGGTTTTTAAACCTTTCCTCACAGGTCATGTTTTCTAGACCTGAAATCACTTTTGTTGTTCTCAGGACTCTCTCTTCAATTTACCAATATCTTTTTTAAAGCAGGGCACCAAAACTCGGCATAATACTCCATCTGAGGCCTCCCTAATGTCAACTACGGCAGGACAATGACCTTCTGTGTCTTATATAGGACATTCCTGTAAAAACACCCCATAATTATATTAGCTTTTTTGCAACCACATTACTTTCTTGGCTCATATTTTATCTATTATGCACTATAATCCCTTGATCCTTTGCAGTAATACTGCTGCCCAGACAGTTATTTCCCATTTTGTAGTTATGCACTTGATTTTCCTTCTTAAGTGTAGTACTTTACATTTTATTTCATCTTGGCGATTTCAGACCAATTCTCCAACTTATCAAGGTCACTTTGAATTCTAATCCTGTCCTCCAAGGTAGTTGCAACCCCTCTCAACTTGGTGTCATCCTCAAATTTTATAAGAATACCTTCCAGTCCACTATCCAAGTCATTAATGAAAATATTGAACAGTGTGTCCTTTTCCCTCTATCATCTAGTATAGAATAGTATACAAGGCTGCAATCATGGATGTGTGTGTTTGGGGGTACTTGCTGTGTGATCATTTGTTTGTTTGTTTGTGTGAAGGACCGTGTGCTGTGGCTGGCAGTTGGAAGCTGAGCTTCTACACCAGGCTTGAAACCTAGAAGCCTTAATCAGGGGGCGGGGCTAATCAGGGAGTCCAGGGCTTTAAAAAGCAGTGAGCAAGCGACCAGGGGCTGCAAACAGGGGAGTTTGAGAGGGAGTTTGGAAGGGGAGTGCGAAGGGGGCAAGCTATCCTTGCCATTCCTAACTCCTTTAACCCAAACTAGAGGCAGAGCAACCAGGGGGCTGCAGACGGGGGAGTGAGTATCTGTTGAGGGGACAGATTGGCAGTTTGACCGTGTGCTTGATTGTTTGAGTTCCTGTTTGAATAGTGTGATTTGGGAGTGCTTTGTTCCAGGCTCTTCTAAAAAGACAGTCAGTCAGCTGCAAACCAGCTGAGCAGCGAATAGCAGAGAAGGAAACAGGTGGAGTTAGCCTGGGAGTTCGCCTGGAGAGAGCCTACTGCGGCATCCCCCTTCCAGGTTTCCCTGAGTAGCTTCTGCCACAAGTGAGGAAACTCTTCGAAAGAAGGGACTATGGATGCTGAGCGATCTGCTGTCGTGACCTGCACAGGATGTGCCATGTTTGTCTTTCTTCCACAGGATAGAAGCGACTTTGTCTGTACAAAGTGCAAGCTGATCTCCATATTGGAGGAGAAGATTCAAGGTCTGGAGAAACGAGTATCAACCCTGTGTTCCATAAAAGAAAATGAGGAGTTCCTGGATAGAGATCAGGATCGGCTTCAGCGGGCACAGTGTTCTGAGGATTCAGAGCAGGCTACGCAGCGGGGACAGAAGGCCAGTGAGGATAATTGGCAGCATGTGACCTCCAGAAGAGGAAAGAGTATGAGACAAGTCCATGTACCAGAAACGCATATTCAGATGAGCAACCGTTTTCATGTTCTCTCCACAGGTACTAGTGCAGAGAGTGGAATGAATGATACATCTGAGGGAACAGAGCAGAAGGAGACTCCACTGATTGGAAGGCATGAGATGCACAGTCCTAGGGATGGGGGTTCCACGACCACCACTCCCAAGAGGAGGAGGAGGGTGGTGGTGGTCGGGGACTCTCTCCTCAGGGGGACTGAGTCATCTATCTGCCGCCCTGACCGGTAAAACCGAGAGGTGTGCTGCTTGCCAGGGGCTAGGATTTGTGATGTGATGGAGAGACTGCCGAGACTCATCAAGCCCTCAGATCGCTACCCCTTCCTGCTTCTCCACGTGGACACCAATGATACTGCCAAGAATGACCTTGAGCGTATTACTGCAGACTACATGGCTCTGGGAAGAAGGATAAAGGAGTTTGAGGCGCAAGTGGTGTTCTCGTCCATTCTCCCTGTGGCAGGAAAATGCCGGGGTAGAGACCGTCGAATCGTGGAAGTCAACGAATGGCTACACAGATGGTGTCGAAGAGAAGGGTTTGGATTCTCTGACCATGGGATGGTGTTCCAAGAAGAAGGAGTGCTAGGCAGACACGGGCTCCACCTCACGAAGAGAGGGAAGAGCATCTTTGCAAGCAGGCTGGCTAACCTAGTGAGGAGGGCTTTAAACTAGGTTCACCGGGGGAAGGAGACCAAAGCCCCGAGGTAAGTGGGGAAGTGGGATACCGGGAGGAAGCACAAGTAGGTGAGTGCAAGAGGGGAGGGCTCCTGCCCCATACTGGGACAGCAGAACAATCGGTGAGTTATCTTAAATGCCTATACACAAATGCAAGAAGCCTGGGGAACAAACAGGGAGAACTGGAAGTCCTGGCACAGTCAAGGAATTATGATGTAATTGGAATACCAGAGACTTGGTGGGATAACTCACATGATTGGAGTACTGTCATGGATGGATATAAACTGTTCAGGAAAGATAGGCAGAGCAGAAAAGGTGGGGGAGTTGCGTTGTATGTAAGAGAGCAGTATGACTGCTCAGAGCTCCAGTATGAAACTGCAGAAACACCTGAGAGTCTCTGGATTAAATTTAGAAGTGTGAGAAACAAGGGTAATGTCGTGGTGGGAGTCTGCTACAGACCACCAGACCAGGGGGATGAGGTGGACGAGGCTTTCTTCCAGCAACTAACAGAAGTTACTAGATCACAGGCCCTGGTTCTCATGGGTGACTTTAATCACCCTGACTTCTGCTGGGATAGCAATACAGCGGTGCACAGACAATCCAGGAAGTTTTTGGAAAGTGTAGGGGACAATTTCCTGGTGCAAGTGCTGGAGGAACCAACTAGGGGAAAAGCTCTTCTTGACCTGCTGCTCACAAACAGGGAAGAAATAGTAGAGGAAGCAATAGTGGATGGGAACCCGGGAGGCAGTGACCATGAGATGGTCGAGTTCAGGATCCTGACACAAGGAAGAAAGGAGAGCAGTAGAATACAGAGCCTGGACTTCTGAAAAGGAGACTTTGACTCCCTCAGGGAACTGATGGGCAAGGTCCCCTGGGAGAATAACATGAGGGGGAAAGGAGTCGAGGAAAGCTGGCTGTATTTTAAAGAATCCTTATTGAGGTTGCAGGAACAAACCATCCCGATGTGTAGAAAGAAAAGTAAATATGGTAGGCGACCAGCTTGGCTTAACAGTGAAATCCTTGCTCGTCTTAAACACAAAAAGGCAGCTTACAAGAAGTGGAAGATTGGACAAATGACCAGGGAGGAGTATATAAATATTCTTCAGGCATGCAGGAGTGAAATTAGGAAGGCCAAATCACACTTGGAGTTGCAGCTAGCCGGAGATGTTAGGAGTAACAAGAAGGGTTTCTTCAGGTATGTGAGCAACAAGAAGAAAGTGAAGGAAAGTGTGGGCCCCTTGCTGAATGAGGGAGGGAACCTAGTGACAGAGGATGTGGAGAAAGCTAGTGTACAAAATGCTTTTTTTGCCTCTGTCTTCACAGACAAGGTCAGCTCCCAGGCGGCTGCACTCCTCAGCACGGTATGGGGAGGAGGTGACCAGCCCTCTGTGGAGAAAGAAGTAGTTTGGGACTATTTAGAAAAGCTGGACGAGCACAAGTCCATGGGGCTGGATGCACTGCATCCGAGGGTGCTAAAGGAGTTGGCCGATGTGATTGCAGAGCCATTGGCCATTATCTTTCACAAATCATGGCAATCGGGGGAGGTCCCGGATGACTGGAAAAAAGCTAATGTAGTGCCCATCTTTAAAAAAGGGAAGAAGGAAGATCCGGGAAACTACAGGCCAGTCAGTCTCACCTCAGTCCCTGGAAAAATCAATGAACAGATCCTCAAGGAATCAATTCTGAACCACTTAAAGGAGGGGAAAATGATCAGGAACAGTCAGCATGGATTCACCAAGGGCAAGTCATGCCTGACTAACCTAATTGCCTTCTATGATGAGATAACTGGCTCTGTGGATGAGGGGAAAGCAGTGGATGTGCTATTTCTTGACTTTAGCAAAGCTTTTGATACAGTCTCCCACAGTATTCTTGCCAGCAAGTTAAAGAAGTATGGGCTGGATGAATGGACTGTAAGGTGGATAGAAAACTGGCTGGATGGTCGTGCTCAACGGGTAGTGATCAATGGCTCCATGTCTAGTTGGCAGCCAGTATCAAGTGGAGTGCCCCAAGGGTCGGTGCTGGGGCCGGTTTTGTTCAATATCTTCATCAACGATCTGGAAGATGGTGTGGACTGCACCCTTAGCAAGTTTGCAGATGACACTAAATTGGGAGGAGTGGTTGATACACTGGAGGGTAGAGATAGGATACAGAGGGACCTAGACAAATTAGAGGATTGGGCCAAAAGAAATCTGATGAGGTTCAACAAGGACAAGTGCAGAGGCCTGCACTTAGGACAGAAGAATCCCATGCACTGCTACAGACTAGGGACCGAATGGCTGGGCAGCAGTTCTGCAGAAAAGGACCTAGGGGTTACGGTGGACGAAAAGCTGAATATGAGTCAACAGTGTGCCCTTGTTGCCAAGAAGGCTAACGGCATTTTGGGCTGTATAAGTAGGGGCATTTCCAGCAGATCGAGGGACGTGATTATTCCCCTCTATTCGGCACTGGTGAGGCCTCATCTGGAGTACTGTGTCCAGTTTTGGGCCCCACACTACAAGAAGGATGTGGATAAATTGGAAAGAGTCCAACGGAGGGCAACAAAAATGATTAGGGGGCTGGAGCACATGACTTATGAGGAGAGGCTGAGGGAACTGGGATTGTTTAGCCTGCAGAAGAGAAGAGTGAGGGGGGATTTGATAGCTGCTTTCAACTACCTGAAAGGGGGTTCCAAAGAGGATGGATCTAGACTGTTCTCAGTGGTAGAAGATGACAGAACAAGGAGTAATGGTCTCAAGTTGCAGAGGGGGAGGTTTAGGTTGGATATTAGGAAAAACTTTTTCACTAGTAGGGTGGTGAAGCACTGGAATGGGTTACCTAGGGAGGTGGTGGAATCTCCTTCCTTAGAGGTTTTTAAGGTCAGGCTTGACAAAGCCCTGGCTGGGATGATCTAGTTGGGGTTGGTCCTGCTTTGAGCAGGGGGTTGGACTAGATGACCTCCTGAGGTCCCTTCCAACCCTGAGATTCTATGATTCTATGATTCTATGCTAGACTCTGGCAAAGCCAGACTTTTGCAAGACTTTCCAGTAAAATAATGTTATACAGAGGTTGTAAGATTAAACAAATCATGTGGGAAATTCAGGGCTATATTTTAATGTTATCATTTGCTACTATAGATTGTGATTTTAATGCTTTGTAACATGATCTGCTTTGGTTGCTAAATTAGCTCTTTCAAGGGGATTGAGTGACTTGCAAAAAACCTCACCAGTTTAGCAAATCTTGAAGGCTTAAAAATGTCATTGATATGCAAGAAATTAGTTGAGTTATCATAGCTCAACACATATATCTTATGAAGCTTATCAAATAATTTGCAACAACTGACAGAAAATAGTTTTTTATCAAAGGAGGCTTCTAGATTAAAGTAAAATTGCATAACAACTATTATTAAATATCTAGGATGTCAATGGGAATCTGGTTTTCGGGTGTATTCATATGAAATCCATTTCATTTTGGGTTCAAATTCTACTCTGCAGCTAATTAAATCTGACTTCTGAACAATACTATAAATATTAATGATGTTTTTCTAACCTATATATCTGTCAAGCCTTCCAAAGAGCTACTAGATAATTTAAAAAAATCTTTTTGATGCATTGGTTATTTTATTTCCGTGGTTGTCAACAGTTCATGATTATATAGCACAAAATTATGTTTCCCAGTACCCATACTGAAATTATATTTTCCACATACCCATGTTGATTTTAAATCTGCCAGATCACTATATTGATGGGATTATAGCAGAGCACCCAGTGACTTATGCACTGAGGTTTTATTGTGAGTTTATTATATTTCAGACACATACTCATGGAGAAATATCTACTAACCATGAATATCTTTGTGAGTCAAATAAAAATTAAACTTAACTAGAGGTTTATAAAGGTAAGTCTAAAAGGTATATTTCTTGGTTACTACAAATCCCATTTTAATTAATAGATATGCTGAATTTGACTTTATTTTTTCTCTTAATCTTTACTAGATGACATTTAACTGAAATCAGTACAATGATAGGAATGAATGGGAAATGGGGGGGGGGCTTATCTCACTCTGGTTAGACATTTTGATGATATATATATATCAGCATTTCTATCATGTAACTGGTCAAAATGACTGTAAAAATATTATTGAAGGAAGAGATGGGCCATTAATTTTAAGTAAAAGTCATATTCAAAGTAGCTAATGTATTGTTAAATTCCTTTCTCTCCACATTAACTGTATGTCTGGAAAGCTGTTGTTTACACTACTTGACACAATTTCATAAAGGCTAATTTAGTGAGGAACCCCTCTACATTTCTGCTGGGAAGTACATTTTCTGTGAGGTGAGCCTTACTTAAGAATTTACAACTGTTATCATCCAGTTTCCAGAGGGAGTTTGCCTGGGATCTGTCTGAGAGGAGGTACGCTAAGTGCTGCATTATGGGGACTGTGCTGGTGAGTAACTGAGTGTCTGTTGAGGGGACAGTTTGGCAGTTTGACCGTGTGCTTGATTGTTTGATTGCTTGTTTGAACAGTGAGAATTGGGAGCTCTTTGTTCCAGGTGGGCCTGACTGTCATAAAAAGGCAGTCAGCTGCGAACCAGCTGAGCAGAGAACAGCAGAGAGGCAAACAGAGGGAGTTTGCCTGGAGTGAGCCTACTGAGGCTTTCATCTTGCAGGTTTCTCTGAGTAGCTTCTGCCACAGGTGAGGAAGCTCTTAGAAGGAAGAGATTATGGATGCTGAGCGATCCGCTGTTGTGACCTGCACAGGATGTGCCATGTTTGTCTTTCTTCCACAGGATAGAAGCGACTTTGTCTGTACAAAGTGCAAGCTGATCTCCATATTGGAAGAGAAGATTCATGGTCTGGAGAAATGAGTATCAACCCTGCGTTCCATAAAAGAAAATGAGGAGTTCCTGGATAGACGTCAGGATAGGCTTCAGCGGGCACAATGTTCTGAAGATTCAGAGCAGGCTACGCAGTGGGGACAGAAGGCCAGTGAGGATAATTGGCAGCATGTGACCTCCAGAAGAGGAAAGAGTATGAGACAAGTCCATGTACCAGAAACACAGATTGAGATGAGCAACCATTTTCATGTTCTCTCCACAGGTACTAGTGCAGAGAGTGGAGTGGATGATAAATCTGAGGGAACAGAGCAGAAGGATACTTCACTGATTGGAAGGCATGAGATGCAATGTCCCAGGGATGAGGGTTCCATGACCACCACTCCCAAGAGGAGGAGGAGGGTGGTGGTGGCCAGGGACTCTCTCCTCAGGGGGACTGAGTCATCTATCTGCCGCCCTGACCGGGAAAACTGAGAGGTGTGCTGCTTGCCAGAGGCTAGAATTCATGATGTGATGGAGAGACTGCCGAGACTCATCAAGCCCTCAGATCGCTACCCCTTCCTGCTTCTCCATGTGGGCACAAATGATACTGCCAAGAATGACCTTGAGCGTATCACTGCAGACTACGTGGCTCTGGGAAGAAGGATAAAGGAGTCTGAGGCGCAAGTGGTGTTCTCGTCTATCCTCACTGTGGCAGGAAAAGGCCGGGGTAGAGACCGTCGAATCGTGGAAGTCAACGCATGGCTATTCAGATGGTGTCAGAGAGAAGGGTTTGGATTCTTTGACCATGGGATGGTGTTCCAAGAAGAAGGAGTGCTAGGCAGAGACGGGCTCCACCTAATGAAGAGAGGGAAGAGCATCTTTGCAAGCAGGTTGGCTAACCTCGTGAGGAGGGCTTTAAACTAGGTTCACCGGGGGAAGGAGACCAAAGCCCCGAGGTAAGTGGGGAAATGGGATACCGGGAGGAAGCACAAGTAGGTGAGTGCAAGAGGGGAGGGCTCCTGCCCCATACTGGGACAGTAGGATGATCAGTGAGTTATCTTAAATGCCTATACACAAATGCAAGAAGCCTGGGGAACAAACAGGGAGAACTGGAAGTCCTGGCACAGTCAAGGAATTATGATATAATTGGAATAACAGAGACTTGATGGGATAACTCACATGATTGGAGTACTGTCATGGATGGATATAAACTGTTCAGGAAGGATAGGCAGAGCAGAAAAGGTGGGGGAGTTGCGTTGTATGTAAGAGAGCAGTATGACAGCTCAGAGCTCCAGTATGAAACTGCAGAAACACCTGAGAGTCTCTGGATTAAATTTAGAAGTGTGAGAAACAAGGGTAATGTCGTGGTGGGAGTCTGCTACAGATCACCAGACCAGGGGGATGAGGTGAACGAGACTTTCTTCCAGCAACTAACAGAAGTTACTAGATCACAGGCCCCTGGTTCTCATGGGTGACATTAATCACCCCGATATCTGCTGGGAGAGCAATACAGCGGTGCACAGACAATCCAGGAATTTTTTGGAAAGTGTAGGGGACAATTTCCTGGTGCAAGTGCTGGAGGAACCAACTAGGGGAAAAGCTCTTCTTGACCTGCTGCTCACAAACAGGGAAGAAATAGTAGAGGAAGCAATAGTGGATGGGAACCCGGGAGGCAGTGACCATGAGATAGTCGAGTTCAGGATCCTGACACAAGGAAGAAAGGAGAGCAGTATAACAGAGACCCTGGACTTCTGAAAAGCAGACTTTGACTCCCTCAGGGAACTGATGGGCAAGGTCCCCTGGGAGAATAACATGAGGGGGAAAGGAGTCAAGGAAAGCTGGCTGTATTTTAAAGAATCCTTATTGAGGTTGCAGGAACAAACCATCCTGATGTGTGGAAAGAAAAGTAAATATGGCAGGCGACAAGCTTGGCTTAACAGTGAAATCCTTGCTCGTCTTAAACACAAAAAAGCAGCTTACAAGAAGTGGAAGATTGGACAAATGACCAGGGAAGAGTATAAAAGCATTGCTCAGGCATGCAGGAGTGAAATTAGGAAGGCCAAATCACACTTGGAGTTGCAGCTAGCCAGAGATGTTAGGAGTAACAAGAAGGGTTTCTTCAGGTATGTGAGCAACAAGAAGAAAGTCAAGGAAACCTTGCTGAATGAGGGAGGGAACCTAGTGACAGAGGATGTGGAGAAAGCTAGTGTACAAAATGCTTTTTTTGCCTCTGTCTTCACAGACAAGGTCAGCTCCCAGGCGGCTGCACTCTGCAGCACGGTATGGGGAGGAGGTGACCAGCCCTCTGTGGAGAAAGAAGTAGTTCGGGACTATTTAGAAAAGCGGGACGAGCACAAGTCCATGGGGCTGGATGCACTGCATCCGAAGGTGCTAAAGGAGTTGGCCGATGTGATTGCAGAGCCATTGGCCATTATCTTTGAAAAATCATGGCAATTGGGGGAGGTCCCGGATGACTGGAAAAAAGCTAATGTAGTGCCCATCTTTAAAAAAGGGAAGAAGGAAGATCCGGGGAACTACAGGCCAGTCAGTCTCACCTCAGTCCCTGGAAAAATCATAGAACAGGTCCTCGAGGAATCAATTCTGAACCACTTAAAGGAGGGGAAAGTGATCAGGAACAGTCAGCATGGATTCACCAAGGGCAAGTCATGCCTGACTAACGTAATTGCCTTCTATGATGAGATAACTGGCTCTGTGGATGAGGGGAAAGCAGTGGATGTGCTATTTCTTGACTTTAGCAAAGCTTTTGATACAGTCTCCCACAGTATTCTTGCCAGCAAGTTAAAGAAGTATGGGCTGGATGAATGGACAGTAAGGTGGATAGAAAACTGGCTAGATGGTTGGGCTCAACGGGTAGTGATCAATGGCTCCATGTCTAGTTGGCAGCCGGTATCAAGTGGAGTGCCCCAAGGGTCGGTGCTGGGGCCGGTTTTGTTCAATATCTTCATTAACGATCTGGAGGATGGTGTGGACTGCACCTTTAGCAAGTTTGCAGATGACACTAAACTGGGAGGAGTGGTTGATACGCTGGAGGGTAGGGATAGGATACAGAGGGACCTAGACAAATTAGAGGAATGGGCCAAAAGAAATATAATGAGGTTCAACAAGGACAAGTGCAGAGTCCTGCACTTAGGATGGAAGAATCCCATGCACTGCTACAGACTAGGGACCGAATGGCTGGGCAGCAGTTCTGCAGAAAAGGACCTAGGGGTTACAGTGGACAAAAAGCTGAATATGAGTCAACAGTGTGCCCTTGTTGCCAAGAAGGCTAACGGCATTTTGGGCTGTATAAGTAGGGGCATTTTCAGCAGATAGAGGGACGTGATCATTCCCCTCTATTCGGCACTGGTGAGGCCTCATCTGGAGTACTGTGTCCAGTTTTGGGCCCCACACTAGAAAAAGGATGTGGATAAATTGGAAAGAGTCCAGCGGAGGGCAACACAAATGATTAGGGGGCTGGAGCACATGACTTATGAGGAGAGGCTGAGGGAACTGGGATTGTTTAGTCTGCAGAAGAGAAGAATGAGGGGGGATTTGATAGCTGTTTTCAACTACCTGAAATGGAGTTCCAAAGAGGATAGATCTAGACTGTTCTCAGTGGTAGAAGATGACAGAACAAGCAGTAATGGTCTCAAGTTGCAGAGGGGAAGGTTTAGGTTGGATATTAGGAAAAACTTTTTCACTAGTAGGGTGGTGAAGCACTGGAATGGGTTACCTAGGGAGGTGGTGGAATCTCCTTCCTTAGAGGCGTTTAAGGTCAGGCTTGACAAAGCCCTGGCTGGGATGATTTAGTTGGGGTTGGTCCTGCTTTGAGCAGGGGGTTGGACTAGATGACCTCCTGAGGTCCCTTCCAACTCTGAGTTTCATGATTCTGTGATTCTATGATTCCATTGTTTTCAAGAGGAGCGGTATGAAACCATTACATTTTTGAATGCCTGAACTCTGTGAACACAAACTCAGTGACCTTTATTTTCCTTGACTACAAACAGTTGATGAAGTAATTTTCACCACCCAAACTATGCTGTCTGTATAAGTGGGGTATTTGCTTAGATGAAAAGCATCTTTTACTTTCAAACTGATTACCTTTAACATAGAGGAGCAAAAGCCACAAACTCTATTCTAAACTTTTTGTTCATCTTTCCAAAACGTGGCTGTTCACCATTTTTACAGACATCTTTTTCCCTGCTGTTTATCAGATTAATATTAAGTTTCAATTAGAAAACAGAAAGTAACACACAATTTAGAGAGAAACTGTCAGAACTGGTGAGCCCAAAATATTATTCCGCCACTCCCTAATATGCTCTCCTACAAAAATATTAGTAGCCTTGCCACCAAATTACTGCCTAGTATAGGAAAAACTATGAACCCTGCAAAATCAGGACTGCTATAGGACCCTTAATATTACAGTGAGATGCAGAAAAGTAGCACAGACATTGAGGTGAGACATTCAAAATCTAACCGCATTGACATATGACTTTCAAAAGCAATCAACATTGATATTATTCTGGACCCATTAGAAGTCAACAGTAAAATTCCTGTTGCCTTTTGTGCATGCAGAGTTAGGCCAATGATGAGCACTCTGAAAAATCCCACTCTAAAGACTCAAATTCGTGGCTGGGTTTTTGTTCCAGCCACATCTTCTATTGTAGCCCTCATTTCAATGCTGCCAATAGTGTTTTCCATACTAGCCATGCATAGAATCATAGAATCTCAGGGTTGGAAGGGACCTCGGGAGGTCATCTAGTCCAGCCCCCTGCTCAAAGCAGGACCAACCCCAACTAGATCATCCCAGCCAGGGCTTTGTCAAGCCTGACCTTAAAAACCTCTAAGGAAGGAGATTCCACCACCTCCCTAGGTAACCCATTCCAGTGCTTCACCACCCTACTAGTGAAAAAGTTTTTCCTAATATCCAACCTAAACCTCCCCCTCTGCAACTTGAGACCATTACTCCTTGTTCTGTCATCTTCTACCACTGAAAACAGTCTAGATCCATCCTCTTTGGAACCCCCTTTCAGGTAGTTGAAAGCAGCTATCAAATCTCCCCTCATTCTTCTCTTCTGCAGACTAAACAATCCCAGTTCCCTCAGCCTCTCCTCATAAGTCATGTGCTGCAGCCCCCTAATCATTTGTGTTGCCCTCCACTGGACTCTTTCCAGTTTATCCACATCCTTCTTGTAGTGTGGGGCCCAAAACTGGACACAGTACTCCAGATGAGGCCTCACCAGTGCCGAATAGAGGGGAATAATCACGTCCCTCGATCTGCTGGAAATGCCCCTACTTATACAACCCAAAATGCCGTTAGCCTTCTTGGCAACAAGGGCACACTGTTGACTCATATTCAGCATTTCGTCCACTGTAACCCCTAGGTCCTTTTCTGCAGAACTGCTGCCCAGCCATTCGGTCCCTAGTCTGTAGCAGTGCATGGGATTCTTCCGTCCTAAGTGCAGGACTCTGCACTTGTCCTTGTTGAACCTCATCAGATTTCATTTGGCCCAATCCTCTAATTTGTCTAGGTCCCTCTGTATCCTATCCCTACCCTCCAGCATATCAACCACTCCTCCCAGTTTAGTGTCATCTGCAAACTTGCTAAGGGTGCAGTCCACACCATCCTCCAGATCGTTGATGAAGATATTGAACAAAACCGGCCCCAGCACCGACCCTTGGGGCACTCCACTTGATACCGGCTGCCAACTAGACATGGAGCCATTGATCACTACCCGTTGAGCGCGACCATCTAGCCAGTTTTCTATCCACCTTACCGTCCATTCATCCATCCATGTTAATAGTAGTGCTGGTTCTTGGGAATGGAATCAGATGGACCAGTGTGGGGCTTCTACCCTGGGAACACTTGACACACTGTCCCAGACAGCCAGTTGAGGGCCTCAACCCAAGCCTATCCATGGCTGTTAATTAGTTGCCCATACAAACCCTGTTACAGGATAAAAAAACATCCAATGATATTGCAAGATGCCATGTCATAATAGTTTCTTCCCCTATCTTTATTGAGCAGAAATGAAACTGTCATAATGAACATGTGTCTCCAATGATTACTTTTACTGGCCCACAATCCTGTAAACATTTAAACACAGGAATAGGTAGTTGTTTGCAGGATCTGGTCTGTTATGACTACTCCTGATTAAGATCTCTGCTTTATTATTCAAATAGTTGAATAAACTAAACATATAATTTCTGTGGGAAGAGAAATGACCCCAATGATCAGGATTTTATGTGTTTTAATGATCAGCTGAAGGCATGGAGATTACCAGACCTGTATCTTTATCTTCTGTCTTTCAAATGCACCCACTGTAAAACGGTTCAACTGCACTGACTCTGAGTGACAGTCATGTACAGTACAGTACGAAATCTGGCCCAGTATTTCAGTTTATAAATTGCATAAAGTGCACTAACTAAAAAGTGGTAACTTACATTTATACTGATATATCCATTATGTTATACTTAGTTTAGTCTGGCAGCTACTATATGTATATATTGTTATACGATGAGCTATGTGACAAAATTCAATAGGTATGATTCTGATCTGACTTTCACTGATGTAAATCCATTGATTTCAGTAGATTTAGTCCAGGTTTCAATCCCATGTGATAAATCAAAATAAGGACCTGTAATTCTAATTTGCCATGAACATTATATGGAAGAAAATGGCCACTTTATCTGAAAAAAAAGAGCACGTTTTTTAATAATGACTGAAGTACAGTAACAGAATATAAGAGCCTTTGTATTTTCAGAGTTTACTGGTATTTTGTTTCTTACAATGTAATTTATGTAGATAGGTAATTAAATTGTCAAATCTGTGAGCAAATAGGCACAATGGATGTAAAACCTGGATTGTATAACAACTGCTATAAGTTTACTGTCAAACTGTGCTAATCAAGCCTAGCATTTGGAAATTACTTTTGCCTTTAAACTCTCCCAGCTATTCAGATGAAGTAAAAATAGAATTTAAATTGGTCAGATTGCCCTTCTAGTTCCCTTTATTGTGTTTTACGCTTGTATAGACTTGAGAGAAGGAGAACTTTAAATTAAAGCTATAATGGTAAACTTCATACTCTGACCGACTGACAGCATTCTTTCTTTCCAGGTCTGATATGGCGCTGTTATATGGCCTAATGTGATTCCCATTAAAGTAAATTAAAAGACTCCCATTAACTTCAATGGACTTTGGATCAGGCCACTGCTGCATAATAGCATGATTCTTGCCATCATGATTATATGCTCTTGCAGTGATCCAAAACTCATTTATATACCATGAAAAGCCTGGCAAGCCAATCCATGTATACATCCATCGCTTTTTGGGATGCAACCCAGACCAGTGAGAAATTGTGTCACCACTTGTCCTGTAACCCTGAGTGCCTTGAAATGCTCTACAGCTTTAAGTGCCTGCTGGATGCTCCCAGCCAGCATACAAGCATGCACTGAGTATCTGTATGTTAAGCAGCCCTGGTTCAACAACCCTGACTCCAGCAGCCTGCTTCTTACACCACAGTCACACTCTGGTCTCCACCAGCCTTGGTTATGACTAACCAAGTGACACCAACACATCGCAGTCCCAAATTTCCCCAAAACAGTCTACCCTCAAATGTTCAGCCCTCTCCTGGAACATTCAGAGAAGTAATAAGGTCTGTTGGTCCTTCAAAGAGACAAAAGTACAGCAGCTTGTTGCTTTAACTGGAGTTAACAATCACTTCAATTCAAACATTATTATGTATCAAAAGTAAAACAAGTGTATTAACAAAAAGAGGATTTTAAGTGAGTTCAAATATAAGGGATAAAGTCAGAAATGGCTACAAGCAAATAAAGGTGAAAACATTTTCTAGTGACTAAGGCTTTAACCAAACTACAATCTTGGTTCAAGGTGAGACACTTACCACACTTTGCAAGATGCTTGACCACGCCCTTGGTCAGGATCTCCCACAAAGTCCAAAGTGCTCAGTTCCTTTGTCTTAGATGAAAGATAACTTGAGGTTCTTTGCCACTCTCATTTATAGTCCAGTGAACCTTTGAAATGTATTCTTCTGAAGTTTATTGTTCATGCTGAGTAAAGGAGCCATGAGGTCTGCAAGATGAGGCTCTCTGCTGGTTCCTCCCCTGTTGGTAGTTGCTGCTATTATGCAAATTATATATTCAGATACAAATGAATAGCGCATTGAATTTGCACCACACTTGTTAACCCTCTTTAATTTATCTGGAGAAAACCTGTTTATCAACTCCCCCTAACATGCCAGGTTTAAACACCATTTAATCACAGACTTTAAAGTGTAATATTAATGAGTATACATAATTTCACATGCAGAATTGTTACATATATTTTACAATGTTATTAATGTAATTAAACCATGATTTGAGGACTTAACCCATGATTTGAGGACTTAAACCATGATTTGAGGACTTCAATAACTGTGACATAGGTGAAAGGATTATTCCAGAAGTGGGTGGGTGAGATTCTGTGGCCTGCATTGTGCAGGAGGTCAGACTAGATGATCATAATGACCTTAAAGTCTATGAGTCTATTGACCAGTGTGCTATTAGTTTTCAAATTATACCTCATAAGGCATATTTTGTACAGTAGTGTGTAGGGTCTTGAATACAGGGGTGTCTAGAGTCACAATGACTTAAGCAATGAGGAGTCTGGTGGCACCTTAAAGACTAACAGATTTATTTGGGCATAAGCTTTCAGGGGTAAAAAAACCCCACTTCTTCAGATGCATGGAGTGAAAATTACAAATACGGGCAAAAATATACTGTCACATGAAGAGAAAGGAGTTACCTTACAAGTGGAGAACCATTGTTGACAACGCCAATTCAGTCAGGGTGGATGTGGTCCACTCCCAATAATTGATGAGGAGCTGTCAATATCAAGAGAGGGAAGCACGGGACCAAATCTACACAGACACACCCCTAGAGCCCCGACCAGGGGTATTCTATCTGCTACCCAAGATCCATAAACCTGGAAATCCTGGACGTCCCATCATCTCAAGCACTGGCACTCTTACAGCAGGATTATCTAGCTACTTGGACTCTCTCCTCAGACGCTATGCTAATAGCACTCCTAGCTATCTTTGAGACACCACCAACTTCCTGAGGAAACTACAATGTATTGGTGATCTTCCTGAAAACACCATCCTGGCCACCATGGATGTAGAAGCTCTTTACACCAATATTCCACACGAGGATGGAGTACAAGCTGTCAGGAACAGTATTCCTGATGAGGCCAACACACACCTGGTGGCTGAGCATTGTGACTTTGTCCTCACCCACAACCATTTCAGATTTGGGGACAACTTATACCTTGAAGTCAGCAGCACTGCTATGGGTAGCCGCATGCCCCCAAAGTATGCCAACATTGTTATGGTTGACTTAGAACAATGCTTCCTCAGCTCTCACCCACTAGCACCCTTCCTCTGCTTGCACTACATTGATGACATCTTCATCATATGGACCCACGGGAAGGAGGCCCTTGAAGAATTCCACCTGGATTTCAACAATTTCCACCCCACCATCAACCTCAGCCTGAACCAGTCCACACAAGAGATCCACTTCCTGGATACTACAGTGCAAATAAGTGATGGTCACATAACCACGACCCTATACTGGAAACCTACTGACCACTATACTTACCTACATGCCTTCATCTTCCATCCAGGACACATCACATGATCCATTGTTTACAGCCAAGCCCTAAGATACAACCGCATGTGCTCCAATCCCACAGACAGAGACAAACACCTACAAGATCTTTATCAAGCATTCTTAAAACTACAATACCCACCTGGGGAAGTGAGGAAACAGATTGACAGAGTGAAACGGGTACCCGGAAGTCATCTACTACAGGACAGGCCCAACAAGGAAAATAACAGAACACCACTGGCCATCATGTACAGCCCCCAGCTAAAACCTCTCCAGCACATCATCAACAATCTACAACCTATCCTGGAAAATGATCCCTCTCTCTCACAGACCTTGGGAGGCAGGCCAGTCCTCACTTACAGACAGCACCCCAACCTGAAGCAAATACTCACCAGCAACTACAAACCACACCACAGAAACACTGCATGCATCTCAAGAAGTGGGTATTCACCCATGAAAGCTTATGCTCCAATATGTCCGTTAGTCTATAAGGTGCCACAGGACTCTTTGTCGCTTCTATAGATCCAGACTAACACGGCTGCCCCTCTGATACACCACAGAAACACTAATCCAGGAACCAATTCCTGTAACAAACCCCGTTGCCTATTCTGTCCCCATATCTACTCTGGCGACACCATCATAGGACCCAACCACATCAGCCACACTTTCAGGGGCTCATTCACATGCACATCTACTAATATGATATATGCCATCATGTGCCAGCAATGTCCCTCTGCCATGTACATTGACCAAACCGAACAGTCTCTACGTTAAAGAATAAATGGACACAAATCAGACATCAGGAATGGTAACATACAAAAGCCAGTAGGAGAACACTTCAATCTCCCTGGACATTCAATAACAGATTTAAAACTAGCCATCCTTCAACAAAAAAATGTCTAAAACAGACTTCAAAGAGAAACTGCAGAGCAATTCATTTGCAAACTTAACACCATTAATTTGGGCTTGAATAGGGACTGGGAGTGCCTGGCTCACTACAAAAGCAAATTTCCCTCTCTTGGTATTGACACCTCCTCATCAATTATTGGGAGTGGACCACATCCACCCTGATTAAATTGGCCTTCAACATTGGTTCTCCACTTGTAAGGTAACTCCCTTCTCTTCATGTGCCAATATATATTTTTGCCTCTATCTGTTATTTTCACTCCATCCATCTGAAGAAGTTTTTTTTTTAACCCATGAAAGCTCATGCCCAAATAAATCTGTTAGTTTTTAAGGTGCCACTGGACTCCTCTTTTTTTGTGTGGATACAGACTAACATAGCTATCCCTCAGATTCTTAACAACTTATATGGAGATATGACTATCTCATAGAACTAGAAGGACCTTGGAGATCATTGAGTCCAATCCGCTGCCTTCACTAGGCAGGACCAAGTACTGTTTCCTGACAGATTTTTCACTCCAGATCCCTAAATGGCCCCCTCAAGGATTGAACTCACAACCCTGGGTTTAGCAGGCTAATGCTCAAACCACTGAGCTATCCCTTAAGCTGAACTGCTAAAAAGTTATTTATTTATTCAAAAAATATCAAAGCATTTGTATTACAGTATATCTAGAGATCCCAGCTGAGTCAAATGGTGCCAGCTGCTATACACTATACGTAGCGGGAGGCAGCCCCTGACCTGGAGAGCTTATGATCTAAACAGACAAGACAAAGTGTGCAGAACACAGCTAGATGAGGTGACTTGCCCAGAGTTGCACAGCAGGTCAGTGGCAGAGATAGGTCTCCTGACTTCCAGTGCAGTGCCCAAGCCAGTAGACCATGCTCCCTTTTTAAAATGGCAACAGATTAAACTAACTAACAAGTATTTGAAAGGTAACTTGTCATAACTTTGGGAATAAGGTGCAGTTTGTCTCAAATATTAGAGGGGTAGCCGTGTTAGTCTGTATCCACAAAAAACAATGAGGAGTTCAGAGGCACCTTAAAGACTAACAGATTTATTTGGGCATAAACTTTTGTGGGTAAAAAACCCACTTCTTCAGATTTCTTAATTTCCACCCCACCATCAACCTCAGCCTGGACCAGTCAACACAAGAGATCCACTTCCTGGACACTATAGTGCAAATAAGTGATGGTCACATAAACACCACCCTATACCAGAAACCTGCTGACCGCTATACTTACCTACATGCCTCTAGCTTCCTCCAGGACACATCACGCGATCCATTGTCTACAGCCAAGCCCTAAGATACAATCGAATCTGCTCCAATCATTTGTAATGTTCACTCCATGCATCTGAAGAAGCCACCCGGCTCCTCGTTGTTTTTGTCTCAAATGTTTGGTTAATATCACATTAGCTGCAAAATAATGAATAATAGCAGGATTTTTGATAGACTGTCAGCCTACCATACTGCTGCATCTATTTTCACTATTAATCAGATTCCAGAACTTGCTCCTGGGAAAGGTACATTCCTCCTATTTTTAGATATATTGTCAGTAATTTCTCTAATACATTTTCTGTCAGATATGATGCTAATTTAGGCAAATAAGGTTCACTTTCCAGGTTATATCAAGAGCAAAATTCTCTTTGATCAATATTCTTTTTCTAGGTATTTTATTCTTGCCTTCATCAGCCAGATTTGCTCTGAAATAAAAACAAACTTCCTGCAATATACTACATTTTGGCATAGTTGGTATATATCCTACCCCTTGTGGTCTTCAGAAAAAAAAGTCATGAATTAAAACTTACCTGGTTATGGCACTGACAGCTGGTGTTTCTGCTGTCTATGAATTATTTAGCGATTGCTACATTTACAATACAAAAGAACTGCAGAGACCTGCATAATGACAAACAAAGCAGCAAATCTGACCTTGTTATGTGGAATAAGTAAAGGTAAGTCTTCAGGAATCAAAAACACAGATAAAATACTTTACACTGTTGGCAGAAGCTAATGTCTATAGTAAACTACGTTCTTCTTGCAGTGCTCACAAAAAAACATGTATTTAATCACATCCACAAATTTATACCTTCCACATTCTTCAGGGAAACCAGCAGCTACCAAAATGTTAGCCTAGTGTGGATAGCACTTCCCCATCCATGGGTGTTACCTGTTTAAAATAGTTATAAATCATTGGAGTCTCCTCCCAGTCCCATGGGTTGCTTGACCAACTATTCAACGGGGAGCCAGACAGAACACAGCAGCGATGTGCTCTGTAAAGCCTTTGCTGCTGAGAAGATGTACATCTCTGTTCTGAACCAACTGGAGCTTTTTTTTAAGGCCCATGGTTTCATACTGAGCTAGTGAGATGTACAGTAATCAAGCCTGGAGGTCACAAATGTGTGGGTCAGGTTAAATCCAACCCAACAAGAGAGGATGAAGTCTTCCCAGGCAGACAGAGAGGGCATTTTTTGTGCTTAAACCCAGAATCAGTGAGCAATCCCAGTGAACACTGAAGCTGAGGGCTATTTTAACAATCTGAGGTTAGATGCCCTCCATGGAAGATGATATTGTGGGGGTGAGTTCTTCAAGATGCTCCCCCACTCCTGCAATGGCATCACCTCTGTCTTCCCAAGACTCAGATTCACCCAGCTGCTCTCCATCCATCCATCTCTGCCAAACCATTGGGGTTTAAAGGCATCATTGTGGTGTAAACAAAGATAACATTGTCCACTTCATTCAGTGTGAGAATGGGAACTAGGAACAGGGATAACTCAACCTTCAAAGATTAGAAACTTGGCTCCATTTCAGAAAAGCATCCAATCTTCAAAGATGAGCTGGAAATCTCAACAGATCAAGCATGCATGAAGTTTCCGTCTCGTACAGCTTTAGTGCCACTGAACATTTCAAAGTACCTCAAAAAGTTCCTGATCAGATTTGGTTCTTAAACTATGCAAATGGTAGACTTGGGGTCATGGGGTCTTATTTAATCTGAACCAGGGCCGGTGCAAGGAAGTTTCGCGCTGAGCTCCCGGCTGAGCCGCGGAGCTGGGAGGGCTGGAGGCAGCCGCAGCCAGGCACCCCCCGTCTCCCGACGTCCTCATTATGCTAAGGGTGTTCTAGTTTTTGTTGTTGCCCACATCATTCTCATGTTCTTGTTTTACTGTTGTCTCTCTTTGTGATAAGAGTACTTTTCACTTAGAGACCCCTCTATATGAGCATCCTAATATGCTTTACAGATATGAATTAATTAAGGCTGACAACACTTCTGAGGGACAGATAAGGGTTATTATAAGGGTTATTATTCCATTTTACAGATGGGTAAACTGAAGCACAGATGACTAGATCCTTCTCCCATTGAAATCAGTGACAAAACTACCACTGGATGTTGGATGGGGGCAGAAGCCTCACCCAGAGAGCAGGAAGAAGGGAGAGCCCAAGAGAGTTCCACCTGTGAGAACAGGGAGGGGACGGGCATGTTGGGCCTGTGGGCAACAGGGGTACCTGTAGAGGGAGTGCCCAGACATGAGTTGTAGAGTTAAGGCTAGCTCAGGGAAAGGGGCTGAGCAGAGGAAGGGCAATGGGTGTCCCATGGCCAAGGAGAGGCAAAAAGTTTGCTTTCAGGGCCATATAAAAAGGCAGTGCCTCCTTAGGAGAAAGCAGGATAGGAAAGGGTGCCCAGGAACCAGGCAAGGTCATATACCATCAAGAGGAATGTGGCAGTGATGACTGTAGACCTGGCAAAGAGCCACCTACCACACCCAGCAGGGGGTGGTAGGGAGGTGGTGAATAAGATGACTGGGATAGAGAGGACCGAGACAGACAAGGGAACCCACACTGAAGCAGAACAGGCTGTGGTAGGAACCCGTGGAGGAGAGGGTGCTGGGGGATTCAGTGGACCAGGTAAAAGAACTGCTGGAGAAACGCAGTTGCTGAGAAGGCCCTGCAAATAGTGGAGAGGAACTTAAGAGTTCCAGAGGAACAAGGCCTGGTATGCTATAGAGGAGAAGGACAATGTGTTTCCTACTGAAAGGTGTGGCGCAAGAGAGGGGTGACCTGCGAGCCCAGCTGAGGCAGCCAGAAGATAGGAGACATCCTTACCCCTGAGGGTTGCAGGCTTGAGGGGGAGGGTGCCTGAGGGGGCATTGGCCCCACTGCCCTGTAAGGGGTTAATAGAGCCCTAGGGAGGCTATGCAAAAAGCAGCCAATAGGAGAGAGGCTCTGAAGAGCAACCAGTCAGGGCCCAGCAGGCCCATATAGGAAGAGCTGAAGGGCAGAGCTGGGTAAGTTACTCCTGGGAGTTCAAAAAGAGAGGACAGGGTGACTTGCAGGTGAAAGGAAGCTAGCATCCTGGACAGAGCAGTGCTGGGGAGCAAGAGGGAGCTTCTAGCTGGCTGCTAGGACTCGTGTGCTGAGGCCCTGAGGTAAGGGGAAAGAAGGTGCTGGAGATGTGGGGAAGTAGTTCAGGGAAATGTACTGAGAAGTTAAAGAGGATGCCATCTACAGGGTCCCTGGGCCAAGACCCAGAGTAGTGGGTGGGTCTGGGTCCCCTCCCACTTGCTGCTGGGGAAGTGGCTAGACAGTTGACTGCAGGGCCCCTGGAAGGGGGAGCACATACTGTGACATGGCCGGAGGGCTGTCATGAAGAGAACGCTGTGGTCCTTGGAGTGATGTGGGTCCAAGAGCAGATGTGATGATGGGCAAGGCACCATTGGGAGAGGGCATATTGAGCTGTGGAGCTAATCCCCAAGATAGCCAGCAGGATGGTGAGTGGAGCCCTGTCACAGACCTTTTCAAATTTAGGCCCTGATCTTGCAGACACCTACACAGATGTGGGATGTTACATACATACATAACCTCATTGAGCTTGTATGCATAGCATTAGTCATGTGTACATGTCTGAAGGATCATGGCCTTGAATTGGAATATCAATAATCTTTGGTCAACAAATCATGCATGAAGCATTCTAATTGACATGGTAATCACTACTAGAGTGGGAAGATCCATGGTCTATAACTTTTATGGCTATTACTAGGGTAACTTTGGACCTAGTTTGAGTGAGAGTGAAGGAGATGCATTATTAAGCTTTGTTAATTTTCCCTAAAGACAAATGGTTTGATAAGAAAAAATAATACATATTTTTAGTAATAGGAATTGCTTCCTTTTTTTTACCTTCCAAGATGTTTGTTATACATTCTGCTTAATAAATTATTGTAATTGAGTCATTCTGATGAACCAATGCAATATGGAAAATGTGCCACATTATTAGGGGTGAGGAATCTCATTAGTAAAATGATTGCAGTGCTAATCCTTCCATGCCTGTTTCAAGTAACTTCTTGTGTAGTGCTTCTATTGTCTGTTCTAATTTTCATTTAAGCCAGTATGATGCACATTAGATATGCTGACAGGAAATAGGAAATCACTTGAAGATGATGACAAGGCAGAAAAAAATTAGAGCCTTCAAGTGCTAGATTTCATTCCTAATACATTTTCATAGGAAAAACATCTGAACAGCAGTATTTTTCAGTGAGAGATTATTCCAGTAGTATGTGACCTAGTGCCACATTTAACAAGAAAACTGTACCCATTTCTGAATGTTACTTTTTTTCGGAAAATGATTCCCATTGTCATTTGGGACATGTTTTTTCCTTAATTAAAAAAAGACTGGAATCAGCAGTGAAGCAACAACAGAAATTGAAACACAACTAGAAGAAAATTAAAAACAGCTAACCAGAAATGTTTTTTTAATTAACTGTTAGTTGGAGGTTTGTGAATTGAGGTGGGAAAGGCATTTGAATTAATAGGCGAGAAAGGCAAAATGAGTCAGGTTTTTCCTTTGATTGATAATGTAATTTAGCAAGATTCAGGGCATGTGTACTGTCTAAACAGCCCAGCCTTCATGGACACTTTGAAGGAAGAACCTCCCTTGTGCACAGCTACAACAAACAGAACATTGTTTCCAAGCTGAGTTACTTTATTGATCAATATTATCTAATCAAGCTACCAGTATGGTTTTCTTTGGGGGCGGGAAGAGTGCAGGGATTTCCTGGAGCTGTGTATGAATGAACACAATAAATTGCAGAACTATTGCAGTATTTGGCACCTGAATATCAGATACTTGGGCAAAAACCAGAGAGAGATTAAGAGAACCAAACGGTGTTCCAGATGTTTAGGCATTTAAGGATGTTTCTAGCTGGCAGCTTCCAGAAATATGTGCAAACCCCACTGTCTTTACAGCAGCAAAACAACAGAGTTGACCATGTAAGAAAGGTGTTTATAACGGAGATTCGAAATATGAATTCTGCTAACACTAGCACACTTATGTTTCTGGGTTTAAAAACAAAACACAAAACATTTTGTGAAAAATGGAAAATTTCAATCATGTCAACTTAGTTTTTTCTAAATTGTTTTGGGGGGTTTTGGTGCTGGTTGATTGTTTCTTTAAAAAAATGTCCCCTTTTTCAATTTAAAATGTTTTGCGTGAGAGAAATGCTGACCAGCTCTAAAAATACTGCAGGTTATAATACAGTATGGTTATTTCAAGGCTTAATTCATTAATATTTACATGGCATCCGAGACACTTGAATGGAAGCTGATATAGAAAGGTTAAATGCTTGGTTGAGTTCCCTTCACTAATTATATAGGATAAAAATTGTAAAGACACTTTTGAGGCCATTTTAAAATATTTCTCTTTTTTCCACCACCCCTTCCCACAGTTTCTGTTGAAACTAAACCGGAAATTAAATGTCTTCCTGTTAAGAAAGTCACTTCAGCTTGCCAACTCTAGGTTAGGCATTTGCCTTAATTTTTCAGTTAAAGGTTTCCCCAAGTCCCTAACTGTTACTAGGCTAATGCAATCAGTCTTTCCACTTTGTAATATGTTGTTCATTAAGCAAAATCTTTTCTTCCTGGTGCACTTTCTTCCCATCCTATTGCGAATTTATCTCCATAAATGGTTCTGTTGGGTCCCAAGTGCCCTCCTGGTGCAAAACAAAAATCCTGACTGAAATTCATTATAAATATATTGGTGATCTTAGACTGTCTTGATGTTGAAGAATGTTTTTTATTTCTTCAATATTTTACCTGAGCTCATTTCTTGAAAATAAAGCAATAATTACCACTAATATACAGTACTAAGTAAAATCTGTTTATAGGAATTTCTGTGGGAGATTTTACATTTATTGATATTTTTACAGACTTTAAAGAGACATTATCAATAAATTGACATTATGACACAAACAAAAATTTCTAAACTGTGTCAGTGCCTGAGAGGAAGAAAAATCGTCTTTCTTTTTTCTATTCTCCTCCACTACCCACACACGCATGTACACACACACACACACACAGATGAACAAAATCAAAGCTTTATGTTTTATTTGTTTGTGCTGAAGTAACTGGATCGGAAACTCAGTCCCATATTTCCCCACTGGTACAAAGCAGCTGGGAAGACAGTATAACAGAGTACTTGGCGATTCCCCTTGTGTATAGGAATCCCCAGATGACAAAGAGTCAGGGATGTCAGAGAAGACAAGGCTTGAAGTGCCACTGCACTTCAACAATCCTTGGCTACCAGAATGACCCCTTGGGAACCAATATAGCCAGGCACATCTAGGAGCATTCCTGAGGCTGCTTTAAATACCATTTGGGCCTGAACTAGCCCCTGCTAGACACAAGATTTGGGAGGCAGCCACCTAGGCCCCTGTCCACCAGCTGCACCAGGCAACAACACATGTATTAATAGCACTTAAATTATATTAATGAATCTAAGCATAGGTAAAGACATTGCTTCCCATATTAATCTGTAGTATGAACAGTTAAATATTTCAGGTGGATACAGCTATATTCTGTGGCAGTACAGCCCTCAGATTTTTTATTGAAAGAAGCAGAATAAAGCCCAACCTGTACCTACCAAACAAACCATATTAATAAAATAAATCAATCATTCAGAATGGAAATGTAAAAGTGAAAACTTGGTGAAGAGCAAGCTGATTAGATCCAGACTATGACCCTTTCTCTGAATGCTGGATCAGATTAAGTAGATCTAAAATATGTATGAATTCCTGCCTAAAAGAATGTATAAAATATGCACAGCAATACTGAAATCAGAATGAAACAAAATATGACTCTTGCGCCTCAGGCCACCTGGTGTGTAGGCAGAGTGTGCTCATCCTTCAAGGAGGAGTCAGGCTATCAAACAAAAGCCAGCGAATTGTCGAACAGTGATATGACCCACTGGTGAGTATGTCTTACAGGTCCCCCAATCCATGACAGTATATGCTTGTATAATCCCCTGCTATAGCTCAAGCTGCAATAACTTGGGTTTTTATCACTAGTGGTCCCTGATTCAATCACTGATGTGTCAGCCAAGATGGGAGCTGTCACAATAGCACGTTGGATGCTCTGAAAAAGGGTGTTTATACGCTCTGAATGAAGACTGGTCCAATCTTCACGCAGTCAGATGGTGCCCATAAGAAAGGGTTAGAATTAGGGAATATTGTGGGGTATATCTCCAGGGCTTCACTAGTACCCTCCAAACATGGATCATGGGGGCATGATCTGGCCCAATATTTCCTGAGAACCAAAAGTAATCAAAGTCATTTGGTAAAAATTTCAAAAGCACCTAAACCACTTACAGCCCCTTGAAAGTCCATTTTGAAAATGAACTTAAGATCACCGTCACTTAAAGCACTTTTGAAATTTTACCCTTTATTCGATTCCTAACCACACAAAAAGTGAAATCCTGACCTCATTTAAGTCAACAGCAAAACTCCAATGGGGCAATGTGTTGACTCTACCTGACATATTCATGTGCTCAGTTACCACTGGGAAGGGTATAGTATTAAAAACCTAGTGAGAGAGATGACCAAGGTAATAAACCAGTAACAGCCAACATAAATTAAACAAAATGTAGAATACATTTGACATAGAAACATATTTCTCCTAATGATAAGTATAACTGAATTCTAGTTTATGTATGTCAATAAGTAAGTGCTGATCCATAACACAGATAACTCCCTACAGTCCCCATCTCCTTAAATGTAAAGCTGTGTGAAACAAGTGGCCCAGAAGTGTAGGTTACGGCAAGGCAAGGAAATGGTGATTCATAATATATAACTATCTAAAAAAGAGGAACTACAAGCCTTCACTCATTCCCTGTATGAGGCAGCCAGAGCCTGGAGCTAACAAACTAGAACTAAAAAGGTATCAAACAAACCTGAGAAAACAATAGTGTTTTAGGGAAATGTTGAATGAAATAAATGTTTTGCATCAGAATACAACTGAGGGAAAAATAATTAGGAATTAATATTAAATGAAGGCACTCCTTATGTCCAAGAGAAAGCGAGGAAAGCCTAAAGCTAGTTAAATCTAAATGGAGCAAATGAAAGATAAACCAGTTTTTAGTTCATTTCAGTTTCACTGAGAAATAGTCCTAAAAGGTAAAAAGCCAACACTGTTTTCAAGCAACACGGAAGAGCAAAGAAAATGGTAACATTATGAAACAAAATGTTGGTAATAATAAACTAGGAGTTGGGAAGTTTCATCCACATCCAAAGGGAGAATGAGTCTTATATCCTCATGCTTACATCTGTGTGACTCCACTGGCTTCAGTGGAGTTACTCTTGATTTTCAGTGGCATAGATAAGAGAAGAATTGCACACAATGTCCGTAAAAGAAACAGAGACAATAAAAAGAGTTCCGATAAATACAACAGCCAGCCACTGATCAATGAGGTCAATGAGAACTGTGGGGAAGTGGTCTCAGATGTTGTTGTTTGTAAAGACTTTTTGCCTCCCTGTTTAGCTTTAGGGTTTTTCCTGTGAATGTGAAAACAGAAAAGCGTCCATGTAGTTGCAAAAGAGGCACCTGCAAACCCTGTTGGGCAAAAGGGCAGTGATGTTTTCTTGCAGGGAGGTGGTATCATTCCCAGACTGGCTGAAGAAAGAGGTGGGAGATGCAAAATAGCTTCATCCTTTTAACCAGTTTGGGTTTGGTTGGTCCAGTGGAAGATGCCCTTTAGAAAACTCACCATTGAGTTTTCTTGGGTTATATTAAACTTTGCTTTAATTGTCCAATTGTCTATCAATAAGGCCAAGGGGGCAACTTATTGTTGAGCTTTCAACCTTAATTCTGCACTTCTTGACATTTATGTGCTTGATTACATTTTAATTGTAATGTTAAATTAATCATTAATTCGATTTTTTTTAAAGAGAAATTCCTATGAGCCTTGTAATTCCTATAATATGGAATCTAATTATTCTTCAGTGAAGGCCACCAGAAATTTGAATGATGCTATTGGGCAACTGATGGGTGGATACAATACCACTTAGTCGTCATTGTTATTAATAGTTATGGTAAAGTTCAGTGAGTAGGTTTTATTTCTGAGATTGTAGATTTTAGTGGCATTTTGCAAAGCTGTCTAAGGGCAAGATTATAGGTTCATTTATTTTAAGGCCAGAAGAGAGCATTGTGATAGAAGCAAAGTGACAGGTCCAAGATCACACAATAGGCCAATGGCAGAACCAGGGATAGAACCCCAAAATCCAGACTCCCAGTATGAGACACTAGCTCCAGACCAAACCACCTCTCTAAAACAAGGCAGACATGTCCTTCCTGAGCTCAAAGTACTGTCCTTTTGGTTAACAGCCAAATGCAATGATTCATTGCTCCATAGTCACCCCTTACTGGGGATGCTCCCTTATTCCTCTGGATGATTTACTGGTAGCAGTATGGAGGAGGTAGAGCAACTTCCGTGAGGCCACTACTCCTCCACCCTTCCCACCACCAGCACAGTTCTGTGCAGCTGAGCCAGCATGGAGACAGATAAGGGAACTGCATCAAGAGTAGGGCTGGCACAGATTACCACCACATGGAACGGAGGGTAACCAGCAGCAGACAAATTCATGGTGTGTCCATGATTTCCTTACTCGTATTCTAGCACTTAATCTTTGTTTAGCGACTTTTGTATTAAAAGAAATGGAGCACAAAATTACACACCCGCTGAACAGTTGATTAAACACTATTTGATTTCTGGGCGTCATTTGACTATTTAGTTCAATTCATCCCCATTAAGAAGAATTGATGCTATTAAGTAACAATTATGACTGTGCACTGTTATTAGGCTAAACGATTTTCCTAGAAGATGTCCCAATAAAGCAGCCATCACAGGATCTTATATTCTTCTTAAATAGAGTAGAAAGTAATACTTTACATATATGTAGCACTTTTTATCCAATGAACTGCAGTGACATCTGGGAGGAAGAGCAGCAGCCAATGTTTTACAACCAATGCTTGGACATGGGGAAACTTTGTCCAGTGACTTCAGGGCAAATATCCACACAGGACAGACACAGCTACAAGATTTAAGATCTGTTAAACTGGGCTGCTTGCTATAGGCATTTTTTTATCTGCCCTATGTTTGAAGGCTTCAACCAACCAGACTTTTGAAACTCTCTATTCACAGACATTAGATATTGATAACCTGAACATAAGTACGTCCATACTGGGTCAAACCAATGGGAAAACTAGCCCAGTATTCTGTCTTCTGACAGTGGCCAATGCCAGGTGCTTCAGAATGAATGTACAGAACAGGTAATCATCAAATGATCCATCCCCTGTAGCCCATTCACAGCTTCTGGCAAACAGAGACTAGGGACACCATCCCTGTCCAGACTGGCTAATAGCCATTGATGGACCTATCCTACATAAACTTATCTAGTTCTTTTTGGAACCCTTTATTTTTCTAATAGTTTATGTTTAACAAAGTACTGAACTATATTTGCTGGTTGTTTTTTTTTTCCCGTCTCTGCTGCTGCCCGATTGCGTATTTCCGGTTCCAAATTACGTGTATGGTTGACTGGTCAGTTCATAACTTTGGTGTTCATAGCTCTGAGGTTCTACTGCATATCTTTTATTGAGATGAGCAACCACATCTGTACGCAGAATTCAAAATGTGGGTGTACCATGGATTTATATAGAGGCAACATGATATTTTCTCTCTTATTAACTATCCCTTTCCTACTGATTCCCAACTTTCTGTTAGCTTTTTTAACTGTTGCTGCACATTGAGTGCATGCTTTAAAAAAAACTATCCACAATGACTCAAAGATCTTTTTCTTGAGTGGTAACAGCTAATTTAGTCTCCATCATAAGCCACTAAGCCATCTTCTCCAGCAGCATCAAAACTCAGGATCTGTATTGTGTGACAAAGTTCTTCCTCTACCTCGGTGAGTCCTGCGCTTATTGGCGGATTTTGATCGCCTCAGAGATCTTCCCCTCTGGTAGAACCCACAGTCAAATTCCTCCTGTGTCTGATCAGGAGTTGGGAGGTTTGTGGGGGGAACCTGGGCCCGCCCTCTACTCCGGGTTCCAGCCCAGGGCCCTGTGGATTGCAGTTGTCTATAGGGTTTCCTGTAACAGCTGCGTGACAGCTACAACTCCCTGGGCTACTTCCCCACGGCCTCCTCCCAACACCTTCTTTATGCTCACTGCAGGACCTTCCTTCTGATGGTCTGCTGATGCTTGTACTCCTCAGGCCTTCAACTCTTCTCCCTCTCAACTCCTTGTGTGCCTCTTGCTCCCAGCTCCTCGCACGCAACACCACAAACTAAAGTGAGCTCCTTTTTAAACCCAGGTGCCCTGATTAGCCTGCCTGTCTTAATTGATTCTAGCAGGTTCTTCTTAATTGGCTCCAGGTGTCCTAATTAGCCTGCCTGCCTTAAATTGGTTCCAGAAAGTTCCTGCTTGTTCTAGTGCAGCCCCTGCTCTGGTCACTCAGGGAACAGAAAACTATTCATCCAATGGCCAGTATATTTGCCTTCTATCAGACTTCTGTATCCCACTTGTCTGGGTCTGTCACATATCCCTCCCCCCTGCTCAACAGCAAGGGTTTGGGCAGCTTGGGACGCCCGACAGTGGACACGTGACAAGCCATCAGCATTGCCATGGCTGCTCCCTGCTCTGTGTTGCACACGGAACTGGAAAGGTTGGAGGGATAAGAACCACCTGGTCACCCATGTGTTCTTCTTGTCCGCTGCATCCATTGAAGGGGGGCATGGTCGGTCACGAGGATAAATCTGCGCCTGAGCAGGTAGTAGCGCAACGTTTCCATTGCCCATTTTATGGCGAGGCACTCTCTCTCCACCACGGCATATTTTTGTTCCCTCGGAAGGAGTTTCCTACTGAGGTAGAGAATTGGATGTTCCTCCTCCCCGACCATCTGTGATAGAACGGCCCCTAACCCTACTTCCGATCCATCTGTCTGTAGAATAAATTCCTTGGTGAAATCTGGGGATATCAGTACGGGATTACTGCAGAGGGCAGTCCATAGGTCTGTGAACGCTCTCTCTGCTCCATCAGACCATCTCACCAGATCAGGTCCACGGGCTTTCACTAGGTCTGTCAGGGGGCTTGCCCTTGTGGCAAAGTGGGGGATAAATCGTTGGTAATACCCCACCACCCCTAGGAATGCCCGGACTTGTTTCTTGCGACTTGGTCGGGGCCAATTTTGGATGGCCTCTAACTTGTTCAGTTGGGGTCTTACGAGACCTTTCCCCACAATGTAGCCAAGATATTTGGCCTCTGTAAACCCTACAGCACACTTGGCAGGGTTTGCTGTAAGGCCAGCTCGCCTGAAAGTATCGAGGACTGCTTCCACCTTCTCTAGGTGGGTTTCCCAGTCTGGGGTATGAATGACCACATCGTCCAGGTAGGCAGCAGCATAATGATTATGGGGGCATAATAGCTTGTCCATGAGGCGCTGGAAGGTACCTGGGGCCCCATGTAGTCCAAAAGGGAGGACAGTATATTGGAAAAGACCCTCTGGTGTAGAGAACGCAGTCTTTTCCTTTGCGTCTTTGGCAAGGGGAATTTGCCAGTACCCCTTTGTCAAGTCTAGGGTAGTCAAGTACCGGGCATTGCCCAGACGGTTCACTAGTTCATCTATGCGAGGTATGGGGTACGCGTCAAACTGGGATACCTCGTTTAGTCGCCGGAAGTCATTGAAAAATCTTGTGGTGCCATCAGGTTTGGGCACCAGCATGATTGGGCTGGACCACTGACTGTGGGATTCTTCGATGATCCCCAACTCCAGCATTTTTGTTTACTTCTGCTTTTATTTCTTCCCTTTTGGCTGCTGGCACCCTGTAGGGCCTCATAGTTACTCTGGCCCCAGGGTTTGTGACGATGCGGTGATATGTCTCGGTTGTTCGACCCGGTTTTGTCGAAAACACATCTTGGTTCCGGAAGATCATCTCAGACACCTCATTCTTCTGGTCTGGTGTTAAATCGGGAGACACTCTCACCTGTTTGGGAGGTTTATTTTCCTGGGGTAGGTCTTTTCGGACAGCTGTGCATGCCTCTTGCGCATGCCAAGGTTTCAGAAGGTTGACGTGATAAATCTGTTCTTGTTTCCAGCGTCCTGGCTGCTGCACCTTGTAGGTTACTTCTCCCACAGGTTCAATCACCTCATAGGGCCCCTGCCATTGGGCCAGAAGCTTGCTTTCTGCTGTGGGTACCAACACCATCACCCGATCCCCTGGTTGGAACTGTCGGACTTTTGCCTGGCGATTGTAATGGCTTCGCTGGGCCTCCTGTGCCTTTTCTAAATGTTCCCGTACAATAGGGGTAACCCGGGCTATCCGGTCTCGCATCTGCAATATATGTTCTATTATATTTCTCCCCTCACTGGGTTCCTCCTCCCAGATCTCATTGGCAATATCTAGTATGCCCCGGGGCTGGCGCCCATATAGTAACTCGAAGGGGGAAAACCCAGTTGAGGCCTGAGGTACCTCCCGGATAGCAAACATAAGGTAAGGTAGTAGGGTGTCCCAGTCCTTCCCGTCCCGACTTACCACCTTCCTTATCATAGCCTTGAGGGTTCGGTTAAACCTTTCTACCAGCCCATCAGTCTGGGGGTGATAGACTGAAGTTCTCAGGGCATGTATGTGTAGCAGCATGCAGAGGTCCTTCATTAGCTTCGACATAAATGGAGTTCCTTGGTCTGTTAATATCTCCTTCGGTAGCCCCACTCGGGCAAAGATCCCCACCAGCTCTTTGGCTATTGTTTTAGAGGCAGTGTTCCGCAGGGGGACGGCTTCTGGGTAGCGAGTAGCATAGTCCAAAACAACCAGTATATATTGATGGCCTTGAGCCGTCTTCTCCAGGGGTCCCACTAGGTCCATGGCTATTCGCTCGAAGGGGACTTCTATGATGGGAAGGGGTACTAAAGGTGCCCTCAAATGGGGACGGGGACTGTGCAGCTGACACTCTGGACAGGACGCACAGTACCTCCGCACTTCTTCATGTACTCCGGGCCAGAAGAATCGTCGTAGAACCCTTTCCAGGGTCTTCTCTACCCCCAAATGCCGCCCAAAAAGATGACTGTGGGCAAGACTTAATACAGCGTTCTGGTGTTTTTGAGGTACTAGGATCTGCTGTACCTTCTGCCCCTGTACTGGTGCAACCCGGTATAAGAGATCCTTCTTCATTATGAAGTAGGGTCCTGGTCCCTGGATTTTCCCTTCCACGGGAACCCCATCTATTTCAGTCACCTCTTTCCTAATGTTGTCGTATCTTGGGTCTTCAGCCTGGTCCCGTCCAAAATTTCCTCTCCTGGGGCTAATCTGCCCAAGATCTAGGGGGCCAGTCTCTGTTGCCGCTGCTGGTTCAGAGGCGTTAGGGTGGGGGTCAGACTCGGGTGCTTCTCCCTCTTGGGTGGCCTCTTGTTCAGCTGCACGGGTCCGCCTCCCCATGAGAGCTACCCTTTGTGTCAGTATTCGGGTTCCCAAGGACTTAGCTACCCTTCTTTCCCTTTTCGTCTTTCTACCTTGTCTGGGAGTGGAGAACAAATCTGGGGATATTTCAGAGAAGATTGGGGGTTGACAGTCTACTGTGGATGCCTCACTAATTTCAGGTTTTCCTTCTTTCTCCAATCCCCCTACTGGGAGTAAGTCTCCAAACCCTGGGAAGTCTCTCCCTATGAGCACTGGGTATGGGAGTTTAGGGACTACACCTGCTGCTACCTCAGTAGTGTTTCCTTGGATTTCGATTTTTACTGGGATGGTGGGGTAGTAACTAACTGCCCCATGGACACAGATTATCCCTGTACGTTTAGCCTGCAGCAGCTGACTACGCTTCACGAGCCTCCCTGAGATGAGCATGATAGCACTCCCTGAATCAACCAGTGCTGTGGTCTCTACCCCATTTAGTTTCACTGGTCTGGTGTACATATGTGGGGTTAGTGAGACCCCCACAAGGTGGATTAGGGAGCATGGGTCTGCCCAATTTCCCAGGTTATACTGCATAGGCTCCTCGGCATTGGGACACTGTGCAGCTATGTGTCCCCACTCTCCGCAGGCGTTCCCCGGTCTCTTGGTTTGGGCAGTCTAACATCACGATCTTCTTCCCCCTCAGTGCTGCGACTCTTTATGGCCTCTGGTGGGCCTTCAGCCCCTCTCTTTTTCCACCTGGGCTCTCCTGGTGGCCCAGTCACTCGAGCTCTTGGGTTTGGTGCTAGTTTAACTCGGGGTTCCGCTTCCTTAACTGGTCGAGTCAGCTCCCTTGCCGTCCTTTGCCTCTCTACCAGTGCAACAATCTCGTCATAGGTGGAGGGTTCATTCTGGCTTACCCATCTGTGAAGGTCTGGTGGTAGTCCCCTCATGTATTGGTCAATGACCAGAACCTCTAGTATCTCTTCTGGACCCCGGGACTCAGTTCACAACCACTTCCGTGCGAGATGGATGAGGTCATACAATTGGGACCACGGGGTTTTGTCTTCCTGGTACTCCACTCGTGATACCACTGGGCCTGCACTGCGGTCGTTACCCCAGATCTGGCCAGGATCTCTGCTTTCAGCTGTGGGTAGTGTGCTGCAGCCTCTTCAGGCAGATCATAGTAGGCCTTCTGGGCCTCCCCGCACAGGAATGGGGCGAGGATGCCAGACCACTGATCTCGAGGCCAGGCCTCCCGTAGGGCTGTCCTCTCAAAGGCCAGGAGATATGCCTCTATGTCATCCTTCCCTGTCATTTTCTGCAGGCAATCGCTGGCCCGTATCTTCTGCGTCCCATCATGGCCATGGTTCATCTCCCTAAGGGCCTTCACTTGGTTTACTAATTCCCGCAACATAGTACAGTCTTGAGCTGCCTGGTCCATCAACAGGCAATTGGTCTCCTGCTGCAGCCGCACTGCCTCCTGTTGGGCAGCTGCCTGGACACGGGTAGCCTCCTGTTGGGCAGCTGTGGCTTGTATCAGTGCCCGCACTACGTCTTCCATTGTGGTGAAAAAAAATAAACCCGCTCCCTTTTTTTTTCTTTTTTGTTTTGTTTTGTTTTTTTAAACACCCCTCTTCTTCCACCGTGCTGTGCACACCACAATCCCACCCTTGACACCAGTTGTGACAAAGTTCTTCCTCTACCTCGGTGAGTCCTGCGCTTATTGGCGGATTTTGATCGCCTCAGAGATCTTCCCCTCTGGTAGAACCCACAGTCAAATTCCTCCTGTGTCTGATCAGGAGTTGGGAGGTTTGTGGGGGGAACCCGGGCCCGCCCTCTACTCCGGGTTCCAGCCCAGGGCCCTGTGGATTGCAGTTGTCTATAGGGTTTCCTGTAACAGCTGCGTGACAGCTACAACTCCCTGGGCTACTTCCCCACGGCCTCCTCCCAACACCTTCTTTATGCTCACTGCAGGACCTTCCTCCTGATGGTCTGCTGATGCTTGTACTCCTCAGGCCTTCAACTCTTCTCCCTCTCAACTCCTTGTGTGCCTCTTGCTCCCAGCTCCTCGCACGCAACACCACAAACTAAAGTGAGCTCCTTTTTAAACCCAGGTGCCCTGATTAGCCTGCCTGTCTTAATTGATTCTAGCAGGTTCTTCTTAATTGGCTCCAGGTGTCCTAATTAGCCTGCCTGCCTTAAATTGGTTCCAGAAAGTTCCTGCTTGTTCTAGTGCAGCCCCTGCTCTGGTCACTCAGGGAACAGAAAACTATTCATCCAATGGCCAGTATATTTGCCTTCTATCAGACTTCTGTATCCCACTTGTCTGGGTCTGTCACAATTGCTAGAGGGAAGGGAATAACTGGAACCATCTGAAAGGATGTACACACTATGATCTGTGGCGTTGGGTGTGCTCATCGCCTGCCAACTTGGCAGGCTCCCAAATGCTTCCTAATGAGGAGGGATCCTTCACAGAAAACTCCACTAAGTGAACTCTGAGAAGATCTCTGGGCCCATCATCCCCTCTAGTATGGGTGTTGCCATGGAAGATAATGAACTGACCCAAGGTCACTTTCAAAATTGGTATTGCCTAGTGACCAACAGATACAATACATACTCACATGTCTCTCTGTCACACATCTCAAGTAATCCAGGTATCAGATAGCACTGGCTGCTATCTAATACACCAGCAGCGTTCCAGTTATTTATTCAAATTATTCTTTAATTTGAATTACAATTGAATTTTTTACATGACCAAGATTAACCAGGTCTGACTTTAAAGAACTGAACATTCATATTAAGTCAGGCCGGCCTGACTAAAATAATTGAATTGAGTATTCTTATTAAGTTTTCTGGATGCTTGTTCTCATGAGTTCAAACAGTGGTAACTTAGTATGCAACAGTCTCTCTCTTGAGCAGCAAAAAGAATCAGTCTTTTGTCAGGATCCAGCCTCAGCAGTGCATTAATTTTCCCCTCATAAACTGCCTCATCTCAAAATTTTCAGCTTGATTTATGACTGCCTACTAGAGCTGGAAACTACTTGTATGTTAGAGGTAAAGAACGAACAATAACAAATACCTATAAAATTTGTCACATATTATGTTCACAATAGGGCTTAATTGAGAATAGAAAAGAAAAATTGAAAACAGCATTCAGAAAAAAGCAAACATGCACACTCATCCTTAAAACTGTTAGCCAATATGCATGACATAACACCACCAATAACTTTTGGTAAATGGGAAAATGATATATATGTTCCCAATAGAGCAAATAAAGTATTGGAATAAGCTTGTTTATATAAATCTGGCTTGCAAAATCATCACACAAAATTATTAGGTTTATTAAATCTGCTTGCTCAGCTTTACCATGATGGCTGATGGTAAAGAACAAAACTAATGGTATCTTAGTCATCCATTGAGACAAAAATTACTCATCCTTGGCAAGCTGGTGAGTAGAAACTGTCAAGGCTGAAATAAATAAATATTGTCTGTGTATATAGATGACATGGGTGTTTAGATAGATATGAGATCAGGCTCTGCCACCAAGTTTGGATACAAATCAGAACTTCCTCATAATTTTGGGTGTATTTATATCCAGGGTTTTAGGGGCCATTGAACCCAGGCCATAAGTAAAAAGCAGAGACAACAAATGAAAAAACAGACAGGAGTCAAGGACAAAGGGGAAAACTCAGGGAACCAGAAGAGGACACAGAGCAGAGAACATTTAACAATGCCCACAGATACCCAAAGGCATCTAAGAAGTCAGTGGAATCTGCCCAGAGGAACTGTGCCCAGTGACATGGTCAAACAAGGGACTGGTAATAGGCCCTTGAGTCGCAGAGTACCCCCAGTCCAGCATCCGTCTCCTTGGATAATGGATGGCCATCTTGGCCAGTGCCAGGAGGAAGTAGCTGAGTGGGTCCCATCATTTTGTGAAGCTATGGTCTGCATAGATCAGGTGGTGCAAGGAAAAGTACAGCCAGAACCTCAGTAAGAGTTTCTGGAGGAGCTGGAAGAGGGGATGCAACCTGGCCCATCCTACATACATGTGTGAAACACCACAGGGAAAATGAAAGAAGGATGAAAGGCGGGCAGAAGTTGGTTTCTATTTTCAGTTGGAATGTGTTGGAGGACTCCATAGAGGGAAATCTGCAAGCCCTGGCCCTGAAAGAAAGGTGAACATACAAAGGTTGTGGAGCCTGGGAAGATGGAGAAATCGTAGAGCCTGATAAGACTATACCTACATATTTAGCCCAGGACAGGGTTGTGGGAATGACTGCTGCTGATAGGCTGAGGTAGGAAGTGCCCAGGGAGGTAGCAGGGGTTGGTCTGAATAGATAGTCCTGGCCTGTTCACTACAGAGTCCTTGGGCTGTGGGCTGGAACCCAGAGGAGAGGGAGGGCCTGGGTTTCTCTACCAGCTATCAGGGACGTGGTGTGAAGCCCCTAATAGAAGGGATGATGACTTTGAAGGGTTTGAGACAAGAAAACATAAACACTAGGGGCCGGAGACCTGATGCAAGGACATGGGACGCTGTTAGCCTGGATGGAATGGGACTATAAATAAACTGGCTGGAGGGAGAAAAGGTAGACCACTGCAGGGCCAGAGCAGCTGTCAAAAAGGGGTGCCTGTTCTGCAACACCCAGCTATGATGGGGGTGCCAAGCATGAATCTACTCTTCTGGACAAAGCACCAACTCTCCATCTCTGGGGTTAGTAGTCATAAAACAATTGCAGAAAACAGTACTTTATTTGGCTGTGCGTATTAACCTCACCCTCTAGTTTAAGGAAATATTTTGGTTTTGCAGGCAATATTTTACTTCTACTCTTGGAAATGTATCAGAGGGGTAGCCGAGTTAGAAGAAGTGGGTATTCTCCCATGAAAGCTTATGCTTCAATACCTCTGTTAGTCTATAAGGTGCCACAGGACTCTTGGAAATGGTAATATAGAAATAATATTCATGCATATATGAACTTTTACTGACATTGACTACTATTAAAAATAGCTTAGGCAGCAGTGACAAAACTAGATTCACCACACCTCAATGAGACATTGGCTTCAGGTAAAGCCATAGGTTAAAACTTTATTAATTATTATTATTATTAAGATAAAATAGCTTCACAAAATGGAGATTTATCTTCTCTAACAGTTCAAATTAAGATCTACAGCAAAGCATATAATTATCCTATACATGAGTGGAATCAGAAATTCAAACAGATGCCATTGTATCTACAGATATATTATTTCCACAGCATACAATTTTCAGATCAGCCACATCAATGGTATAACTGGGTTATGGATGCAGAGGGTAATTTTTATTTACCTACTTTTAACTCACCAAAGATCTATAATTTCCTCTTGCTTCAGTAAATATTTTTCTCTCAGAACCTGCATCACTTCAGAGGAATGATGTTGTAGTTCAACTTTGTTTTTTAATGAACAATTAAAGGTTGTGCATCTCCAGGAGGATAAAAATGTATTCGTTTTGTAAATTAATTTTAATCATAGATGTATTGTTTTTGAACTGTGCTGGATCAGCAGCTCTGGAGATTGAAATCTTTTATTGACTAATAGAAAAGCTATATTTCCAACCCCAGTCATTCATTAGGCCTCAGAAAATCATAAAATTGGTCTAAAAATCACAAAAATATTTTTGAAAAAATAATTTTGGGGTTTTTTTTGCCTTCTAACTTCTCACCCAGTAGGGTGCTCTTGGGTCATGTTTGTAAGCTTTTCTTCTAAACCAGTGGTTCTCAAACTTATTTGAACACGCTCCCCTTCTTTATGTCTGTAGTAGTTTAGCCCACCCTGCCACACAAGTACATATACAATAAAAAAAATCAACATGCAACTCTCACTAAATATTAAAAACAGAGCCATTTAAGTATATAGTAATGTAACATTTTAAATGAGGTACTGTGTAAGGGCATTGCCATCCTTACTTCTCTGCTGCTGCTAGCAGGGGCACAGTCTTCAGAGCTGGGTGGCCAGAGAGTGGCAGCTACTGGCCGGGTACCAAGCTCTGAAGGCAGTGCCATCAGCAGCAGCAGCAGCACAGAAGTAAGGTTGGCATGGCATTGACTATTCATTGCTGTGGGTACAATGTGTGCAGTAATTTTTTTCCCCAAAAGCTTCTCACACACCCGGAATACATTCTGTTCCCCTCACATTTCACTTCCATGCTCATTCAGTTCTTGATGTCTCTGCTGAGTCTGCCAACATGGGATTCCACTGATGCCATTTGTAGTTTTGGTGAGGTGGACATGTGTACGTTGAGAGCTAGACTGAGACCATTAAACTTACAAAGGCCCCAAAACAACCTATGTTAGCAAAAGTAGCCAAAAAAGAGACAAATGTGGAGTTGAGCAGGTGTGTGAGACTCATAAGCCTAGATCTTCAAAGGCATCCAATTCACAATCAAATCAATTTCAAGTGAAACTCCCACGAAGTCAAGCATCAAAATACATTTGAGTATCTAGGCCACAGCTCCTTGGTAATCTATACTGGGAGAATTTACCTATGATTAACTTCATATAAGGTTATTTTTGTAGGGTTGTCCTAATGTTTTCATGCTGACAATAGGCATGTGTTGGGACCATACATTTATGATATTGAGGTTTACATTCTAAGCGGTGTGGTGCTATTTGTGATAGAGCCACTTCTGAATGAATATGTTCATAGAATCATAGAATAGCAGATTTGGGAGGGACCTTAGGAGGTCATCTAGTCCAACCCGCTGCTCAAAGCAGGACCAATCCCCATTTTTTGCCCCAGATTCCTAAATGGCCCCCTCAAGGATTGAACTCACAACCCTAGGTTTAGCAGGCCAATGCTCAAACCACTAAGCTATCCCTCCCTGTTGTGGAAAAGTTCGCTATTGCTTCAAATATGCTGTTGGATTTTCAGCCATGTGTACCTCAGTGAAGGAGCCACTGAAGAGCTGACAGAAATGCAGGAGGTAAGCAAAATTGCTATAGAAAGCTCTACTCAATAAAGCATGCAGCACCATTTATTTTCACTTTTACTCCCAAGCCAGGTGCTTCTCTGTACTGGTATCCTTCAGATTGCAGTCTCACATAGTAATATAATATACAGAGATATGCCTATCTCATAGAACTGGAAGGACCTTGAAAGGTCACTGAGTCTACAGTCCCCTGCCTTCACTAGCAGAACCAAGTACACTGTCCCCTGACAATTTTTGCCCCAGATCCCTAAATGGCCCTCTCAAGGATTGAACTCATAAACTCTGGGTTTAGCAGGCCAATGCTCAAACCACTGAGCTATACCTCCCCTGTTAGTAGTCATTTCCAGTAGCCTCTTCTTCTGTACCCATATTGTCTGTCTTCATGTCTGTGGACTTACATTACCTCTGTCCTTGACATAATATACATCTTTCACAGCAGAGTTGATTGCTGTAGTAATTGTCATTTGGTGGATCTCTAAACTCAGTACAGTAAAGTCTTTTTAAAATATAATTTAGCTAAATATCATCTTTTCCTGATATAAAATATTCCTGTTCCCTGGGGCCAAGCTCACTGATTGTTTATTACATTGTAAATGAATGGTTTTGATAGAATAAGGTGCAGGATAATATGGAGGAAGTTTGAAGGACCTATTCCCCCTGGTTTTGTTTGTGTGTGTAAGGAGAGAATCTGATCCATATGTATGATCACTAGCTTTCCCTAAAGCCCTATAATATCTAGTCACAACAGGATTCAATGGGGAAAGATAAAGATAAAGATAAGATACTCTGTCAGAATATATCACAAGTACAGTACAGCCCCTATCTAAGGATACATCTATACTGCAATAAATAAATAACAAAAGTATGGTATCTCATCTTCAAACCTGGCTCATGATACAGGGCTAAAACTGCAATGTAGATGTTCTTGCTTGGGCGGGAGCCTGGGCTCTGAGACCCATTCACCTACCAGGTTTCAGACCTTGGGCTCCACCCTGAACAGGAACATTAACACTGCTATTTTTAGCCCTGTAGCCCGAGCCCCGAGAGTCTGAATCAGTCGATCCGATTCTGAGACTCGTTGCTGCTGGTATTTTTTTGGCAGTGTAGACATACCCTAAGTCTCTTGTGCATGCTAACATTGGGTGAAATCCTACAGTCTTCCCTCAATATTTACAGTGAAGTCAATAGCAGTTTTACTTGGATAAGACTTCAGGAGTCAGCCAATGTTGAACATATCTTTTTATTATAGCAGAGTGATTGTTCTGCTACTGTTAAGGTTAAGAACAGCTTTCTGTTGAAAGCTTGATTCCTCTAAAATCTGCACGGTTACTCTGATTGACTTGAAGTTCGATTCCCCATGGTGGTATGCGGTTCAGTTAGTGGCTCTAATTTGGGACCATTTCACCATGGGGCTCTCAAGACAGTCCCTGGGAGTGAACAGTTTCTTAAAGTTAATAGCTTCTGGCAATCTCTTTGTGCTCACAGATACAGATCAAGCAGGGCTCAGATCATCACACCATGGTTTCAGATGCTCAAGGGTTACCCCACTTGAGTGCATGACACACAGCAACACTGCAGGGGAAATTAAATTAAAATGTTATTTCAAAAAGAGTTTGCTTCTCCAGTTAGATGCTTGAGAATGCTTGTGTGCTGAATGGATTCTACTGAGCATGTGCAGACAGAGAGGCTAACTATCTGGAAACTTACCTTTCCACCACAGGAACTGGCTAGCTCTGAGGCTACATTGTGGTCATTAAATGTGAGCTGCAACTAGGGTGACCAGACAGCATACGTGAAAAATCGGGGTGGGGGGTAATAGGAGCCTATATAAGAAAAAGACCCAAAAATCGGGACTGTCCCTATAAAATCGGGACATCTGGTCATAGTAGCAACCCAAGCCCTGTGTGTTCCAATTGATGGCAGAAATTCAAAGTAAATAAAGCAGGCCTATTGCTCCAATCTGCCTCTGCTAAAGGGGGATTTTTATTCTGGGGAAATATAATCTGAGTACAGTAGAAGATGCTGAACCTATTTTTTTAAAAAGAAAATGCTTGCTGAAAGGGGAGGGTGATCATGGGGTGAAAGAGTAGGCAGGAATGTAGGGGAAAGGTTTGGGACACTGGACAGAGGGACATGAGTGACAGGGGAATTGGGGGAGAATAGGGGCAGGGGTGCCTGTCAGCTCCACATTTCCCTCCCATGTGTGCCATTATCTGAAGACTTCTAGCCCATATACAGAGGGTCTGACTACTCCTTCCCTGTTCTTTATTATATGAACCAAGTTCTGGAGGGGCTTGTCTCTCTGGGAGAGGTCTGAGCTCTTCACCCTACCCTCTCATGCGGTCTGGGAAGTGGGGTCCCTGTGCCATGGGTGGTTACTGAGCCCCACTCCCTTCCCCCCTGTATGCACCACAAACTGTGTGTCCCTGCTCATCAATAGCAGTCTGACCCCTCCCCGCCCAGGTAAGCCAGGTTCTGGAGGGCTTGCTTTTTTGAGGGGTATAAGGCTAATTCCTTATCCTCCATGTGATCTGGCGGTTACCAATGGCATCTGAGCCCCACTCCCTGTACCTGTGCGAGTATCAGGATCTGGGGAATCAGGATCTATGGGATGTGACCCCCCCTTTCCTGCCCCCCTCATGAGAGCCAGATTCTGGGGGACTTGTCTTTCTGGGGGTGTTTGAGACCTCTCCCTACCCCTCATGTGAGTCAGGATCTGGGGAACTCCTGCCTTCTGGATGGGAGCTTAGAACAGGCACACCTAGAGCAAGCACCAAGAACACACTGCTGAGACTGGGTCAAGGGACTAAGAACAGGTATGCTCAATACATATCGGAAACTCTCCATCATAGGGGAGGGGGGAACTGACGTGAATGGAGAAGTTCACACCTCTCAGAGCTATTCTTTGAGGCTGCATTCATCCCCATAGGGTATTCTCTTTCAGCTGAAAACATCTCATTGAGATGAATGGGCTACTTAACACCTTTCTGAGCCAGGCCAGATTAACCTTTTGTGGGCCCAGTGCCAAATATATTTGTGGGCTCCTTGTAGTCATTATGGGCCCCTTCCGAGTGTGGGCCTGGTGTGGAGGTGCCAGTACTGAATCTCAGAAACATTTTTAATTTTGATCACACACCTCTGCATGACTATATGTATTGCCATACATAGCTTCCTCAGCCCCCAGTTTTTCTCACTGAGCTGTAAACATGTGGGTTTACCAGTGTCCACAGTGAGCAGAACTTTCATAGTGATCAGGGAAACTCCCCACAGATTTATCTCCTTCCTCATTCAGGCCTTGTCTACACTGCCACTTTACAGCGCTGCAACTTTCTTGCTTAGGGGTGTGAAAAAACACTCCCCTGAGCGCTGCTATTCCCCTCATGGAGGTGGGTTTTTTATAGCGCTGCACTGGTGCCACGACTACACAGAAACGTTAAAGCGCTGCCGCAACAGCGCTTTAATGTTGCTAGTGAAGACATACCCTTAGACATTCTATAGCCACATCTCCAGTACCACCCTATTTCACCAGCCACTGTACTGTGGTCCTGGCCTCAGCTCAATAAAGTTCCACAGCCAGCAGATACCTGATCAATTCTGACTAATCCCTCCCCCAGCACCCATCCTGCCATTTGAGCAAGCCACTTGCAAACACCATTTCTCCAACCCTGGCTCAGTGAACACTTAGCCCCTGAAAACCTGCAATCACCAGCCTTCTTTTTCCCTCTTCTCCCATCTAGATGCCATTCCACTACCTGGTCACCACCACCTCTCCCCATGCTTGTTTCCCTTCTACCTTGGATGTGCTCCCCAGACAGTTGGTCCTATTCTCCCCCTGCAAACCTGACCTGCTTCTGCTCCCCTTGACATTCCTTTCCTACTGGTGACCTCTGTTTCTTGAGGTTAACTCCAGTTTCTTTATCTGATCCTAGCTTAATTGTCCCCGGTAGTCACAGAGCCACCTGTAGCTTCTCTGGCTACAGTCATGGGGCCAATTGCCAGAGGCCAGCCTTAGACAGGTGCACCTACTAGCTGTGGGAGAGGTGGCAATTCCAAGGCTGAACATGCTTGAGCCTTGCAATGGCAGCTGTAGACTCTGCAGTTAGGTGCTTCCCTACTCCAGGCCATAGCTTTAAGTACCTGCCCATCACCTGCAGCAGGGACCCCCAATTCCCACGCACTCAACAGCTAACACATAGTAGTGTAGAAGGTGCAGCCTGGATGATTTTGGAGGCCGGGGCACCAGGAGGTTCCCCATCCCTGAGCAGCAGCTCTGCAACAAGCTCACACCACCCTCCTCTGCTGTGGGACCCTATGAAGACAGTGGAGTCACCCCATGAATAACCAATTCCACCCAAAGCCAGTTGAAGTCAGTGGAAGTCTTTTCATTGTCTTTAATGGGCTGTGTATAGAAACAAAAGAACTCATTCTAGATTCTAGGAGTACAGTGCATTCTAAAACTATGCTGCACTGGTTTACTATGGTAAACAGGAGGGACTTACATTACCTAGCGAATAATCAACACCTCCTGCAGCACTTAACTTTTTCTGAATGTAAACCTGCTTAGCTTACATGGTCTGAAAATATCATGTGGTATGGTTACAAAAGCAAGTCACTTCTGAATTCAGTAGGAATTTTGGATGTGCACAGAACACAGGACTGGTTCCTGCATGGTTACAGAACTGCAGTAAAGTGGAATAATTTTCAGTGTGTGTGATTAGAGGATATCTGGATCCATATTGTAAGATTGTCCCACATAATGAGGAAAAGTTGAGGTGCCTTTGCTGTTCTTTTGTTCCACTTTTAGTTTCTGTGGGGAACTTGCCAATGCAATATTACTGTCATCTTTTTAAACACATAAAACTTAAAAAAAACCCAAAAAACGCTAATGATTGTTGAAAATAGCAATTCCGGTTCTAGTTAGCATTGGGAAGATGCCAGCATTTATTGCTCAATTTTATCCTACTTTTTCTACAGCAAATTACAATGGATCAGTATTTGAGTTGGGAGAAATTAAGTAACAGAGAGCAGCCCAAATTGAACTTGAGCTCTGAGGGTGTTCAAATCTGGAAGGGAGGTGCTAGATTCCCTTTCTGAATATTAGATAAATCTGGAAAGGAAAAGCCAATTTCTGCTTCCATGTCTACAAATGGAAATTGAGTCTCATCTTCCCGTGTGTCTAGTACTGTACCTAAAGATCCCAGGTCATCTAGTAGAGCCTTCCCTCCCTTACTTATAATTTTAACTTCTCCTGGTGGGGTCCACATACCTCCCTTGCTAGGCTTCAGATAGAGGTGCATTGTCCATTCATTCCACCCAATTCCTTCTTTGGGGGCTGACAGCCGAGGCCACCAGCATCCCTAATCCAGTCTGGGGAAATCTTCTGAGGGTGATATCTGGGCCAAAGCCTTCTACTCCTTGTGCATACATGTTCCCCATTCAAAGTACCACCCTCTTCTAGCAGCCAGCTCCCCATTCATAGCAAGCTCGGCACATTGGATCTCACCAGCCCTGGCAGCTTCCCCACTCCCTCCTGTTGATAGCAGCCAAGGGAATGCTGGGAAATGTAGTTTCTTCCCTGCTCTAGGGCCCACTCTCCAGGCAGGGAGATGGCCAAGGAACTATGGCTCCCGGGGTCCCCTTGGGTTCTCGGCTCCCAGGCTGGATCCCTTCAGGCAGATGAGAATTGGAGCATTGTTGCCTGTCTCTGGGCACAGCACGAGGGATACAATGTAGCAGGGCATAGCGCGGTGGTGGGGGGTGGCTGGTGGTCTGCCTGCCTCAGGGACCTTTAGGTGGGAAGGTGTTCTCTGGGGCTGGAGGCTGGGTGCTGTGGTAACCAGGGTGCTACTCCTAGCTCTCTCGGCACCTCTCTCAGCACTGTGGGAGGAGAGGAAGGGGATGTTAGGGGCCTCTTCTGAGCATGCCCCCAACCCCACGGAACCATTGGCGCCATGGTAAACCCAGTACTGCTCTGAGGAGCCTGCAACTTTGCTGCTTGAAATGCACTCTGGGCAGAAATCTGATAATGAATTGTAAACATCTGGGAGAAAAACTGCCTCTGTCAAATTGTCTAAAAAATGTAATCAGAGGTTATGGGCTTGTCTACACTTAAAACACTGCAGGTGTGCCACTATAGCACTTCAATGAAGACACTACCTATGCCAAACAGGAGAGGTTCTCCCATCAGCATAGGTACTGCACTTCCCCGGGAGGTTGTAGTTAGGTCAACGAAAGAATTCTTCCATCGACCTAGCACTGTCTATGCCTGGGGATTAGGTCAGCAAAGCTATGTTTCTCAGGGGTGTGGATTTTTCACACCACTCAGAGATGTAGCCATGTTTATTTAAGTTCCCAGGGTAGACCAGCCCTAAATACAGCAGAACATTCAGAAGGTACTGGAACTATTTTTGAAAAGAAAAGAAAAATTACACATGTGAATGCTCACTAGCTGGGAAGGGTGGTTAGATGTGCAAGAGTAGGTGCTAAGAGGGGAGAAGGGCATGCAACTGTAGCAAGGGATGGGTGTATAATGGGGGGCAGGTATATAGGAATGGGTCATAGGGGAGGGAAGAGGGTTGCAGGAGGGATGAAGGGGCGTGGGAAGAGAGAAGACAGGAGGGGTTGGAGAACATGAGGGACAGCAAAGGAAGTTGAAGGGTTACAGAGGGGGGGAGGCCTGTCAGCTCTGAATTCTCCCCTTCCATATGTGTGCTGGGATATGAGGGAGCCCTACCTCTCTGCAGGGGTCGGAGCCTCTCTCCCTGTCCACATTGTGTTCTGAGATCTGTGGGACCCTGCTCCTCTTGAGGTGTCTGAGCCCCACTCCTTGCCCATCCCTGTGAGCTGGGATATGGTGTGGGGGGAATGAAGGTAACAGAAATGGAAACAGCTGAAATCCAGACAATGAATAGTTAATATACACTCATCACCCCTGCAGGAGGAGTGGGCGCTGGCCAGAGTGTGTGGGGGAGGGGCCTTGTTTGGAAGAGGGTCAGATTGGATGAACCTGGGGCATAGCTGAGGAAGTCTGGCTGCAACAGGGGCATGAATCCCAGCTAGTGGTGGTTAGTAGGAGTGAGGGCCCAGCCCAGTGTGGTTGGGTTCAGGCTACATAACCAAGGTCACATGTGGCCTTCCTATAAACTGCTGCCTGTGATAAGTGTACTCAGCAGCATAGAACAGGAAACAGCAAGGAGCAACATCTTACATTTTAATGAGTTTAATGAGCCAACGAGGGGCTTAATGGGATGGGAAGGGGTGAAAGAGTTGGAAATGTTGATGTGAGAGGGTGATACATGTTGCGGGGAATGGTGGAGCACAGGTGGAAAAGAAGAGAGACACGAGTCTTCTCTTACATGCTTAAAATTACTGGAACATCCATGTTATAAAACTATCAAGGTTTTATAACTAACACGGCTACCCCCTGATACTTATCAAGGTTTTGGGGACATAGGCTCAAACACTCAGCCTACTCCATCAACAGACTAAAACACTTCTAACATTTTACAACCACTTCACACTTGCACTCAGGGTACCACCTCAGCCTATACTTTTCCCTACCCTTCATTAAATCCACAGACTACTTTCATACTGACAATACCTATGGTGAAAAGGCCCAGTGCCCTGCTATTGACACAATGTACACAATTGTATATTGAAATGATGTAGACTAGAACCTCAACGTACACATGCACCTCTCTCCTTTGATTACACTCAGACCTGGGTCTTCTCATATCACAATTACAGCTCAATGACACTCCTCAAACTAATTCCAGTTTTCCTCATATTACAGTGGACACAATATACCTGGACTTCCAAGCTGCTCCAACTTATCCCAATCATTAATTACAGCTACCACTAATACAATGAATACAGCTGGAGTGCATGCAGATGATTCCCAGGGGCTCTGTCATCTCCAAGGGGCAGAGTTACGGTTGCTTTTACATTCACTCTGTATTTCCTGGTTTTCACAAGTTTGAGTTTTGCTGAACATGACATTCTGGAAAGGCATGAGCTATCACTGGGAACCCTAAGGCCACGTCTACACTGGCAAGTTTGTGCACACTAAAGCAGCTTTGAGCGCTGTAACTCCTGAGGTGTACACACTGCCGAGCCACTTAGTGCACAAAAACTGCACAGATGCAGCGCTCTAAAAAACCCACCCCAATGAGAGGCATACAGCTTACTGCGCCAGGGCTACAGCGCTGAGGTGCCAGTGTGGACACCATGGTGATTACAGCGCTGTGATTGGCCTCCGGGAGGTGTCCCACAATGCCTGTTCTCACCTACCTGGCCATCGGTTTGAACTCTACTGCCCTGCCATCAGGTTACCAACCATCAGCCCCACCCCATACATTCCTTTGCAAATTTGAAAGTCCCCTTCCCATTTGCTCGGTGATGCATGCAGTGGTCTCCGCATATCTTTCCAGGTGGCCATGCCTGCTCCATGCACCAGGCGATCCCCCGCTTGGAGCAATACCAAGCTACTGGACCTCATCAGCATTTGGGGAGAGGAGGCTGTCCAGTCACAGCTGCACTCCAGCCGTCGGAATTATGATACCTATGGACAGATTTCTAGATGCATGATAGAAAAGGGCCATGACTGGGACACATTGCAGTGCAGGGTCAAAGTGAAGGAGCTGCAGAACGACTACCACAAGGCGCTCTGGTCCTGCATCCACGAGCTGCTGGTTCTACAAAGATGCGATACTCAGTGGTGACCCAATCTCCACTGCGAAGGCCCCTGTGAATACTTCGTTGGCTCACGTGCCAGTTGAGAGTGGACTGAGCCAGGAGGAGACAATCTTGGATGAAGAGGAGGAGGGGGAACCAGAGGCAGAGGATGACTTGGAGGCCAGAGATGCTTGCAGTCAGGAGCTCTTTTCTACCCCGGACGAGCCTAACCAGTCACAGCAGTCGGAACTTGGCCAAGCGCAAACAGGAGAGGAGGCCCCATGTAAGTGGATCTGATTTTGAGAATTGCTGAAGAGAGTTTTTGGGGGCAGGAGGGTTGCAGAAAGCAGGCTTGTCTCCCACCTCAGGCCTATTTTGAGCGGCGGAACATGCTGTTGATACACTCCCTCACTTCACCGGAATCTCCCTCAGAGATCTCCAGGAAACTCTCATGGAGATATTGGGCAATTTGCTATTGCAGGTTCCTTGGCAGAGCTGCTTTGTTTTTTGCCCCATTAATGGTAACTTTCCCATGCCACTGTGCCATCACAGGGGTGGGGGGACCATTGCTGCACACAGGCGAGCTTCATAGGGGTCAGGGTGGAAGCCGCAGGCTTGGAGAAGACCCTCCCTTGATTCCCTGCTCATCCTCAGCAGTGAGATCTCTTCCATAATGATCACCTCCTGTGGAAAGTGTGGGGACAGGAATGATTATCAGGCCCACCCTACAGTGCTGGCTTTCCCCAAGTGCCCAAGAGCCAAGTGCCCAGTGTACAGCAGGGTCCGGGAACAGTGATAGACCCTGCCCCTGTGGCTACTCAACATTCTGGGGGTCTTGTGGCTTATGCCTGCTGTCATCCAGTTAGTGACAGGTGTGTGAGTACTGGCTGTGTTTTAAAGCACTGAAACAGTGTTGTCTGTGTTCCAAACAATGCTGCTTCTGTAAAATGTATTTAAACTTCGCAGAGATGACCTTGGGAGCACAGCCTCCCTTATCAGTAGCAGAATGGCTGTGCAGAATTAGAAAATGTCCAAGAAGAACTAAGGAGGACTGTCTGCGTGAGGTTATGATGCACTCGGCCGCTGAGAAAAAAGAATTGAAGGAGTGGTGGGACAGCGAGAAGAGGGAACAAAAGGAGAATGCGGCGCACCAGAAAGAAGCCACGGAGCGGCTCTTAACAGTTATGGAGCACCAAGCAGACACACTCCAGGCGATACTAGCTCTTCAAACGTAGCAGCTTCGCGCCCACCCTCCCCTGCAGCCGCTGTCGCAAAACTCTTTCCCATGCAGCCCCTCCCCACACCGTCAACACACTCTTATCAACCTCCTGGCTCCACTCTCTACCCACAGCATTCCACTCCTCCCTCCTCAGTCCAGCAGTGTGGACTTTCACTACCCACTGCACTCAACACCCATCCCTCTGCAGTTTGACCCTGCTGAAGTCCAGCACCTGCTGAATCGTACTCCAAAGGAGAAGGTTAGGTATGATCCCTGGACATACACAAATCTATATCTGTCCCGGGACCCCTCCTCCTCTTGAGACCTTCCATTTCCCCATTCCTCCATCCCCCTCCCTGCTGATGATTTTTTTCGTTTGGCTCTCTTCTCTGGTTGTTGTCTTTCAATAAAAGAACTGTGTTAGTTTGAAATCAATCTTTATTCTATTCAGTGAAAGCAAAAAGAGCACTGCAAAGCAACATACAATTATGTTAAGGCCCCTTCTTGCATCATCTGCACCAATCACCTCCTAGCATTATAAGCACTGCAATCCCGAGCATAGCAACAAATATTAGTGGCTTTCAGCTGCTGCCTCAAAGCATCCCTGATCCTTATGGCCCCACGCTGTGCCCCTCTAATAGCCCTGGTCTCTGGCTGTTCAAACTCAGCCTCCAGGCACTGAGCCTCTGCGGTCCAGTACTGAGTGAAGCTTTCACCCTTCCCTTCGCAAATATTATGGAGCATACAGCATACGGCTATAGTCATAGGAATATTATCATCGGCCATGTCCAGCTTCCCATACAGGCATCACCAGAGGGCTTTTAAATGGCCAAATGCACACTCCTCAGTCATTCTGCACTTGCTCAGCCTGTTGTTGAACTGCTCCTTGCTGCTGTCAAGTTGCCCCATGTATGGCTTCATGAGCCACAGCATTAAGGGGTAGGCGGGGTCTCCCAGGATCACCATGGGCATTTAAACTTCCCCTACAGTGATCTTCTGGTCCGGGAAGAAAGTCCCTGCTTGCAGCTTCTTGAACAGGCCAGTGTTCCAAAAGATGCATGTGTCATGCACCTTTCCAGACCAGCTTGCGTTAATGTCTGTGAAACGCCCACGGTGATTCACAAGTGCCTGAATAACCATTGAGAAATACCCCTTGCGATGAATATACTCGGTGGCTAGATGGTCTGGTGCCAGAATTGGAATGTGCGTGTGTGACGAAATAGGATTGTTGTTAATGTTTTCCCTGAGTACTGTGTGGGTGCCTCGGTTTCCCCTATGTAGTGCTTGAGTATCTAGGTGGTGGGACAAGGGTGCATGATTGTTACAGAGCCCTAGAAGGCAGGTGTGGGCAGGGGCCTGGACGCAGAGAATGGCCGACACTCTGTCTTCTGGCAACTGATGGCCCCGGCCCCTCCCCTGCAAAGGTGGGAGCTGAAAGTGTTGGAACCAAGGGATCAGGTGACCTCCTGGCCCAGGAAGGAGACAAAGGAGAGAGGAGGGGCTGGACAGTTTGAGTTTGGAGCTGGCCGGGGGAGGAGGGGAGAGGGGCAGACAGGGTCTGGCATCCCTGCCCCCGTTTGGAGCTGTGGGGTGAAATGCAGGGCGCCCCCGGGCTGGGGTCAAAGCTTCCTGCCCCCCAGAAGGGCCCGCCGGAGGGGTCCTGGTTGTACTGACAAGCTCGGTTTGGACTGTGTTCCTGGCATCTCTAATAAACCTTCTGTTCTACTGGCTGGCTGAGACTCCCAGTGAATCCCAGGAAGAGGGGTACAGGCGCTGACTCCCCCACACTCCGTGACAGCATGCCATCTATCACCCCTCCACAGTTAGGGAACCCCATCTGTGCAAAGCCATCCACAATCTTATGCACGTTGCCCAGAGTCACGGTCTTTCGGAGAAGAATGCGATTAATGGCCCTGCACACTTCCATCAACAAGACTCCAACAAAAAGAAAATAAGAACGAAAGAAATACTTGTGGCACCTTAGAGACTAACAAATTTATTTCAGCATAAGCTTTTGTGGGTTAGAACCCTAACCCACGAAAGCTTATGCTGAAATACATTTGTTAGTCTCTAAGGTGCCACAAGTATTTCTTTCTTTCTTATTTTCTTTTTGCTGACACAGACTAACACGGCTACTACACTGTAAGACTCCAACAGTTGACTTTCCCACTCCAAACTGGTTATTGACCAATTGGTAGCAGTCTGGAGTAACCAGCTTATACAATGCAATCGCCACGAGAGGGCAGCTCTCATTCTCGTGTCCTTGTGCCACAGTGCTGGGACAAGCTCATCACACAGTCCCGTGAATGTAGCTTTCCCCATGCAAAAGTTCTGCAGCCACTTCTTGTCATCCCAGATGTGCATCACAATGTGATCCCACCACTCAGTGCTTGTTTCCTGAGCCCAAAAGCAGCGTTCCACTGTAGTCAGCACCTCCGTGAATGCCACAAGCATTCTCATGTTGTAGCTAGTATGCGTGGCAAGATCAATGTCACACTCCTCTTGCCTCTGTAGTTTAAGGAATAACTCCACTGCCACTCGTGATGTGTTGGTCAGTGCGAGCAGTATTCTGGTCAACAGCTCGGAATCCATTCCTGCAGCTCGAAAGAGGCAGGGCAGGGCACGCAGTACACAAACCGTTGAAAGATGGCACCAAATGCTAACGGAAGCACAGGGATTGCTGGGATGCGAAGCAATGCATCACGGGGCATTGGGACAGGACACAGGATGCCCCGTGACTCCCCTCCACCTTCCCACAAGTCTTAGTGGCAAAAGAGAAAGAGGTGATCTGTGGGATAGCTACCCAGAGTGCACTGCTCTGAATATCGCTGCAAGTGCCGCAAATGTGAACACGCTATTGAGCAGGCAGCTGTCAGTGTGAACACACAACAGCAGTTTTCCTTCGGCGTTCTCTGAGCCGCGCTGTAACTGTCGGCACTATAACTTCGCAAGTGTAGACATGCCCTAACTCAGCATTAACCATTTTTTTTTGCTATTTAATATGTATAGATATTGCATATTTGAAATATTACATTTTAATATGCAAAGGGTAACAAATGTATTAAAGTGAATTTTTAATCTTTACTGGACCTTTGGAATCATATATTTAATTTCACACTGTGATGAAATATTTTAATTTGCATTCTCATTGTTATTCTGAAAATCTGGACTAGTACAGACATTTCAGAATCTTCCAGCAAGAGTCTATCATCACTAGACTGAAGTGATAGATTGCTGTAATTTAGCTTTTAAACCAAGGTGAGTCAGATTTTCTATGATATCCTTCTATGTGGGTTTTTAAAACCCAGTTTAAAAGAAGTGGGAAAGAAACTCTGTAAAAGTACTTACTATAAAAGAAGTACCTGAAATGCAGCAGGCCAGTTTCCTGCCATTTAACATCAAAACACTGGAGTCTTTGTTAATAACAAATCTAATTAAAATAACAAAACAGGCAGATTTACTACACAAGGAATAACTTCTTTGTCTTAGAGGAAAGATGTTTGCTACAACATGAATGGGAATAGGGTGTTTTTTGTGATTTTTCCATTTTTAAATCTGTTTATATAAAAAGGTGCAAACTTTTAGTTAAAATGGACTTCTAAGGCACATGTGACCCCCACCTAAATCAATGTAGTTGAAGCTGTGTTTAATTGAGAGCAGAAGTTGACCAGCTGTGTTCAGATTAAAGTTAACAACTCTGCAGAGGTCACTGGAGGCAGAATTGCCCCTTACTGGGTACGTATAAATGACAATGAACCAGGATGCCCTAGTATAGCCTAGATTAGAACTTTTAGCCCAGGGGTTACTACACATACCTGGGCTATAAAAAACCCAACTGCAATTCCCCCTTTCCTCCTAAGCAGGGAGCGAGGATTTGAATGGGGGTATGCTATCTTTCAGGGGAGAGTATTCTAAGGACTGAGCTATGGGATATTCTGATGTAGAAGTCCTTCCATTTCTCCTGTTGCAGCTGTTCCACTGTGGCTAGCTAAAGAAAAAGTGATTGGAGTAGGGCAATTTGACCCACTGTCTCCTACCCCCCTGCCAAGGTGGGTGCCAACGGAGTCATTCTCTCTTTCTCTTTCTCTCTCTCTCTCTCCGCCCCCCCCCCATTATTTTTTCTGTAGCTAGTTTCATCCTGAGTTCTTATACATTGATGACTCATAACATGCTTGACAATAGCATCCAATGATATAAAGAAGCACCCCTTTGGCAACTGCCGGGCGCATTGCTAAAAGCCCCCAAGGAAGTCATGTCCAGCTGGCTTCAGCACAGAAGGAAGATTGCTGTGAAATGCATGGCTGGAAGGTTGGGGGTGGGGAGATAATTGGAAGAAAAGTGGAAAATCCCAGAAGACCCCATCCAAAAATACAAAGAGAAAAAGAATACTGATGGACTAGATCAGACAGCAAGATCAAGAACATTGCTTTGTATAAAATACTGACAAGACCAGAAAAAGGGGTTTATTTTTAGTTTCAAGTACAAATAGACCCAAGCCACAGAGTTTAAATGTGGATCTGGATTCAAACTTCCACAAAGTTCAGGGATGTTCAGATCCAGGATTTTTAATTGGTCTTATCTTTACTTTCAAGTAGAACACTGAGTTTTCCTGGTGAGGGGCATAACTATGGTAGGACACCTACTTTGTTATCTTATGTTCTCTAATTATTAGGCTGTGTTCACTTATATTGGACGCTTCCAAAGCGGTTGTGATAGTGAATGATAGAACCATAGGGTTAGAAGGGACCACAAGGGTCATCTAGTCTAACCCCCTGCAAGCTGCAGGATTTGTTGTGTCTAAACCATCCAAGGCCTGGTCTCCAGTACACGGTTATTTCGGAATTAGCTGAGTTAATCTGAAATTAAACTGATTCCGTCCACGCGACCAAACCGTTTTTTTCAATTTAAAGGGCTCTTTAATCTGGTTTCTATACTCCACCTCGGCAAGTGGAGTAGCTCTAAAATCGAGATTGCAGTTCCAGGTTACAGGTACTGTGGACGCAATTCGACGTTATTGGCCTCCGGAAGCTATCCCAGAATGCTCCCTTGTGACCGCTCTGGACAACACTGTCAACTCCAATGCACTAGCCAGGTGGGCAGTAAAAGCCCCGGGAACTTTTGAATTTAATTTCCTGTTTGCCCACCATGGCGAGCTCATCAGCACAGGTGACCATCAGCACAGTCCACCATCACAGGCGACCATGCAGAGTCCACCATCACAAGAGACCACGCAGTCCCAGATTCGCAGACGAGCTCCAGCATGGTCCTAACGGGAGGTACTGGATCTCATTGCATGTTGGGGAGACGAATCTGTTGTGGCAGAACTACGTTCCAAAAAAAGAAACGCAAATATGTATGCTAAAGTCTCCAGGGCCATGACGGAAAGAGGCTACTCCAAGGACACAGAGCAGTGTCGTACAAAAATCAAGGAGCTCAGGCAAGCATACCAAAAAGGCCAGGGAGGCAAGCGTAACAAAAAGCCAGGGCGCTCTGGGTCACAGCCCCATACATGCCACTTCTACCATGAGCAACATGCAATTATGGGGGGGTGACACCACCACTACCCCACCACTGTCTGTGGACACCTGCAAGGGAGGAGTTGCAAGGAGCGAGGAGGATGAGTTATTGGAGGACGAAGAGGAAGAGGAGGAGGAGGAGGACAGTGCACAGGTGGCAAGTGGGGAATCCGTTTCCCCCCCTAGCCAGGAACTATTCTTAACGCTGGAGCCAATAGCCTCCCCCCACTCCCAAGGTGGTCTCCTGGACCATGGCCCTGGAGAAGGCACTTCTGGTGAGTGAGAGCCTGATCGGAGCCACTCGGTGGGGGTGGGGGGAAACCCAGATGCGCTGGGCCGTTCGCGTTTAGTTTAAAGGGCTCATCCCTGCTCAGAGCCGCATCGGAGCCATGCAGTGGGTGCGGGGGAGGGGGTGTTGTGTGAAGTGATCACCCCAGAGAGCCCGCAGGCCCTCCTTTTATATGGCAAACCCACCAGGCATTGCTTGCTATGGGAAAGGGGGCCCGGCAGTTTGAAAGCATTGAAATGAATGTGGAAGAAGCAGAACCCCGCGTGCCCCTAGGGCTTACCATGGCTGCTTGCAAGCTGAATTCTGTTGCCCGGCTGTGTGATGGCTTACTCACACCAAAGTGGCAGTATAAGAGGCAAAATGCAACCTTGTATGGAAAGAACATGTGCTGTGTACTATGAATTGCCTGTTTCAATGAGAAAGAGTGTCCCCTTTGTTCTCTAAAATGTATCTTTTAAAATACTACCCTCCCTTTTTCTCCTTCCGCAGGTGCAAATGTTTCAGCGCAGCCCCATCTACTCCATCCGAGATGCTGGTCCAGATTTAGAAGGCAGAAAAAATGAACTCGGGACGACATGTTTACCGAGCTCATGCAGGCCTCCTGCAATGATAGGGCCCACCTGAATGTGTGGAGGCAAACAATTGTGGAGTCCCATAAAGCATTCAATGAACACCAAGAGAGGAGGGACGTGCACGATGAGAGCAGGCAGGATGCTATGTTCAAGCTCATGGGGGAGCAAACTGAAGTGCTCCGCTGTATGGTGGATCTAATGCGGGAAAGGCAGCAAGACCACAGACCGCCGCTGCAGCCCATGTATAACCGCCTGCCCTCCTCCCCAAGTTCCATAGTCTCCTCACCAGGCACCCAAGAACACGGGCGGGGAGGCTATGGAGACCCACACACTCAACCCCGGAGGATTGCACAAGCAGCAGAAGGCTGGCATATCCGAAATGTTGATTTGGTTTCTGGACTTGTCCTTCCCTCCTCCTCCACCACCCCTAACCAGACCACCCCCGGTCTACCTTCTGATTTCTCTCAATGTGTTGTGCAACAAATAATAAAGAACGATTTTTAAACAATTGTGACTTTATTTCCTTTCGTATATATAGGGGGCGGCTAACTTCAAGAAAAAAAAACACAACTGTCACACCATACTCTGGCCAGTCGTGAAACTGGCTTTCAAAGCTTCTCTGATGCGCAGCACGCCCTGCTGCGCTCTTCTAATCGCCCTGTTGCCTGGCTGTGCGAAATTGGCCGCCAGGCGAGTTGCCTCAACCTCCCTTCCATAAACGTCTCCCCTTTACTTTCACAGATATTGTGGAGCACACAACAAGCAGCAATTACAATTGGAATATTGGTTGTGCTGAGATCTAATCAAGTCAGTAAGCTGCACCAGCACACTTTCAAACGTCCAAAAGCACATTCTACCACTCTTCTGCACTTGCTCAGCCTATAGTTGAACTGCTCCTTACTACTGTCCAGGGTGTCTGTGTACGGCTTCATGAGCAATGGCATTAAGGGGTAGGCTGGGTCCCCGAGGATAACTATAGGCATTTCAACATCCCCAACAATAATTTTCTGGTCTGGGAAGTAAGTCCCTTCCTGCAGCTGTTCAAACAGACCAGAGTTCCTGAAGATGCAAGCATCATGCACCTTTCCTGGCCATCCCACGTTGATGTCGGTGAAACGTCCCTTGTGATCCACCAGTGCTTGCAGCACCATGGAAAAGTACCCCTTGCGGTTTACGTACTGGCCGCCCTGGTGTTCCGGGGCCAAGATAGGGATATGTGTTCCGTCTATCGCCCCACTGCAGTTAGGGAACCCCAGCGCGTTAAAGCCATCCACAGTGGTCTGCACATTTCCCATAGTCACTACCCTTGATAGCAGCTGGTCAATGATTGCGTTGGCTACTTGCAGCACAGCAGCCCCCACAGTAGATTTGCCCACTCCAAACTGATTCATGACTGACCGGTCAGGCGCTGCAAGTTTCCACAGGGCTATGGCCACTCACTTCTCAACTGTGATGGCTGCTCTCATTTTGGTGTCTTTGCGCTTCAGGGCAGGGGACAGCAAGTCACAAAGTTCCATGAAAGTGGCCCTATGCATACGAAAGTTTCGCAGCCACTGGGAATCATCCCATACCTGCAACACTATGCGGTCCCACCAGTCTGTGCTTGTTTCCCGGGCCCAGAATCAGCGTTCCATGGCATGAACCTGGCCCAAAGCCACCATGATCTCCCAATCGCCACATGCTGTGCTTCTAGGAACATCTGTGTCCATGTCCTCATCAGTATCGTAATCGCGCTGTTGTCGCTTCCTCATCCGGTTTTGCAGGTACTGCACATACTGCTGGATAATGCGTGAGGTATTTATAATGGTCAAAACTGCAGTGGCGATCTGAGCAGGTTCCATGCTTGCTTCTATGGTGCCTGCACGGTAATCCTGGAAAAAGGGCGTGAAACGTAGGGGAGCAGAGTGGCAGCAGAAGAGGTGCTATTAGGTTCACGATAGCCAAAAAAAGGCGGGAAATGGTTGTCTTCTGTAGCTTTCATGGAGGCGGGAGCCCAGGACACACAACATGGAGAAGCTCGGTAGCGCGGCAAGAGCGGGAGAGCAGAGTTGGCGGCGGAAGCTGTGCTGCTTGGTTCACGATGGCCAAGCAGAGTTGGCATTGGAAGCAGTCAATGAGGAAGAGAAAGAATAGATATTTATAGAGATTACATAGAAAGACAAGAGGAAATGCGAGGTGGATTCATAGTAGTAGGAGAGAAGTCGTGCACCATACTGCACCATCTGCTGAAAGCAGTATGGTGTCTGCACGCCAAAAAGGCGCGAAATGATTGCCTGCCGTAGCTTTCACGGAGGGAGGAGCGACTGACGACACACACACAGAAACACCCGCGAGAATGTTTTTGCCCCACCGTGCACTGGGAGCTTAACCAAGAATTCCAATGGGTGGCAGGAACTGTGGGAACTGTGAGATAGCTACTCACAGTGCACTGCTCCAACATTCGATGCTAGCCTTGGTACTGTGGATGCACTCCCCGAATTCACGCACTTTAGTGGGGACACACAAGACCAAATGTATAAAATCACTTCCAAAAATTTGAATAGAATAATTTCAAAATAATTTTGTACTGTAGACGTACCCTAAGACATGTAGATATCCACCCTCTTTTTTTAAACCCCAGTGAAGGAACTTCCACAACATCCCTAGGCAGTCTGTTCCATTGTCCTACTGTTCTTACAGGTAGAAAGTTTTTCCTGAGATTTAATCTAAATCTGCTATGCTCTACTTTGAACCCATTGCCTCTTGTCTTGTCCTCTGTGACAAGAGAGAACAACTTTTCTCCATCCTTTTTATGTCAGCATTTCAAATATTTGAAAACTGCTATCACATCCCCCCTTAATCTCCTCTTTTCCAAACTAAATATACCCAGTTCCTTCAGCCTTCGCTCATATGGCTTGCATTACAACCCTTTGATAATCTTTGTGGCTCACCTCTGGGTCCTTTCCGCTTTCTCTACATCCTTGCTCTACATTGGTGACCAGAACAGGACATGATACTCCAGCTAAAGCCTACCCAGTGCCAAATAGAGCAGTACTATCACCTCCCATGATTTGCATGCTATGCCTCTGTTAATGCAAACTAAAATCACATTTCTTTTTTTTTTTGCAACGACACTACATTGTTAACTCATGTTGATGTTGTGAGCCACCACAACTAGATTCTTCAGTCGTGCTGCTGCCAAACCAGTTATCCCCCATTCTGTATTTGTGCATTTCTTTTTAATTCCTTAGGTGTAGCATCTTATATTTGTCTTTATTAAATTTCATTTTGTTGTCTATAGCCCAGTTCTCCTATTTATCAAGATCCCATTGAATTTGAGGTCTATCCTCCAAAGTATTGACACACACACACACAGAGCTTTGTGTCATCTGCAAATTTGATCTTTCTATTCCCATATTCAGGTCATTAATAAAGAAGTTAAACAACACAGGATCCAGAACAGATCTCTGTGGAACACCATTTGAGACCTCCCTCCAATCTGACATGATTCCATTGATAGTTACTCATTGGTTGCGGTTGTTTAATCTGTATCCACTTAATGGTAGTTCTGCGGAGCCCGCATTTCTACAGCTTACTTAAGAGAATGTCATCTAGTCCAACCCCCTTCTCAAAGCAGGACCAACACCAACTAAATCATCCAAGCCAGGGCTTTGTCAAGCCGGCCCTTAAAAACTTCTAAGGATGGAACTTCCACCATCCACTAGGTAACCCATTACAGTGCTTCACCACCCACCCAGTAAAACAGTGTTTCCTAATATCCAACCTAGACCTCCCCCACTGCAACTTGAGAACATTGCTCCTTGTTCTGTCATCTGCCACCACTGAGAACAGCCGAGCAACATCCTCTTTGGAACCCCACTTCGGATAGCTGAAGGCTGCTATCAAATCCTCCCTCACTCTTCTCTTCTGCAGACTAAACAAGACCAGTTCCCTCAGCCTCGCCTCATAAGTCATGTGCCCCAGCCCTCTGAGCATTTTCGTTGCCCTCCGCTGAACCCTCCAATTTGTCCACATCCTTTCTATAGTGTGTGTGTGGGGGGGGGAAAACTGGACGCAATACTGCAGATGTGGCCTCACCAGTGCTGAATAGATGGGAATTATCACTTCCCTCGATTTGCTGGCAGTGCTCCTACTAATGCAGCCCAATATGCCATCTTGGCAACAAGGGCACACTGCTGGCTCATATAGTAATCCCCAGGTCTTTTTCTGCAGAACTGCCACTTAGCCAGTCGATCCCCAGTCTGTAGCGGTGAATGGAATTCTTCCATCCTAAGTGCAGGACTATGCACTTGTCTTTGTTGAACCTCATCAGATTTCTTTTGGCCCAATCCTCCAGTTTGTCTAGGTCACTCTGGACCCTATCCCTGCCCTCCATCCTATCTACCTCTCCCCTTAGCTTAGTGTCATCCACGAACTTGCTGAGGGTACAATCTATTCCTTCGTCCAGATCATTAATAAAGATGTTGAACAAAACCGGCCCCAGGACCAACCACTGGGGCACTCCACTTGATACCGGCTGCTAACTAGACATCGAGCTGTTGATCACTACCAGTTGAGCCCAACAATCTAGCCAGCTTTCTATCCACCTTATAGTCCATTCAGCCTATCCATACTTTTTTAACTTGCTGGCAAAAATACTATGGGAGACCATATCAAAAGCTTTGCTAAAGTCAAGATATATCACGTCCACCACTTTCCCCATATCCATAGATCATCCATAATGATCACTTCCTCCCAAGTTCCCGACCATCTTTACATTCGCAACTAATTAACCCCTGTTGATCAAAACCAGATCCAAAATGGAGCTTTCAGGGACAGTGTCCTGGGAGACATTTACCTGGGGAACAGAGCAGAGAGAAGTTCAGGGGGGTGTAAGGTTATAGCCAAGGAGGACAGAAATGAGCTTATGTTTATACTTTATGTTGTGGGATTTTCTTAGAGGATTCTGGGGGAGGGACCTTAGAGTCTTGGCGCTGAGAGAAAGATGAACTTAGAAAAGCTGTGGGAGAGGCCTGCTGACAGGCTGAAGTAGGAAGAAGTGCAGGGAGGCATGAGCACAGATTCTGAAAGAGCAGACCTTGGCTGCTGGTTATAGAATCCCTGCACTGTAACCCAATGTAGTGGGACTGCCTGGGTCCTCCTACCCAAAGTTGGGGCTGAGGATCCTTTTTGTAAGAACACCTGGACTCTTATTTCTAGGACTCCTACCCTGAAAGGGTAGGACTAAATTGTGACCTGGTCAGAGTGCTGAGTTTTGGGAAGAGAGACCATCACCGAGCTGGAGTACCATCAGCAAGATGCCAGATACCAACCCCAGCTACAAGGCTGTGCACCACTGGTGAGTGAACTCTCTGACAGACACAGTAACTTTATATGCAGGAGTTCCCTGTTGATTAAGGCACTGGACTGGGCTCAGAAGATCTGGGTTCAGTTCCCAGCTCTACCACAGGTTCCCTCTGTAACCTGGGGCAAGTCATTTGAGGAGCTGAGGCACAGGGAGATTATCTGTAAAATGGGGATAACAATTCTTCCTTTGTTTTATCTGCTTGGATTGTGATCTCTGGAGCAAGGACTGTCTTAGTCTGGGTATGTACCAAACGGGGCTGTGATCTCAGCGGGGTCCTCTTAGTGCTAGTGTTTAATAATAATATTATGCAGCTATGCTTTGAGTCAACTGTATCTATAGAGCAGCTGAGATTTTGACTATAGAAAGTCTTACACTTCTATTTTCCATCAAAATCTTTGACATTCTGAATGTATTAGATCATTTTACATGTCTGTCTTGGGTAGCAGAAATCCTAACATTATGAATCAAACTGTAATATGAATGAGTTATCTCTTTGTTAGAGAGACTTAACTCATCTTAATTAGATTAGACTTCAGCTTCTCAACACCAGCCTTGTGAAAAAAGCATTTTGAATGTCATGAAGAGATGTTCTTATAAATATAATTGTAATTAATATACTTGGGAGCCAGGTGCAGTAACTGCACATCAGAAAGTATTTATAATAAGAGTTAAGTTTAACGTTGAGGTGAAGTAGTCTAGGTGAAGTGTTCATTTAGGGTTAGATAGGCACCTTGTAATGTGCCCTGAGTGCATAGTAGGGACTAGGTTGTGACTTGGGACCATGCCCCATGGGAAAAGCTGCACCAGCCCTTTCTTTCCCCAGTACACCAGATCAGCTGTGCTGACCAGCACTTTGAGGAGGCAGTGCCAAGACTCTGCCCACTCCCACCCTGTCCCACCTAGTTCCCAAATATCTGCACCAGTGGCCTGATAGTGGATGTTGTATCTTCCCTGTCCCTGTCCCTGTTGTGACCTGGATGTGGGCCCACCCAGAAAAGTAAGGGAACATCCTCTGCACTAGCTCATACACCAGCTAATGACTGAGCCTTTGATGGTAATGATGATATCTGCCACTGACTGCGGCCAACAGTAATTTGTGGAAAGGTTAGCATCAGCTAGTATCCATTCATTTGTCTCTTGTTTCAGAAAAGATCATAACAAGCAAACCATCATATCCCAGTAAGCATTGTATTTAAACTATAACCCTAAAACCGGTGAACTGCTGTGTCCTGGTTTAGTGATGAATATGTACTCTGACAGTACAACTCTCAAGTGATCTGCAAGAACCTGGCAAATGCTCAGTCAGCTGGAACATTCCTGATAAAAATCTGGTGAGACTGGACTATTTCAGAAAGTACAAAGGTTGGGATTCTCCAGGATTTGAGTTAATCAATAGTCCCTTCTGATGTACAGAAAACATATGCCCAGCAAGGTAAAGCTTTAACAGACCCAGCGTTGTAAGATGCGCTATACAGATGTTGCTGTGTAGATTGGGAATGAGATGTGGGAATGCTTTCTTTGAGTTATTCAGACTGTGCATTGCATTTTTTCTAATGCTGTTTTAAATTACTTTGGGAAACCTGGACAAAAGCTGTAAGAAGCCTATTTGTACTGTACTGAGAAGACTAAAAGAAAATATATTCCATCAGCTAAGAACTGAGAGAGCCATTTGTAGCAAGTAAAACTTCCTACAACGATAAGATTTCCCAGAATTGCTTTTTCCATCCTCTGCATTTGGATACTTTTCTCTGAGATGCTTATTAAAGTAAGCTGCCCAGTTTTAGAGGGTTGGTTGACATGTATAATAATATCCTACATTTTAATCCTGAAGAGTCCCAAAGCACTTTTAAACCTACGGATTCAATCCTCAGCTGCATCAAGATCATGCTTGTCCCACCTGAACTGAGTGGAAGGCAAAGGTGGTTCTAATTCACCTTTCTGCCTTCCCTGATCCTGAGTATAGCCAGTAACATTTGCATAGCCAAGACTCTAGGCCCAAATATAGGATGACCATATTTCCCTAAACTGAAAATGGGACACTTGGGGCTGGCCTGAGCTGCCTGGTGTCCTCCACACCCCCTACAAACTTTCCTCCACGCCCCCAGTTGAGCCAAGTAACAGAGATGGGGGAAGAGGAATGGGTATGGGCTGGGATGTGAGCAGAAAAGCAGGGTATGTGTGTGTGAGTGTGAGTACTTAGGGGCTCAGAGCCAGGAGGTGAAGCCACTGGACTATTATCCAGCTAGTAGGGCAATGTCCCTTTGCAAGCTGGGTTAGCAGAGGGGCAGGAAGGAGGCTCCAGGTAGTGGGAGGGACCAAAGAGACTCCAGAGAGCAGCCCTGGGAAGTGGGGGAAGGGATGGATGCAGGGCCATCATTTCAGATTTTGATATTGTGGGGAACTGGGGGGTCACTCCCAGCCGATGGAATGAAACTTGGGGCGGGGGGCAAGTGGCCCACTCTGCCCTCCCTTAATGGCACACCTGCTGGAATGTGGCAGAAGCGGGTGACTGGAAGTAGACTGGGAAGGGAAAGAAGCTGGTTGGGGTGGGGATGGCTGGAGAGAGCTCCGGGAACTGACCCCATGAGTTTGAATTAGGGCCCTGATGACTCTGCCCTCTGATTGGGCTGCAGAGTGAGCACATGAGAGCCCATCACTCCCTGATTGCAGGGGCAGAGCATAGCAGAGACACATCAGCCAGGCTTCTGTCCCCCCAAAACATCACTGCTTGCCCCTAGTGAGGTGCATCCCACTTTTTTGACAAAACTAGGCAATTGTCCCATTTGTTCTTGTCAAGCTGGCAAGAGCAAATGGGACAAACACCTAGTTTTGCCAAAAAAGTCAGGACATCAGGGACAGGGCTTAAAAAGAGGATTGTCACAGCCAAAACCCAAATATATATAGCATCAACTCAATGCAGACAGATCTGGAGTAGAGGATAGCAAGCAGATTGTGCAAAGCCCAGTAACATAGGCATGGAAAGTATATGGTTTTATGCGGGGCCGCTGGCCCCATGCCAGAGGCTGCAGGTCCCAGCTTGGGTCCCGGGGACTGGTCCCACAACCCACTCCCCAGCTGCTGGCTCAAATGGTGTTCCACAGAGATCTGTTCTGGATCCTGTGTTGTTTAACTTCTTTATTAATGACCTGAATGTGGGAATAGAAAGATCAAATTTGCAGATGACACAAAGCTGGGTGTGTGTGTGTGTCAATACTTTGGAGGATAGACCTCAAATCCTGGGATCCTGACTGCTGGCCCCATGCCTGGGGCCCTGCACCCAGCCCCACCCCCCGGTCTCAGGCCTCTGGTCCCAGGACCCCACACCTGGTCCCCCACTCCCAGGGCTCCACTCCCAGGGCCCCGTGCCCAGCCCCACGATGGGGTTCTGCTACTGGCCCTGCATGTGGGGTCCCAGCTGCTGGCTCCTGCCCAGGGCTATGCTCCTGGCCCCATGCCGGAGTCTCAGCCCCCTTACCACTGTCCGAGTCTCCCCCTCCTGGAGACACAGCCCTGCTCCCAACCTCAGCTCAGGGGTTGGGGTGGGGCAGAGGGAGGTAAGGTGGCTACCTTTCAGCACCCCCACTAATAAAAACATTCCAGAGCCACAGCCCAATAAGAAAGACTGGTGGGAGGGGACATTCTGCCCTAGGGAACTAGGCCCTTGTGTAAGGATAAGAGTTTGTCCATGGGAGTTTAAGGTGTTTTGGTATCATCAGAAATAGCCATGCTTGATAATTGCAAGAAGCCCTGTTTACTCACGTTGGAATTGACCATGTGATCCCCAGGATTCAGGTTCCTTCGCATCCGAAATTCATACTTTTTGTTGGGCAGTTGTGTCGTGAGATTTCATTCCAGAGGAACTTACCTTAGGATTTCTCCAAGGAAACAATTACTTTACTGACCCCTTCGATTCTGATTCTATGGGACTTCCTCAGTTTCTGAAAACCAACTTCCATTTTAAAATACTCCAGTGCACCATTATCATCTTTCTCCCATACCCATCTTTGTGCCTCTTTCTTGCCACACCCTGTGCATGAAATACCCAGCCCATCATGGTTCACTGAGCCACTGTCCTCTCTGTATTTAAGTCCCCCTTAAAGAATCTCTTATTCCCTCATGCCCACCCCCTTTTTATGCTTGGTAGGCCAATCACAAAACAAGTAAACAAAAATCCACTGACCAAGTTAATCCTCTCTGAACTTCCCAGTGTGTCCTGCCTTCTGTGCCAATCTTTTAGACTCTAAGCTCTTAGAAGATGAAGGTTGCTCATTCTCCATTCTTGAATAGTACTGAAAACGTGGTCAGCCACTAATAATCATGTACTTCTTATAAACAGCAGACAGTAATTGCTGGTTTTTCAGAACTGAACTGGCACCTGCAGGGGCCAGGCTGAATAAATAGCAATACTTTTGGGACTAACCAATCCTCACTGAGCCAAAGTGGTCTGGGACTGGCTGTGATAAATATTTGATAAAGGCAAAAGGGAAGCAGAAGAGGCAAAAAAGTAGAGCTTAGTAGGGAAAGCAGAAGGAGGAAGAAGGCTCCCAAGTTGCAACTTGTCTTCATCTAATTGCAGGGAAGCAGTGTCTCCCTACAGTTTTGAATGGGAAACAAATATGACTTCTGTATGGATGAGCTAAATGCCTTTGAATAATGTGCTTGCACTGCTATATCTGTACCTTGCTATTTCATGAAGTAGCACACGACTTTTACAGAAAGTAAAGATGGTATTTCTCAGGGTGGATTTGCTTTAAATCACTAGTCAGGAAGACTCGATTTTATCATGGATTTCTACATAAAAGTGCATTTGTGTTGGTTGTTGTAACCTTAATACATATTCTTCACAACTTAGAGATAGATGTAGGTTTCATTTTTAGAAGGTACACACTATATATTTTTAAGTGATTTATTTTGAAAACTTCTCAGATTAGTTTTACAGCTATATCAGAAAATGAATGATTGTTTGGTTATTTCATTTACCAAAGGTAATTGAAGCAGATATTTATGAAGTCATTGGGAGGTGAACTATTTACAATTCAACAGGTTAATCATTAATATTTGGAGGATTTTCTTGCCATGCTATATTCGGAGGAGAACATCACCAGACAGACATTTAAGTTGTTGTATTTAACTAAAACAACAACGTTATGTATTCTGGATATTTTTCTTCAACAGCAAACATATACTATTTTAACAAAAGAAGCATATGAATTTTTGAATTTAGTTAAACATTCAAGTTTTTTAAAATCAGGTTTGTTTTTGTTAAAATTGTTTTCAACCAAAATAGTTAAATGATTAAATAAATAAATAAATAAATCGACTATGTGAGCAAAGTCAACATGACATTATAGGTTTTCCCTTCTAGTGAGAGAATGGTAGGGTAGATCTCAGATCAATGAAGGCTATACTCAGAAAAACCTCAAGACTTCTGGAATATTCTGCTCAGACTGTTTCACTTTTGTTTCTACTGCCTGTCCCTCCCTTCTCACATTTATCTCCAGACTTCTTCTCCTTGTCCAGATCTATTCCGCCCCCAACAATCTTCTAGTCATTGAACTTTTTGAAACTTTGCACTTTTAGAGAGAGGTAAGGGATTGACTCTGTGTACACAAATTTGCAGAGGGACAATAGGGTTGAGGTCTGTTATTTCTCACCTCTATATATTATTTATGTATTTATTTATTTATTTAAAACATTTTTGCTGTTAACAAGCATGTTATCTCTGGAGACACAAATCTACAGTTTGAGAACTGCAAAACTGAGCATCTCTGATGGTATCTTCTAGACTGAGCACTGAGTCCCATTGAGTAGATAGAAAGATTAACCTAAATAATCTATACAGAAGCCCCTCGAATCCCATAAAATTGTGTCCCTAATCCATGAACTATTGGAACTCATTTACAAAACTTTTCTTATAAACATATAAACAGGGGGAGGCATAGCTCAGGGGTTTGAGCATTGGCCTGCTACACCCACGGTTGGGAGTTCAACCCTGGAGGTGGCCATTTAGGGAGATGGGGCAAATATTGGGGAGTGGTCCTCCTTTGAGCAGTGGCTTGCACTAGGTGACCTCCTAAGGTCCCTTCCAACCCTGATATTCTATGAATATATTGTCTCATACTTTAGAATTTATAATCCCTGTTCCGTGATGAGATATCTTTGAGCTATAATGTATCTTAATTAATACTATCTTTGGACAGGTTTTTTCTTCAAAAAGCATTTTATCAAAAAAATGTGATTTAAATTTAAAAAAACCCTTTTTTTATTTTTAAAAAATCATTGATTTTTATCCACCCTGATATTTCTCTCTCTGTGCTGTCCGACTTAACACTGTAAGTGCTGTCCGACTTAACATTCAAATTGACATTTCCCATTGCATTATTTTATGTAGCTTTAATTTGAATACGATTACTTTAATCGTGCAACATATTTTCCACCTCATTGTTTGAAATCATATGTTGGGATTCCCTCTGAGACCTTTTCCATGTGGCTTATCCAGAACACCTTGTTCAGTTTTCTGGGATTCAAAACACGTAGTTTGACTCCTGATTTTGTCTCACAAGTTCCTTTATATGGCATACAGCAAAGCTATGCTGAGTTGATCAGACTTAAGAGACAGGGGTGGGTGTAAGGGGTATCACACATCCAAAGTTACAGAGAAACACTCTTCTTTCATACACATTTACACATCTCATTTTATTTACTATCCATTACATCACACACTTTTGGTCTGGCTTGCTTACTTCGCAGGATCCAGTCTCTGTGTGGCATGCTCTATTCATCCATTGTCCCTGCTTGACTTCTTCTTTACATTCCTAACTTATTTTATCCATTGTTGGTAAATGGTTCCAGGGTGTTCTACCCCTATTTTAGCTGGCTCTGACATTTTCAAACACTGTATCCAAGTTGCATCCACACACATGTACATTTACTTCAGCCTAATCTGTTCATTTTCCTAATTCTATCCTCCAAGCAATGAGTCTTCCCTCCATGTGTTAATTACTCATGACAGACCAGACCTCAACTACACTATAGTAACAGGGTTGCTGGGCATGTAGCCTCCATCATAGAATATCAGGGTTGGAAGGGACCTTAGGAGGTCATCTAGTCCAACCCCCTGCTCAAAGCAGGACCAAGCCCCAATTTTTGCCCCAGATCCCTAAATGGCCCCCTCAAGGATTGAACTCACAACCCTGGGTTTAGCAGGCCAATGCTCAAACCACTGAGCTATCCCTCCCCCCTCCATGTTTTGCCTTAATAGTTCTGAGTGACCAAAAGCCATGTTAATATCCTCTTGACTAGAGTGGAGACAGGTGTATTTCTCTGCCAGTTGCCTCCTTTCTTTCATCTGGCTCAGTGTCATTTGGGACAGAATTATCCATGCTGATATGCCGCAAAAAAAAAAAGCACTGAAGCAAAAAAAAAACAAAAAAAGCCACGTCCGCGCCCTTGAAATGTGCCGCCCCAGGAATGTCCGGAATGCCACCCCTGCTTCCTTTGCTGGTGCCTGGAGCTGGCCCTGGACACAGGAGCACACTTTATGTGCAGCCTAAGCCTGCTGGGGTGAATAGCCTTTTACAGTTGGAGTTGTGCGGATCTCATAATACCCAAAGTGTGTCCCTGTGCCAAAGGACTGTTTGAAATCCACAGTGAAGTGCACATTTACCATTGTTAGTACTGGCAAAATAAGAACTGGCATACGCTTATACACTAACACAACTCCATCAGAATTAATACCGAACCGAGTCTCTGCCTCAGACAAGCAGCTCTTTAATAATTTGTAAATGGCCATTTTTTTGCACATGCTTAGTATACTTCAGGATGAGAACTCTGAAATAAGACACTGTGTGTACTGAATCACTAAGCCAGCTGAAATCAGGGAGTTCTAGGAATGCCAGACCTTAGATCCCCATAGTTCCAGCATCCAGACTCAAGAGGTTAAAATAAGCGAACCTTTGGCAGCTCTTCCACAATGAATATTTTAGTGTTTTTCAATCTTGTACCTCTCCAGTGTAGCCTTACAGGTTTGCTTCTCAGTTATGCCAGGGTCTGCCATGTGACAGTGCCTTAAAGTGGGTCTAAAGAGCATTGGTGTAACTGAGGATTAGCCCAATCTATTTAAAACATAACTATCCTATTCAGCAAATGTACTTATCATGCTGCATAGAAAATATGTTGAAAACAAAATTATTGCACATACACAGAGCCTGAAATAAATGAGCCAATAATCTCTACATGTCCTAAGGCAAAGCAGGGAAAAGTCATCTTCTTTTGATTAAGTTATTGCCAGGTCTGGATAACAGTTGAAATGTATTTTGGTTCCCTTTGATTACTTTTTGTAATCTACTCTGCACATTTTCTTCTTTCTTTCATTTGCAGTCAGGTTTTTGCTTTTGGAGGGGACTATTTATTCAAGCGTTTAGCTCTTTTGGTGACATTGTTTATAGCTGTCTGATCCAATCGGGTTATATTTTATTATTTTTGCATTTAAATTGCATTATGATCCAAATTTTCAAACACTGTATCCAAGTTGCATCCACACACATGTACATTCAATTAGTTGTCTGTACAAGCAGGTACTTCAGTGTGCAATTGCTCATTTTGTGCATGCAGAGGACTATTTGATAAATGCAAAGTAATGCCCACTGGAAAGCATAATCCCAACTATACATTCAAAATGATGGGGTCTAAATTAGCTGTCTCCATTCAAGAAATATCTTGGAGTCATCATGGATAGCTCTCTAAAAACATCTACTCAGTGTACAGCAGCAATCGAAAAAGCTAAGAATGTTAGGAACCATTAAGAAAGGGACAGATAAGATAGAAAATATCATAATGCCACTACGTAAATCCATGGTACACCAACAGTTTGAATGCCGCACGTAGTTCTGGTCACCCCATTTCAAAAACAAATGTTAGACTTGGAAAAAATACAGAGAAGGACAACAAAAATGATTAGGGGTATGGAACAGCTTCCACATGGGAAGAGATTTAAAAGATGTAGATGCATCTGAAGAAGTGGGTGTTCACCCACGAAAGCTTATGCTCCAATACGTCTGTTAGTCTCTAAGGTGCCACAGGACTCTTTGTCGCTTCTACAGATCCAGACTAACACGACTACCCCTCTGCCATTTAAAAGATGGGTATTTTTCAGTTTAGAAAAGACAGTTAAGGGGAGATAAGATAGAGGTCTATACAGTCATGAATAGTGTGGAGAAAGTGAAGACCCCTTGGCACAACACAAGAATCATGGGTCACCCAATGAATTCAATCTGCTGCCTATTTACAACAAACATAAGTACTTCACACAACACATAGTCAACTTGTGGAACTTTGTCGCCAGGAGATGTCGTGAAGGCCAAACTATAATTGTGTTCAAAAAAGAACTGGATAAGTCAATGTAGTCAATGTCCATCTATGGCTAGATAAGTCAAAATCAAAAGATCAGTCAATGTCCATCTATGGCTATTAGTCAAAATGGTCAGGAATGCAACACCATGCTCTGGGTGTCCCTACTCCTCTGACTGCTGGAAGCTGGGAGTGGATAACAGGAAATGAATCACTTGAATGTTGCCCTGTTCTGTTCATTCCCTCTGAAGCATCTGGCACCCGCCATTGTCAGAAGACAGGATACCGGGCTAGACAGACCATTGGTCTGACCCACTGTGGCTGTAGTTACGTTCTTATTTGCACATGCCAGGTCCAGTGGATACATGAACACATTTTCCAAGTGCAATTTAAGTGCTAATCTTTGGAATAATTTATCCTCCACCTATATATACCTATGTTGTTGTTGTTGTTATTAAAGATTAACAGTGCAGTAGCACCAAACGACTTGGATATTATTTTTTGTGCCAGTAAACTGCAAGTAAATCTTAACCCTCAGTTTTCAAGTAGGTTTAAAGACAACACATTCACTCATCTAACAGAGCATAAAAATCTTAAATTGTTAATCTTAAACTGTTTGAGGAAATATCAGTGGTTCCTGCCACTGGGAAAATAATTAACCACTGTGATACAGGAGGACCAGGGAGCAGCAGTAGTAGAGTGTGAGAGGGGAAATATATAAGCCCTAGGCTAATTAAGGCGTGGTTCCCTGGAGACTAGGGAGGGTGGCTACAGGTTAATTGGAGCACCTGCAGTCAATTAAGGCCCTCTCAGGAACCTAATAAAACCCCCTGCTTCAGGCAGACAGAGGAGGAGGAAGGAGTTGGAGCAGAGTGGATTGGTGGTGGAGCAGAGTGGATTGGTGGTGGAGCAGAGAGCAGTTTGGAGGAAAGCAGAGGAGAGTTTGGAGAAGTGCTGTGGTGGGTTAAGAAGACCAAGACCCTAGGTAAAGGGACACCTGGCTTGTGCAGAGGGAAGGCAGGAAGCCCCACAAGCAGGAGAGGGAAGGAGCCCAGGGGAAAGTATCACTAGTACAAGTGGTTTACCCACTAACCTAGGGCCCCTGGGCTGGGACCCGGAGTAGAGGGCGGGCCCGGGTCCCTCCCTCTCCATTCCCCTTCTCTGGGATACTAGTGGGACAGCTGATACCCCAGTTCAGCGGCAAGAAACGGCACCCTGAAAACCCCCCACAAGAAGAGAAAGTGCGGGACCCTCATAGTAGTGCCAGGAATTTGCCACATGACCTTTGTGGGTGGAGTTCCCCTGGAATGTTATATAATCAGCAAGTTTTCCTACATTGCCTGATCAATAAAAATCAGGCTGCAGCCTTGGCTGTCTTTCACTTAGAGCAAATTAAATAGAAATATTGAAATAGCAAATTGATCGATAGAGCTAAGTTCTCCATGCATAATTTAAAATGCTTAATGTTATCAGGTCTGCTGTCCACTGAAAATGTAGTGTCGTGAATTCAATAACTCCTTCTTTAGGAAACTGCAATTACTAAACAAAACTGTTGTTTTGTTGTAGTGTTGGTCCCAGGATATTAGAGACAAGGTGGGTGAGGTAATATCTTCTATTGCGCCGACTTCTGTTCTTCTTAGAGCTGAAGAAGAACTCTGTGTAGCTCAAAAGCTTGTTCTTTCACCAACAGAAGTGGGTCCAATAAAAGATATTATCAGGGCCGTCCCTATGGGGGTGCAGGGCCCGGGACATAGGCGCCGAGTTTCTAATCTGCTGGGCGATGCTCCCCCACCTGGCTCCCCCCAGGCCCCGCCCCCATTCCACCCCTTATCCCAAGGCCCTGCCCCCGCCCTGCTTCTTCCCACCCCCTGCTCTGCCACCACCCCACCTTTTCCGGCCCCCGCTCCGCCTCTTCCGTGCCCAGTTCTGCCTCTTCCCCTGAGCGAGCTGTGCCCTCACTCCTCTCCCCTCCCACACCAGCACCTCCTGATGCTGCGAAACATCTGATTCACGGCAGGTGGTAGGTGCTGAGAGGGAGGGGGAGGCGCTGATCAGCGGGGCCCGCTGGTGGGCAGGAGGCACTGGGGGGAAGAGGGAGGTTCTGGGGAGCTGCCAGTGTCTGCCGCTCGCCTCCTTACCCCACCGCCCACCCGACCGCCACTCTCCTCCTCACCATCCACCCGCCCACCTGCCTCCTCACTCCCTCCCACCTGCCCACCTGGCATTCGCCTCCCCATTTGCCTGCTCGCCCAACCGCCTCCCACCTCACCTCCACGCCCACCTCCTCACAATTTTATCAACGCACAGGACCCCCTAAAGCGCAGGACCCGGGGCAATTTGCCATACCCAAGGGACGGCTCTGGATATTGCCTCACCTACCTTGTCTTTCTAATATGACATAAACTGCTCAACTGTATATTGGTGCATCAGCATAAAATGTGTTGCAATCAAACAGCAAGCCAGTTTCTATTCTTACTGAAATCACACTGAGTTTAAGTAGTGCTGCCCTTTTCCTGGTGCTGTATTTGGAAGGAGCTGTGCAGACTTTTAGGAAGATACCAACTGGCAACACCATTATCCAAGATACTGAGCTCATTCTCAACAGTTAGAATGAAAACTAAAGCCAAAACCATAATGCCATACCACCTCCCCAGCAGGGGTGGGGAATCTTTGCAGATAAACAGTTCAACAGGTGTGACCCTTATGACTACTCGTCATTTTGTTTTTTCTGTGCCTCCATTTATTGTCTTTTCTGTGATCTGGCACCTCTGATCCATTCTGTTTGTGTAAAGGGGTCAGAAAGCAGCTGGATCTTCCCAAGTGGATGTACCCCAGTGTGGTGTAGTCCAGATCCCCAGCTAGTTCAGAAGGAGCATAATCTGCTCCCATGCTAATCCCACTCCTGCAGCACATAGCATTAGGTCATATTCAGGATCAAAGGGGCTCATAGCTGAAATACTATGTGCTCTAGCTATTCTTGGCTGATCAATGGATGCTCAGGGCCATAGCCAACTGTAGATTAGAGTAATCTGAGTGTTCTAGCTCAATGGTTTTCAACCAGGGGTGCACATACCCCAGGAGGTACACAGAGGTCTTTCAAGGGGTACATGTAGACATTTGCCTATTTTTACAACAGGCTACATAAAAAGCACTAGCAAAGTCAGTACAAACTAAAATTCCATACAATGACTTGTTTATACTGCTCTATATACTATACACTGAAATGTAAGTACAATATCTATATTCCAATTGACATTTTATAATTATATGGTAAAAATTAGAAAGTAAGCAATTTTTCAGTAACAGTGTGCTATAACACTTTTGTATTTTTATGTCTGATTTTGTAAGCAAATGGTTTTTAAGTGAGGTGAAACTTGGGGGTATGCAAGACAAATCAGACTCCTGAAAGAGATACAGACGTCTGGAATCTTTGAGAGCCACTGTTCTAGCTAATGCTGGGGCCAGTGCAAAACCAGGTCAAAAATCAGGGAATTTCAACCTGTGCCTTCCTTCAATTCCCCCACCTTAAATGTGCACGACAGATTCTAGATGCAGTTGAGAATCTGTTCCATTGCATCTAAGCGGATTGCACAAGCAATGAACCAAATTTTCTGCAGTCTGCCCAGTGTTAGCCATTCACTATGACAGTTTCAATGGAGACTTAGAAAACTGATCTAATTTTTGGGTCTGGTGTCTTTCACTTTGAAATAAAATTACCTACTCTAGCACCAGTCTGTCAGATAAAGAGCATATTTCTGATCAGTAGCGTAGCCGGGGGGGAGCAGGGGGAGCGGCCGCTCCCCTTGTGAGGAGAAGCGGCGCCTTAAAAAGCACACACACCCCTGCTGCCGGAGCCGGGCTTGGGGGGCGCTTTAAAAGGCCCGTGGCTCCTGCTGCTGCGGGGAGCCACGGGCCTTTTAAAGCGTTGCCGGAAAGCCCCCGAGCTCCGGCGGTGCTTTAAAGGGCCCGGGGGCTCCGCAGCGGCTGGAGCCCCAGGCCCTTTAAAGCGCCGCCGGGTGAGTACAGGGGGAGCGGGGAGGTGCCTTTTTATAGCGCCGCTCCCCCTGTGCTCTAAACCTGGCTACGCCACTGTTTCTGATCTCACTTGCCACAGTTTCAGTGGATTTACTCATGTGTAAGTCCATAAAAAATGAGTAGACTTGATAGTAGAGTGTAACAAGTATGTGATTAGAATCATACCCATTGAACATTAGATAAACCTCTTTTACAAAGAAAGTTGAACAGCGAAATCTCTGGATAAGATCCTAAATGCACCATTGGAATGAAGGAAGTTCAAACCAATTGAGATAGGATTAAAAACTTCCATGCTCCTTCACCCAAAAATCAAAGTGAAACATTTTTTGCTGTTTATAAGTTTAGGACACTATTTTTTCCCTAACAAAGCTCAAACAGAACTGCAAAAATTCTGTGATGGAGGAGGTTGTCACAGAACATCAGGGTTGGAAGGGACCTTAGTAGGTCATCTAGTCCAACCTCCTGCTCAAAGCAGAACCAATCCCCAATTTTTGCCCCAGATCCCCAAATGGCCCCCTCAAGGATTGAACTCACAACGCTGGGTTTAACAGGCCAATGCTCAAACCACTAAGCTATCCCTCCCCCCATGTTGTTATGATATAGCTGACACCAGACTTTTATAAACTCATCCTTAACAAAACTGTTTATAATTGGAAAAGCCTTTGTGTCCTCTAGCCAGATAAAGGGCTCTTATATGCCTCTGATTTTATCAATGTTTTTGAATATCCCCCTAGACGCTCATAAAACCAGGGTTTGCCTGGATTTATAGCCAAACTGGAAGCAGTAAATAAAAGGAATCTCAAGAGGGAGCCTGTTTTCACTAGATTTGTTGTCTAGTTTTGCAGAAAAGCATCTAAACGGAGCTGAAACTTCTGAAATTCAGCACTCCTGAGCTATAACCCTCATATTTATAGCATTTCTTTATAACACTCAACATGTGTCGTTTAAGAGGCTGGTGTTAAAGAGAATCTGCTGTAATTCTTATAGCAGCATCTAATACTTTATTGGTTTCTCGGACTGAGCTAGATTCCTTGAGGGAGCCATTAAAATCTAGTGGACTGGACATTGGAGTGGGGCTCAGGAATTTGATTTCTACTCCTATTTATAATGCTGGCTTGCTATGTGAACTTGAGCAGGTCACATATGGACTGACTCCCTCCCTTAACCCATCCCCCAGAGGTGCTGAGTACTCCCACCTCCTCTGAAAAATCACCCATTAAACTCTCTCTCTCCATTTCTTCAGCTATAAAATGGGGGAAATAGTTACTTAGCTAAATTACTAGAGTGCTGTGGGGCTTAATTAGCATTTGTGAAGATGAAGTACTCTGCTTTATTGATTTGACACAGGACAGAGTTTACCCATACACCAAACTTCCAAAACTAGAGAAGCCTCTCTTCCTGAAAGCTTGCTAGCAAAGGTTTTGCAATCCACATGACATTGGCTTCTAACTGCTATGTGACTGGCAGGGTAGCCTGATGACTCTTGATCTTGTCAGACTTCCAGAAAAGGCTACGGAGATATTTTTTAAGGGTATGTCTACACTCGGACTGTAGTCCGATTTTACCAAAATCGATTTTTGTGAACCGATATTATGAAGTCGAATGTGTGTGTCCATACTAAGTACATTAAATAGGCGGTGTGAGTCCACAGTATCGGGGCAAGCGTCGACATTCCAAGCGGTGCACTGTGAGTAGCTATCCCACAGTCCCCGCAGTCCCCGCTGCCCATTGGAATTATGGGTTGAGCTCCCAATGCCTGATGGGGCAAGAAATTTGTAGTGGGTGGTTATGGGTACATGTCGTCATTCAACTGTCACTCCCCCACTCCCTCTGGGAAAGCAACAGCAGACAATGATTTCACGCCCTTTTCCCTGGATTGAAAGCGTGGACACCATAGCGCGGTGAGCATGGAGCCCGGGGAGATAATTGCAGCAGTTATGGCCGTTGTCAACACCTCGTGCATTATTGTGCGCTTTATCCAGAATCGGAACTTGAGACATCAGGAGAGTAGTGAGCGCGGTGACGAGAGTGACGAGGACATGGACACAGAACTCTCTCCGAGAACGGGACCCCACAAATTAGACATCCTGGTGGCAATGGGGCAGGTTCATGCCGTGGAACGCCAATTCTGGGCCCGGGAAACGAGCACAGACTGGTGGGACCGCATAGTGCTGCAGGTCTGGGATGAATCCCAGTGGCTGTGAAACTTTTGCATGCATAAGGGCACTTTCTTGGAACTTTGTGACTTGCTTTCCCCTGCCCTGAAGCTCCAGGACAGCAGGATGAGAGCATCCCTGACAGTTGAGAAGCGAGTGGCGATAGCCCTCTGGAAGCTTGCAATGCCTGACAGCTACCAGTCAGTCGCGAACCATTTTGGAGTGGGCAAATCTACTGTGGGGGTGGCTGTGATGCAAGTACCCAACACAATCGTTGAGCTGTTGCTGTCAAAGTTAGTGACTCTGGGAAATGTGCAGGTGATAGTAGATGGCTTCGCTGCGATGGGATTCCCTAACTGCGGTGGGGCTATAGACGGAACTCACATCCATATCTTGGGACCGGAGCACCAGGGCAGCCAGCACATTAACCGCAAGGGCTACTTTTCAATGGTGCTGCAAGCACTGCTGGATCACAAGGGACATTTCACTAACATTAACGTCGAATGGCAGGGAAAGGTTCATGACGCTGGCATCTTCAGGAACTCTGGTCTGTTTAGACGGCTGCAGGAAGGTATTTACTTCCCGGACCAGAAAATAACAGTTGGGGATGTGGAGATGCCTATAGTGATCCTTGGGGACCCAGCCTACCCCTTAATGCCCTGGCTCATGAAGACATACACGGGCGCCCTGGACAGTAGTAAGGAGCTGTTCAACTACAGGCTGAGCAAGTGCAGAATGGTGATGGAGTGTGCATTTGGACGTTTGAAAGGGTGCTGGAGAAGCTTACTGACTCGCTCAGATCTCAGCGAAACCAATATACCCATTGTAATTGCTGCTTGCTGTGTAATCCACAATCTCTGTGAGAGTAAGGGGGAGATGTTTATGGCGGGATGGGAGGTTGAAGCAAATTGCCTGGCTGCAGCTTATGCGCAGCCAGACAACAGGGTGATTAGAAGAGCACAGCAGGATGCAGTGCGCATCAGGGAAGCTTTGAAAACTAGCTTCCAGACTGACCAGGGTAACCAGTGACTCTTACGTTTGTTTCTCCTTGATGAGAACCTGCCCACTTTTGTTTACTCTGCTTATACTGCCTATCCTCTCTAATCACCAACCCCCGTCCAACCACCCTTCCCCCCTTCCAGAGCACCTTGCTTTGAAAGGAAATAAAGGCACCATTGTTTCACAAACAACAATTATTTATTCAAGATTTGGGAAGACAGGGAGAGAACTGGGACAGTGGCCATGGTGGGGTGCGGGTGGAGGGGTGGAGGAAGGAGGGAAGGAAAGGCCGTTTCAAAACTTGGGGAATGACAGCCTTCTGCTGCTTGAGCAATCCGCAGGGGTGGAGTGATTGTTTGCATGTTGCCTTCCCCCCCGAGTTTCGAGGACTCTGTGTGAGGAGGCTATGGGACTTGGGGAGGGGTGAGGGCGGTTAGAGATGTGCTGCCGTGGTGGTCTGTCATCCTGCCTGCGTTCCTGCAGAACATTCACCAGACGCCGTAGCGTGTCGGTTTGCTCCCGCAGTAGCCCAAGCATCGCCTCAGTCACCCTCTGGTCTTCCTGCCACCACCTGTCAGCTCAAGCGTCCCTCCTGTCCTCCCGTTCACTGGTCACTTCCTTGTACTGGGAAATTCTGTCCCTCCACACATTCTGCTGAGCTACTTCACTGCGGGAGCACTGAATTAGCTCAGAGAACATCTCGTCGCGTGTGCGTTTCCGTCTCCGCCTTATCTGCAACAGCCTTTGGGAGGGAGATGCCGGGGGAAGCTTAGGGACAGTTGCAGCTGTGGGATGAAAAAAAGGGAGAGAATTTTTTAAATAGATACATTTTACAGAACAATGCATATACTCTTTCGCGGTGAACAGCACCATTCACAGTACCTCCCAAATATACTTTCAGTACAAGGTCGCATTTTGCATTTTTATATTGAGTGCCTGGAGCTTTGGTGTAGAGATCACACATGCAGGGCTGGGCAATGGAATTCGGCTAGCTAGCGGCCATGGTAAGCCATAGACTTTCAGCTTCGGAAACCTTAATTAACAGCAGCGCCCTCCTTTCACGCTCAAAGCCAAGTAACTCAAAACAAAGTAACTCCAGCCATCCCGTTCTCTGGGATGCTAGCTTTCGCCATCACCCCACTGCGCGGCTGGTATCAGGGAAGCTCCCTGCTAGCCGAACGCCAATTGCCCAACCTGAACGCCGCCCTCCCATCCCCCACCGCATGGCTGGTATCAGGGAAGATCCCTGCTAGCCGAACGCCAACTGCCCAGCATGAACGGCCCCCCTCCCATCCCCCACCATGTGGCTGGAAACTGCGGGAGGATTTCTTTTCAGGAACAGGCAAACAGTCCAGTAGTAGAAACGGCCACCTCTGACTGTCCCCGTAATTAAATTCCCGTATTTCAAACAGGTCACCATAAGTAATATCACTCTGATGAGGATAACACAGACAGAGAAAGAACGGATGTTGCTTGAATGCCAGCAAACACCGGGGCCGTATGCTGCCAGTCTTTGCCATGCAATGATACCAGAGTACTTGCTACTGGCCTGTCGTGGTAAAGTTTCCTACCATGGAGGACGCAATAAGGCTGATCTCCCCAGAAACCTTCTGCAAAGGCTTTTAGAGTACCTACAGGAGAGCTTCATGGAGATGTCCCTGGAGGATTTCCGCTCCATCCCCAGACATGTTAACAGACTTTTCCAGTAGCTCTACTGGCCACAAATGCATCCCAAGTCTTTAGGGCAGAGTAACCATTAAAAACCAATTGCTTTACAACCATGTCTTTTCAATTCAAGAGATACACTCACCTGATCTGCCTTCTCCGGCTTCACGGTCCGGGATACCGCCTTGGGAGGGTTGGGAGGGGATCTCTGTCAGGTTGAGGAAAAGTTCCTGGCTGTCAGGGAAATCACCCTTGCAGAGCGCTGTCGACTACCTTGTCCTCATCATCTCCCTCATCATCTTCCCCGTCCGCAAAAACCTCAGAGGAAGCGACTGATGAGAATACCCCATCCTCGGAGTCCACGGACATGGGTGGGGTAGTGGTGGCGTCCCCCCCCTAGGATGGCATGCAGCGCTGCATAGAAGTGGCATGTCTGGGGATCTGACCCGGAGCGTCCATTTGATTCTTTGGTCTTCTGGTATGCTTGTCTCAGCTCCTTAATTTTAACGCGGCACTGCCTTGCATTCCCTGCTGTATCCTCTGTCCGTCATGGCCTTGGCGATTTTTTGGTAGATTTTTGCATTCCGTCTTTTTGATTGTAGCTCTGATAGCACGGATTCATCTCCCCAGACTGCTATCAGATCTAACACCTCCTGTTCTGTCCATGCTGGAGCCCTCTTTCTATTTTGGGATTGCATGGTCACCTCTGCTGAAGAGCTCTGCATCGTTACCTGTGCTGCTGAGCTCGCCAGGCTGGCCAAACAGGAAATGAAATTCAAACTGGGTAAATTCAGATGTTCCCGGGGCTTTACCTGGGGCTTTACCTGTCCAGAGCATCCGAGCTGGGACTGCTGTCCAGAGAGGTCACAGTGGTGCAATATGGGATCGCTCCCGGAGACCAATAACATCGAATTCCGTCCACACTAAACCTAATTTGACACAGCAATATCGATTTTAACGCTAATCCCCTCATCGGGGAGGAGTACAGAAATTGATTTTAAGAGCCCTTTATGTCAAAATAAATGGCTTCCTTGTGTGGACGGGTGCAGGGTTAATTTGATGTAACGCTGCTAAATTCGATATAAACTCTTAGTGTAGACCAGGCCTAAGATAATACATTTCTTCTTCCCAAAAATGTGGGGAGGGGAGGGTGAGAAAAATAAAGAAGCATCTTCTATGCTTTGTGCCTTTATTTTTATTTGACTTCAGCTTATCAGTGTTTGTCTCTCTTTCAATACTGCTTACTCTTACAAGTAAGTCCTGGTGGGCTGTACCATCAATTAATTGTAACTGTAAAAAATGCAGAACAAACTCTGACCAGTGTACTAAATTTAAAGATGCTTTATCCTTCTCTCCTCTTCAATCTCTCTTCCTTGTACACCATACATGCTATATTTACATTGCACCATATTTTATTCAATGCTTTTTCAAAAGGCATGTCAAGAGTCCCACTTCACTTTAAGATGCAGTTGCTGATTCTAAAGCAGAAAGATTTTTAAGATCCATCACCAGAAATGTCACAAGGCGTAACCAATTTCTCCATAAAAAATATAAGAGAATCCACTTAACTGGAACAGCTCTGGTGGAAATTAAGAGGTGCCATTAAGGCAATTGTCTCAGTTTAACAGAAGTACATTGAAATATGTGGCACTTGGCACAAAATGAAAGCAGGCTGTAGATTGACTCCTCAATATGTTAATTTGTTGTTCAATTGTAACATTTATGTTTATTAAAGAAACTATCTGTTCTCATACTGTCACTGAGCAGGTGAGAGAAGCAAAGCAGGACCCTATGTGAGAAAATGTGGTGTGGTTTAAATTTCCTACCTGTTATGCTTAATACCCTACTAAAAGCCTTGCTAACTATGTCATTTCACTGGACTTTCCTAAATTCAACTGGCCACTAATCCATCATAGACAACCATAGAAAAGCAAAGTCAGTTTCCAAGGTATGCCATTTATCTCTATGCCAGTTGGGTGGACTTGACTGTAGTCAGTTATCATAGGGCTAGATTTCCCTGCGCCTCTCTATGAAAGAAGGGTCTTAGAGGCCAGGGATGATTGCCAATCCGCTACTCTTGGAAATGGAGCTATGGGAGGGGCAAGGAGGAAGCAAAATCCCTCCCCAATCCCCAAAGCGCCGGTGACTTGTGCTGGTGGCTAACAGGGAACCCCAGGATCACTGGAGTACATAATATTCCAGTCTCACCTCTGACATGGCCACTCATCTCAACTCATCCTGGAATGCAGTGGCGCCAGGATGGCCAGGTGTAGGGCTGGCTAGTCAACTTTATGTTGATTGAGGAATTCCTCCCCCATTTACAGGAATACTCAGTTGCTGCCAGCTTTAAGGGTCCTATGTGCTGCTGAAACAGCACAAAGGGGACCTTACAGATCTCTGGCCCCTCTGAGTAAACCAGATCACAGGTTAGCAAAAACAACACTATCCCTTTGCCAGCCTCGTTGCAATGAGGCTCCCACTATGGCCGCACATATGGCAACAGATGAGTCCCCAGAAAACAATTGCTCACTATTAGCATAATATGACACATGGCAGGTAAGGTTCAAGGCTGTAAAAGGAGTCCTTGCCCCCTAGCCATTCCTTCTCAAGAAATTCAGAAGGACATCTTCAGCCTGCTGTAGTGGAACCTCCCACAGAATGCAAATTTGTTAAGACTTCATTGCAATGACTTTGCAATGTCCACAAGTTAAATACAAACTGCAATGAGTTAATAGCTGCATAAACTGGCCTCATAGATTGTGCAGAATCTGTTTCTTTCTATTATATTGCTAATTATTTAAAATAAATCACCAATTGCTAAAAATTCACCTCCCCACATTCTCTGCTGTTACTGCTTTGCTAACCCTTTCTGGGGTTGACTGAGGTATATGATGCTGCACCGTTTTGATCCCTAAGGAACAGGATATAGGATCTTATTGGGTGCTCTGTGTGGATCCCTCGATAATACACATTGGAAGGAGGTACAGTGATAAAAATAGGAAACTTACGTAAACTCTGTATTCCCCAAATGAGAAGTGGGTTTACCCTTGATTACACTACTGAGGTGGTTAATTTTAAGAGTTTGGGGTATCTTTTGCCTTCTTGGTCATATTTAAGCTGTTTCACTATTTCTGTTTTTCCTTGTGCAATGGCTATATTTATTAGACATTGCAGATCTTCAGTTTGCAATTCGAGTGGCCTTGCAACCCTTTCTCATGAGTAGTCCTTACTCAAATAAGCAGTCCAATTGTTGACTTACTAGGGTTGTGTCATAATCATATAATTTAAGGCCAGAAAGGATCACCAGATCATCTAGTGTGACCTCCTGTGTACCACAGGCAACCAACAACTGAAGTTAGATGAAGATATTACAGTCATCAGGAGACTAAACTAATATGTGGTACAGGCAAGAAATAGGAGGGACCAAGGTGCACAAAGGCCCAAGACCTCTGCAATGGCAGGAAATTATCTGAGATATACCCAGATGATCCTGCCAAGCGACCCACATCCCATGCTGCAAAGGAAGGCCACTTTGAAGTAGTAATTCAGGTTGTTCAGATGACTAGTATATAGGATATATTTTTTGCAGTATATATAGAAAGATACTGCTACATGCTGTTTAGAAAACAGAACAGGTGTTTAGTATGTTTCACATACTGTTATTTGTATTGTATATTCTAATACCAATTTTACAATCAGTCAGTGTCTCTTTCTGTTAAACAATAAAACACCCGATCTCTGCTTTAACCGCCTCTTGAAAATTCTCATTTGTTTTTGGTCCCTCACAGCTCTTAAGCATAAAGGCAACCCTGAACTACACCACTGTGCAGTACTGTTAATGAATTTAACTTAATCTATATTTGAAAGCACAACACAATGCACACATGAGGGGGAAAGGAGTTTAGGAAAGCTGGCTGTATTTTAAAGAATCCTTATTGAGGTTGCAGGAACAAACCATCCCGATGTGTAGAAAGAAAAGTAAATATGGCAGGCGACCAGCTTGGCTTAACAGTGAAATCCTTGCTCATCTTAAACACAAAAAAGCAGCTTACAAGAAGTGGAAGATTGGACAAATGACCAGGGAGGAGTATAAAAGTATTGCTCAGGCATGCAGGAGTGAAATTAGGAAGGCCAAATCACACTTGGAGTTGCAGCTAGCCGGAGATGTTAGGAGTAACAAGAAGGGTTTCTTCAGGTATGTTAGCAACAAGAAGAATGTCAAGGAAAGTGTGGGCCCCTTGCTGAATGAGGGAGAGAACCTAGTGACAGAGGATGTGGAGAAAGCTAGTGTACTCAATGCTTTTTTTGCCTCTGTCTTCACAGACAAGGTCAGCTCCCAGGTGGCTGCACTCCGCAGCACGGTATGGGGAGGAGGTGACCAGCCCTCTGTGGAGAAAGAAGTAGTCTGGGACTATTTAGAAAAGCTGGACGAGCACAAGTCCATGGGGCCGGATGCACTGCATCCGAGGGTGCTAAAGGAGTTGGCCGATGTGATTGCAGAGCTATTGGCCATTATCTTTGAAAAATCATTGCAATCGGCGGAGGTCCCGGATGACTGGAAAAAAGCTAATGTAGTGCCCATCTTTAAAAAAGGGAAGAAGGAAGATCCGGGGAACTACAGGCCAGTCAGTCTCACCTCAGTCCCTGGAAGAATCATGGAACAGGTCCTCGAGGAATCAATTCTGAACCACTTAAAGGAGGGGAAAGTGATCAGGAACAGTCAGCATGGATTCACCAAGGGCAAGTCATGCCTGACTAACCTAATTGCCTTCTATGATGAGATAACTGGCTCTGTGGATGAGGGGAAAGCAGTGGATGTGCTATTTCTTGACTTTAGCAAAGCTTTTGATACAGTCTCCCACAGTATTCTTGCCAGCAAGTTAAAGAAGTATGGGCTGGATAAATGGATTGTAAAGTGGATAGAAAACTGGCTAGATGGTCAGACTCAACGGGTAGTGATCAATGGCTCCATGTTGAGTTGGCAGCCGGTATCAAGTGGAGTGCCCCAAGGGTCAGTGCTGGGGCTGGTTTTGTTCAATATCTTCATTAACGATGTGGAGGATAGAATCATAGACTATCAGGGTTGGAAGGGACTTTAGAAGGTCATCTAGTCCAACCCCCTGCTCAAAGCAGGACCAATCCCCAATTTTTGCCCCAGATCCCTAAATGGCCCCCTCAAGAACTGAGCTCACAATCCTGGGTTTAGCAGGCCAATGCACAAACCACTGAGCTATCTCTCCCCCACAATGGTGATGGTGTGGACTGCACCCTTAGCAAGTTTGCAGATGACACTAAACTGGGAGGAGTGGCTGATACACTGGAGGGTAGGGATAGGATACAGAGGGACCTAGACAAATTAGAGGATTGGGCCAAAAGAAATCTGATGAGGTTCAACAAGGACAAGTGCAGAGTCCTGCACTTAGGACGGAAGAATCCCATGCACTGCTACAGACTAGGGACCGAATGGCTGGGCAGCAGTTCTGCAGAAAAGGACCTAGGGGTTACAGTGGACGAAAAGCTGAATATGAGTCAACAGTGTGCCCTTGTTGCCAAGAAGGCTAATGGCATTTTGGGTTGTATAAGTAGGGGCATTTCCAGCAGATAGAGGGACGTGATCATTCCCCTCTATTCGGCACTGGTGAGGCCTCATCTGGAGTACTGTGTCCAGTTTTGGGCCCCACACTACAAGAAGGATGTGGATACATTGGAAAGAGTCCAGCGGAGGGCAACAAAAATGATTAGGGGGCTGGAGCACATGACTTATGAGGAGAGGCTGAGGGAACTGGGATTGTTTAGCCTGCAGAAGAGAAGAATGAGGGGGGATTTGATAACTGCTTTTGGTTCCAAAGAGGATGGATCTAAACTGTTCTCAGTGGTAGAAGATGACAGAACAAGGAGTAATGGTCTCAAGTTGCAGAGGGGAGGTTTAGGTTGGATATTAGGAAAAACTTTTTCACTAGTAGGGTGGTGAAGCACTGGAATGGGTTACCTAGGGAGGTGGTGGAATCTCCTTCCTTAGAGGTGTTTAAGGTCAGGCTTGACAAAGCCCTGGCTGGGATGGTTTAGTTGGGGTTGGTCCTGCTTTGAGCAGGGGGTTGGACTACATGACCTCCTGAGGTCCCTTCCAACCTTAGATTCTATGATTCTATTGTTAAGCTTCATGGGAAATACCCACAGATACATTCATTCTGCCCAGATTGTACAGCACAAAGCAAAACTAAGTACAACAAAATGCATTCAGATTTCAAAGTGAAAGGTGAACAAATTTAGGATATAAATAAGTTTGGACTGTGAAAAGTATGCTAAATAGAGGGAATCCAGTTTTTAAGCAGCGCTACCTAAATAGAATAAATAATATAGAATATAAAACATATATATAGAAGACTTCCATGTCTATTAACATAGAATATAAAAGTCAAACCACAGTGCTTCAATCTTATCAAAATATTTCATTTTGATAACTTAATCAGAAACTTCAGTGAAATCAATACATTCCCCATGAAACTTTTTGATTTAGCTGAATCAGCATTTTCCTACCAAAATCTGTTCCACTAGAGAAATTTTTACCAACTCTATTCCTATAGGCTTCAATACCCTATGGTCCAAGAATTAACTGCATGTATGGCAGGAGCCAACAGGTTCATCTCTACCCTCTCTAAGTATAGCATAATGATGCTGATGTTCCGGGAGAGGTACTAAGTTCCTCATATTTAAACCCTTCCAATGCCATTTCCCTTAATGCAGGTTCACACTGATGGATGAATACATTATGAATCCAGATATGTTTGTCTGGAGCACCACTATATTGGGGTTCCCCCAAGTCCTGTTCCACTCAGTTCAACTCCAGTCTCATCACTCAGGTTCCTTTATTCGGCTGCACTAAGTTGATCCGACTCAAATGTAGGAGGTGGGCATAGGGCAGTGGTGGGCAACCTGTGGCCCATCAGGGTAATCCACTGATGGGACACAAGACAGTTTGTTTGCATTGACCATCTGCAGGCATGGCCGCCTGCAGCTCCCAGTGGCCACGGTTCACCATTCCCAGCCAATGGGAGCTGTGGGAAGCGGCGGTCAACATGTGCCTGTGGCCTGCGCCACTTCCCGCAGCTCCCATTGGCCGGGAACGGTGAACCATGGCCACTGGGAGCTGTGGGAGGCCATGTCTGTGGACAGTTAATGTAAAAAAACTGTCTTGCAGTCCCCCAGCAGATTACCCTGACGGGCCGCGTGCAGCCCGCAGGTTGCTCACCACTGTCATAGGGTGTACCACATATCCAAAGTTACACAGCAAGCCTCTTCCTTTATATACATTTACACATTACATTGCATCTCACATTTTGGGATTGGCATGGTAACTTTGTAGGAACCAATCCCTGTACAACATGCACGGCCCATTCACAATTTACTATTTACCTCTTCTTATGTTCCAGGCCTATTGTATCCATTATCTTGTCCACTGTAAATGGTTCCTGGGTATTCCCCCTGGTCTTATCTAGTACAGTATCAGAGGAGTAGCCGTGTTCGTCTGGATCTGTAGAAGCAACGTCTGTTAGTCTATAAGGTGCCACAGGACTCTTTGTCACTTCTACTTATCTAGTACAGACATTCTGTTAGCAGCCTGCTCATCCACTTCCCGCCCTAGCCCTGTCCCTCAAGAAATGAGGCCTTACCCACGTCCAACTATTCATGTCTAGCAAGCTAGACCTACACATAACACCCTAAAACACTTCCTTTCAACATCTTCCTGTTCAGCAAAGAATTAAAATAAAACTATGCAGATAGTGATGGAGAAGGAAAGCAAGATGTCTAAACTTTTAATGTCAGAGGATGGGAGCAATGTGTGCTAAATATCAAGAGAATTTGATTATATGTCTTAGAACTAAGCTAGATCACATGCCCCACAACTTGTGTTCGCTACCCTTACTAGCTTTCAGACAGGAACTGAATAACTTTATGCTTCCTTCACGCTGCAATGGGTATCTCCACAAAACCTGGTTCACAGGACATGTCAGGTCCTGAGAAGTCATAGAATACCAGGGTTAGAAGGGACCCCAGGAGTTCAGCTAGTCCAACCCCCTGCTCAAAGCAGAACCAAACCCCAATTTTTTACCCCAGATCCCTAAATGGCCCCCTTAAGGATTGAACTCACAACCCTGGGTTTAGCAAGCCAATACTCAAACCCCTGAGCTATCCCTCCCCATCAAGTCATGTCAAGTCAAGTCAAGGAACACTCCCTGCCAAACAGAATTAAATTGACAGTACGGTAAAAGTAAACTGCAGGTGAGTCAAAAGTATTTCCACCATACTAGAATATCTTCTAACCTTATTCAAACTGTTGAATATAAATAGGCAATTTTGGTGACAGGGATGGTTCTGCCTTGATATAACCAGAGCTGGTTGAAAAATGGTAACAATTTTTAATAGAAATGGTATTGAATTTTCATTTGTTAAAAATTTTCAACTAGCTTGATAAGCAGGCTGCATAACAGCAAAAACAAAAAGGCAAAACATTTAGACCTCTTGATCAGCTGCAGACAAAAGCTGACCCAGGCTCTAAAACTCTCTGCCATGAGTGTTTGTTCTGGGGAGGAGTGTCTGGTCTGGGGGGGGGTACCCCACAGGTGGGCTCTGGCGGGGGAAGGGGAGAGGGTGTGGGTGTCTAGGCTGGAGGGGCTCCAGGGGGACAAGGGGCAGAGAAACAGGAACTCTGTTTTCATAGGGGTTTCTTTAACTGTGTGCTCCTGGGGGAATCTTTGTTGTTGTCTGTATTGTTACAGACATAGTTGCTGACAGGTATTTTAAAATAAATTACCAAAATAATTGAAACGGGTATGATTATATAGTGTTTTGACAAAATTTGCAGGATTTTAATTTTTTTGGCACAGAATTCCCCCAGGAGTAATTATTGTTACTGACTGACCATTAGTACCATGGTATAACAGCATCACATACAGTATTCTTCTTGCGTTTTCCCACTCTTTGGCTTTGTTCCTTTTCACACAGCCCACCTGTCCATCTTCTATTATACATTTTTTTCTCTCTAGTTTGCTGTCTGCCTAGCTATGGACACCTAATCCATCACTTTTAGCTCCCTCTGTACAGTTGCCTAAAGCAATTTTGTGGTTGTTGAATCACCCCTACTATTTCATACATATTCTTGATATGCTGCTAGAATTGCTCTTCTTAAAATGTATCCCTGATCATGTTCTTTAATGGCCAGAAACAATATGATGTAATCTAAAGCCCGCCAATCCTAAACTTTGTAGTTTGTAAAGTGCTTGAAGCTTGCCAGGTCCTTCTGATTGATGTCATATTTGATTGACAGTTTACCAGCTTCCCAAAATTCTCCAGAGAACTGTCACAGATCTGTCTTATAGACAAAATAATGGAAGCAATCCATCTGCTACAGGACCACCTCTTCTTACTTGTGATGCTTATTAGGATTTAATGTTCGCCTAGATTCTGATGATTTGTACACTAGCACAGAAGCTGGAACAGATGCTATTATGCTTGTAATTATTCTTTACACAAGAGACAGTACAATATTATGTCTACCAGACCTCAGCCAATCTTCCCACTCCATCACAATTCTTTGTGTACATATCATATTACAGTTAATGCACAATCAAGCAGAAACACCGTAGTCTCATAGCTATTCAGTTATTTTTCTGTCTCAAATAGCATCAGGAGAACTTTGTATGTTCTAGTTAAAAAACACTTTTCAGTCCTGTTGCATAGTGAATGCTAAAAAAAATGTATGCTTAACTCTCTCCAGTTCTTACATTAAAAAAAAATAATTTAAAAATAAGTTGATTCTAAACACATAGTATTTTTGTAAAAAGTATGAGCGTTCTAGGGAAGGAAGAGAGCTAACAGCTGTAACATATGCTCAATTATGAGTGGTTTTGTTTTAATGATGATTATTGTTGAGATAAGAGCCAGCTGCCATTCATTATTGCACCCTCCTTGCCTTTCAGGTGAATGTTCAGAATCAATAGAGGTCAATGAAAATTTCAGTGAATTGCAGTTAAGGTGTTCTTTTTTTTTCTCTACCCGAAAGACTAAATTCTAACTCATAAGCCTCATTCCTTAATTAACCAAAAATGGGCAAGAACTATAAAACTTTGAAAATCTAACCATGTCCCTAAATTCAACGGAACTTGGATCCAAGACTTTGGTTTGGCCAATCATAGAGGTGGTGCCCAGCTGCAAAATATGGTTCTGGGTTTGGATACTAGATCTCAAAACATTTCAAAGGTCTTCAAACCTGAGGGTTTGTTTCAGCCCATGTCAAAGTTTTTTACCTAATCTCAATTTAGAAGAGTTATTAGTAGCCTACTTGATTAATGGAAGTCTTGTTTGGGAGCACTCTGGTTTGAAAGAAGAATAAAATTATATAAAGCACTGTTAATTACAGATTAAAGAGGATTCTAAAACCAACTATACCTTAAGGTACTATAGTTGCTTCTATTTTATCATAAAACCCCAAGTGATCCAGACTTCCCCTACTGCTTATAAACTCAACTGCATCAATAGCTACATCTTATTTTCTGTCTTGCCTCTGATGTGAACTAGGATGACATACAGTATTCACTTTATGTGCAAAATTAATCACATTATTCTACCACCCTTGCGCTCTTCAGTACTGCATTCAGTCATAAGCAGAAACTGAAATCAAAATAAATTCAGTACAAATATTCTTAGTGCCTTATTAATTTGTTTATTGATAACATAAGAATTAGATTGTGCTAATATACTGCAGGATCATTGAGTCCAGAAAAGAGTCACCAACAAAACAGTCAAAAATAAAACACTGTATAAAATGCCATTTTGACAGAAAAAAGGCAACCCGGGAAATATGAAACATAAGACATGACCCAGGCAAAAATCCTCAATTTGTGTATAAATGCCATTTTGACAGAAAAAAGGCAACCTAGGAAATATGAAACATAAGACATGACCCAGGCAAAAATCCTCAATTTGTGTAAATTAATGGAGCTATGATGACATGCACCAGTTGAGGATGTAGTCCTGTATGACTGGCAGTGCTGAGCCTGGAGGTAGTATTATAATAGTAAATGGAGATATACCAATCTCCTAGAACTGGAAAGACCTTGAAAGGTCATTGAGTCTAGTCCCCTGCCTTCACTAGCAGGGACAAGTACTGTCCCCTTACAGAGTTTTTGCCCCAGATCCCTAACTGGCCCCCTCAAGGATTGAACTCACAACCCTGGGTTTAGCAAGCCAATGCTCAAACCACTGAGCTATCCCTCCCACCTAAGTGCCTGTTACCACTATGTATAGTTCACTGTTCACACTTACATATTTTTCATTAAAAAATTGCAGTGCATGAATGTTTATTATATTTCATTAACAAATTTAAGCAGGTATCTGGAAACATGTACTGTAATACCCTGACTGGAATGTAACCATACTCTGCAAAAATTAATGTGTCCATATTCTGGTGGAGAACACCCATACATGGCATCCTTCTACTCTTTGCATACTGACAGGGCCGGCACGCCCATTAGGCGACCCTAGGTGGTCGCCTAGGGTGCCAAGATTTGGGGGGCGGCGGGCGGCTGCCTCCCAGCTCCCCACTCAGCCACTGAGCGGGGAGCCGGGGGGCAGCCGCCGGGAGTCGCCCCGCTGCCCCCCCGCTCAGCGCCTGAGTGGGGAGCCGCGGGGCAGCCGCCACGAGCCGCCCCGCCCCGCTGTGGGGAAGCTGGCGCAAGCTGCCACCCCGCTCAGGCGCTGAGCGGGGAGCAGCGGGGAAGCCGTCACGAGCCGCCCCGCTGCCCCGGGCTCCCCGCTCAGCTTCTGCTGCCGGTGAGTCACGGGTGGTGGTGGAGGGCTGAGCGCCTGCGGGCGGGTGGAGACTGAGCTCCCGTGGGTGGGGGACCTGGCTGGGGGGGGCGGCATTGCGGGGGAGGGGGAGGCTGAGCTCCCGCGGGTTGGGGGAGCTGGTGGGGGGTGGAGGCTGAGCTCCCGTGGGCGGGGGAGCTGGCTGGGGGGGAGGTGAGGAGGAAGCCTAAGGTGCGAAACTTCCTTGCACTGGCCCTGCATACTGATAGTAGGAATAATTTGCTCAGGGGCTATGCACCAAAGCCACTGCTGGGTCAGGATGTGCACCTGCATAAAGGGTTGACAAATGCCCAGCCAGAGCTCCAGAGAGGGTCTGTGGACAGCCCAAAAGGTATCAGACAGCTTCCCCTCCATGTTCCTGCCTCTTGTAGTTTTTTCTGGTATGTGCCTGCTATATGAGCAAAGCCAGATAGTTATATGGAGTCAACTGTGTAGGGATTACTCTTATGATACACTTGGAGGATAGACTATATCACTGTGTACTGGATGATCCTTCACTTGCAAGGGTTATTTTTTACAGGCTGTAGCATTTGCCTGAGGTGTGAATCAGTGACTTCCTGTGCTCTTGTAAATTCTAAAAGTATATTTGCATAAATTGCAAAAGAACTTAAGTAGCTGTAAATAGCCCTTTGTAAATGGTGCCTAAAGAGCAGCCACACATAGGATTTAACCAAATTGGGAAAAAAGAGACAAATACTAATTGAGATATAGCATAATTTCAGACCTGATGGGAATATCTTCAGAGTCTTAGGAGTGGTCTATATCTATCAGTGAAGACAGCTATTTTTGAAGAAGCAAATCCCACAATAAATGTTTCATGCAAAATAATAACTCTAAAACTTTTAAGATTATGATGTAATGGCAATGCCTATAAGAATTGCATATAAACTGGGATCAGTTTAGAAAATACACTTTAAAAATGTGTATGTGCAGAAGTCAGGTCTGTCAATGCTATATAGAGCTAACACCTGGCCAACACAATGGTTTGAATTACAGAACAATGTAACAGGTTAGTAGAACTTCCGGTAAGGGGCAGCTGGACATTCTCCTAGCATAGCACATCCTTGGCTGTTGAGTCACTATAGCCAGGATTCTAAAACAAACTTCCCTTGAATAGGGGGCAGAAGGGTGAGTGATCAGAGCACCTTGCACTCAATCTGCAACCAGTATACCACAGACTAGGGTCTAATTTACATTGGAAGGGGAAGTAGCTGGCCTGGGAAGAGTACTCTCCCCGGGTTGTGACCTGCAGGGCAGGTAGCCCACACATAACAGTGAAAGCCTCAATCCCTTACCATGGGAATATTGGCTGGCTCACAACTGAGTGCAATAAAATGATACCACAGTCCTGCAGCATTTCTTTGTGTTTACTTTGCCACATCTCTTATCTCAAAACTATGTTCAATCTGTCTTGATGTGAGGTATTTAAACCAAGGATAAAGATTCAGGGTCACGCTATGCCTGTATCATACAGTCTACCACTTTACTAACTTTCTTAATTCTAACAGAACTACTATTTGCTTCCAAGTTTTTGTTAAGTAAAAGGTAACAGCATTTCTTTAGAGTGACTTATCAGCCAGCAAACCAACCATCTAAAGGACTACCAAGTGGATTTTCTGTAATGAGTTCATGGTCTGGGTCCTGTGGATAGGATGGTATGCAGTGTTTTAGCCATGTCGGTCCCAGGAAGAAGAGCTCGTGTACGCTTGAAAGGTTGTTTCTCTGACCAACAGAAGCTGGTCCAATAACAGACATTTTTATTTTACCTCACCCACCTTGTCTCTCTGATAGAATGCTATGTCATGCATACAGAAACCCCCACCATCAAGGTTTCCATTCTGCAGAAAGGACAAAGGGTAGTATGGCTATGAAGCATGGACCAACTTCTCACCCAGAATGATGGCACTGTGCCTTCAGGTCAGGGCAGAGTCACATTAGTGCAAGGTTGTGGGGAAGCTTGTACTTCTGCCACCTATGTTAATCTGTCAATATATATAGTATTGAGAATTGTTAAAACAGTCATATCTGATGCATTAGTTTGGATAATAAGGCTGGCTGTGGTCTAGTTTGCTTGACATGAGTGAAATGTTGCCTTAAATGACCTTGTTGAGTAAACTAGTTTCCTAACTCTTATATAGGACAAAAGGGGATGTTTAACACAGGATGTGCTTAAATTGATAGATAACATCTACAAAATGTGCTGCTGAAAGGCAATTAACGAAAAGGCAGGTGGAAAGAGACTGGAAAGTCCAAAGCCCTTATGCAGAGAAACAGGTCACTTTGACCTGGACAAATATACACAATTAGCCTGTAATCCGTGGTAATAAGCCGATTAGAAAAGAGAAATGCTAACACAAAAGCAGGTAGGACAGCAAAAGTTAAGCCAATTAAAGTTCAGACATGCATATTGTACTTAAAGGTGATTGGAAGAGAACTAATGAATATGTCATTTACAAAAAACACTATCAGAAGTGTTTTAAAAGCAGCAGCTTGCCAGCCAGGGGAGCTAATTGTACCAAGCCTTCCCCAGCTGACTTTGCTACAGGAGTGGTTGCTGCTACATAGGACCAAAGACTGTTCTCAGCCTGTGGAAGTGCGGGTGCCAGACGGCAGAAGACCACCAAATTAGGGGAAAACTGTCCAACCCCACACTTCACGGCTGATGCTGAGTATTGGGAAGAAGAGGGAGTCTGCAGTCAGCAGCTCATGTCAAGCCATTTTGTGTAAGTTTCTGCTTACTATCCACTTCATCCAGGTCCTATGGTAGCTGCTGAGCAACCAGCTGTTAGAGCAACCCATCTGTGGGATCACGTACAGCCAGCCCAGGGAAAGTCTAAGATGTTTGCAGGGCTGCATTAGAAAAATCCTCCTTTCACTTGCAAAGTGATTATATTTAATACAGAACCACTGAGACACAAGATGCATGGTACCTGAATGCTCAGGAGCATTCAACATTCCTTTATACTGCACATCAAATATACAGCTTGTAGTAGAAAGCTGCTATTCAGCTCAAATGCAGAACACTTTCTTGAAGCAATAAAAGGATGATGTATGCACAGAGATTACCCTTAAATATTCAGCATTTTCCATTGCAGTGGTATTTTCTGTATTTAGCCCAGCAAATACTATAGTAATGTCAAATGTTGCAGGATGGTAAATGTCAAATGACTACTAATACAGAGCCAAAGCCCACTGAAGTCAATGAGAGAAATTCTGTTGATTTCAGGGTGCTTTGGATCAGCCCCATATACTCTAAACCCACTGGGATACCTATGTCTGTTTAATCTGACTAGCCACTAAATGCACCATCACTCTCCACAAATGCAGCATTGACCCGGCACTCATAAATGTGGTAATAAAAAAAATCATAAAGTGACAGATCAAGACAATTGGGTAAATGTATATTTCTGATTCATTTGAATAAATGTATTTTAAAAGCATCCTGTTTGCAATTCTTTAACCTGGATTTTATGTGTCCCTTTGTTAAAGTACGATATATTTCTTTCTCTCTTCATATTAGGCTATGTCTACACTACCACGGTAAGTCGACCTATGCTACGCAACTCCAGCTACGTGAATAATGTAGCTGGAGTCGACGTACCTTAGATCGAGTTACCGCGGGGTCTACACCGTGTGGGGGTCGACAGGAGAAAGTCTCCTGTCGACTTACCTTACTCTTCTCATCAGGGGTAGAGTACAGGGATCAACTGGAGAGCGATGTGCAGTCGATTTGGCAGGTCTTTACTAGACCCACTAAATCGATCGCCGGTGGATTGATCTCAAAGCATCGATCCCCGCTGTAGTGTTGTAGACCTGCCCTTAAGCAATTCCCTATAATATGCAAAAGAAACATGAGTTAAAATATTCATAAATCACCATTACCTTTAATGTTATACAAACATGGAATCAAGGGATTTGATGCAGTTTGTCTCATGTTTATTAAATATGGATAAAATGGATGTGCTTCATTATCTGTTAAATAAGCTCTTCAAAGATAACTTTCATAAATCAAGATACTTTTTAGCATACCTACCAACCAAAGAGAGAATTAATGGTGTCTTGACAGTTACATTTTATAGTAAATATATACCTAGCTTTAAATCCTATTTTAATAATTATGTGCAGTACAATGGCGGGGGGGGGGGGGGGGAGAAACTTATAGCAATTCCAAGGAACCCTATCAAAATTTAAGACTGCAAATCAAACTGGGCTTAACTCTTACATGGGTGAACAGGACCCCTCACCTTGTGCAGCCCACATGGGGATAGATTTTTTCAACTGCTCAGCATTCACATTAGGGCCATATTTTCATAGGAACTCAGCTCCCATTTAGGCACCTAAGTAGGATTTTCCAAAGCACCCAGAAGCTGCTGTCAACCAGGGTGGATAAAAATCAATGATTTTTTAAAAATAAAAATGTTTAAAAAATGAATTTTTTTTATTTAAATCCGATCTTTTTATATAAAATGCTTTTTGAGGAAAAAAAACCTGTCTAAAGATAGTTTTAATTAAGATACATTATAGTTCAAAGATATCTCATCAGTGAATAGGGATTATAAATTGTAATTCTATAGTATGAGACAATATATTCATGTAATGTTTAAGAAAAGTTTTGTAAATGAGTTCCAATAGTTCATGGATTAGGAACCCTATTTTATGGGATTCCAGGGGCTTCTGTAGAGATTATTTAGATTAATCTTTCTATCTACTCAATGGGACTCAGTGCTCAGTCTAGAAGATACCATCAGAGATGCTTAGTTTTGCAGTTCTCAAACTGTAGATTTGTGTCTCCAGAGATAACATGCTTGTTAACAGCAAAAATGTTTTTAAATAAATAAATACATACATAAATAATATATAGAGGTGAGAAATAACAGACCTCAACCCTATTGTCCCTCTGCAAATTTGTGTACACAGAGTCAATCCCTTACCTCTCCCTAAAAGTGCAAAGTTTCAAAAAGTTCAATGACTAGAAGATTGTTGGGGGCGGAATAGATCTGGACAAGGAGAAGACGTCTGGAGATAAATGTGAGAAGGGAGGGACAGGCAGTAGAAATAAAAGTGAAACAGTTTGAGCAGAATATTCCAGAAGTCTTGAGATCTTTCTGAGTGTAGCCTTCATTGATCTGAGATATACCCTACCATTCTCTCACTAGAAGGGAAAACCTATAATGGCAGCAGGCCGTAAAAGAGAACCAGTTTGGGAATATTTTAATGAAATTCCTCTACCTGTGGGTAAGACAGGCATGCATGCAACATCCAAACAGTGCAACAAAGAAATGCAAGGCCTGGTTGCCCAAATAAAACAACATCATGAGAAGTGTTCCTTCTCAGGAGGAAGCTGCATTGAAGATGATGAAAGGAACATGTCTGAACATGCAGGATCTTCAGATTGATAAACTTTTTTATTTCATACTTCTTTCTTAAGGATTGCCTGTCTTCCTTCTGGACTAGTCTTGAATTCTCATGTTTGAGCAAAAACTATAGTTGTTACTCTCTGGACCTGTCATATTAGATGCATTTGTGATTAAAAAAAATTGCGGAAATAGGCAGATGTTCCTTTTACAATCTCACCTTTAAAGTAGTTCTGAGTGTCAGTGAATGCAATGAGTAATACTAAATGAGCAGTATGGTAATAATAATTAAATAACTGCATTGACTTGTTTTGTTTGGAAGAATCCATCCTCAACATACAGGATTCTGAATCCACCTTCAAGATCACCATCGTTTTCTATAGTTTCAGAGTCATCTTTCAATGATAGTGTTTCAGTCATAGAATCATAGAATCATAGAATCTCAGGGTTGGAAGGGACCTCAGGAGGTCATCTAGTCCAACCCCCTGCTCAAAGCAGGACCAAACCCAATTAGATCATCCCAGCCAGGGCTTTGTCAAGCCTGACCTTAAAAACCTCTAAGGAAGGAGATTCCACCACCACCCTAGGTAACCCATTCCAGTGCTTCACCACCCTACTAGTGAAAAAGTTTTTCCTAATATCCAACCTAAACCTCCCCCTCTGCAACTTGAGACCATTACTCCTTGTTCTGTCATCTTCTACCACTGAGAACAGTCTAGATCCATCCTCTTTGGAACCCCCTTTTAGGTAGTTGAAAGCAGCTATCAAATCCCCCCCCTCATTCTTCTCTTCTGCAGGCTAAACAATCCCAGTTTCCTCAGCCTCTCCTCATAAGTCATGTGCTCCAGCCCCCTAATCATTTTTGTTGCCCTCCGTTGGACTCTTTCCAATTTATCCACATCCTTCTTGTAGTGTGGGGCCCAAAACTGGACACAGTACTCCAAATGAGGCCTCACCAGTGCCGAATAGAGGGGAATAATCACGTCCCTCGATCTGCTGGAAATGCCCCTACTTATACAGCCCAAAATGCCGTTAGCCTTCTTGGCAACAAGGGCACACTGTTGACTCATATTCAGCTTTTCGTCCACCGTAACCCCTAGGTCCTTTTCTGCAGAACTGCTGCCCAGCCATTCGGTCCCTAGTCTGTAGCAGTGCATGGGATTCTTCCGTCCTAAGTGCAGGACTCTGCACTTGTCCTTGTTGAACCTCATCAGATTTCTTTTGGCCCAATCCTCTAATTTGTCTAGGTCCCTCTGTATCCTGTCCCTACCCTCCAGCGTATCAACCACTCCTCCCAGTTTATTGTCATCTGCAAACTTGCTAAGGGTGCAGTCCACACCATCCTCCAGATCGTTGATGAAGATATTGAACAAAACCGGCCCCAGCACCGACCCTTGGGGCACTCCACTTGATACCGGCTGCCAACTAGACATGGAGCCATTGATCACTACCCGTTGAGCGCGACCATCCAGCCAGTTTTCTATCCACCTTACCGTCCATTCATCCAGCCCATACTTCCTTAACTTGCTGGCAAGAACACTATGGGAGACTGTATCAAAAGCTTTGCTAAAGTCAAGAAATAGCACATCCACTGCTTTCCCCTCATCCACAGAGCCAGTTATCTCATCATAGAAGGCAATTAGGTTAGTCAGGCATGACTTGCCCTTGGTGAATCCATGCTGACTGTTCCTGATCACTTTCCCCTCCTTTAAGTGGTTCAGAATTGATTCCTTGAGGACCTGTTCCATGATTTTTCCAGGGACTGAGGTGAGACTGACTGGCCTGTAGTTCCCCGGATCTTCCTTCTTCCCTTTTTTAAAGATGGGCACTACATTAGCTTTTTTCCACTCATCCGGGACCTCCGCCGATTGCAATGATTTTTCAAAGATAATGTCCAATTGCTCTGCAATCACATCGGCCAACTCCTTTAGCACCCTCGGATGCAGTGCATCCGGCCCCATGGACTTGTGTTCGTCCAGCTTTTCTAAATAGTCCCGAACTACTTCTTTCTCCACAGAGGGCTGGTCACCTCCTCCCCATACCGTGCTGCGGAGTGCAGCCGCCTGGGAGCTGACCTTGTCTGTGAAGACAGAGGCAAAAAAAGCATTGAGTACACTAGCTTTCTCCACATCCTCTGTCACTAGGTTCCCTCCCTCATTCAGTCACATCATGTATGTCACATAGCCACAGTATATCACCTGTAGCAAAAAGAAAAAAAAATCTCCATCATCCAGAAACAACCACTGATAAGTTTGTGATAAGAACCAGCAGATTACAAAAAGAGGTAGTTGATGAAAAAATTGCCAGGTTTGTTTATGCAACAAACTCTCCTTGCTGTATGATTGAGAACCCACACTTCATTAACATGGTTCAGTCATTATGACCAGTATACAGTCCACCCAACAGAGCATATGTCACAGGCAAATTGCTGGAAAAGTGCATGAAAGAAAAATTGAGAAGTGTGCAAAAGGTCTAGAGGGCATAATTGTTAACCTGATGGGTGGAGCAATATCCACAATTATCCTTTTGTATGTGCTTGTGTGACAACAGAAGAAGGGAATGTCTTCTTTACAAAAACAATTAATACATCAGGAAATGCACACACAGCAGAATACTTACAAGAAGTAGCAGTAAAAGGTATAACAAACTGTGAAAACAAATAGCTGTTTTATTGCTGACGCTGTTGAAATTTGGAAGGAACTGAGTGAGATCTTAAAAAAGAGAAATATGCAATGAGTTAAATTACAAGCATTAAAAAAACGAATGGGACAAGCACTATCTCCAGCTCATTTTCTTGCAAATATTCTCAATAATCGGTACCAGGGCCAGACCTTAACTGCTGAAGAAGAGAAGTTGGCTATGACATGGACATCCTGCAATCATCCCTCCATAATATCAACTATAATAAACTTCAGAGCTAAGGGTGAACCATTCAAGAAATATATGTTTGCTGCTGATGTTTTAAAGAAAGTCACACTAGTGAACTGGTGGACGTCACTTAAGCACTTGGATTCAGAGACTGTTGAAGTGATAATCTCATTTTTAACAGCAGTAGCTTCTTCTGCTGGTGTAGAAAGAGTATTTTTTTCCTTTGCACTAATTCATTCCAAATTGAGAAATCGTTTGGGATCTGAAAAAGCAGGAAAGCTTGTGTTTCTTTTCCAGATTATGAACAAACAGGAAAATGAAGTTGAAGACGACTGAGTTAGCTGCAGAAGACAATATTTTAAGTTTGTCATGTTGACTTTGCTCACATAGTCGATTTTTTTTTGTTTTTTTTTAAATCATTTAACTATTTTAGTTGAAAACAATTTTAACCAAAACAAACCTGATTTTAAAAAACTTGAATGTTTAAATTCAAAAATTCATATGCTTCTTTTGTTAAAATAGTATATGTTTGCTGTTGAAGAAAAATATCCAGAATACATAACGTTGTTGTTTTAGTTAAATACAACAATTTAAATGTCTGTCTGGTGATGTTCTCTTCCTAATACAGCATGGCAAGAAAATCCTCCAAATATTAATGATTAACCTGTTGAATTGTAAATAGTTCACCTCCCAATGACTTCATAAATATCTGCTTCAATTACTTTTGGTAAATGAAATAACCAAACAATCATTCATTTTCTGATTTAACTGTAAAACTAATCAGAAAAGTTTTCAAAATAAATCTCTTTAAACATGTATAGTGTGTGCTTCCTAAAAATGAAACCTATATACATCTCTGAGTTGTGAAGAATATGTATTAAGGTTATAACAGCCAACAAGAATGCACTTTTATGTAGAAATCCATGATAAAATCATGTCTTCCTGACTCATGATTTAAATCATTATTTAATCAATTTGATTTAAATCTGATTTAAATCGTTATTTAAATCAATTTGATTTAAATCAAATCCACCCTGCTGTTGAGCCACTGATCTATCACAGATATTTTCAGAAGAACTTAGCACAAGGGGTGCTGAGCTCTTGCAAACATCTGGCCACTTATATCAGTGCCTAAATGGGAGCTGAGCACTCTTGAAAGTCTGGCCCGTAAGAGCGAGGCACATTTGCAGTCCCTCTCTGATCCCATAGTGATACACAGCACCCCAAAGAGTTAAATCAATGCATATTAAAAAAACCCTCTATGCACGCCTCACTCCTTGTGCTAGTGACAAAAGGATCAAAGGTAAATAGGGCTGCCTGTTTGCTAGGATAAGGGGACACCCAATGAAATTAAAGCATCACATTTACTACAGCAAATGAAAATATTTATTTTACACAACATAACTAACCTATGGAGCTCATCTTCACAAGATGTTGCAGTCAAGAGCTTAAACGTAAAACCATTCAGAAATGTAAACTGGTGCAGACTGAGTCTTCCTGCTTACTGTGCAGAACATCTCACCTGAGTGAATCACACTAGGATCTACATTGGTTGCCTGTTAGCTTGCAGGTAGAGTTTAAGTTGTTCATTTAAGCCTATACAGCATGGGTGCTGGAACAATTTTTATAGTGGGGGTTCTGAGAGCGAGTGAAGCAAACTGTAAACCCTGTACATAATGGAAACCACTTCAAGCTAGGGGGTACAGCAGCACCCGCAGCGCCCCTAGTTCCAGTGCCTATGCTATACAGCTCTGTATGCTGGAGGGCCCCTCCACTTTGGAATTCATTTTTTCTCCTCTCTTCCACCCACTCAACCCCAGTTCAAGACACCCTATATTTAGTGACCTTAGACGATGCCGCAAGCTTATCTATTTGTAAATGGGGGAATGGTCCCGCTATGGTGAGGAACTTTCCTGGCTTATACACTACCCCGGTTAAATGGGCTAGCGAAAGGATCTGAGTCCTCACTCCCACTTCCTTTACCCAGCGGCCTGCCTGACCTCAAGGGCTCCCCTTCCACTCTCCTGTGTTGCAGAGTCCTCGTAACCCCAACAAGGCTGGGCCCAGGATTCCTGGGGGGCTCAACCCCCAACCTTGTCGTGCTCAGTTAGGGCAGGGTCTAGGGCAGGGATCTCAAACTCAAATCATCACGAGTGACACATGAGGAACAGTACATTGGCCCGAGGGCCGCATCACCGACACCTTTAAATACAAAGATACAAAAGGCAGCCCTCTGCCCCCGGCCCTGGCCCCACTCCACCCCTTCCATGAGGCCCCGCCCCTGCCCCGCCTCTTCCCACCCTTTCTCCACCCCCATTCCAATCCCTTCCCCAAAGTCCCTGCCCCAACTCCGCCCCCTCCCTGCCCCTATTCCAACCCCTTCCCCAAATCCCTGCCCCTGTCCCGCCTCTTCTCCGCCTCCTCCCCTGAGCATGCCGCGTCCCCGTTCCTCCCCCATCCCTCCTGGAAAGTCCTAAGCGCTGGGAGGTAGGCGGAGGAGTGGGGACGTGGCATGCTCTGGGTGGTGGAGGTTGGGGGAGCTATGGTGGGCTGCAGGAAATAACTCCGCGGGCCACATGCAGCCCGTGGGCCACGTATTTGGGACCCCTGGCCTAGGGTGTCCATACTCCACGGTGCTCTCTCTGCACTGGATGCAGATCTGACTCACTGATCATTACATACAGTTCAAAGCAAATATAATTTATTAAACAGCAATCAATTAAAAAAAAGGAAAAAACGGGAAAGGTTAAAAGGAAAACACATAACCCCGCTCTGTGGCACGGGGACATCACAACCAGCGTCTCTGGAATGTAAAAGAAGTTCAGTCTGTTCCTCATAAGTCCCAGGCCTCCTTCTCAGGCCCTGGCTGTGCTGCAGGGATGCTGCAGGTCGGACACTTGGTCTGGTGGTGGCCACATGCTCTAGGTGGCAGGACCCTTCTTCACTGCATCGCCCCTACCCCATCTGGGTTACAATCCCCCTCCAAGTCATATCTTGGATAGGCATATCTCCATATATTTTGCGGGGGGAGGGATAGCTCAGTGGTTTGAGCATTGGCCTGCTAAACCCAGGGTTGCGATTTCAATCCTTGAGGGGGCCATTTAGGGATCTGGGGCAAAAATCTGTCAGGAAACAGTACTTGGTCCTGCTAGTGAAGGCAGGGGACTGGACTCGATGACCTTTCAAGGTCCTTCCAGTTCTATTAGATAGGCATATCTCCATAAGTCTGGCCTGCCAGGCATCTTGGCTGGGGGCATCTCCCTGCGCTGGGCCTGCTGCCCTGCTACTCTCCCCAGCTGCTCACCGCACTCGGCTCCGGACTGCTCCAGCCCCAGCTCCAGCTCCACCACTCTGCCTCAGCATGGCTGCTGCTGTTGCTCTGCCTCCAGCTCCCTGGGCTGCTTCTCTGGCCCCTCTGGCTCTGGTTGCTGCAGCTCTCCTCCCAGGACAGGTCTGCTCTGTGGGCTCCTTCTGTGACTCTGCTCCCAGCAATGACCTGCTTCCTGGGCTGATTTTCTGGCCCCTCTGGCTGGTACAGCTCTGCTCCCCAGCTCAGCAATCAGGGCAGCCACATAAGATCTAGCCATACAAACAGAGCAACAAAAATGAATAAACATCTCCCTTTATGTCTCAGTCCCATTACTCCATATCCCCTCCCTTCCCTAATGACTGGGGAAATATGTAAGGGGACTGTTGTCCCCTTACTAAAATGCGGTGAGGATGTTCTGGTTGGCTAGCTCCCAGTACCAAAAGAAAGGGGAAGGATCGATGGGAAATCAGAACCCTGAGACTGACAGTCCCCAGGAACAATGGGGAGAGGCCAATGCTCCAGGTCAGCCTGATTGACAGGGTGGGCAGGATAATCAGGGAGTCAGGCAGTCAAGGGGGTTCTGTCCTCTGTATGAGCCGGAATTGCCTGGGTCAGACAGAGTCGGGCCGAGCTAAGGAGAAAGCAGGGGCCCAAGGCATCTCTTTGCATCTTTGTCTTTTGGAAGTTTAATACGAACAGGCACAGCTTCACTAAGCAAGATATCTGCCTGGGCTTAAGAAGAAACTTCCCTTCTGGATAGGTTATTATATAGTTGTGCAAAAAGGGGTTTCATGGACTTTCCTCTGAAACATCTGGTAGTGACTGCTATTAGAGACAAGGCGGTGGACTTGGTGGATCTCAGCTCTGATCTAGTGTGGTGGTTCCTGTGATTGTGGGGGGAGACACGTGAGGTTTTTCTGAGAAGCCTTTAAAAAAAACAACAACTGACATTCTCCCCTCTTCCCAGCACTCTCATTAACCTGAGAAACGTATTTCAGGCTTTAATGTAAGTTTTCAGGCTACCACGACCAAGCACAGGTAAGAAATTCCAGGAAAGATGAAAGGAGAAACTATGCCAGGAGGTAATTCTAATGAGTGAACTCATTCCTTTCTTTCAGTGCACTTTCTACTGCTGTTAGCCTCAAGAACACCTGGCTAAAGGAAATCTTGTATCAGTGTTGTAGGGAAAAGTACTACATGTCCCCCAGGAAATAATGAGCTATGAACTTCTCACTAGGTTACAGAACTAAAGGTACCTTGCATCAGAGTAATCCAAGGAGTAAGCAATGCTGCTGTTAGCACCATGAGATACTAAATAAACAGTGTGCAGGTTTGTAGATTAACACACATACCAGTCACCTCTCTGGAGAGGTAAGAGTAGACTAGAGGGACAGACCTGAACTAGCAAATGCAGTGGTGTCTTCCAGCTAATTACAAAATTAACCTTGAATGCAGAAAAAGAAATCAATGCTGTACATAAAGGGTTTAAGCACTTCAGGTTAAACATAACTGCAATTTAAAGGGAAAAGAAGTGAGCAAAGTCCAGTATCTCTCTCCCTGGGGCACTGTAATGGCATACACACTCACAACCTGTGCAACCCCTTTTGTCAACTAGCAAGTCCAGGTTCAACTACAACTGAATATTTTGTTACCCTGAAATGAAAGTCCCAAATAATCACCCTATCCTCTGGGTCCTGTGCTCAAACCTTTCCTGGGGTTCCACTACCTTTCCCAAGCTTTGGTATCAGGCACTGTCCTGTCTAATGTAAGTCTTCCTAGGACCTCTCAGCTCCAACAATCTCTGATCCTTCACAGGAGCCTACCTGCCCACTGTCTCTCAGCCTGTTTAGAAGGCCCAGATGTCTTATCACTAGGGCGCTAACAAATTAATGGCTATGAAAAACGCATCATGGACTGTGAAATCTGGTCTCCCCCCATGAAGCGACAAAGGGTCCTGTGGCACCTTATAGACTAACAGAGGTATTGAAGCATAAGCTTTCGTGGGTGAATACCCACTTCTTCGGATGCATCCGAAGAAGTGGGTATTCACCCACGAAAGCTTATGCTTCAATACCTCTGTTAGTCTATAAGGTGCCACAGGACCCTTTGTCGCTTCTACAGATCCAGACTAACACGGCTACCCCTCTGATACTTCTCCCCCCATGAAATCTGGTCTTTTGTGTGCTTTTACCCTATACTATACAGAATTCACGGGGGAGACCCATGTTTCTCAAATGGGAGGTCCTGACGCAAAAGGGAGTTGCAGGGGGGGTCACAGTATTGCCACCCTTACTTCTGCGCTGCCTTCAGAACTGAGCAGTCAGAGAGGGCCAAGCTCTGCAGGCAGCAGCACAGAAGTAAGGGTGGCAATACCATACCAAGCCATCCTTACTTCTGTGCTGCTGCTGGCAGTGGCACTGCCTTCAGAGCTGGACTCCGGGGCCAGCCGCCGCCACTCTCCAGCTGCCCAGCTCTGCCAGCAGCAGTGCAAACGTAAGGGTAGCAGTAATGCAACCTCCCCCCCAATAACCTTGTGCCCCACCTCAACTCCTTTTTGGGTCAGGACCCCTATAATTACAACACCATGAAATTTCAGATGTAGATAGCTGAAATCATGAAATTTACTATTTTTAAAATCCGATGATCATGAAATTGACCAAAATGGACCATGAATTTGGTAGGGCCCTACTTATCACTGATTATTTAATCCCACCTTCTCTGGCTTCCAAGTAATGATCTAATTACTGCTCAGGTGTAGTGAATGTGCCTAACTGGCATTTAACATTTTCCTGTCCTTGTGGGACGTTCACCTCATCACAGGCACCCATGGAGAATACTCATGTGGCTTTAATATGCTGTAACTGTACAAGGGGCAACACATTTTGTCCTGCCTAATTCCAGCTGCAAGTATGAGTCTTTCTTTATAATTACTTTTCAAGATAGAAATTTAGGGCCAGATTGCATGCATGCCAATAAATGAGCAGGGAGTGTATAAAGCACTATCTCTTCTCTTTCCCTCATGCTCGCCATGCTTTCACACATGGGCCTTCCACAGTTGTAGTTCTAGCACTCTAAGCATAGAAATTGCCCCCAGCAAGTGCCCCCATGTGCTCCAGCCACCCTCGGAAGAGGTATTGTGCAGCCAGTGCCATGTTTTAATGCTCCCAACATATTTGGGAGGGGAGGGAATTATTGGCTAATAGTCAGTGAAGGGCAAATCTCAGAAGATTCATACATTGTCAGCTATCTGAACCCCTGGACTGGGAGGATGAGAATCCCCTCAGACTGACAAGACCATAACTACCTTTATTACTTGCAGCAGGAGTCATTTGGGGGGGGGGGGGGATATTTTAAGGCCCTCCTTTCACCAGCAACAAATCTTGGAGCACAGGCTCTGTATCCCAGGGTGCATGACATTTGAATGTAGCTGAAGTGGGACCTGACAGAGGTTGCCAGATCTCCACATGCCTGAGAGCAATAATTATAGTTGGTTAAAATTTTTCAGTGATGGGGGCTAGGAACTTTTTGACAAAAAAGTCTTTAAAAAAAGTTGGGGAAGACTTTCATTTCATTGGTAATTTTCCTGTTTTTGACACACACACCCCAAAAAAGAACCTGAACATTTTAATTGTAAACCAAAAACTTTATTTTCTGAAAAAGAAAAAAAAATGTTTTAATCAAAAAAATGGAAAATTTCCATAAACTCTTCTTTTCAAAAATGTTAGATTTTCTGACCAACACTAGTGATAATGTACATTGCTGGCACTTTTCACAGAGAAAAGGCAGAGCGTTTTATGAAAGTATACTCTACTTCCCCCCATACTGATCTTTACTTAGCTGCTTCCTCAAAAGCCCCACTTGAATTTTCTCTGATGGAAGTTGTCTTTTGAACCACCCAAAGCTTCACACAGTTGCTATTCCCAATGTTTGTACTATAGTAGACAGTCTATGCAACTGGCTGCCTGCTCAAGAAAACCTGAAAAGTGAGCAAGAAATGTAAAAATGACCATTTCAGGGTCCAAACTGTCCATTAATAAAATGCATTTTTTTTTACTAAATGAGTGTTTCTATGCATATAAATGTGCTTTGACTTGTGACAAAGAAAAATGAAATAGCTAGAGCTTTGAGAATGAATTAAAAAGAACAAACACTCTTAAAGAGAGGTTTATTTTCATCACTCTCACTGCAATTGAATCAATGACTTCAGCTCACTGTAATATCCCTAAATATTGCTGTAATAATAAGTCATAATAATAATGCAAGTCAGAAAGACATTAAAGTTACATTAAGGGTTAAATGTAAAGCCACTGAATAATGGCAATTCATATAGAAGGCTCAAACTTCATTAACATGCATGAATGCCCATCTGTTGCAAGATCAGACAGACTTCCATGAAAACCATGAGGCATAGCATCTGCAATACTAAGACACAATGATGCATCTTAAAAATAAAGCTTCACCCTTTCGTTTGAAATTCCTTGCTTTTTGTGGGTTTAGACAACTGATGTTATCTTAATGCACATTTTAGTATTTGAACATTAGAGAGCAGCATAAGTGCATCATAATTGACTTAATTTCCTTATGCTCATCTGCATCTTTCAATGGGTATTAATTTCCTACTTGCTGACATGCCTAAAATATCAGTGTGTGGAGAAATTAGAACAAATAAAGCCAACATTTTTCTTGGTGTTCACATCAGTGGCATTTCAAATGTGGTGTTGTATGAGAAGACAATAAAATGTGACTGGGGCATAGATTCGAGCTAAGATGTAGGCATAGATCAAAGTGACTACAGAGTGACAGCTGAGTGCAGATTTCAAGGGTATTTCAATAAGCTTATAGCTCTGATATCTTGTGACATAAAGTGCCTTTGAGGTAAATAACGATTGTTGCCTCCAAACTTTTTTAGCCAAGAGGGTGCTCACTCAGAACTAAAAATCAAGTCTATTCACTTAAAACTTGATAGTTCAGTCAGGCTTTTGCTTTTTAATTTTTTATAGACGCTCAGCTGCATGGCAGTTACTCTTCCTGGGGGGCATGGTACCCCAAAGGTGGTGAGGAGTGACAGAGTATGCAGAGCCATGGTCCAACAGCCAGCAGTTTTGTCTGGCCATCTGTTGGGGGGAGGGGCGGGTATTCTGCACCTCATAATGGGGTATAATAGCTCACCTGGAAGAAGAACTGGTTATCTTCTGTCTCAGAGAAGCAGAATGCCTTCCAGAGAATGCCAGTGCATGAAGGAGAGTGCACAGTGGCTCTGCACCATCCCCAAAGCATGTCTCTCCCTGTAAGGCACTATCTAACCTATGACTGGTCCCTACTCACTTGTAAGAGTCCCATTTAAATCCATGAGACTGCTCCCATGATTAAGGGTTTTGAGGATTGGGCCCATGAGTCACAAGTTCCACACTACCATATTTGGTACAGCCTGGCAACCTTTTCAGCAAAATCTATAAAATGATCAAAGGCTGCATGTGAATGGCCTAGTCTGTCATCTCTAGAAAGGGTGCCTATGTAACCCTGACAGATCCCAGTCGTTAGCAGGCGGGATCGAACCTGGGGCCTCTGGAGCTTAGTGCATGAGCCTTTACTGTATGAGCTAAAAGCTAACTGGCTGTTAGTTAAAGGCTGTAGAGCAGACTCATTTTATCTCTCTCTCTAAGTGGTCTTGGGTGCCACTAGATGGGACAGAATACCACACCAAAAAGGTGTCTGGGTTACATACTTCCCGTAGCTGAGGAAGTGCATTCCGTGCTTCAGAGACTTTCCAGTTGAAATCCCGAACAAGCCCCCACTTATAACACTGACAGAACCTAGTTGTCAGTGGACAGGATCGAACCTGGGGCCTCTGGAGCTTAGTGCATGAGCCTCTACTGCATGAGCTAAAAGCCAACTGACTGCCACTAGATGGAACAGAACACCACACCCAGAAGGTGTGTGGGTTACACCTACAGCCCAGGGTTTAGACATACTGGCAAGTCATTAGGAATGTGGGGGAAGTTGTTTTGAGAATTAATTAAGAACTTTTTTCTTTAGTGCTCTTGGTCCAGGCAGCTGTCACAAGGATTATGGTAACTACACGTAAGTTTCATAGAATCATAGAAGATTAGGGTTGGAAGAGACCTCAGGAGGTCATCTAGTCTAACCCCCTGCTCAAAGCAGGGCCAACACCAGCTAAATCATCCCAGCCAGGGCTTTGTCAAGCTGGGCCTCAAAAACCTCTAAGGATGGAGATTCCACCACCTTCCTAGGTAACTCATTCCAGTGCTTCACCACACTCCTAGTGAAATAGTGTTTGCTAATATCCAACCTAGACCTCCCACACTGCAACTTGGGACCATTGCTCCTTGTTCTGTCATCTGCCACTACTAAGAACAGCCGAGCTCCGTCCTCTTTGGAACCCCCCTTCAGGTAGTTGAAGGCTGCTATCAAACACCCCCTCACTCTTCTCTTCTGCAGAGTAAACATGTCCAGTTCTCTCAGCCTCTCATCATAAATCATGTGCCCCAGCCACCTGATCATTTTTGTTTGGATAAACATCTGAACTTTTGGATTCTTCTTTGAACCCATCACACTTTCAAACTTCACCCATTACTATCTAAGGCCCAGATCCTGCATAACTTTACACACCTGAGTAACTTTACACATGCAAGCAGTCCCAAGTGAGAACCAAATCATGCTACGTGTGTGTAAAATTGGTCATGTGCAGAAGTGAAAGCAAGCTCAAGGCCTTAATTAGAACATTTCTACAAGCTTCTGACATATATCCTGGGTATATTTACAGCTTCTAATTACAATATAGCATATGCCCATACATTAGAAATCTATTTTGTTCATATTTTCAATCTGCTTAATATTCTGAAAATAAACTACTTTGCAACTGACAAAATACTTACTGAGTCTGAAACATAAAGAGAGGTTGATAGTGTGGAGTCGGTTCTTTTGTTTTTGTTTTTTCCAAAGAACTTCTCTTTCGAAAAGCAAGTATTTCTCCCATGACCCTATTATTGAACTACACATTGGGTTTATACATTTCTTGATGTTAGAAAATTCCATATTGTTTTGATTAACCACAACAACTTGAAGGAGAAGAGAGTTTAACTTCCCCTCATTTCAAGGAATTTACTAAATTTTATCAGGCGTAAAGTCCTATGATCGCATTCTGCTGAGACTACATGGAAATAGCTAGTAAGCCTTTTATTTTGTCATTCTTGTATGTGATTACAGTATATATGTAGCTTGTGCCTGGTAATTTTTAGCATGTCAAAAGACATAGGGCCAAGTTCTCTGTTCCAGTTGAGTTATGGTAAAGGCAAGAATGGAGGGGTTGGGGGCCAAGGTGGCTTTAAGCCACCTTTTTGCCTTCTGTATTCTCTGCTGGGCTTGGAGCCTAGCCCCTAGTGTAAATGTGAGAAGAATCAGGGTTGATCTAATTGACATTCAGTGCAATGTTCCCCTAACTACCACACCACAGCCAAGAGTAGCTGGACTGCAGTTCACCACATCTATGCCCCATTGCTTCCCAACACATCCCCTCTGCCCTGTGGGAGCTGTGAAAGGGAGCAAGTTCAGACCTTCTCTGAGCTTCCAGGGAAATCCTTAGGGCCATTTTAATTGGTTTTAGTTTCTATGGTTTATGTCTACACTGCAGGTGGGAGCAGGCTTTCCAACTCAGGTAGGTAGACATGCAAGACAAATAGCAGTATAGCCAGGGGAAAGCACAGGTGGCAGCTTAGGCTAGCCACCGGAGTACGTGGCCAGGGGGTCTGGGCTACCCCTGTGCTCATCCTGGCCACACTGCCATTTGTTGCACATGTCTGCCTACAGAGCTGTGAAGCATGTTGCCAGATGCTGTGTAGATATATCCTTAATGATGCCAGAATGGCATAAAGGGACCAGAGATATGGGCTATTGCTGAGGCATCAAGTGTCATCAAATGTCGTAGCACTATGTGACTCCTTGCCACAATGTTGAGCAAGTGAACAGAATGAGTCTTTTTGAACGGGCAGATCAGCAAAGCATGCACTCTCAAAGATGGTCTACCTCAAGGGTCCATGCAGGTTCCTTTACTGTTTAGCATCTACAGTAGTGACTTACCTGACACAATTTCACATACGTTCCTTCGTGCTGAAAATATTAATCTTGCAATACAAGGCAACGACCTCACCACCATCAGGAACTCCCTTTTCATGGACCTTAGGATAATGGAAATACTATACCCATTTTACAAATGGAGAACTCAGTCACAGAGTGATTAAGTGATTTATTCATGGTCAAAATCAGAGTCTGTAGCAGAGCCAGGAATTAAATCCTGAGAACCTAATTCCCTAACTACAAGTCTCTCCTCCTTCTCCTTAGTGACTCTCACACCAGTTTTAAAGTCCATTGATTTCAGTGCAGCTACTCCTGATTTGTAAAAGTGTGTGAGAAAAGAATCAGGCATACTGTTCAGACTTCATTGTGGTTGGTTTTTTTCTTTTGACATCCTGCATAACCTCCATTCCTTTAAAAGAGAGGATCTTCTTTTAATAAGGATTTTCTTTAGCTGAGTTTCCCTCTGATTCAGAATTTTCTATACTACTTGTGTGTTTAGAGAATGCATATCCCTTAGAAAAAAAATTCTAGAATATTCTGAAAGCCACAATTGATATTCTTTTCAGTTCCTTCTACAACTTTTTTTAAAGAATTAGCATAATTTTAGGACTTTTGAACCTCCTTTCAATCTCAGATCAGGTTAATAGTATTTATTTACTGCACTTTACCACATATTCTAGCAACTTGTTTTTAGCTGTGGTTTGTTTGAAAGAAATTAACCATCTATATAACCTTCTCTCTACTGGAGCGAAAATAACAGAACTAGGTGGGCAACTTTCATTTAATCTGTAGTAGAAGAAACTGCTCCCTGTAGGAATGGGCTACTTATTGTGCACTGAGCATGCTCACACGAATTGAGCATGCTCAGTAACATCTGCTGAAGCCATTGCCCTTCACCCTGCCCTTATTAGCCATAAGATTCTGCTGACTGCTATTTACAGAGATTAAAAGGGGGCAAAGGGGGCAAATCAGAGGAGGGGGTGGCCAGCATCTAAGCAGGGGGGCGGAAATTGACTGGTCGGGGGCTGGGGGTCAAACAGCTGGAGGCAGAGTTAGGATAGGGGCTGAAAGCAAAATCAGGGAGGGGGGTGGAAGGAGCCGGGGTTAAGCCCATGGGTAAGGCGCTGTCAGAGGGTGACAGAGGGTAAAACCCCGGCACAGACAAGGGCAGAGGGGGTAACAGTTACTCCAGTGGACTGAGACATCAGTGTTTGGCTAAAAATAGGTTGGGGGGAGCAGAGGAGCTTTTTTATTTCCCCTCCCACAGACAGTATCTCAGCATGGGCTTCCCAAGGTTGGGTCCTTAAAGGCACAGGCATTCCAATGTCTTTTCTTAAAGGCACAGGCATCCCGAATACCTAGTCCCTTGCAGCTCCTCTCTGTCTGATGTAACCTTCCGAGGTGCTGCAGCAGGAGACTTAATTAAGTGAAACGGGGCCTTCCCTACACCCCTCCAGAGGGCTGTACACCCCTCACTCCCCAAATTTCCCCATCATCCCCCAGTGGTCATCTAGTTACATGCAGTATTGCCAAGTTAGTCATTGGTTGTAAATATTAATTGAAATTGAAACATTAATACACATTTTAAAAGCATATACAATGTATGATAAAATACTTGTACCAGAAAAAGTATAATAGGTTTGAAAAGTAGGAACAAAGACTAGCTTCCTCACACAGCTTGGTGTTTTTTTCCTGACAATGTTGGTGCATTTGTTTCAGCAATGCTGTTCAACCTTATTGTGATGGGTTGGATCACAGAAAGCCCCTTGGGGCTGCCAACTGATGTGCCAAGATTACTTCTGCCCCTGCTTTCCCTGCCAGCTTGGGACTCCAGAGCCCTGCCTGGTTGTGCCAGACATGCTTGCCGGCCACAAACACAGACCCAGGTCTGAACCACGTCCCACAAACTGCAAGCTTAACTGAAAGCAGCTTAAGAAGTGTTCCTGTCTTTAACACTCAGATGCCCAACTCCCAATGGGGTCCAAACCCCAAATAAATCCGTTTACCCTGTATAAAGCTTATACAGGGTAAACTCATAAATTGTCGCCCTTTATAACACTGATAAAGAGATATGCACAGCTGTTTGCCCCCCCTCAGGTATTAATACATACTCTGGATTAATTAATAAGTAAAAAGTGATTTTATTAAATACAGAAAGTAGGATTTAAGTGGTTCTAAGTAGTAACAGACAGAACAAAGTGAATTACCAAGCAAAATAAAATAAAACATGCAAGTCTATGCCTAAACTGAAAACTGAATACAGTTCCAGTAAGCTTCCTTTTACAGACTAGTCTCCTTCTAGTCTGGGTCCAGCAATCACTCTGTGGTTACTGTCCTTTGTTCCAGTTTCTTTCAGGTATCCTTTGGGGTGGAGAAGCTATCGCTTGAGCCAGCTGAAGACAAAAAGGAGGGGTCTCCCAGGGGTTTAAATAGACTTTCACTTGTGGGTGGACACCTCTCCCTCCCCGTGTGTAGAATCCCAGCTACAAGATGGAGTTTTGGAGTCACATGGGCAAGTCACATGTACATGCATGACTCAGAACTTACTGGTAGCAGCCATGGTTCACACGCTACCTTGAACATCCTCAAGTAGACTTCTTATGTGTATTGGAGCCTTCCAAGATCCATTGTCCATTAAGTGTTTCTTGATTGAGCACTTAACTTGCATATTCCTTTCTCAAGAAGCTGACCAAATGCTTTACTAAGGCTACTTAGAAATCATGCAAGTACACAGCCAATATTCATAACTTCTTCAAACACAAAAATGATACATGCATACAAATAGGATGAATAGATTCAGTAGATCATAACCTTTACAGAGATATGTTACATGGCATATGTAGCATACAACATATTCCAGTTATGTCATATATACATTCATAAGCATATTTCCATAAAGCCTTATGGGGTGCAACATCACACTTATAATTTAAAATTATGATTTGTAAACAAGGTCTGAATGAGCTCTCCCCCAACAGCTAATGATGAGCCAGGGGTGGGGGAAAGGCTTCAGGACCAGACTGTATTTACATGAACTCACCTACTCTGCCTAGGTATGCAGCAGACAGAGCTGTGTTGCCCAAGTGATCAATTTTGGCTGGTGTCGGGAGTTTCTGTACTAAACATTTTTATTATATTATAATTAATTTTTACTTAAGAACGGCCATATTGGGTTAGACCAATGGTCCATCTAGCCCAGTACTCTGTCTTCCGACAGTGGCCAGTGCCAGGTGCTTCAAAGGGAATTAACAGATCAGGACAATTATTGAGTGATACATCTGCAAATGAATGTATACACTCCAAATGTATCTAGTTCTTTTTTGAATCCTGTTCTAGTTTTGGCCTTCACAACATTCCCTGGCAAAAAGTTCCACAGGTTGACTGTATTTTGTGTGCATAAGTACTTCCTTTTGTTTGTTTAAAACCTGCTACCTATTAATATCATTGGGTGACCCCTAGTTCTTGTGTTATGTGAGGGAGCTTTTCACTTTCTCCACACCAGTCAAGATTTTATAGACCTCTATCATATCCCCCCTTAGTAGTCTCTTTTCCAAGCCGGAAAGTCCTCCAGTCTTTTTAATCTCTCCTCATATGGAAGCTGTTCCATTTGCCTAATCATTTTAGTTGCCCTTCTCAATACCTTTTCTAACTCCAGTATATATATTTTTAAGATGGGGTGACCACGACTGCACTCAGTATTCAAGATGTGAGCATACCATGGATTTATATAGTAAAAGTGAAGGAGCTTGGTTTGCCAGACTAATCAGCAAACGCCAATGCTGACAAACTATGTAAAAAGGCTGCAAAACACCAATACTCTGGACTGCATCGACATGCAGAAAGCCTTATAAACCAGTCATTGTCCAAGCCACTTTTACAAGTACTTAATGAGGCTGTTAAGAATGCTGGAGACACAACACAGTTTTTGTGAACAAACATGGCTGTCACATCATAATTTCTCTTTAAGCAAGAGATACCACACTCTACAAACTGGAGGGCAATGTTAAGTGCATTGTCACTTGTTCATCCTGAAGTTGAACACTGGTTCTGAACAAGACCAGCAAATGCTCACTATCTTTCTGCAAGAAACTCAACTGACTGGTTAGAAGCATACAGTGCAATAGTGAAAGACTCAGCAGTTGAAAAAGTGAAGAACTCTCTCACTGCATTCAGAAAATGTGCATACATGCCTGATGAATGCACTGATGCAAATGGGTGTCAAGTATTAAGTCACTGCGTATGTTATCTTGATATCAGAGGTAGGTCAGTAGATTAATTTCTAGATGTTCAGGTTATAGAAGACACATTGGCTGCATCTCTAACAACCCACATCGTAGAAGAGGTAAATGCTTGTCAATTGAACCCCAAAGAGATGGCTGCTTGTGCATTTGATGAAGCTGCAAACAGGGCCAGCTCTAGGCACCAGCAAAACAAGCTGGTGCTTGGGGCGGCACATTTCTAGGGGCGGCATTCTGGCGCTGGCCATGCTGCCCCTAGAAATGTGTCCCTGTCACCCTAGCTCACCTCGCTCTGCGCTGCCCCTGCTGGGCTTCTCCCCCTCCCAGGCACGCGAAACAGCTGTTTCGCGCGCCGCAGCTGGGAGAGCTGGCGGGGCCTAGCCCTGAGGCGTGCGGGCTGGTGCAAGGCCTCAGGCTCCTCCCACATGTCCTCCACGCTGCTGGGTTCCGCGTTCCTGGGGTACCCGAGCCGCTCTAGCCCTGGGCCTTCCCTGGGGCTCTATGCGGCGGCAGCTTTGCTGCTGAGAGCCTCCGGGGCGCCTGCGCAGTGCACCCCCTCTCTGCGGGGCTGTGCACCCGCGCCTCTGCCCGGGTAAAGCGCACGGGGGTGGTGCTGCGGGATGGCCCTGGCTCGGCGGAGCCTGGTCCCTAGCCAACATCGTTCTGCCTCCAGGGAGCCCTGCTTGTGGTCCCTCCTCAGCGCGAGCGACTGGGGGTATCTCAAGGCTGGATCAGAGTCAACAGTGCTGAGCACCCAGGTAGCGTAGGAGTCATTGTGCAATCCGTAGGCGAGCGGGGCTGAGGATAGTCTTTTGGGTCTTCTTGGCTGGTGGTCTGTGAGTGCTCACATCTCTGGTCCCACTCCCCGTGCTTTCTGGTCCCTCTGGGCTGCTTCCCCTCCCCCCTCGCTGACCCTTAGTGGTGGAAATGGGCGCTGTTGGTGAAAGGTGGGAAGAGGAAGAGGAAAATGCAACCCAGGAAAACGGGGCACTAGGGAAAGTGGCTGGGTGGGAGAAGGGCAGAGACAACAAGCAGAGCGAGAGAACCAGGTGCAAGGAAGAATCGAGGGCTCCTCCCGCTTCCCAGAAGGAAGGCTTTATAGCAGTCCTTGCACGAGAAAGAATAACATGCTGGCTGGCTTGTCCCCCGCTTAAAATGGGAAGTGAGCTTGCATCACCGCCACTGTCCTTGCCTGTTATTGGGGATCACAAGCTGGGTCATTGCAGTTCAACATCCATTCATAAGGTTTCAACAAGCATCTGCACAGGTCTCCAGCTTAGACTCTCTCTCTCTCTCTCTCTCTCTCTCTCTCTCATTCCATAGCTCACCACTCGCCCGTTCTTGGCAGTCCTAAGGGTTTTTTTTGATTATTTTTAAAGTTGAACCATGTCTGTGTTTTCCTCCTCTTGTAACTTTTGCTTTGACATCATAGATCTGCCCACCCTCTTTCCCTCTGCTCCTCCTTTCCATCCCATCCTTCACCTAGGGGGGAGAGAAAATTCCTTGTCAAGCGGGGGAGTGCTCATGCCAGTTCCAATGTGTGAAATGTACAAAGCCAAGAGACCAGGGTGCCCCTTTCCCTCCACACCAATCCAAGCACCAGGCATCTCCCAATGATCCCATCTGTTTGACATGTGTGGAAAAGTGGGCTGGATTCGAGTCAGCAGGGGTGGGGGGGGGAAGTGGAGCGGCGGCATGTTCAGGGGAGCAGACAGAGCGGAGGTGAGCTAGGGCGGGGAGTTGCAGGGGGGCCACAGGAAGCAATGGGGTGGGGGAAATGCAGCATGTGCGGGGGAGGAGGCGAGGCTGGGGATTTGGGGAAGGGGTTGGGAAGGGGCAGAGTTGAGGCGGGGCCTGGGGTGGGGGGAGCAAGAAAAAAAAGGGGGGGCAGCCAAAAAACTTTTTGCTTGGGGCGGCAAAAAGCCTAGAGCCGGCCCTGGCTGCAAACTTCTCTGGAAGACATGGTGGAGTACAAGCTTTTCTCAGAGAAAAGTGTAACTCTAATCTCTCCAATACACACTGCAGAGGCCATCTACTCCAACTATCACTAATACAAGCTGCAGAATCTTCAAAAGGCATTTTAAAAGCTATAAATTTCATGTCTTCATTATACTCTTTTTCAGCGAGACTCCAAAAGGACTGAACACCTTGGAAAATATAGAAGTTCAAATTAGTCCAACCTGGGAAAATCCATGGACTTTCTCATGAGCGATCTTTGGCTGTTGTGTTAAAATTACTGCAACCATTATTATTGGCTTCAGAAAGTATCTACCAAGATGGGACGGATATAAGTAGTGAGGCTGGTGGACTACTTTTGCTACTAATTTCAGAGAACACAATCACCGTTATGTCTTGTAAGTCTACTATTGAAATTACTTGGGTCATTAAACAATACCATCCAGGCATCTGTTACAACAATAGTAGATCTCTGTCCAGCAATGGAAGCTACACTTGGATCAATCAGAGAGATATCCATTGAAAACGTACAGGAAGAAGCAAAGACTTCAGTTCAGAAGTTGACTGAAAAAGTAAACTACACTGACTTGATGCTTACATCTCTACAACAAGAACTTTTGGATTCCATCAACCTCTATGTAGCTTTTACAGATGCCTGTCTTATAAAACACCAACAATTGAGTGAAGTCAGGCACTACCAGCAATGGGGAAGCCATGTGATCAGGACAGAATAAAGAATTTGAACAGAGAGTGAAATGTCATATGATGAACAAATGTAGATTTGATTTCAACTTCTTCTTTATCATCACTAATGGTTCAACCCAATTTTGTGCTCTGTTTCCTGGGATGAAAGAAGTAGGAATTCATCTCTTTCTACTCCCAGTCACAACAGCTACAGCTGAGCATTCTTTTTCTCATTGAATAGAATTTTGTGTTCTGAAAGAAGTCACCTTCTGCCTGATCATGAGCATATCATGAAGGACTGGAAGTACCTGACACATGAGAAGCTACCAAAAATGAATGCACTGCATTCAAGAAGTTCATTAACAGCGTCTTGCAAAAGTACAACAAGAAACCAAGAAGGATGTAGACATAGTGCTTCATAGTAGGCTTGTATAGCCAACTTTAATTTGTGTGATGATTTAAAAACATGAGTTACATCTAACATTGTTCTGTTTTTATTATGGTACAATACAGCCCACCTTTGCCCTAACAATCTCACCTCTCATCGGTCCTCACCCCTCCCCCTGTATTTTTGAACACACACCCTAATTTCAATTTCTGTGGAAAACACTGCAGTGAAATATTTTTTTCTGTGAGATACTTGTTTATATCACATTCTGTCAGCTGCAGTATTCAGCATCAATTATCCTCCTAATGTAAATAGCAGAGTAGATTTATTTATTTTGCTAGGCTGCTTCGCTGGCTCATTTGTTCATGGGAGAAACCTGAACCTCTAGAGCTATTCACCTCACTGAAAACACCACATCAGTTTTTCAGTAAGACTCTTTGCCTCCCCACTAAGATTTGTCTGAGTCTGAGATCCTCAGTAGCAACAGTTATAATCACCCTGTGTCATGTTTTATAGAGATCATGAACACTTTACCAACTGCAGACTCAGTTATGGCTCTAAAGCTTGAGCAATGGGGTGGAGAAGGAGAAGGTGGTACATCTTCAAGCAGTGGTGGTAGGAGGGGTGTTTGAGCTAGTGGAAGCCAGGGGAAGCCCTGCAGCTACCAGGAGCATACACTGCACACGGTCCATGGCTCCCTGGGGTGCTGAGTATAGCTGGCGGTGCCTTCTGCCCCTACCCGTTTCTCATCAGGGTATTTAGGCAGCAGCAACATTATGGCTTCCACATGCCTGTGTGTGTTTGAGGGAGGAAAAGGACTTTTTGGTCCTCTTCTCACCTCCACCACCACTAATGCCTATGTGTGATGGCAGCCATATTTTAACCCTGTAATAAATAGATAGGAATTGCTTCTGCCAGGACAAATTTCAGGTGAGAATAGATGGTCCTCAGTAAGGGAAATAGAAAATGAAAAATACTTCTCTCTCCTTTCTACCCAGCCCCCCAAGAATAAAATATACCTGCATGGAGACAAACCCATCTGGCTCATCTTTACCCTACAGACTTCAAAATCTCTTTCTGAACAAGCCCTTTCATCTCCAATGAGATATTACCCCCAGGAGCTTGTGGAATCTATGCTCCCTTTGATCAGAAACCTTTCTCAGTCAAGGCAACAGGACAAGTGCATTGCTGCCTGTGCCTGCCTGCTGAGTTGATGAACTGTAATGGTCAGAAATCATAGAAGTATATTGAAGGCAAACTCTAAGGAAATTAAGAGTTTAAATTATCCTCCACATGTCCCACATCCCACTGCAATGAATCCATGCAGGGTTGTTTGGAAGCCAGACACTTTATGCTTCCATCCCACTCTACTGTCAAGTTTAAGTAAATTAGAACAAGTCAGCAAATGAGAACAACCTTATGTATCAGTAACTGCTAATGGTAACGATTCACTACCTCTCCCAGCAGAGGATGCCTACAGAGAGCAGTTTCATACACCCCATGGTTTAAGAAACTGCTATCTGTAGGAATTAGCTACATCATCTAGCAGGTCTCAACAAATTAGGAAAAGTCAGCAAATAAGAACAACCTTATGTTCTTGGTGGTGATGGGGGACTGCAACAACTCAGACATCTGTTGGGAAAATAACACAGCAGGGCACAGATTACCCAACAGGTTCTTGGAATGTGTTGGAGACAATTTTTTATTTCTGAAGATGGAGAAAGGTACTAGGGGAGAGGCTGTTCTAGATTTGATTTTTGTAAATAGGGATGAACTGGTGGAGAATTTGAAAGTGGAAGGCAGCTTTGGTGGAAGTGATCATGAAATGATAGAGTTCATGATTCTAAGGAATGGAAGGAGGGAGAAGAGCAAAATAAAGATAATGGATTTCAAGAAGGCAGACTTTAGCAAACTCAGGGAGTTGGTAGGCAAGATCCCATGGGAAGCAAGTCTAAGAGGAAAAACAATTGAAGAAAGTTGGCAGTTTTTCAAAGAGACATTATTAAGGGTGCAAGAGCAAACTATCCCACTGTGTAGGAAAGATAGGAAGTATGGCAAAAGGCTACCCTGGCTTAACCAGGAGATCTTTAATGATCTAAAAATAAAAAGAGTCCTACAAAAAGTGGAAACAAGGTCAAATTACAAAGGATGAATATAAACAAATAACAGTAGTATGTAGGGACAATATTAGAAAGGCCAAGGCACAAAATGAAATCAAACTAGCTAGAGACATAAAGAGTAACAAGAAAACATTCTACAAATACATTAGAAGCAAGAGGAAGACCAAGGACAGGGCAAGCCCATTACTCAATGAGGGAGGGGAAACAATAACAGAAAATGTGGAAATGGCAGAGGTGCTTAGTGACTTTTTTGTTTCAGTTTTCACCAAGAAGATTAGTGGTGATTGGATGTCCAACCTAGTGAATGTCCGTGAAAATGAGGTAGGATTAGAGGCAAAAATAGGAAAAAAACAATTTAAAAACTACTTAGACAAAGTAGATGTCTTCAAGTCACCAGGGCCTGATGAAATGTGTCCTAGAATACTCAAGGATCTGACTGAGGAGATATCTGAGCCATTAGCAATTATCTTTGAAAAGTCACCGAAGACAGGAGAGATTCCAGAAGACTGAAAAAGGGCAATTATAGTGCCATTCTCTAAAAAGGGAAATGCGGACAACCCAGGGAATACAGACCAGTCAGCTTAACTTGTGTACCCGGAAAGATAATGGAGCAAATAATTAAGCAATCAGTTTGCAAACATCTAGAAGAAAATAAGGTGATAAGTAACAGTCAGCCAGTGGCATAGCCAGGTTTCGAGCACAGGGGGAGTGGCGGCGCTATAAAAAGGCGCCTTCCCGCTCCCCCTGTACTCACCCGGCGGCGCTTTAAAGGTCCCGGGGCTTCAGCCACTGCGGAGCCCCGGGGCCTTTTAAATCCCTGCAAGAGCCCGGCTCCGGCAGCGGGGCTGGGGGGGCACTTTAAAGGGCCCGCGGCTCCCCTCAGGAGCCGCCAGCCTTTAAAAGCGTCCCCCCAGCCCAGCTCCGGCAGCGGGGCTAGGGGGGCGCTTTAAAGGGCCAGTGGCTCCCCGCAGTGGCAGGAGCCGCCGGCCTTTTAATGTGCCCCCCCCAGCCCCGCTGCTGAAGCTGGGCTGGGGGGGAGGGGCACTTTAAAAGGCCGGTGGCTCCTGCCGCTGTGGGGAACCGCTGGCCCTTTAAAGCGCAACCCCGAGCCTGGCTCCCGCAGCCAGGCTCGGGCGGCGCCTTAGCGCCGCTTCTCCTCACAGGGGGAGCGGCCGCTCCCCCTGCTCCCCCCCGGCTACGCTACTGCAGTCAGCATGGATTTGTCAAGAACAAATAGTGTCAAAACAACCTAATAGCTTTCTTTGACTGGGTAACAAGCATTGTGGATAGGGGGAAAGCAGTAGATGTGATATAGCTTGACTTTTGATACTGTCTTGCATGACCTTTTCATAAACAAACTAGGGAAATGCAACCTAGATGGAGCTACAATAATGTGGGTGCAAGGAGTAGTTATCAGTGGCACACAGTCATGCTGGAAGGGCATAAAGAGCAGCATCCCACAAGGATCAGTTCTGGGTCCAGTTCTGTTCAATATCTTCATCAATGATTTAGGTAATGGCATAGAGAGTACACTTATAAAGTTTGTGGACAATACCAAGCTGGGAGGGGTTGAAAGTGCTTTGGAGGATAGGATTAAAATTCAAAATGATCTGAACAAACGGGAGAAATGATCTGAAGTAAATAGGATGAAATTCAATACGGACAAATGCAAAGTACTCCACTTAGGAAGGAACAATCAGTTGCACACATGCAAAAAAGGAAATGACTTCCTAGGAAGGAGTACTGCAGAAAGGGATCTGTGGGCCATAGTGGACCACAAGCTAAATATGCGTCAAAAGTGTAACACTGTTGCAAAAAAAGCAGACATCATTCTGGGATGTATTAGCAGGAGTATTGTAAGCAAGACATGAGAAGCAATTCTTCCGCTCTACTCCGTGCTGATTAGGTCTCAACTGGAGTATTGTGTCCAGTTCTGGGCGTCACTTTTCAGGAAAGATGTGAACAAAATGGAGAAGGTCCAGAGAACATCAACAAAAATGATTAAAGGTCTATAAAACATGACCTATGAGGGAAGATTGAAACATAAATAACAGTTTTCAAGTACATAAAAGATTGTTATAAGGAGGAGTGAGAAAAATTGTTCTTAACTGCTGAGGATAGGACAAGAAGAAATGGGCTTAAATTGCAGCAAGGGAGGTTTAGGTTGGACATTAGGAAAAACTTTCTAATTGTCAGGGTGGTTAAGCACTGGAATAAATTGCCTAGGGAGGTTGTGGAATCTCCATCATTGGAGATTTTTAAGAGCAGGTTAGACAAACACCTATCAGGAGTGGTCTAGATAATACTTATTCCTGCCATGAGTGCAGGGGACAACAGAAAACTGCAGTGGACAAACTGCTATCTGTAGGAATTAGCTACATCAGATAGCAGTTTTTCACAATAGCAGTTTCTCATAATCTATTACACATCAGTAACTGCTACTGGTAGCACATTCCTACAGGGAGCAGTTTCATATACTACATGATGCCTGTGGGCAGCGGCGCACAAAGACCTCCTGGGCCCCTGGCATAGAAGCCGCTGCGAGAGGGGTACGCTGGTCGCTTTTGGAATTTGGGATCCGCCCAAGGTAAGCATTGACCCCCTGAGCTCTTCCTGCACCCCAACCCCCTGCCCCAGCCTAGAGCCTGCACCCTGCACCCAAACTCCCTCCCAGAGTCCACACCCCTCACCCCCTCCCACACCCAAACTCCCTCCCAGACCCAACCCCTCACCCCCTCCCGTACCCAAACTCCCTCCCAGAGCCAGCACCCCACACACCCTCCCACATCCAAACTCCCTCCCAGAGCCGGCACTCACACACCCTCCTGCACCCCAACCCCCTGTCCTCGCCTGGTGAAAGTGAGGGAGGGTGGGGGAGATTGAGCGACTGAGGGAAGGAGGATGGAGTGAGCAGGGAGCAGGGTCTCAGAGAAGGGGCGGAACAGGGGTGTGGCCTCAGGGGAGGGGCAGGGAAGGGGTGGGGCAAGGGTCTTTGGGTTTGCACAATTAGACAGTTGGCAACCTTACTGGGCGGGCAGCTAGAAGCACTGATCATGCCAGAAGAGCGCGCCCAGCAGCACAGCTGGCAGCTCGCTGGGCACCAGCCAGCACAGGCGCAGCACCACCCAAATGTCAAGCAAACCGTGTACGCACGAGCACAGCTTGTGCGAGCGTGGGGGCCCATTGACTGTTCTGCCCTAGGGCCTGGAATTGCTGTCGGTGGGCCTGGACCTGTGCTACACTTTATCATCTGGCTTTACTGTCTCTTCAAAATAGGGATGGGTTGAACCTGTATAGCTGCAGAGTTTTCAAGGCCCACATATTTTCCTCCCCTTTTCCCCCACTGATATGCTTGATGCTGGGTGAGGACAACAAATGAAGTATCACAGGCATGGTGACATTAAAGAGAATACACCCCAAAAGCAAGGATGACACAAATGACTTATATTAAAAAGGCTGATCCGAAGTCCAGTGAAGTCAGTTGACAGATTTCTACTGATTTCAAATAGAATGAAACTTTGCAGAAGTTGTGTAGCACAACACAGCATGTAGCAGGCGAGAGCAACTGGCCCAACTAAGGCATAGTCTTAAGTACACCAGGCAATAGCCCCACTCCCTAAAAAAGTGCTGGTGGATCAAGTAGTTTGTCAAATGAGCAAATGCATAACAAGATCTGTAACACAACAGAGCATCTCATCAATTGGCAGGAAGTATACAACAGGTGGTTGAGATTGTGGAACGGCGGTCTTGTGAATATTATTACTTGACTTGTGGGAGGCCAAAACAGTGAAGCAGCAACTGATAGGCGAGAACAACAGGCGGCACGCCATATGTGTTGCTTGTCTACCCCTTCCTATGAGGAAGACAGTCATACTGCTACCACCAGACCCCACAAACAGTAATGACCCAAATGTACGTGCCTTAAATTACACAAACAAATGTGTAACTGGAGAGCATCAGCTATGGCTTTTTATTTATGCCTGGTCTTTTACAGTGTTTTCGTTAGAATGTAACATTTTTCTCCCCCTCACTGGTCCAATGAGGCACCACAGATGGAAGCTTCATGGAGGCAAAGTGCCAAACAAACAAACTGGTTTGAGATCACTTGTGTTGATCTCTTGTCTATAGAACGTAGGTTCCCACTATCAATGCTACAGGAGAAAGTTCTTGTGATACTGAATTGAGGTTCTGAACAGGTTGACAATGCAAATTTTCAGTCTGTGGACAGCTGGAACACAGCATAGTCATGTCAACCCAGTGCTGCAAGAAAGCTTCAGACCTGGAGAATCATGTAAGGACTAAGAAGGCCAAGGGCTGTCTCTTTGCTCTGTTTTTGTACAGCACCTAGCACAATGGGGTCCTGGTCCATGATTTAGGCTCCTAGGCACTAAAATAAGGGAAATAAATAATAATAACACTAAAAATAATCTCTTTCTGACAGAGAACTCAGGACAAACCAGGTGAGAGTCAGATGTCTGCAGATCTGAGACCCCCACAAAATAAAGATATCCCTGTATTTCTTCAAAAAGGATTAGAAAAAGATAAAATGCTTTCAGTGCCATTCATGTGCTTCTCTCAGGTCTGATGATAAAGGATGATAAAAGGCACCTTGCCTACGAAAGCCCCAGTTTAATCTTTTCCAAAGTTTTGTAACTCCTATAAACCAGACTAGAAGAAAAAGTGTGGTAGTGTGGAAACAAGACTTTATGGGAAAAGACATAAAGACGGCAGTATTAGAGCAGTGCAAATAATAGATTCTTTGATTCACTGGCAGTTAAAAAAAATAAGAATAGTTTTCAGGTTGAACTGAAAATTTTTTTTTAAAATTTTCGGCAAATTGAAAAATGAAAAAAAATTCATTTCAGGTCAATGAAATGTTGTACTTTGACATTTTCAAAATGAAATGTTCTTGATTTTAACTGTTTTTAAATGTTTTGATTTTATCAGCATCTCTTAATTTTTTTAAATCAAAACTATTTGGCAAACCTGATGAATTCACAACATTGTAGGCAGTGCTACAACAACACTGCCTACAATGCTGTGAATTCATGTCAGTTTTGCAAATGGTTTTGGTCAAAAAAACAGAAGTTCCTCCAATAAAAGATATTACCTCACCCATCTTGTATCTCTATGAATTCACAAAATATTTTGATGTCACTGAATCTTCGTTTTTTCATCAAACATAAAGTTTTGACAAAAAAATTCATTCAGTTCCGCTCAATACTGTTTTCAGGGGGGGGAAAACGGAGGGGAGTAGTATTTCAGGACTTTGTTCATACCTCTAGGGAGACAGGTGCCTCTCTAAACCTGTTAAAAACAGAGAATAAGAATCTTCTGCCAGACTCCACCATGGAAGACTCCATGGAAGAGGATCTAATTGGTACCACACCCAAATATATAAGTTTTGATTTTGTTTGCTGATTTGGGGCTGAGGGCATTTGGCTTCTCTTCCATTGTCTTCAGGGAATTCAGCATCTTGTAGAGAGCCTGGGTCCAACCCACTTTGTAATCTGGCCACTTTGGAAGTTGTATGTTTGCTGTAGTTAGTGACTTTGCTGAGAAAAAAACAAGTTTGCTTTTCCCTTGGCACTTGTGCTCTAACCTCATGCAAAAATAGGATTCATAAAGAGCATAATATTTGAAAACTACAGAATCCTCTCAAAATAATCGTCTGTAATTTGTCTGTGCATTATATCACCAGAAAGTCAGAGTAATAATACAGAGGAACACACAAGGCATGTTCTTTAACAGTCTGCAAACAAGCTTATACAGTTACAAGTGAAGTTTCTCTGCTCTCCTGCAGATAATGGGTTTGGGAAAAGGTTTATCGGCCTAAAGAGTGTTAATGCAGCTGTTACCCTTAAAGAGTTTTCATTTCCCTTGGATAACTGAAGAGCATTACCTCAATATTTGCAGAATCCCCAAGGTATTCTGTATATTATTTACTATATTGTGACTGTTGCAGATACAGTGGTAATATTATCGAAGGCAAGATTTTCTAGGTGAGTACTGGAGGTAAATAATTGTATATATAAATGTGTGCCCAGATTTTGGCAATGCTGTGCAGTACATATTCATATCAAGTATCAGAGGGGTAGTCGTGTTAGTCTGTATCCACAAAAACAACAAGGAGTCTGGTGGCACCTTAAAGACTAACAGATTTATTTGGGCATAAGATTTCGTGGGTAAAATACCCAATCTGAAGAAGTGGGTTTTTTACCCACGAAAGCTTATGCCCAAATAAATCTGTTAGTCTTTAAGGTGCCACCAGACTCCTCATTATATTCATATCATACATAAGAATCCTTTCAAGTCCAGAACTGGTTGGCATACATGGTTAGGGCTTGTCTACATGGTACAACAAAGTGCACTGGCTTGTATGAAGTCTTATGTGCACTAACTGTTAACTAATTAACATAGGTAACATGCACTAGGGAACTTTTTGTGTACACCAGCAAGGTCTACACAAGCCAGTTAGTGTGCAACATCTTGGTGCTCATTTGAATTCACATAACCCTAGTATGAATTGCCACACCGTGCAGCTATGTCCTTGTTTCCACTGAAGTTAAAAGGCCTGGTCTTACAAATCCTCATATATGTGAATATCCTTACTCACACAAGAAGATCTATTTGCTCCAATAAGACTACTTATATAAGTAAAGCTGCCAGATTGCCACAGAGGGTGGCATAATTTGTTACAATGATAAGTCCTCCAGAAGCAGGGTGGGCGCAGAGGGGGAACCGTGATCTAACCTTTGCACACATTGGTGCCTAAAGTCACAATCTAGCCCTAAATGAACAGAAAGGAAATTTCTATCAAACTGTTCACTTTCAGAGAACTGCAACAGGACAAACCTGTAGTGGAAATATCAGGGATTGTTTTTGTTAGACAAGTTTAGCCTCCCAACTTCCATGATGGAAAGGTTTCTGAGTGTGCAAAAATATAACTTATAAACAACAAATAAATCTCAGCTGAGTTCTGTTCCTTTCAGTTTATAATTATTTTCTTTGTAGAAACATGGAAATAAAGAAATGGGAATAAAGGTGAATTTTTCATAGCTCCAAAGAGGCTATGAAATAAAATAAATAAATAAAATCTGAAGGGTAGGGTCCTGAAGTTTATTCCAAAGAAGTCAATGGAAAAGCTGTCATTAAGTTCAAAGGGCTTTGGATGAGGGCCCACCTACTCATCTGTTGACGGCTACTGATTTATACCAAATGAGAATCCGATCCCAAATCTCTGGCTAACAATAGAAATGTTCCAGGGTCATAGTGTAACAAAGAGACATGGCCTCCCTCGGAGATTGACAGTGAAGGCAGGCCAGACGCTCACTGGTGGTAGAACCAGGAAAGCCATGCCCACCATGCAGGAAGCAGAGGGGTGGGACAGGAATAGGAAGTATAAAAGGTGGAACCTTTAGCTCAGTTGTGCCAGAGCTGCCAAGGGAGGCAGACGCTTCCCCCCTGCTGCTGGTGCGAAATCCTGCTGAGGACATCTGCTGTCCCAAGGACTCATCCGAACTGCCCGAGCTACCAGACATGCCCAATGCTGAGAAGCGGCTGGGATTAACACTTGCAGTGTACCCAGGGGACACGGAGGACAACCCTGAGATTCAGGTACACCCTGAGGGAAGGGTAGGAAGTATCCCAGGGAGAGTTGACTACAGTCCAGCTGAGTGGCTGCCTGAGTCTGGTATAGCATGTTGGGTCTGGATCCCCTCTGACCCAGTGGCAGACCACTCTGCCACTGTTAGGACCCTGGGCTGGGATGCAGTGGAGTCGGGTGGGCCTGCATTCTCCTTCCCCCTGTTACCTCACCCCTGGGGTAGCAGCCTCCCCACCTTCAGCCAGGAGGCCTATGTGAGTCTACTGTCTGCGGAGTTAGAACGCTAGACTGAGTTGGGCACTCACCCCTTGTTGGAGCTCCCTGGACTGTGTTGGGTGCTTACCCCTTGCTGGAGCCCCCTAGACTGTGTTGGGTGCTTACTGTGTTGGGTGCCTGAGGGCCAGGATCCCTGGACGATTCACTACTCTACACTGCCGGAGGGTTGGGGCCCTAGATGGTGCTTGATAGCCCACCCTGTCTGAAGGCCTGGGTTCCCAGACTACACCTGGCTCTACCCTGCCTGAGGGTGAGCTTTAGACTGCTTGGTGCCCTGCCCTGCCTGAATTCACTGCTCTACCCCGCTGGAGGAACTGATTCCCGAAACTGCTAACATTCCCTTGTGTTAGGAATGTGACAGCAAAGAGTCATGGCCTCCCTCGGAGATTGACAGCGAGGGAGGGCCACTCATGCCTACACGCCTACAGCAAGTCATGACTTCAATGTGGCACCTCAAGTTTGTTCTAATTTTCTTTACTAGCTCCAGCTTTGTTCAGTGCAGCAATTCACTCTCCATTACACACAATATCACCGTCATTTGTGCAAACTCACCTGGACATTTGAACAGCAATCTGAGCTTGGTCTGAAATAGGCATAAATGTCAACCTATTTATGTCTGAGATTCATTGATCTCTACTACAACCCATACATTGGTTGTGTCCTGAATGAGTACACCAGAACACAAGCCTCTGACATTTACTAGCATTTGTATTAGAGTCCGCTCACCGTAAACACTCCCACAAGCCCTCTAATGATTATTGGCTACTTAAACTGTTCCAATAATTTTGTTCTACTGATCTTATTTTATGAACAGTTTAAAATGTAATCCTCACTGGTATTTATTTCTTAAATAAAGCCACCCTACTCCTCAGGCCCACAAAGATGTTCTAGTGTTAGACATTTTTCTGTTTGCTAAACAAATGTTTTATAGGTCACTGCGGCACGATGCATCCCCCAGAAATGATGTACAGCATGGTTTAATAGGACTGTGCAACAGGATGGCATATCATAGTGTTCTCCTTAATGGAGCTGTGTACAAACTGAATGCTGGGTGTGGAGGAGAGCGAATGCCAGGAGTGAAGTCTTTCAGCTAATTGCAGTGGCCCTAAACAATTCCCTCACCAACACAAACCTACCCCAACTGCCTGGGGAAAGCACAACTAAAGCAAATGGTGGAGGCCAGATTGCCTGTCTAAGAGATGCTCCATGTATGGAACTGAATTCTCAGGGTTCCTTTGCTTTCTACATGTGGCCGAAATCTACCTGTCTCCCTCCTTCCCCCTCCAGACACAGCAGTCACACAGAGTGTGATCCACTTCATGAGATTTGCCAGTGACAGTGGCTAGGAGTCTCCTTCTTTGCCAATCACAGAAACAACTGCAACATGACAAGTAAAACTGAAAGTAACTTCCCACCCTCTCTCCCTTAGATGTTCGGTTTAATGTTGTTCTCCCCATCATGAGTGGTATAGAGAAAGTAAATAAGGAAGTGTTATTTACTCTTTCTCATAATACAAGAACAAGGGGCCACAAAATGAAATTAATAGGTAGCAGGTTTAAAACAAACACAATAAAGTATTTTTTCACGCAAAGCATTGTCAACCTCTGGAACTCCTTGCCAGAGGGCATTGTGAAGGCCAATACTATAACGGGGTTCAAAAGGGAGCTAGATAGATTCATGGAAGATAGGTTCATCAATGGCTATTAGCCAGGATGGGCAGGAATGGTGTCCCTAGCCTCTGTTTGCCAGAAGCTGGGAATGAGCAACAAGGGACGGATCACTTGATGATAACCTGTCTGTTCATTCCCTTTGGGGCACCTGCCATTGGCCACTGTCAGAGGACAGGATACTGGGCTTGATGGACCTTTGGTCTGACCCAGTATGGCCGTTCTTATGTTCTTATCTGGACCCGTGGACTTGTGCGTGTCCAGCTTTTCTAAATAGTCCTTAACCTGTTCTTTCACCACTGAGGCTGCTCAGTATCTCCTCCCCATACTGTGTTGCCCGGGACAGCAGTGTGGGAGCTGACCTTGTCTGTGAAGACCTAGGCAAAAAAAGCATTGAGTACTTCAGCTTTTTTCACATCATCTGTCACTAGGTTACCTCACCCATTCAGTAAGGGGCCCATGCTTTCCCTGACCTTTTCCTTGTTGCTAACATACCTGTAGAAACCCCTCTTGTTACCCTTCACATCCCTTGCTAGCTGCAATTCCAGTTGAGTTTTGGCCTTCCTGATTACACCCCTGCAAGCTCAAGCAATATTTTTATACTCCTCCCTAGTCATCTGACCAAGTTTCCACTTCTTGTAAGCTTCCTTTTTGTGTTTAAGCTCACTGAAGATTACACTGTTAAGCCAAGCTGGTCACCTGCCATATTTGCTATTCTTTCTGCACATCAGGATGGTTTGTTCCTGTGCCCTCAATAAGGCTTCTTTAAAATACAGCCAGCTTTCCTGGACTCCTTTCCCCCTCATATTAGTTTCCCACGGGATCCTGCCCATCAGTTCACTAAGGGAGTCAAAGTCTGCTTTTCTGAACTCCAGGGTCAGTACTTTGCTACTCTCCTTTCTTCCTTTTGTGAGGATCCTGAACTCAACCATCTCATGGTCACTGCTGCCCAGGTTGTCACCCATTTCTACCTCCCCTACTGATTCTTCCCTGTTTGTAAGCAGCAGGTCAAGAGGAGAACGGCCCCTGGTTGGTTCCTCCAGTAGTTGCACCAGGAAGTTGTCCCCAACACTCTCCAAAAACTTCCTGGATTGTCTGTGCATTGCTGTATTGCTCTCCCAGCAGATGTCAGGAAGATTGAAGTCCCCCATTAGAACCAGGGTCTGTATTCTGGAAACTTCAGTTAATTGTCCGAAGAAAGCCTTGTCTACCTCATCCTCCTGATCCAGTGGTCTATAGCACATGCCCACCACAACATTACCCTTGTTGCTCTCGCTTCTAAACTTAACCCTAAACTCTCAAGAGACTTTTCGCCAGTTCCATACTGGAGCTCTGAGCAATCATACCACTCTTTTACATACAATGCAACTCCTCCACCTTTCCTCCCTGCCTGTCCTTCCTGAACAGTTTATACCCATCCATGACAGTGCTCCGAGCTACTTCACCAAGTCTCTGTTATTCCAATCACATCATAGTTATTTGACTGTTCCAGGACTTGGAATTTTTCCTGCTTGTTTCCCAGGCTTCTGCATAAGTGTTTGCAGGTTTGGTATGTCTGTCTTTGTATATTTTAAGAAATTCATATTGTCTGTCTTTTCAACCCAACATTAAATAGCATTTCCCAGAAGATCCTTCCCTTATGTACACTATTGGAAAGCACAATATATCTCACTCTTTTCCCTAAAGAGATTAAATACAATTATTGCTGGAAGTTGCCCTACTTTTCTACTCAGCTGTTGCAGAAGACAAATAGCATTGTCACTAAACTTAATTAAGTCTAGTATTAATAAACTACAGTGTGATGAACCAAATACAACTAATATTTTACTATATTTCTTCTTGGCACTGATTATATATAGTTTTAAATGTAAGCAACCTGAGCTAATGCCAATACTTTCTAAGTTACATTGCTTTCCTTCAAAGTAGAGAGAGAAATTGCTTATTGATTATCATGTGGTGAAAAAAGAATCACCAATGCAGACAGCTTGCATGAATTTCTAAAGTCAAGCCCAGATATATTCATAGAATCATACAAATGTAGGGCTTGAAGGGAACTTGAGAGGTCATCTAATCCAGCCCTGTGTGTTGAGGCAGGACTAAGTATATCTAGACCATCCCGCACAGGTGTTTGTCCAACCTGTTCTTAAAAACCTCCAATAACAGGGATTCCACAACCTCATTTGGAAGCAAATTCCAGAGTTTAACTACCCTTATAGTTAGAAAGTTTTTCCTAATATCTAACCTAAATCTTCCATGTTGCAGATCAAGCCCATAACTACTTGTACAAGTGATCACAGTCCTCTTTCAAAGAGGCCTTATATATATTTGAAGACTATATTCTTCTCTTCTGAAGACTAAACATGCACAGGTATTTTTTAAACCTCATAGTTCAGGATTTATAAACCTTGTTTGTTTTTATTGTTCTTCCCTGGCCTCTCTCCAATTTATCCACATCTTTCCTAAAGTGTGGCACCTGAAATTAGACACAGTACTCCAGCTGAAGCTTCACCAGTGCCAGCGAGAGTGGGACAATTACTTACCAGGCCTTACATATGACCTTCCCATTAATACACCCCAGAATCATATTAGCCTTTTTAGCAACTGCATCACATTGTTGACTCTCATTCATTTTTGATCCACTATAACCCCCAGATCCTTTTCAGCAGTACTACCACTGAGCAAGTTAGTCACCATTTTGTAGTTGTGCATTTGATTTTTTTTCTTTTCTAAGTGTAATACTTCATACTTAACTTTATTTAATTTTATTTGGTTGATTTCAAACTAATTCTCTAATTTGTCACGGCTGTTTTGAATTATAATCCTGCCTCCTAAATATTTGCAATCCCTCCCAGTTTGCTTTCATCTACAGATTTTATAAGCATACTCTCCACTCCATTATTGAAGTCATTAATGAAAATACTGAATAGTAACAGACCCTGGACTGACCCTATGTGGGACTGCACTAGATACACCCTCACAGTTTGATGGTGAACCATTCATAACTACTCTTTTTGAGTGTGGTCTTTCAACCAGTTGTGCACCCACCTTATTGTAATTTCATCTAGACCACATTTTCCTAGTTAGCTTATGAGAACGTCTGGTGGGACTGTGTCAAAAACTTTACTAAAATCAAGAAATATCATCTCTACTGCTTCCCCCTAGCCACTAGCCCAATGACCCTGTCAAAGAACAAAATTAGGTTGGTTTGGTATGACTTGTTCTTGACAAATCCATGCTGGTTATTTCTTATACCCCTATTATCCTCTAGGTGATTATAAATTGATTGTTTAATAATTGGTTTCAATATCTTTCCAGGTATCAAAGTTAAGCTGACTGGTCTATAATTTCCTTGGTCCTCTTTGTTCCTCCTTTTAAAGATAGGTACTATGTTTGCCCTTCTCCGGTAAGGATACTTCACCCATTCTTCATGAGTTCTAAAAGATAAATGCCAACTTGAATACATCTGACTTATCTAAATATTCTTTAATCTTTTCTTTCCCTATTTTGGCTTGTGTTCCTTCACTCTTGTTCATAGTCAACATAATTAATATTTGGTCATCATTAACCTTTTAGTGAAGACTGAAGCAAAATAGGCATTAAACACTTCAACCTTCTCGATGTCATCAGTTTTTAGCTCTTCTTCCATGCTAAGTAGAGGGCCTACACTTTGCTTCACCTTTCTCTTGCTCCTAATGTATTTAGACTAAGGGCTGATCCACACTGGGGCAGGGGATCGATCTAGGAAATGCAACTTCAGCTATGAGAATAGCGTAGCTGAAGTCAACGTTTCCTAGATCGAACTAAGTATACTTACTGCGGGTCCACGTGGCGCAGGCAGGCTCCCCCGTCGACAGCGCTTCCTCCTCTCGGTGAGCAGGAGTTCCGCAGTCAACGGGGGAGCGCTTCTGGGATCGATTTATTGCGTCCAGATGAGACACGATAAATCGATCCCAGAAGATCGATCTCTACCCGCCAAATCGGGCGGGTAGTGTGGATCTACCCTAATAGACTTCAAGGCCAGAAGGGATGACCATGATCATTTAGTCTGACCTCCTGCACAATTCAGGCCACAGAACCTCACCCACCCACTGCTGTAATAGACCCATAACATCTGGCTGACTTACTGAAGTCCTCAAATCATGATTTCAAGACTTCAAGTTACAAATAATCCACCATGCTGCAGAAGAAAGTGAGAAACCCCCATGGTCTCTGCAAATCTGACCTGAGGGGAAATTCCTTCCCAACCCCAGATATAGTGTTTAGTTAGACCCTAAGCATGTGGGCAAGACTCACCAGTCAGACACCTGGGAAATAATTTTCTATAGTAACTCAGAACCCTCCCCATGTAGTGTCCCATCACCAGTCATTGGAGATATTTGCTGCTAGCAGTCTCAGATCGGCTAAATGCCATTGTAAGCAGTCTCATCATACCATCCACTCCATAAACTTATCAAGCTCAGTCTTTAAACCAGTTAGGCATTTTGCCAACACTGCTCCCCTTGGAAGGCTGTTCCAGAACTTCACTACTCAGATGGTTAGAACCTCTTCTTATTGCCTCTTTGGTTACTAGGTGTAACTCATTTTTTGCCTTAACCTTTCTGATTTTGTCCCTGAATATTTGTGCTATTCATTTGAGCTGATCCTTAGCAATTTCTCCATGTTTACACTTTTTGTAGAATTCCATTTTTATTTTCAGGTAATTAAAGAGCTCCTAATAGAGCCATAGTGGCCTCTTACTATTCTTCCTACCTTTCTTTCACATTGGGATAGTTTGCAGCTGTGCCTTTAATACTGTCCCCTTGAGAAACTGCCAGCTTTTCTAATCTCTTCCTAGCCCCTAGATTTTCTTTGCATGGGATCTTACCTACCAGTTCTCTAAGGCTTGCCAAAGTCTGCTTGTTTTTTAAGTCAGTTGTGCTTATTCTGCTGCTCTCACTCCTTCCTTACTTTAGAATAATGAAATCTGTCGTTTCATGATTACTTTCATCCAAACTGTCTTCCACCTTCTGAATCACAACCAATTACTGCCTGCTAGCCAGAATCATGTTTAAAATGGCTGTCCCCCTGGTTACTTCCTCCACTTTCTGAAATATAAAGTTGTTCCCAATACATTCCATGAATATATTGGACATTTTGCAATTTGCTGTATTACTTTAACTACCCAGACATCTGTTGGAGAAGTCCCCGATTGCTACCAGATCTTGTGTTTTGGATATTTCTATTACTTGTTCTAGAAATGTCTCATCCTCCTCTTCTTTTTGATTTGGTGGACTATAATAGACCATTACCATGATGTCGCTCATATTTTCCCTTTTAGCTTCATAGATTTCAAAGCCAGAAGGGACCATTGTTATCACCTAGTCTGCGCTCCTATATTACACATGCCATAGAATTTTCCCTAAATAATTCCTGGAGCTTATCTTTTAGAAAAATACTCAATCTTGATTTAAAAAGTGTCAGTGATGGAGAAGACACCATGCCCCTTGGTAAACTATCCCAATGACTAATTTCTCACTGCTAAAAATTTACACCTTATTTCCCGTCTGAATTTGTCTAGTGTCGACTTCTAGCCAGTAGATTGTGCTATAGCTTTATCTGCTAGATAGAAGATTCCATTATCAAATATTTGTTCCCCATGTAGATACTTATAGACAGTAATCAAATTACCCCTTAACCTTCTCTTTGTTAAGCTAAATAGATTGAACTCCTTGAGTCTATCACTATAAGGCAGGGGTAGCCAACCTGTGCCTGAGAAGGAGCCAGAATTTGCCAATGTACATTGCCAAAGAGCCACAGTATTATGTCAGCAGGCCCCATCAGCTCCCCCACGCTGCCTGCCAGGCTCCCCGCCCATCAGCGCCTCCCCTCCCTCCCTGTGCCTGAAGCAGGAGGCTCAGGGGGGGTGAGGAGAAGAGTGAGGGTGCGGCAGGCTCAGGTAAGGGGGCGGGAAGGGGCAGGGCCTTGGAGGAATCAGTGAAGTGGGGGCAGGGCCTGTGGCAGAGGCAGGGGTTGAACAGTGAGCACTGGAAAGCATTGGCACCTGTAGCTCCAGCCCCGGAGTCGTTGTCTATGCAAGTAGCCACATATTAACCTCTGAAGAGCTGCATGTGACTCAGGAGCCACAGGTTGGCCAACCTGCTATGTTTGCAAATCCTTTTAATCATTCTTATGGCTTTTCTCTGAACCATTTCCAATTTATCAACATCCTTTTTGAATTGTGGACACCAGAACTAGACATTCAGGGCCTGGAGGTTCAAGGCCTCAGATTCAGAGATGATGCCAAGGATTCAGAGAAACAGACTACTGAGAATTTGGAGATCTTAATACAAAATTCAAGGGGCCAAATCATGTGGGATTCTTTCTGTGACATAGTGTTGGATAAATTATAGATTATTTCTGATAATAAAGCCACCTCTATGACTTTCTCTCTGATTATATTTAGTGTAGAAAATAGAGGTTCTTCCATTTTATTAATCTTGTTTACACAATGTATAGGAGATGATTGGTCACATTTGCTTTGCTTGTGTTTCTTGAGGCTTAGTCTTTAAGATAGAATCAAATTAATAATTCCTCCAAAGTAAAAGAAAAATATGTGAAATTTCACTTGCCACACAGACCTTTCTTACTAGTCAAGCATAACAAACTGGAAATAGGTCTGTTTTAGAGCCCTAATGCAATTAAGTGCTGTGGGGAAGAGTGTAGACAAACCAATCTCTTTACCATCTTGCGGATTTAGCCTCGCTATCCATCAAGTTCCTCTGGCTTATTTAGACTTTTTCCTGTAATTTGGTCTGATAAAACAAAGTGAAATGCACATTTACAATCTCATGATACTCTGCTCTGACAGGGAAATACATTAAACAGCATATTGCATGTTACCGTAGAAGAGCATTTCTAATAAAGTTTTATGGGATAGGGCAAAGAAACATACCTGTAATAAGTCATCAGAGTTAAGCCATTTCTATCTGGATTGCCACACTAGGAAATATAAGGCCTTACTTTTGACAGACCGAAAACAAATTATATTTGTTTCACACTTACATCCAAAATTATCATTCCATGTACAAACATGCACATGTTTCAAGCAGCAGTTATGAATGCAAGGATTTTTACCCTGAAGATATGAATGTAACTGTTTCTTAAAACAATTCAAGCTAGCAGGCTAATATCATGAGATATACTAGCTGAGTGTGTGCATGAATCTGGTCAACATTCTGGCATTTGGAAGTATCCAAATAGATTTATTTCAAATGCTCCCCTCGGCTATGTAAAAAAATAAACATAATTATCATCATTTTAAAATTAAAAGGCTAGATCTCCAGGTACAACTGAGCTCTGCTCATATTAGACCCCAGGAGGGATGATCCTGGTTGTATGTCATTTTTACACCCTGCCCCACCCTGCAGTCAGCTAGGGAGCAGTTCAGTTCCTGGTGCAGCAGCTTCAGGGCTGCTCTAACTTGTGTCCTGCTGCAATGGCCTTAGACTGTTTCACAGCCAAAGAGAGACCCTGGTGCCACCTGAGTATTCCTCCATGCCGTGGGAATCCTCAGATGGCCAGCTAAGCCAGCTTTGTGCCAGCAAGCAACAGCCACATTTGGAGCCAGGTTCTCGCCCAAAGATTTCGCATGCAGTGTTTAAAACATTTCCTAGACTTGTTTCAGTGCAAAAAGTCTAATTCTCATTTTTCCATATGTAGTCACAGGGTCTGGTGTACTAGGCAGAGGGGCACTGAAGCCTGAAGTCTCCATTGGAGAGATGGCAATTTTAAAGTGTGGCCCAAGAGCCATAGGAGCTCCAGTGGCAGAGGCTGCCTGGGAGATGTGTTGAATTGGCATCATCTGCCAGCTCCTCACCCTGTCCCTTTTTGTGTTTGTGTTATTGTCACTTTTATTTATGTCCCAGCTTCATGGATATGTGAAAGTTTTCACACAGCTCTAACACCTTATTTATTCCATAGAGCACATATTAGACTTGTGAATCATCCAGGGGTTAGAGTAAGGGGAGTTGAGCAGGAGGGCACAGATCTCACTCATCTCTGTAGCTTGGGAAAGCACTAAGCAGTGCTCTCTCAGACCACTCCTTCTTTGGCTGTTGCAGTGAGAGCTTCTCCTACTGATTCAATGTACTGTAACAACTGAAAAGATCTATTGCTATGTGCACTAAGGGCTCAATCCTGCAAGGTGCTGAGCAATACTCACTGGGTGCAGCACACTACCTACTCTTCCTGATCTCAATTGGATCTGAGGGTGTTCAATACTGTACAGAGGGACTAGCACTTCATAGGATCAAGCACTAATGGGACAACTTTTTCCTAGCTACACGAGTGTCAAAGGGAATCAGGGCTCATTCTATACTTAGGCTTGGCAGAATTTGATTTTTAGTATTTTATAATTTTGATGGATAATATTGATTATTTAAAGCTGTTTTTTTCCTGAATTTTAACAGCTTTTCCACAGTTGCACAAAATTATGGAGGTGGGGGTCAGAACTATTTCATGAGCGTAGATGTTGAGATTCAAAAAGTTAAAGCTTTATTACTATTAGAAAAAGAAATTGTCAACATCACATCCAAATATATGAAGTAAATATGCTTAAATCAAGCTGAGACCTCAAGCAGCAATTTTCTTACCTTGCCTATCTGTAAATTTTGATTATTGATGGAAATATTTTTCCTTGGTTTTCACCATGAAATTGAGGTTTACTGACTTTTACAGATAAAAATCTAATTCTTTCAAGCTTAGCTATGTTTTATACTTATTTCAGAACTATAACAGAAATAGACTATGCAGCACAGGCTTACGCTGAGGGCCCATATCTGCTATAAATTACATTTGTGCAACCCCAGTGGTCGCCAAAACATTAAAGCAGAGGCTTTCAATAATAGTTCAGCTTCCATTGTAATTTTCTCTGCAGATATAGTTTCCGTCGTATGTGGTGAGAGCTGAATTGGAGGACAAAGTTAGGTCATTGCAGATGGTTACAAAGAAACTGATGATCAGATTGCACAATTAAGAATCAGCATATGGATACCTGTAGATCAGTGCATCATGTGACATCAGATTGGTGCATCATGTAAGAAATTACTAACAAAAGGTCAAAGAAGTTGGATGAGTATTTCAGATGCTTTTAATCCAGGCTAACCCATGAACTCATTAACAAACAGACAATTGTCATTTGTGGAGATATAGACACTACGTAACAGATTTAGTACTAAATCTTAGAGCTGGTCTACACTAAGAGTTTATGTCGAATTTAGCAGCGTTAAATCAAATTAATCCTGCACCCGTCCACACAACGACGCCATTTATTTCGACATAAAGGGCTCTTAAAATCGATTTCTGTACTCCTCCCCGACGAGGGGATTAGCGCTAAAATCAATATGGCCGTGTCGAATTAGGGTTAGTGTGGACGGAATTCGACAGTATTGGTCTCCGGGAGCTATCCCACAGTGCACCACTGTGACCTCTCTGGACAGCAGTCCCAGCTCAGATGCTATGGTCAGGTACACAGGAAAAGCCCCGGGAACATTTGAATTTAATTTCCTGTTGGGCCAGTTTGAATTTCATTTCCTGTTTGGCCAGCGTGGTGAGCTCAGCAGCACTGGTAACGATGCAGAGCTCTTCAGCAGAGGTGACCATGCAATCCCAGAATCGAAACAGGGCTCCAGCATGGACAGAACGGGAGGTGTTAGATCTGATAGCTGTAGGGGGGGATGAATCCGTGCTATCAGAACTACGATCGAAAAAACGGAATGCCAAAATCTACGAAAAAATCTCCAAGGCCATGATGGACAAAGGATACAGCAGGGATGCAACACAGTGCTGTGTGAAAATTAAGGAGCTGAGACAAGCGTACTAGAAGACCAAAGAGACAAATGGACGCTCCGGGTCACAGCTCCAGACATGCCGCTTCTACACTGCATGCCATCCTAGGGGGGGCCGCCACCACTATCCCACCCCTGTCCGTGGACTCCGAAGATGGGGTATTCTCATCAGTATATGCATTGTTCTGTAAAATGTATCTTTTTAAAAAATTCACTCCCCTTTTTTTATCCTGCAGCTGCAACTGTTTCTAGGCTTCCTCCAGCATCTCCCTCCCAAAGGCTATCCCAGATAAGGCGGCGAAAAAAACGCACACATGACAAGCTGTTCTCTGAGCTCATGCAGTGCTCCCGCACTGAAGTAGCTCAGCAGAATGTGTGGAGGGAAACAATTTCCCAATAGAAGCAAGCGGGCAGTGAATGGGAGGACAGGAGGGACACCCGTGAGGACAGGAGGGACACTCAAGATGAGAGGTGGTGGCAGGAAGACCAGAGGGCTACTGAGGCGATGCTGGGGCTACTGCAGGAGCAAACCGACACGCTCCGGCGTCTGGTGGATGTTCTGCAGGAACGGAAGCAGGATGACAGACCACCGCTGCAGCCCATCTGTAACCACCCTCACCCCTCCCCAAGTACCAATTCCTCCTCACCCAGTGTCCCAAAAATGCGGGGGGGGGGGAGGCTCCGTGCGACCAACCACTCCACCCTGGCAGATTGCCCAAGCAGCAGAAGGCTGTCATTCCCCAAGTTTTGAAGCAGCCTTTCCTTCCCTCCTCCCTCCACCCCTCCGCACGCACCCCACCCTGGCCACCGTCCCAGTTCTCTCCCTTTGTTAATAAATCTTGAATAAAGAATACTTGTTTGTTAAACAATGGTGCCTTTATTTCCTTTCAAAGTAAGGTGTGCTCGAAGGGGGGGGGGAGGGTGGTTGTTAATTAGAGAGGATAGGCAATATAAACAGAGTAAACAAAGGGGGCAGGTTCTCACCACGGAGAAACAAACATAAGAGTCACTCAGTACCCTGGCCAGTCAAGAAGCTAGTTTTCAAAGCTTCCCTGATGCGCAGCGCGTCCTGCTGTGCTCTTCTAATCGCCCTGGTGTCTGGCTGTGTGTAAGCTGTGGCCAGGCGATTTGCTTCAACCTCCCACCCCTCCATAAACGTCTCCCCCTTACTCTCACAGAGATTGTGGAGCACACAGCAAGCAGCAATAACAATGGGTATATTAGTTTCACTGAGGTCTGAGTGAGTCAGTAAGCCTCAAACATCCAAATGCACACTCCACCACCATTCTGCACTTGCTCAGCCTGTAGTTAAACAGCTTCTTACTACTATCCAGGGTGCCTGTGTATGGCTTCATGAGCCAGGGCATTAGTGGGTAGGCTGGGTCCCCAAGGATCACTATAGGCATTTCAACATCCCCAACAGTTATTTTCTGGTCTGGGAAGTAAATACCTTCCTGCAGCCGTCTAAATAGACCAGAGTTCCTGAAGATATTTTGTTCAATATCTTCATTAACGATCTGGAGGATGGTGTGGACTGCACCCTTAGCAAGTTTGCAGATGACACTAAACTGGGAGGAGTGGTTGATACGCTGGAGGGTAGGGATAGGATACAGAGGGACCTAGACAAATTAGAGGATTGGGCCAAAAGAAATCTGATGAGGTTCAACAAGGACAAGTGCAGAGTCCTGCACTTAGGACGGAAGAATCCCATGCACTGCTACAGACTAGGGACCGAATGGCTGGGCAGCAGTTCTGCAGAAAAGAACCTAGGGGTTACAGTGGATGAAAAGCTGAATATGAGTCAACAGTGTGCCCTTGTTGCCAAGAAGGCTAATGGCATTTTGGGTTGTATAAGTAGAGGCATTTCCAGCAGATAGAGGGACGTGATTATTCCCCTCTATTCGGCACTGGTGAGGCCTCATTTGGAGTACTGTGTCCAGTTTTGGGCCCCACACTACAAGAAGGATGTGGATAAATTGGAAAGAGTCCAGCGGAGGGCAACAAAAATGATTAGGGGGCTGGAGCACATGACTTATGAGGAGAGGCTGAGGGAACTGGGATTGTTTAGCCTGCAGAAGAGAAGAATGAGGGGGTATTTGATAGCTGCTTTCAACTACCTGAAAGGGGGTTCCAAAGAGGATGGATCTAGACTGTTCTCAGTGGTAGAAGATGACAGAACAAGGAGTAATGGTCTCAAGTTGCAGAGGGGGAGGTTTAGGTTGGACATTAGGAAAAACTTTTTCACTGGTAGGGTGGTGAAGCACTGGAATGGGTTACCTAGGGAGGTGGTGGAATCTCCTTCCTTAGAGGTTTTTAAGGTCAGGCTTGACAAAGCCCTGGCTGGTATGATTTAGTTGGGTTTGTCCTGCTTTGAGCAGGGGGATGGACTAGATGGCCTCCTGAGGTCCCTTCCAACCCTGAGATTCTATGATTCTATGATTCTATGATAAGACGCGAGCGTCATGAACCTTTCCCAGCCATCTGATGCTGATGTTGGTGAACCATCCCTTGTGATCCACCAGTGCTTGCAGCACCATTGAAAAGTACCCCTTGCGGTTAATGTACTGGCTGCCCTGGTGCTCCGGTCCCAGGATAGGGATATGAGTTCCTCTATAGCCCCACCACAGTTAGGGAATCCCATCGCAGCGAAGCCATCTACTATCACCTGCTTATTTCCCAGGGTCACTACCTTTGACAGCAGTAGCTCAACGATTGCATTGGCTACTTGCATCACAGCAAACCCCACAGTAGATTTGCCCACTCCAAATTGATTCATGACTGAGTGGTAGCTGTCAGGTGTTGCAAGCTTCCAAAGGGCTGTTGCCACTCACTTCTCAACTGTCAGGGCTGCTCTCATGCTGGTGTTCTGGCACTTCAGGGCCAGGGAGAGCAAGTCACAAAGTTCCAGGAAAGTGCCCTTATGCATGTGAATGTTTTGCAGCCACTGGGATTCATCCCAGACCTGCAACACTATGCGGTCCCACCAGTCTGTGCTCGTTTCCTGGGCCCAGAATCGGCGTTCCATGGCATGAGCCTGCCCCATTGCCACCAGGATGTCCAATTTTTGGGGTCCCGTTCTCTGAGAGAGGTCTGTGTCCATGTCCTCGTCACTGTCGTCACCGCACTGCCATAGCCTCCTCACCTGCTTTCTCAAGTTCAGGTAATGCATAAAGTGCATGATAATGCACGAGGTGTTGACAACTGCCATAACTGCTGCGATGATCTCACTGGGCTCCATGCTCGCCGCGCTTGCAATCCAGGGAAAAGGGTGCAAAATGATTGTCTGCCGTTGCTTTCATGGAGGGGGGGGAGTGATGGTTGAATGATGACATTTACCCATAACCACCCGCAACAAATTTCTTGCCCCATCAGGCATTGGGAGCTCAACCCAGAATTCAAATGGGCAGCGGAGACTGCGGGAACTGTGGGATAGCTACCTACAGTGCACCGCTTGGAATGTCGACGCTTGCCCCGGTACTATGGACTCACACCACCGAATTAATGTGCTTAGTGTGGACACACACATTTGACTTTATAATATCGGTTCCCAAAAATCAGTTTCGGTAAAATCGGACTATTGTCGTAGTGTAGACATACCCTTACATATCCTAGTCCTCATCAGGTAAAACCCCCATTGTAAGACTGATCCTGTAATGAAAAAATTTGATTCTTGACCATGTTGACTCACCTAGGGATCCCAGCAAGGGTGGGCAGTCATGCTAAAGCAACTCTTCTGTTTCCTTGCTGAAAGAATTAGTTTTACACATATGAGCAGTCCCATGGAAGTTGATGTGACTAGGCATGAGCACAAAGTTATGCATGTGCTTGTCTTTACAGGATAAGCATCTGAGAACTCACAATACAATCACAATGTAAAGATCTTGGGTCTGACTTTTCTCTTATTTATACTAATCTGGCACTGGTATAAATTCATTGACTTGAATGGGGTTGCTCTTAATTTACACTTGTATGAGAGGAGAGACTGTGGGTAAAATTTTCAGTGGGACTAAGCATGTTTTTTAAAATTGTATCCACTCTCTCTTGAATGGAGACTCATAAGACTATAACCAAAGATGATCAAACCAGAATGCAGAAAGTAAAAACAAAATACTGACTAAAATGTGATGTTGCACTGCATATGCTTTATGGAAATATGCTTATGAATATGATGTAACTGGAATATGCTTTATGCAAAAGGTCTCTTGTAAGGTATCATTACAAATCTTATAATCTACTGAGTGTGTGCATGTATCATTCTTGTATCTGAAGCTAGAAATATAAACTATAACTCTGAGGTCCTATTATAATTATGCAAAGTGTGGGCCATTAATGGTGGTTTAGAATCTTTATGGCTCCCATTGACTAGGAAATTTGGCTGTAGATGATTTATTTACCTGCAATCCTTCCTATGTACATGTGGGCCAGCCCATGGGTAATGAAGAATAGGGTCTCACAGGACATGTAATCATGTCACCTGATACTGGAATCCATCTTAAATCTGGTACTTTTCCATTTAGAAGGAGGGGTGGGGACCGAGAGAGACAAAAGATTCCCGTCTTGTGCCAAAGCTATAAAAGGGGGTGGAACAGAACAAAGGGGGCTGCCAGTCATGAGAAAGTCCCTGTTTTCCACCTAAGATGTCTGCTGGAACTAACAAGGATTGTACCAGGGGAAAGGATTGGGCCCAGACTAGGAAGGTGTCTAGTCAGTAAAAAAAGCTTATTGGAATATCTGTGAGGGTGAGATATTATCTGTAATCAGTTTCTTAATGTATTAACATTGAATCATAGAATCATAGAATATTAGGGTTGGAAGAGACCTCAGGAGGTCATCTAGTCCAATCCCCTGCTCAAAGCAGGACCAACACCAATTAAATCATCCCAGCCAAGGCTTTGTCAAGCCGGGCCTTAAAAACCTCTAAGGATGGAGATTCCATTAGGCTTAGACTTGTGTGTTTTTGCTTTATTTTGCTTGGTAACTTACTTTGTTCGGTCTGTTATTACTTGGAACCACTTAAATCCTACTTTTTTTACTTAATAAAATCACTGTTGTTTATTAATGAACCCAGAGTAAGTGATTAATACCTGGGGGAGCAAACAGCTGTGCATATCTCTCTATCAGTGTGATAGAGAGCGGACAATTTATGAGTTTAACCTGTATAAGCTTTATACAGAGTAAAAACTGATTTATTTGGGGTTTGGATCCCATTGGGAATTGGGTTTCTGGGTGTTAGGGGTGATAGGGGACCTGCTGAGCAGTTTTTGGTTAAAGTCTGCAGCTTTGGGGGCGTAGACCAGACTTGGGTCTATGTTGCAGCAGGCTAGCATGTCTGGCTCAACAAGGCAGGATTCTGGAGTCCCAAGCGGGAAGGGAAAATGGGCTTAGAGGTGACAGTCCCAAGGATGACAGTCAGATGACAGTCCCAAGGGGGTCTCTGTGACCGAACCCATCACACCAAACATCCCCTAAATGAAGCTGAATCTTTTCTAAACATTTATATGTTTTGATTTTTCACCAACATCTTCATGACAGAGAGTGGAATCTGAAGTTCTGAAGCAGGGGCTGATGCTAGAAACCTCACTGCCATAATTGATCACTCCCTACCTGATATCAATAGGACTACTTATCTGAAAGAGACTTTTTCAGGGTCAGTCCCATACGGGGAGGGAAATATTTCAAATTCAAACAGAACCACTCGCATCTGGGGGACAGATGCTCAGGTTCAACTGAGCTACACTCCACATAGGACTTGAAATAGAAAGCAAAGGTGGCTTAAATCCATCTTGGTGCTTCCAAAATCCTCTGGACAGCTGGTGTAAATTAGAAAAGATTCAAGCATTCTGACCCTACTCCTACATACTTTTTATGTAAAGAGATGCCACAGCTGCCCGCCTAAGGAAGAGCACAAAACGGGTAGACTGAGAGCTGGCAATCTGCTCTTTGGTTTGTTTCATGTTATTTGTTATACCTTGAATATTCTCCCATGAATGAGTTAAGGTTTTCACCATTTCCTATTGAATGCTTTTTTCCTACAAAATTTTGAACCAGTAAACATTAATTTGTTTACTGAGCATGGAACGTGGTGTTATTTGATGTATTCTGTGAGCTATAGTAGTGTGTCCAATTACCCTGACCTTTCGATATTTTGTACAGTATATAGGTTAGCTGGCATTTTTATCCCTTCCTTGTACTCCAGATTAGCAAGGCTGTAAACAAGAAAAAATGTGGCATGGCTGGCCAGTCAGATGAGAAATTGGAAAAGGCCAGATTGCACTGAATATTCTGAACTATACACAATACATCAAAATAGAAGCAAAGGAGATTTTAAAAATCTTAGGGTGGCTGCTATATATAAAAATATGCTCAGATCTCAAACATCAAGGGCCAGGTCCTCAGCTGGGGTAAATCAATTCACTGAAGTCACAGAGCTGTACTGACTTACAGCACCTGGTGATCTGTCCGTGATCTTATGCTTGTAGAACTGAAAGGGAGCATGACTTGAGCACTGTTCTTTCAGATACCTGGGACCGAATTGGCCTCTGGCTGGATCTGAGGAGCAAGCTCTTAAATATTTAGTTGAAAATAGCTTTTGGTACTTTGTTTTTCCCAAGTGATATATGAATAGCACATGTTCATGGGGTTTAACTTCATCATCCAGAGTCATGTGCATGTTTCTCTATACCCTGTGTTTTGCTTAGACTGGAGGTATGAGTCAGTTTGTCTTCTCTGTATTTATCCTTTTGGAAAGCACCTGGAAACATAGACCTTTAAAAGATATTTTCTAAGGCCAAAATGCTGCCACCATTATTTCCACACATTAAGGAGTATCTGACTTTCACAGTGGGAGCATTCATGGAATAAGGTGCTAGTGTCCTGGAGCTCCTCATTGCTACAAGGGAATGGATAAACTACTACACCCTGTGTAGTAGTTTGGCTCTGCTGGCCAACACGGAAGTGGAGGTTCCCCCTTCTCTCTGCCTCTCCCCACCCCATTTGAGTACAATGTTCTCCTGTGCAGAGGGACTTTACATAAAGGCCATGCTAGAACTGCATTGTGCCAGGTTGGGAGCAGGCTCCTTACTGTCACTATCACTGCAGGCCTTAGTAAATGCAAGCCAGCATCTAGCTCTATATGTTAATTAGAAACAATCCATCTCTCTGCTGAGCTTGAATAGACCAAGAGATTTGGGGAGTGTGTGTGCTGGGCTATGTCTTTATCATAAAAGATTATTGCTTTGTTTAAGGAAAAAAATTCTAGACATGAAATGTCCTTCTATGATGTGGGCCTGAGCCAAAATCCATCCACTGAAGTCAATGAGAGTCTTTGACCATGGTGGCCTTTGTGTCAGTCTTTTAATTATTGAGAAATACCACTCAGCAGAAATAGAAATGGGCTTGTTTGTTGGTTTGTACGAACTGATCCTATCAGGAGGGGGGGAAATGGTTATTTTGAAGGGTCCCCCACCCCAATTCCTCCTTTCTTGGCTCAAACGAATAACATATTTCAAAGAGATGAAATTTGCCATTTCAGAGTGGCAGTCACCCCTTTGAATGGTACAAGGGCAAGTTGGACGGGATGGGACATGAGAGGTCAAGTTGTGGGGGGTGGGGAGATGGGCAGAAGACTCTGCCCACTAGAGAACACTTACCTCCAGAGAATGCAATAGAACCCAAGATTCCTGAGTCTCGCCATCACCCTGCTGTCTGCCATTGAGTTCCACAGCTATTTGCTAAGTGTCCCATCCCCCTCTAGTGCTGATCTACATAGAGTATGTCAACCTACTGTTCTCAGTTATTTCATCAGCTCAAGTGGCAGAGGTCTATGCAGCAGATGTAAAGGTTCCAGTGCTGCTGATAACCCATGTGGGACAGGTTAATATGATTCCACATGATGGAATTTCTGTTAAATTTGATTTATTTAAATCCTAGGAAATCACACACCCACAAACACAAACTATGTTAATATGACATAACAGAAAGGTTAGGAAATGCCAGAATTAAGATTGCCCAGGCAACCTTAATTAGTCACCATTATACTTATGATACAGTCTTTAATTTTATGATCATATACTATTTTTCCACAGAACCCCTACTTTATTGAGTGCACAGAATGGACCTGATCTGGGAATGAACCAGGGAGGTCTAATGAAGGAGACTGTCTGTAACCTGCCTCATTTGCTGCACAAGTTGGAATTTGCATAGTGAATGAGGAAGGGGATTGCAGGAACAGAAAGGAGGGTCTCATGACTATGGCAGTTTAATGCTGCCCTATGCCTCTGCCACTGGGTTTCTATGTGATGCTAGCCAAGTAATGTGAATAAAACTTTTCACAATTGTGTGTTCTTTTTTCTGTGTGTCTGACTTGAAATCCTGGGATGTGATTTCCGGATGACTGGAAAAAAGCTAATGTAGTGCAAATCTTTAAAAAAGGGAAGAAGGAAGATCCGGGGAACTACAGGCCAGTCAGTCTCACCTCAGTCCCTGGAAAAATCATGGAACAGGTCCTCAAGGAATCAATTCTGAACCACTTAAAGGAGGGGAAAGTGATCAGGAACAGTCAGCATGGATTCACCAAGGGCAAGTCATGCCTGACTAACCTAATTGCCTTCTATGATGAGATAACTGGCTCTGTGGATGAGGGGAAAGCAGTGGATGTGCTATTTCTTGACTTTAGCAAAGCTTTTGATACAGTCTCGCACAGTGTTCTTGCCAGCAAGTTAAGGAAGTATGGGCTGGATGAATGGACGGTAAGGTGGATAGAAAACTGGCTGGATGGTCGTGCTCAACGGGTAGTGATCAATGGCTCCATGTCTAGTTGGCAGCCGGTATCAAGTGGAGTGCCCCAAGGGTCGGTGCTGGGGCCGGTTTTGTTCAATATCTTCATCAACGATCTGGAGGATGGTGTGGACTGCACCCTTAGCAAGTTTGCAGATGACACTAAACTGGGAGGAGTGGTTGATACGCTGGAGGGTAGGGACAGGATACAGAGGGACCTAGACAAATTAGAGGATTGGGCCAAAAGAAATCTGATGAGGTTCAACAAGGACAAGTGCAGAGTCCTGCACTTAGGACGGAAGAATCCCATGCACTGCTACAGACTAGGGACCGAATGGCTGGGCAGCAGTTCTGCAGAAAAGGACCTAGGGGTTACGGTGGACGAAAAGCTGAATATGAGTCAACAGTGTGCCCTTGTTGCCAAGAAGGCTAACGGCATTTTGGGCTGCATAAGTAGGGGCATTTCCAGCAGATCGAGGGACGTGATTATTCCCCTCTATTCGGCACTGGTGAGGCCTCATTTGGAGTACTGTGTCCAGTTTTGGGCCCCACGCTACAAGAAGGATGTGGATAAATTGGAAAGAGTCCAACGGAGGGCAACAAAAATGATTAGGGGGCTGGAGCACATGACTTATGAGGAGAGGCTGAGGGAACTGGGATTGTTTAGCCTGCAGAAGAGAAGAATGAGGGGGGATTTGATAGCTGCTTTCAACTACCTAAAAGGGGGTTCCAAAGAGGATGGATCTAGACTGTTCTCAGTGGTAGAAGATGACAGAACAAGGAGTAATGGTCTCAAGTTGCAGAGGGGGAGGTTTAGGTTGGATATTAGGAAAAACTTTTTCACTAGTAGGGTGGTGAAGCACTGGAATGGGTTACCTAGGGAGGTGGTGGAATCTCCTTCCTTAGAGGTTTTTAAGGTCAGGCTTGACAAAGCCCTGGCTGGGATGATCTAATTGGGTTTGGTCCTGCTTTGAGCAGGGGGTTGGACTAGATGACCTCCTGAGGTCCCTTCCAACCCTGAGATTCTATGATTCTATGATTCTATGAAGGGCTGAGCACTCACAACTGCAGCTGAAGTCAATGGGGAATGTAGTTTGATCATACAAAGTGCTACATAATACTAAGGAGGCTGAAAAATCAGGTCCAAAGTGTCTTAATTTGCTACTTTTGACATTAATCTATCTGGTAAGTGGGGAAGTGGGATACCAGGAGGAAGCACAAGTAGGTGAGTGCAAGAGGGGAGGGCTCCTGCCCCATACTGGGACAGCAGGACGATCGGTGAGTTATCTTAAATGCCTATACACAAATGCAAGAAGCCTGGGGAACAAGCAGGGAGAACTGGAAGTCCTGGCACAGTCAAGGAATTATGATATAATTGGAATAACAGAGACTTGGTGGGATAACTCACATGATTGGAGTACTGTCATGGATGGATATAAACTGTTCAGGAAGGATAGGCAGGGCAGAAAAGGTGGGGGAGTTGCGTTGTATGTAAGAGAGCAGTATGACTGCTCAGAGCTCCAGTATGAAAGTGCAGAAAAACCTGAGAGTCTTTGGATTAAATTTAGAAGTGGGAGCAACAAGGGTAATGTCATGGTGGGAGTCTGCTACAGACCACCAGACCAGGGGGATGAGGTGGACGAGGCTTTCTTCCAGCAACTAACAGAAGTTACTAGATCACAGGCTCTGGTTCTCATGGGTGACTTTAATCACCCTGATATCTGCTGGGAGAGCAATACAGTGGTGCACAGACAATCCAGGAAGTTTTTGGAAAGTGTAGGGGACAATTTCCTGGTGCAAGTGCTGGAGGAACCAACTAGGGGAAAAGCTCTTCTGGACCTGCTGCTCACAAACAGAGAAGAAATAGTAGAGGAAGCAATAGTGGATGGGAACCTGGGAGGCAGTGACCATGAGATGGTCGAGTTCAGGATCCTGACACAAGGAAGAAAGGAGAGCAGTAGAACAGAGACCCTGGACTTCAGAAAAGCAGACTTTGACTCCCTCAGGGAACTGATGGGCAAGGTCCCCTGGGAGAATAACATGAGGGGGAAAGGAGTCGAGGAAAGCTGGCTGTATTTTAAAGAATCCTTATTGAGGTTGCAGGAACAAACCATCCCGATGTATAGAAAGAAAAGTAAATATGGCAGGCGACCAGCTTGGCTTAACAGTGAAATCCTTGCTCGTCTTAAACACAAAAAAGCAGCTTATAAGAAGTGGAAGATTGGACAAATGACCAGGGAGGAGTATAAAAGTATTGTTCAGGCATGAAGGAGTGAAATTAGGAAGGCCAAATCACACTTGGAGTTGCAGCTAGCCGGAGATGTTAGGAGTAAGAAGAAGGGGTTCTTCAGGTATGTGAGCAACAAGAAGAAAGTCAAGGAAAGTGTGGGCCCCTTGCTGAATGAGGGAGGGAACCTAGTGACAGAGGATGTAGAGAAAGCTAGTGTACTCAATGCTTTTTTTGCCTCTGTCTTCACAGACAAGGTCAGCTCCCAGGTGGCTGCACTCCACAGCACGGTATGGGGAGGAGGTGCCCAGCCCTCTGTGGAGAAAGAAGTAGTTCGGGACTATTTAGAAAAGCTGGACGAGCACAAGTCCATGGGGCTGGATGCACTGCATCCGAGGGTGCTAAAGGAGTTGGCCGATGTGATTGCAGAGCCATTGGCCATTATCTTTGACAAATCATGGCAAACGGGGGAGGTCCCGGATGACTGGAAAAAAGCTAATGTAGTGCAAATCTTTAAAAAAGGGAAGAAGGAAGATCCGGGGAACTACGGGCCAGTGAGTCTCACCTCAGTCCCTGGAAAAATCATGGAACAGGTCCTCAAGGAATCAATTCTGAACCACTTAAAGGAGGGGAAAGTGATCAGGAACAGTCAGCATGGATTCACCAAGGGCAAGTCATGCCTGACTAACCTAATTGCCTTCTATGATGAGATAACTGGCTCTGTGGATGAGGGGAAAGCAGTGGATGTGCTATTTCTTGACTTTAGCTTTTGATACAGTCTCCCACAGTGTTCTTGCCAGCAAGTTAAAGAAGTATGGGCTGGATGAATGGACGGTAAGGTGGATAGAAAACTGGCTGGATGGTCGCGCTCAACGGGTAGTGATCAATGGCTCCATGTCTAGTTGGCAGCCGGTATCAAGTGGAGTGCCCCAAGGGTCGGTGCTGGGGCCGGTTTTGTTCAATATCTTCATCAATGATCTGGAGGATAGTGTGGACTTCACCCTTAGCAAGTTTGCAGATGACACTAAACTGGGAGGACTCGTTGATACGCTGGAGGGTAGAGATAGGATACAGAGGGACCTAGACAAATTAGAGGATTGGGCCAAGAGAAATATGATGAGGTTCAACAAGGACAAGTGCAGAGTCCTGCACTTAGGACGGAAGAATCGCATGCACTGCTACAGACTAGGGACCGAATGGCTGGGCAGCAGTTCTGCAGAAAAGGACCTAGGGGTTACGGTGGACGAAAAGCTGAATATGAGTCAACAGTGTGCCCTTGTTGCCAAGAAGGCTAATGGCATTTTGGGTTGTATAAGTAGGGGCATTTCCAGCAGATCGAGGGACGTGATCATTCCCCTCTATTCAGCACTGGTGAGGCCTCATTTGGAGTACTGTGTCCAGTTTTGGGCCCCACACTACAAGAAGGATGAGGATAAATTGGAAAGAGTCCAGCAGATGGCAACAAAAATGATTAGGGGGCTGGAGCACATGACTTATGAGGAGAGGCTGAGGGAACTGGGATTGTTTAGCCTGCAGAAGAGAAGAATGAGGGGGGATTTGATAGCTGCTTTCAACTACCTGAAAGGGGGTTCCAAAGAGGATGGATCTAGACTCTTCTCAGTGGTAGAAGATGACAGAACAAGGAGTAATGGTCTCAAGTTGCAGAGGGGGAGGTTTAGGTTGGATATTAGGAAAAACTTTTTCACTAGTAGGGTTGTGAAGCACTGGAATGGGTTACCTAGGGTGGTGGTGGAATCTCCTTCCTTAGAGGTTTTTAAGGTCAGACTTGACAAAGCCCTGGCTGAGATGATTTCATTGGGGTTGGTCCTGCTTTGAGCAGGGGGTTGGACTAGATGACCTCCTGAGTTCCCTTCCAACCCTGAGATTCTATGATTCTATGATTCTATGCTGCAGTTCCTCATCTGTACAATAGGGACAATCAAACCCCCTCACTTCACGGGGCTGTTGTAAAATAAATTCATATTTGTGAAATACTCGGATATCAACATTAAAAAAATCCATGAGGAAATTAATAATTCTGTCTTCAGAGCAGGTCTTGAACAGTGTGCAGTATATCATGTGTAGGGCCACACACTGAACAACAAAATGAGCACTATCTACCCTGTACACTAAATGAGGCAGAGGTCAGGTGAAAAAAGTAGTATGTGATCATGCAATTACAGATTGTCTGATAATACATATGCACAAGAGGTCCAAATTTAGGTTGCAGAGCAACCTGATTTCTTGCAGTTCCTAACTTCTAACTGTTTGACTTTGTAACCCTAATAATATTCCTTTAATGTCATTTTAGTCTGTGTAATTTAAATATAGATTATTGATAGTTGCCCATTGAGAGCTATTGTACAGTGTCCTGTAACCCTGTGGAAGTTTTTCTGTTATTTTTTTTTAAAAAGCTACTGTAGTTGGAAGGCCATTTCAGTCTAGTGGACATTATTTATATAACATTGGTCTACAATTTTTGAGAAGTCGTCTGCTTCAGAGATAAAATGTGCTATATAGTATGTATTTTGATGTGTTGAATTCAAATATGACAATTAAAACAACTGATTGGCTACTGTTTCTAAGATATTTAAGTTTTTATATTTTATGTCTATGTATATTGTGCAGACACTTCTATCACCCTTGTTCTTGTAGAGGGTCACGATGTTGGCGTCTCTTATATCCTGAGGTACTGCACCTTCGTCCCAGCACTGACAGAGGAGGTCGTGGAGGTGTTCTAGGAGGACGTTGATACCACACTTGATAACTTCTGGTGGGATGCCAGCCTTTCCTGGAGCCTTTCCTGTGGACAAGCTCTCAATGACTTTCTTCAGTTCTTCCATGGTGGGCTTCTCGTCCAGCTCAGTTTCAACGGGAAAACCATCCACAGTATTGAGGGCAGCTTCGGTGATGGTGTTTTGCCTGGAGTACACTTCAGAGTAGTGCTCCACCCATCTATCCATCTGCTTGCCCTTGTCCTGGATGTTTTCGCCTGTTGCAGACTTTAGTGACACTCTCCACTTCTTTGTGGGTCCCATGGCCTTCTTGGTGCCATCATACATTCCCCTGATGTTTCCAGTGTCAGCAGATAGTTGAATGCTCCGGCAGAGCTGGAGCCAGTAATCATTTGCACACTGTCGAGCTAGTCTCTGTACTTTGCTCCTGGCAAATCGATACTCTTGTAGAGTCCTCTGACTGGGGGAACGCTTGTACTCCAGGTGAACAGCGCGGCATTCTTCAATGGCTGGAGTGAGTGTGGCAGAGTTGGCCTCAAACCAGTCATTATTCATGTTTCGTTTCTTTCCAAAAACTTTCATGGCTGTGCTGTGTACTGCGTCTCTGATGTAGTCCCATCTCTCTTTGGCGCAGCCACCGGGAGGCATACAGTTCAGCACCTCGGAGAGCTCATGGGTGAATTTCTCTGCCTTGTCTGGGTGTGCGGTCTTGCTCACATCGATGCGGGGTTTGCCCTCTGGCCTAGAGCGGTGGATCTTCTTTGGCTGTAGCCTCATCTTGCTGCACACCAGCGAGTGATCACTGTCACAGTCAGCACTGTGGAAGGTGCGAGTAAGCAGGATGCACTTCAAGGCAGACAGCCTGATGATGATCAGGTCGAGTTGGTGCCAGTGCATGGAGCGAGGGTGTCTCCAGGACACTTTGTGTTGAGGCTTTGTCTGGAAGAATGAGTTGGTGATGCTGAGGTCATGGTACGAGCACAGTTCCAGAAGTCGTTGTCCATTCTCATTCATTTCTCCAACGCCAAACTTTCCAAGACAGATTGGCCAAAAGTCGTGGTCAGCGCCCACTCTGGCATTGAAGTCACCCAGTAGTATCAAGTGCTCTTCTTTAGGGATACTTCTGATGATCGTGTCTAACTGATCATAGAACTCATCCATGGTATCCCTGTTGGCGCCGAGTGTTGGTGCATATACGCTGATCAGGGTAAAGTCTTCGCACGCGTGATCCTGAATAGACTGCAGAAGCTTGCTGACAGAGTTTACCCAGAGTCACAGTGCGGGTTCCGAGCAGGGAAATCCACAACCGACATGGTTTTCTCCTTAAGGCAGCTGCAAGAGAAATGCAGAGAACAGCACAAGCCGCTATTCCTTGCCTTCACAGACCTGACCAAAGCTTTCGACCTTGTGAACAGAGATGGGCTGTTCAAGATCCTGGTAAAGGTTGGCTGCCCACCGAAGCTGCTGAGCGTGATCCAGTCTTTTCACGACAACATGAAAGGCACAGTACTGTATGATGGCTCGTCCTCCGATGCCTTCGACATCCACAGTGGAGTAAAACAAGGCTACATTCTCGCTCCCACACTCTTCGGCACCTTCTTTGCAGCATTGCTGAAACGTGCCTTTGGAAATTCCACAGAGGGAGTCTATCTCCACACCCGGTTTGACGGGAGACTTTTCTATCTGGCTCGACTAAAGGCCAAAAGCAAGGTACGGGAGGCAACAATCAGAGACATGCTGTTTGCAGACGACGCTGCCCTGGCCACCCACACAGAAACCGATCTCCAGCATCTGATTGACCGCTTTTCCAGAGCTTGCGAAGAGTTTGGGTTGACAATCAGTCTTCAGAAGACCAAAGTTATGGCCCAGGATGCAGAACATCCAAGCATTGCCATCAATGACTATGTGCTAGAGGTGGTCAGTCAGTTCACCTACCTTGGATCTACCATCACGGACAATCTCTCACTGGACCCTGAGATCAACCGTAGAATTGGCAAGGTCTTCACAATTTTGGCCAGATTGTCACAGAGACTATGGAACAACAACATGCTGACCATCAACACAAAGGTCGCTGTGTACTTTGCATGTGTGTTAAACACTCTTCTCTACGCCAGCGAAACTTAGACCCTCTACGCTTCGCAAGAAAAGAGACTGAACACCTTCCACATGCGCTGCCTCTGTCGCATACTCGGGATCACTTGGAGTGATCGAATAACGAACAACGAGGTGCTGGAACGTGCCAAGATCTCCAGCATGTTCACTCTCCTCCGTCAACGCCGCCTCAGATGGCTTGGCCATCTAAGTCGCATGGAAGATGGACAGATCCCCAAAGTCCTGTTGTATGCCGAACTTGCCTCTGGAAACAGAGCTACAGGACGGCCCCACCTTCGCTTCAAGGATGTTTGTAAGAGGGACCTGAAGACTGTTCAAATCGACATCAACAGCTGGGAAGAGCTCGCCCAGGACAGATGCAGATGGAGACACGCTTTGACCACTGGATTGAAAACTGGTGAAGACAAGCTGCGGCAGGTTGCCGAGGAAAAGCGGGTTCAACGAAAAAGGAAGCAGCGGCTCCAACCCACAGCTGACACCGCCTTCAAATGCAGCAAATGCAATCGAGACTGCCACTTTCGTGTGGGGCTCCACAGCCACAACAGAGTCTGCACAACCATCAACTAAACATTCCCCATGGGCGCATATCCATCGTCTCTCGAGACTAACGGACGCCAACAACAACAACAACCAACAATTGTGTAGATAGTAGAGTTTTAATCATAAATTGTAAACCTAGCTCTTTTCATGTGTTTATGGTTGCTTTACATGATAGTATTTCACCTGTCCTGTTTATGTAACACTTTAAAAATCAGCAAAGGGGTTATATAAATAAAATTTATTATGAAACAAAAGGCAAAAAACTATTATGCACATAGTTTAGTCCTATTCAGTGTCTACTTGGCGCTTCTTGGCTTGTCTCTTGTATTCATGAAATGGAGCATCTCTTCTCACTGTCCAGCAATAGTCTGCAAGCATTGAGGGGCTCCATTTGCCCTGATAGCATTTCTCCATTGTTGCAATGTCCTGGTGAAATCGCTCGCCGTGCTCATCGCTCACTGCTCCGCAGTTTGGTGGAAAAAAATCTAGATGAGAGTGCAACAAATGTATCTTTAGTGACATGTTGCAACCAAGGCTTTTGTATGCCTTGAGGAGGTTTTCCACCAACAACCTGTAGTTGTCTGCCTTGTTGTTTCCGAGAACATTTATTGCCACTAACTGGAAGGCTTTCCATGCCTTTTGTTCCTTGCCATGCAGTGCATGGTCAAATGCATCATCTCGAAGAAGTTCACGAATCTCAGGACCAACAAAAACCTTCCTTTATCTTAGCTTCACTTAACCTTGGAAATTTTCCACAGAGGTACTTGAAAGCTGCTTGTGTTTTGTCAATGGCCTTGACAAAGTTCTTCATCAGACCCAGCTTGATGTGTAAGGGTGGTAACAAAATCTTCCTTGATTCAACAAGTGGTGGATGCTGAACACTTTTCCTCCCAGGCTCCAATGACTGTCGGAGTGGCCAATCTTTCTTGATGTAGTGGGAATCTCTTGCACAACTATCCCATTGGCAGAGAAAACAGCAGTACTTTGTGTATGCAGTCTGCAGACCAAGCAAGAGAGCAACACCCTTCAAATCGCCACAAAGCTGCCACTGATGTTGGTCATAGTTTATGCACCTCAAAAGTTGTTTCATGTTGTCATAGGTTTCCTTCATCTGGACTGCATGACCAACTGGAATTTATGGCAAAACATTGCCATTATGCAGTCAAACAGCTTTAAGACTCGTCTTGGATGAATCAATGAACAGTCTCCACTCATCTGGATCGTGAACGATGTTGAGGGCTGCCATCACACCATCGATGTTGTTGCAGGCTACAAGATCACCTTCCATGAAGAAGAATGACAAGATCCTTTTGACGGTCACGGAACATGGAAACCCTACCATCACCTGCCAGGAGATTCCACTGCTGTAGTCTGGAGCCCAAAAGCTCTGCCTTACTCTTGGGTAGTTCCAAATCCCTGACAAGGTCATTCAGTTCACCTTGTGTTATGAGGTGTGGTTCAGAGGAGGAGGATGGGAGAAAATGTGGGTCCTGTGACATTGATGGTTCAGGACCAGAAGTTTCATCCTCTTCCTCTTCCTCGTCTGACTCAAGTGAGAATGATTCTGGTGCATCAGGAACCGGCAGTCCTTCTCCGTGGGGTACTGGGCGTATAGCTGATGGAATGTTTGGATAATGCACAGTCCACTTTTTCTTCTTTGACACACCTTTCCCAACTGGAGGCACCATGCAGAAGTAACAATTGCTGGTATGATCTGTTGGCTCTCTCCAAATCATTGGCACTGCAAAAGGCATAGATTTCCTTTTCCTGTTCAACCACTGGCGAAGATTTGTTGCACAAGTGTTGCAGCAGCATATGTGTGGGGCCCACCTCTTGTCCTGATCTCCAGTTTTGCAGCCAAAAGAAAGGTGATAGGCTTTCTTAACCATAGTGGTTATACTGCGCTTTTGTGATGCAAAAGTCACTTCACCACAAACATAGCAGAAGTTATCTGCACTGTTCACACAAGTACGAGGCATCTCTGCTCACTTTGGCTAAACAGAAATGTCCTTTTGCAAAATCAAACACTGACAAATAAGAGAGCACAACACTGTATGATTTCTAGAGCTGATATAAGGCAATTTGTTCATCAGAGTGATGTAAGCTTCGTTATGAGTGCCTCATCCATGACTTCTAGGAATAACATGATGCAATTTATATCGTGTATGACGCAATACCAGCTTCAGATTGCATCATTCATTGTTTTGCCTAAAAAGCAAGTACTGTCCAAACCCAGTCATAGATTTATTCATAGATCCAGTCAAAGATGTATTTTAGTCATTTCTGGTTTAAATTGAGATCCCTTCCCTTTATAACTCACTTATCCTCCACCATTCCCAAGTCAAGGGTCGTATATACTGACCCAATAGCATGTCTTGAAAACTAGAGCCAATCAACAATTTTAAGCATCATTTTCGTTCTCAGTGACCCAGAATTAGTAAAGTTTGACTACATTTATTTCAGAAGCATTTTGGCTGTAGAGCAGTGTTATTAATGAAATATGACCCTAATTTTGATTGTGTAACACATCTAGCGATGACAGTTTATATTTAATATATCCACTAAAAGTTACTAACGTAATTTTAATTGAATGGAGGAAAGTGTGTTTGACTTTACTTTTAAATTACCATCACAGACTTCTAATGGATTTCTTAAAAGACATGACTATCACAGAAATTAAATCAGGCCATTAAACCCTTTAATCACAGTTCTAAAATGCTGCTAATATACCTGGAAATAATCCACTGAGATATAAAGTACTGCCTCCCCTTTCCCATTTAGGACTAGAACAAGGCTAGATTGAAAGAGAGAGATTGACTGGCAGAGATAATTATAATGATATCAACAGAGTTAATTAATTATCATATTGAAAGAAACAGTGACAGTGAGTTAAATGGGCCAAAAATTCAAGTGTGTGTTGTAAAGTATATGTTGATTTGAATCTTCTGTATGAGTGAAACAGTGATTAACAGGTATAAAATAATCTTCTGCATGATCAGCACTTGGTTTGTTAATTATGCATATTAATAATATAGTGGAGTGTACTGACTTGTGACATACGTTATCAGCTTATACTATGAGGGGCATGGATCAGCGTTCATGTCATGCTCCCTGTCAGTACTTGGCCTGGGCCGGGGAAACTAATGATCCAACCAGTGGACCAAATTCAGAGATGAATCCTGGTCACGTGCCACCCAAAGAATGTTGCACATAAGCAAAGAAGAAGAAGCTTATTCTATGAAGTCTACAGCTATTACCACATTCGATACATGCCAACAGCCCCTACTTACGACTAGCACAGATTTCCAGGCAAGCTCAGTGAGCCCCAGCTGGAATAAAGCCACCAGCTACTACTGGGCCTGCTCATGCTTTCTTGTAACACATGCACACACCCCATATTAACTCTGCAGTCCACCTCTCTGTGGGCTCAGCTGTGAAAACTCCCCAAGTCTTCTGAGACTTAGACCTACAAATTCCCACCCCAAAAAATCCCAGAAACCAATCATTTTCTTTGGTTTTACAATCAAAACTTGCACCTCACAACCTGTTGCCTTGATCCATGTGGTCAGGGCAAGTTTGAAAGCAGTGTCAAGAAGATATCATTCGTGTTGCTAACATCTGTCTTTCATCCATCCGTGGAATCAGGGAGGGTTCTCTTGCTGCAGATTACAATAGTTATATACATCACTTTCCTCAGGTAATTTAATTCATTTCTGCTCAATTTTGCATCTATCATCTTTATCATGACTTCTGTGGTACCTGGGCAACGAAGTCTTCTCTTAGTGGACTGAGGTCATTTAATGAAGGTGTAAGTATTGCTGTTCTTCCTCTGGCTCCCCATCATTCAGTCTGCTGTGATTTTTGATATTGATGATCATTTGGGTATAAAATGAGGGACTTTTCCTTCATAATGAGGTTCAGCTCAGGAGTGTGATGGGTTCTCTTCAATCACTTCACTCAGGGATGAGTGAGCTGTTTGAAGCCTTTCCAGATCTTGTTTGTATCTGAACAGAGCACTAATACAAAGAGAAAACACAGTTCAGCCAATTGAGGATAAGGGGAAAGCCCTGGTCCTAGCTAACCTCCATCTATTGTTTTCTTAATCCTGACTGGCTCCAGGGGTGATCCTACCTGTTGGGATTCCCTCCCATGCCTACTCTGCCAGGTCTCAGCATCTTCTGTGAATATGCAGTATTTTTCCCCCTTGGAGAAGGAATGATCATACTGGAGTCTGAGGGCCTCTATTTATCCACAGGCCAAAGTAATGCATGCTTCCCTGTACCTCCCTTCCTGAAGCGATCATCTCTTGGGGAGAGTTGAAACTCTATCCACAGTCATTGGCCTTTGCTGCTAAGAAGGATGCTGTTTTTGTGGAGTGCACATTTAACCTGAGACCATGTCATTTCATATAACACTTCGAAATCATCAGCTGTCAATGACTTCCAGTTACTATTGACTTAGCCCAAAACCAAACCAGTGATCTAACAGTGAAAGGCTTTGTACCTATTACCAATCTCCTGAACCATCCTTTTACCTCTTCGTGGTTCAGATGTAACGTTAAATGTGTTCCATGCTGTGAACAGGCATTGCCACACCCATCACATTTGCTAAACTGACACCTTCAGAAGAAAAGCCTCTGAGCTGGAGACCAATTCATTTTCACTTACCGTATCAGAGTGACTGACTGCCCCCTGACATGGCAGTGGCCATTCAGACAACATATGCCTTTGTTTGATTTAATCTCCTACGTTTCATCTGATGAGCTAAAATTACTTTTATAGAAATCAATGTATAATGGAGCATGTGAAACTGGTGAGTGGTAGCAATAATAGTCTTGTGGTTAGGAAAATTCACACATTGTTGCTACTGTACCATATTTTTCCTGCTGTTGTTGTCTTTCCTAAAAGATATAGATATGCACTGACATTGCTTGACTGAGTTTACAGCCTTGTATTATTCCCTGTTCTCCTCTATATGTCTTCCGCCCCCCGCCCCCACCATTCCTGCTTACCAACCCTCTCATCCCCGCAAAAAAAAATAAAGCAAAACACCATCACCACCACCAGAATTTGGTCCAATAGATGTAGCAATTTAGAAGGTATAAATTTTAATACTAAACATTGGAAAAATGCAATGAGCATCTGTTTTATATACTGAATTACTGCATGTAATTGCTATATATTACAAAGGAGATATTGACAGGTACAAAAGGCACCCCCACTCCTGTTTAAAGTTATTGGGAGTAGTGCCCGTAACTCTCATGTGTGCCTTTGGAAATCTCCCACTGTGCTAGAGCTATGTATTCTCTATTCTTCTATGTATCCAGGCTCTTCTCTGGCCCTCATCACCTCCACCAAGCTCAGCAAAACTGATGACTGTGAGGTTGTTTTTCCAAATGAAAAATGTACATTTTGATATAGTTTGAACATTCCGTGCTGAGCACTATTCATCAGATGAACAGTTGGCTGCCATTTTTTTCTAGAGAGGTAAGATGGGTGAGGTAATATCTTTTATTGGACCAACTTCTGTTAGTAATAGAGACAAGCTTTTGAGCTTTCACAGAGCTCTTCTTCAGGTCTGGGAAACTTACTCAGAGTGTAACAGCTAAATATAAGGTGTAACAGATTGTTTAGCATAAGTAGTTAACACATATTTCAAGGGACCATTCAAGGTGAAGTGGCCACAAAGAACTACAATCCATACTCGATGGGGACCTGATCCTGAAAGAAATCTTTCCTGAACCTCCACTTCTGACCTTCAAACAACTCCCCAACCTCTCTAAGCTCATCATCAGAAGCAAGCTCCCCACATACCAGGACATACTGATTCAAAGTGGCACCAGACCCAGCCAGCACAACAGAAGCAAAACCTTCAGGCATGTCTCCACTGCTACAATGATCAAACCCCCCAACAAAACACATTTCAAGGGTTTCCTTGGGTTCTATACATGCCTTATGGGGAGGAGGTGACCAGCCCTCTGTGGAGAAAGAAGTAGTTCGGGACTATTTAGAAAAGCTGGAGGAGCACAAGTCCATGGGGCCGGATGCACTGCATCCGAGGGTGCTAAAGAAGTTGGCCAATGTGATTGCAGAGGCATTGGCCATTATCTTTGAAAAATCATGGCAAACGGGGGAGGTCCCGGATGACTGGAAAAAAGGTAATGTAGTGGCCATCTTTAAAAAAGGGAAGAAGGAAGATCCGGGGAACTACAGGCCAGTCAGTCTCACCTCAGTCCCTGGAAAAATCATAGAACGGGTCCTCAAGGAATCAATTCTGAACCACTTAAAGGAGAGGAAAGTGATCAGGAACAGTCAGCATGGATTCACCAAGGGCAAATCATGCCTGACTAACCTAATTGCCTTCTATGATGAGATAACTGGCTCTGTGGATGAGGGGAAAGCAGTGGATGTGCTATTTCTTGACTTTAGCAAAGCTTTTGATACAGTCTCCCACAGTATTCTTGCCAGCAAGTTAAAGAAGTATGGGCTGGATGAATGGACGGTAAGGTGGATAGAAAACTGGCTAGATGGTTGGGCTCAACGGGTAGTGATCAATGGTTCCATGTCTAGTTGGCAGCCGGTATCAAGTGGAGTGCCCCAAGGGTCGGTGCTGGGGCCGGTTTTGTTCAATATCTTCGTCAATGATCTGGAGGATGGTGTGGACTGCACCCTTAGCAAGTTTGCGGATGACACTAAACTGGGAGGAGTGGTTGATACGCTGGAGGGTAGGAATAGGATACAGAGGGACCTAGACAAATTAGAGGATTGGGCCAAAAGAAATCTGATGAGGTTCAACAAGGACAAGTGCAGAGTCCTGCACTTAGGACGGAAGAATCCCATGCACTGCTACAGACTAGGGACCGAATGGCTGGGCAGCAGTTCTGCAGAAAAGGACCTAGGGGTTACGGTGGACGAAAAGCTGAATATGAGTCAACAGTGTGCCCTTGTTGCCAAGAAGGCTAATGGCATTTTGGGTTGTATAAGTAGGGGCATTTCCAGCAGATCGAGGGACGTGATCATTCCCCTCTATTCGGCACTGGTGAGGCCTCATTTGGAGTACTGTGTCCAGTTTTGGGCCCCACGCTACAAGAAGGATGTGGATAAATTGGAAAGAGTCCAGCGGATGGCAACAAAAATGATTAGGGGGCTGCAGCACATGACTTATGAGGAGAGGCTGAGGGAACTGGGATTGTTTAGCCTGCAGAAGAGAAGAATGAGGGGGTATTTGATAGCTGCTTTCAACTACCTGAAAGGGGGTTCCAAAGAGGATGGATCTAGACTGTTCTCAGTGGTAGAAAATGACAGAATAAGGAGTAATGGTCTCAAGTTGCAGAGGGGGAGGTTTAGGTTGGCTATCAGGAAAAACTTTTTCACTGGTAGGGTGGTGAAGAACTGGAATGGGTTACCTTGGAAAGTGGTGGGCTCTCCTTCCTTAGAGGTTTTTAAGGTCAGACTTGACAAAGCCCTGGCTGAGATGATTTCATTGGGGTTGGTCCTGCTTTGAGCAGGGGGTTGGACTAGATGACCTCCTGAGGTTCCTTCCAACCCTGAGATTCTATGATTCTATCACAAGATGTGGTGTATCTCATCCAGTGCACTGAATGCCCTAATAACAACTATGTAGGTGAAACCAGACAATCACTACACTCTTGAATGAACTCACATAGGAAAATGATTAAAAACAAAAACACCATATCACCTGTGGGTAAACATTTTTTTCTAAGTTGTTACAGTAAACATGTTTTGCAATTAAAGCAATTTATCTTTAGCAGAAGTAGCACTCCATTGCTAAACCTTATACACCCACCTCACCTAGTTTCTCTGAAAGGATATCTATCCCCCTTAAGTTCTGAATGCTATATCTTAGCCCAGGAAAGAGCTTATTTTTTTCTTCTGTTAAGTTTGGTAAAAATCTGAAAATGGCTTTTGAAGTTTTGCTTTCTAATTATTTCCCTGTCCTTTATGTTCTGTTTCCTTACTTCGGCACACTGAGCATATTTCCAGATTGGATTGGCCCAGACATTTATTGTGCTGGCCTTGCTGAGAAGTAATAGTTACTTTTTTGCGGGCCAGGGATGTGTGTGTATGAGAAAATATGGGGACTAGTGAGAGGGGGGATAAAAGTCATAATAAAAGTAGCATTATAATATAATAAAACTCAGTGAGCTAGGCAGAGCAAGGGTTAACTAAGGATATAAATCATTAGAGCAGGGATATAAATAAAAGACACATAGGTGAAGGTCCCTGAGAAGAGCAATAACATTGTGCATAGGGTGGCCTCCATCAGTTTTCTATTGAATCAGTTCTCCCTACCCAAGCCAAGGCCAGGTAACAAGGAGGAGCTGAGAAACTGACCATCTTACTCTATTGCTTTAAAGAGACAGTAAGGTCTGCCATTGTGTTCTCCTTTGCTAATTGTTTTGCTGGGTTCCTGGACATTTTATTGGGACCTCTGTATCTATGTTTATAAGTTTGGGGATGCAGTGTTAGGGATGGGTGAGCAAAGACAGTGAGTGATGAATGAGCATCTGGCTGTGTGAAACAAACCCTTTACTGTTCATTTACAGACATTTTAGTATTGGCGCTTTCTGAAGAGTGTCAGTTTTTTGGTAAATAAAGTGGAGTATTGTGTTTGGATATTAGCAGGACTACAGTGAAGCATCCGATGTTTGTCACTCTGAATAGATACGCTGGACCCTCCTAAAATGAACTTTTTTTCCTCACATATCAACTCAGCAGAAATTCACTACAACTGGAATTGCACTGCAACTCTGGTATGGCATCACACTTTGGAACTTTCATTCTACTTCCCTATAAACTGGGTCATCTAAACTATCAAAAGGATAATATTTGCAGATGGCACAAAAATGGGGGAGGAGTAAATAATGCACAGGACAGATCACTGATACAGAACAACCTGAATCTCTTGGTAAGCTGGGGGCAAGCAAACAATATGCATTTTAATATGGCTAACTCTATATATCTAGGAACAAAGAATGAATGACATACCTACAGTATGGGGGAAATCTATCCTGGGAAGCAGTGACTCTGAAGAATTTTTTTCTGGGAGCGAGGGGGTGCATAGTCAGCAAAACAGGAGTTCCCAGTACAATGCTGTGGTCAAAAGAGCTAATGCAATCCTTGGACGCATAAACAGGAGAATCTTGAGTAGCAGTAGAAAAGTTATTTTACCTCTGTGTTTGTCACTGGTGAGACCACTGCTGGAACACTGTGTCCAGTTCTGGTATACATAATTCAAGAAGGATGTTGAAAACTTGAAGATGGTTCAGAGAAGAGCCACAGGAATGCTTAAAGATTAGAAAAGATTCCTTATAGTGATGGAGCTCCTTGTGTCTCTCTCTTTAGTTTAGCAAATAGAATGTAAACAGGTAACTTGATTACAGTGTATAAGTACCTACACGGGGAATAAATATTTGATAATGGGCTCTTCAATATAGTGGAGATTTAGTTGGGGTTGGCCCTGCTTTGAGCAGGGGGTTGGACTAGACGACCTCCTGAAGTCTCTTCCAACCCTAATCTTCAATGATACTATGATTCTACGAAAGGTATAACACAATCCAATGGCTGGAATTTGAAGTGAGACAAATTCAGACTGGAAATCAGATGTACATTTTTAACAGTGTGGGAGAAAAATAAATCCTCACTCTCAGGTTGGAATGCAACAAAATCAGAGACAGCTTTATTTCAAGCATTTGCCAGGGAAGAAATACAGCTGACTGAGAGCATCTCTGCCTCAGTTTCTTCAAAGTACAAACAATAAGCCACAAATATTTATACTCTTTCATGGAATGCATTAATGAAAAACATCTGCAATTTATTTATGGTATGTCCTGCCCATTCCATTAATTTCTCACTTCTGTTCTCACAACATCATTATCATCAAGGTTAGGTCACATTGACTCTGTGTTGTTTCCCCACCCGCTTCAGTCACAGAGTCTGATTTCCCAAGTCTCGCATTATGACACTTCAGAGTTAGTTTGACTGTGCTCTGTCTTGACATAACTGAGGTGCCTATATTCAAATCCTTTAACCCTTGTTTCCACATTTCCCCCCTTTTGTGCTGTCCCCAGCACAACCAACATGCTTAAACCTCCAATTGCATCATGCCTTGTATTTCTGTTTCTAGCTCAAAAGGATCAGGAGCATCCCCATACATCATAGCTGGATATAGCGACAATGCATGATTAGTCACTGTCACTGACTGGTCCATCAGCCCTCACAGAGAGAGTGCCAATCACAACATGTCAGATGCGTTGTTCTAGCCAGTCCTCCAACTATCTGCTGGCAAGCTGTCAGTAGCACCAGACACCCGATTGACATAGCGCACAGCAGCCTAGAACTCCTAAGCGATCCGCAGCCTCCTAAGCAGCTGGGATTACAGGTGAGCACCACCACACCGGGTGCATGATTAATATGAACATAAAAGGCATTTTTGTTATTACACTTCTTACAACAGTAACGTATCCCTATACTAAACAAAAGCAAGATAAGCATTACTGTCCCCATTGTAACAATATGCTGGGGTTGATTCATTGCCTTAGTTATATAGCACATTACATCATAACTAGTACACAAATCAGACATTCTATAGGCTGTATGGAAAGCATGTTTTTCAATCTGATATATGTTCTGTAACACATGGATTTGACCCTGTAAATCAGAAATTTTCTGAACTTCTAGTAGGAGTGGATGCAAATTTTGGAATCAATCAGGTATTAAACTGGTCCAATTAAAATAAAAGTTGATATCTACGGTCTAACTGTAGGGTCTTATTTGCTGGCCAATAAATAATGTGATTTCCTGCAGTCGTGGTGAGATTAAAATGTATGTCTAGCAAAGTGGTGGCCCTCATACATACAGCTATCATTAGCTTGGAATGGTAACTGTCCTGTCAGGGTAGTTCCTTGTCCTATACCTTCCCAACAAACCTTGTCAAAAACTGTGACAACTTCCCTTTGCTCTAGTTTCCTTATACACTGAAGCTGAGGGGGTTCCAAAGGCCAAAACATCCACTGATTCCCTATCCCAATCCAAATATCGGGTGTTATTCCAGGAGCACTAACAATAAATCGGCTAGGCATACCAGGTGGTCTAATTTCCCAAATGTCACGGTGAATAATCCCACAGGCATCCTCCCCATGGACCCGGCAGGGTTTGGTATGTGGGAGCCCACACCCCTCCAATCTGCCCATATGCTTGGAAGGAGCACTGTGAGTACTTACACATCCATCCTGAAAATTTCCAAGTATGTCTCCATGGCCACAAATCAGATGGTACTCCTGAGGCTCTAGTAAGGGCAGTGGGCCAAGCAGGGCCGGTGCAAGGAAGTTTCGCACCCTAGGCGAAACTTCATTGCACCAGGCCTGTGCCCCCCCGCCACAGCTAATGCCTTCCCCCCCCCCCCCCCCGCGGTGGCCAGCTCCACCCCCCACCCCCGCAGTGGTAGCTAACACTCCCCAGCAGCAGCAGCTCAGCCCCCCGCCCGCAGGCCGCGGCAGCCTCCCCACCGGCCTGCGGGCTGCGGCAGGCTCGGCTTCCTGCCCCGCCCACCCCCACCACAGGCCGCAGAGGGCTCAGCTCCCCTCCCCCCCATGAGCCCCCACTCGTGCCCCCCGCCCTCAGCAACTCACCTCCGCTGGCGGCAGGGACAGCAGCTTCTGGGAATCTGCGTTCCCGGGAGTTGCCACCCCACAAATCCTGGCACCCTAGGCGACTGCCTAGGGTTGCCTAGTGGGAGCGCCAGCCCTGGGGCCAAGCCTAATGCTTAAGATCACTCTGAATGGCCATCAGCTGCTCATTCAGGAAATCCTGAATCTCCGAACATGCTAGATCCCACTGCAATTACTTTCCTGCCTCAGTGAATTTTAATACCATCTCTGTCAACAGTTCCTGGGTCATCGAACTAAGGGCAGAGCATGTAATTCACCAACTTCAGCCTGCACCTGCATCAGCTGTGTTCCAGTGATAAGACCAGCGGCTTCTCCAATTGCCCTAATTTCTCATCATGTTGTTGGCCTTTAAGAATATTCCAAATTGCTGCTGCACTATTTGCACCATCCCATAAATGTAATCATCAAGTTAAATATCTTTTCTTCCTAGAGGAGACCCAGGCCCTTTGCTGTGCAAGCCAAATAGCAGCCTCCTTAAAGCAATTTGTATATCTGGAAATAATCTGAAAGTTGGATAGGGGCAAAGTAAATTTTACCAGGATTATCTTGATACAGATAAAATTTCCGGTGGCAAAACACATTTTCTGAGTATGAATTTAATTATTTACTAATTGGGTAATCAAGTAACAATAAGATCCCCTTTCCCCCAGCATACTACAAACCCCCTCATAGAACCCACTAATCTCAATTTCGGGTTCTCGAGGCTCCTTTATAGTGATATCATATACTTTTATCTCCACTGACCAGTCTGTTTTTCACTCAATTATTCGCTTATATGGAATATTTTGAACCTTAAAATAAATTTTCAAACAATATTTAAATAAATCACTAAAATATAAAGGCCTTGGCCATTAGGTTTCATCAGAATGAATAGTATTTTCTGTGTCTCGGTATGTTACAGGAGTGATAATGGTAGTTGTAATGGAGGTGATGGCAGGGGTAATGGTTGTGGCAATAAGGCGTTTTTTCAATATTCCTCATCTGAAAACTAATTAGGGAGAGCAGTACATTCCCAGGGCACTTCTCCAACAGTACATGGTGCAGCCCCCGTGAGAAACCCCAAATACCAAGTAGTACCACATTCCCAAGCAAAAAGTCCACAACTTCCTCCTTGCCAGTGTATAATATTACATCTCTTCCACTAGGGCCAGTTCTTAATGTCTTTTGCGGTTAGGAACTCCTGGGCCTTGGCAGGTTCAGTGGAACAAGCATTTCTTCTTCTTCTTTGTATTCCTTCTTCTTCTTTCCTGGAGCAATCATGGCTCAGCATCATATAGGGGAGAGGTTACCAGCACATCACCCTGTAGTGCTTTGGGTTCTTTAGCAAATACTGAATGCAGGTTAGCTCTGTCAGTGGACAAGGGAGAGGTTACCAGCACTTCACCTTGTCCTTTTCTCCTGCTGTCCAGAAGGAGGAAAAGAAATACCAGAAGGAGAGACAGGCTGATCAGTAGTCGAAATGGAGTCATCTCGAGGTGGAGGGGCTTTCCTGCAGTGAAAAGCAAGGGTCCAGGCAGTCAGTCTTTGGCACTTCACAGTGGTGTTGGTAGTTAGCAGTACTTGGTAAGGGCCTTTCCAGCATGGGGCCAGAGCAGTCTTTCATTGGTGGACCTTTACGTAGACCCAGTCACCTGGTTCCAACGAATGGCAGGGCTGCTAGGGTCTTTGGGCAACGCTTCTTTTACCTGTGAGAAAAGAAACCTAGCACCTCTCATTAATGCCTGGCAGTGATTTGCAGATTTTACAGCTGCTTGGGCACATTTATGACCCCCTTTTCTTGGCTGTCAGTCAAGTCATAGCTGTGAGCAGTGTCTTTGGGCGAGGCCAGAGTCTTATCTTTTTTGGACTGAGCTTCCTAGTTATCTGCAAATCTGCAAATCACTGCCAGGCATTAATGAGATGTGCTAGGTTTCTTTTCTTACAGGTAAAAGAAGCATTGTCCAAAGACCTATCTGGCTTCAAGATTAAACTAGATAAGTTTATGGAGGGGATGGTTTGATGGGATAACATGATCTTAATTAAAGGTCAATTAATTGCCATCAGTGGTAAATAGGACTAATGGTCAATCATGGGATGTTAGAAGTTACTACAGAGAACTTTTTCCTGGGTATCTGGCTGGTGAGTCTTGCCCACATGCTCAGGGTTCAGCTGATCGCCATATTTGGGGTCGGGAAGGAATTTTCCTCCAGGGTAGATCGGCAGAGGCCCTGGAGGTTTTTCGCCTTCCTCTGCAGCATGGGGCACGGGTCACTTACTGGAGGATTCTCTGCATCTTGAAGTCTTTAAACCATGATTTGAGGACTTCAATACAGCTATTAAAGACATGGGTGAGAGGATTATTCCAGGAGTGGGTGGGTGAGATTCTGTGGCCTGCATTTTGCAGGAGGTCAGACTAGATGATCATAATGGTCCCTTCTGACCTTAAAGTCTATGAGTCTATGAGTTACAATTAACTCGTTCTGCTCTTTTCTTCTCCCCTTCTCGGCTTCTTTTAACCTACAAAGGAAGTTTCCACTCTCACCTTTGTCCAAAAATAAGCACATATACATTACCCATTATACAGCACTTTAGTCTTATTATTCAATATATACCACATACACCCTTCTAATAAAATGACTTTATTACAGAGCTTTGGAGCAACAAGCCAGGACAAGCACACCCACTTTTGAGGCGTCCACTCAGTATAACCTCTGGTGTCCAATAGTTTTTCCTCCCTCCCCAGACCTCTGGCTAGAGATCAGCGGTAGCCAAAAGGATCCCATGTGCAATATGGGGAGTGGGTTAACGTTTCATGTCGTTGCTTCCAAAAATTGGTGTGCAATTTTAACAACATTTTTTCCAATTAAATGATCTGGCCAGTGAATTTCTTTTTCTTACTTTAGCAAGTGTATTAGACTTTAGTATATCACATTTCCTGATATTATCCAAAACACTTTGTGTTCCAAGTTGAATAAAAAAGTATCTGCATTTTGATTTAACCCTTCTATTTGATTTTGAACTAGACTGTCCTATGAAAATATTAAACACAACAATTTTGGCCACAAGACAAGACAGGACATAAAACACAAAACATAATTCCTATTGTGCCAGTAAATGCATGGTATGTTGATTGCTTTTCAGCTGGCATCAGCTTTCTCTGATTTTCTGAAAGACAAAAAGAATATATGTCTACCACTTCTGGGGCCACCAGTCATTGCTTAAAATATTTCTTTTTATACAAATACCCTTGTTGATTGCAGGCAAAACAGAGGAATTACCCCCATTTTTCCTGTGTTTGTTTCATAGGCAGACCAGGTTTCAGTAACTTTTACCTTTATCAGCTAGGTAATTTGCATTAACACAGATGCTTTCTGGCTTGCTTCTGGATCCAAAGCTATTCTCAGCTTAAAGATTCTTACTTAAAAGGGACACAATTAACCTTTACCAGAATTTTGATTGCCTTTTACTTTTAACTCCTGCTTCTTTTTCTTTTAGAATTTTTACAAAGTTCAACTGCTAAATTCCCTCCACCAACCACAGAGTTAACTTTTCACTCTCTTTCCTTAAATCACTTGCTTATCTCCCAAACCAGCACCCAATCAACTCAGATTTTACCATTCCAGTTATTGTTCCAGAGATTTAAATTTCCCATGCCTGTAATTTACTATGCCCTCAAAGTTTCCAAACTGTTTTCCAATCTCGCTATCTGTTGCCTGCCTGCTTTTCTTGCTGAACCATCTCTTTCCATGGGCATCAGCTTGTTCCACTACCAATTTAGCAAGGAGAGTGGGCTTCTCAATCAGCTCCCACCCTTTCTGGTCTCTTCTCTTAAACATTCTTACTCACAAGGGCCGCCTGAGTCCTCCCAGTGAGGCTTGCTGACTGGGCAGCCAGACTACCGTGTCCGCACTCCCTAATGCCCGAACATCCGGTCTAGAACCCACCATTGATGCCATCGCCCATGACTGCAGTACTCCCGAGTCCACAGCTGCACACTTCCCCGCAGACTGGGGTGGAGAGAGGAATGCTAAACCCCTCTCTGGTTCTCAGACCTACTGAGGCTGAGAGAGGGCACACCTTTAATCATGCAATCCTCAACATATAATACCAACAATACCAAACCAAGCAAACATGAAATAACAAGGGCAAAACAAATAAATAGTGTGCACTCTGCAGGGCTCCTCCCGCTACCCAATTTTCCACCAAAACTGTGACAGAATTTTGTTACCAATCTAGGTCTTAGTTGATCAGGCTAAGACTGCAGGATCACAGGGGCGGAGTTGAAGAAAACACACCATGTGATAAATTTTAAAACTTCATTAATAAATAATAAACAACAGAGAGTGTTGAGAACATTCCCGCATCACTCAAAGGAAGAAAAAGCATTAGTGCTCAAACCCTAACCCACTTTCATACTCACAGACACGCTGCCCGGGCTGGCCAGACCCAGGGATAAGAGAAACAAAAGAAAGAGATGGACGGGAGATTATTCTGTGCTCAAATTATCCAGAGGTACGTTGCGCAAATCTTTAACTTACTTCCACTCTTGAGAGGGTTATTTATGCCCTCGGGTCTCTTGGGGCATCCCTTTCAGAGATCTTTGCTCAGTATTCCAGTCCAGGCTGGCTGTCTGTGGCTTCTTCAGCTTCCCCAAACCACACGAGTTCCAGGGTCGCAAAGCTTGGCTCCTCCTGTTTTGTCTGTGTTTTCCATTTCTACAACCTCTCAACTTTGTTGTTTTTTTTTATGCTTGGCATGGTCTGTGTCGATTCTTGACCTTGAACGCAAAGCAGCTTTCTCCTTATCTCTAGGACAAGCTGCCTTTTCAAATTAACGTGTTCCTTTCCTTCCTTGCTTTCAGCCTTAACTAATTGGGGATATAAAGAAGCCAAGGGGATTAACAAAATAGTTCAAAATAGGGAGGCATCCGAATGCTTTTTAAATCCTACACCAAATTTGTGGAAGATAGAGCCTTCACTCTCACCAATAAACAATAAACAAATTGTTTCCACTGCCTATCAGGGATTTTTGGTGACACAAGAGCGCTTCTGAGGCGGACAATACTATTTAAATTGAACGTACCTTCTAGTGGGAATTGTTTAGATGAATCATCACGCGTGTAAAAATTCCACTTCTCTAAGTACTTACAAATCCTAGGACTATAATACACATAAATATAATGAACCGGTGTACCTTTCTGTGGAGCAGGGACAGTCTTGGACTGATTTCCACCCATTGTCTTAAAAAGGTGGGGTTTTCTCTGCCCGCTGCAGCGGCTCACAGACTAAGGACACTTCTCTCTCCTGTCCGCTGAGTCAGTGGCTCACAAAGCCAAAAAAAACCACGCTATTCAAATCACTCACACAGGAAGGATTTATCACAGATGTCCACGACCCTCCTACACCTCCTTTTGACAAAGAGCGTCGGCTAGTTGCCGCTTACTTCTAATTGCCTCCAGTGAGATGTCAGATCAGTCAGTGGGAGCTAGGGACAAGAAGGATAGAGGCACACAACCCTAGACCCAGGCAGGCTGTTCACTGGGCGATGCCATGCACATACATCCCCCTTAGTCAGGATCTTTTACCGATCCACTGAGGTGCGGTCCACCAGGCTTACATTAGAGACAACCCCGGTCACGAGCTTGTGAGCTTCGCGGGGCGCTCTGGGCGTCTTCTGGTGACCCTCATTCATACTGCTGACACACACACACACCAAGGCCTATTTACCCATTCATTCATACCACGATGCATCAATTTCCTATACCTGAGGGGTCACCACAACCCCTCACCTGAGAGGTCACCACAACCTCTCTAAGGACGTCACCACAACGCCCTTACCTGGGGGGTCACCACAACCCCACAACCCAAAATAGGTCTGACCTAAGCCACACACTGGCTTACCCTGGGGCAACAACACATTTCCCAGCCCCACGTACACATATCACTGACCTTACATGGGGCACCCAATTTCCCAACACCACTCTGTGTCTGATCCTGTTGCAAAATCAAAAGGTTCGCATGGTGTGAGCCCAAAAAGGGACAGACAGCTCCACAGCCAGTCCTCCTCCGATACCCCAGTAGAGATGGCAAAATATCTCTTACCTCTGAGTTAGCGCCTTGAGGTTCAAAGAGGGATGGTCCACAGCAGCTCCCTCTGTCTCAGCTGGGCGTTACCATCTGAGTCACGGCACCATAATTGTGGGAGAAAAATAAATCCTCACTCTCAGGTTGGAATGCAACAAAATCAGAGACAGCTTTATTTCAAGCATTTGCCAGGGAAGAAATACAGCTGACTGAGAGCATCTCTGCCTCAGTTTCTTCAAAGTACAACAGTAAGCCACAAATATTTATACTCTTTCATGGAATGCATTAATGAAAAACATCTGCAATTTATTTATGGTATGTCCTGCCCATTCCATTAATTTCTCACTTCTGTTCTCACAACATCATTATCATCAAGGTTAGGTCACATTGACTCTGTGTTGTTTCCCCACCCGCTTCAGTCACAGAGTCTGATTTCCCAAGTCTCGCATTATGACACTTCAGAGTTAGTTTGACTGTGCTCTGTCTTGACATAACTGAGGTGCCTATATTCAAATCCTTTAACCCTTGTTTCCACATTTCCCCCCTTTTGTGCTGTCCCCAGCACAACCAACACGCTTAAACCTCCAATTGCATCATGCCTTGTATTTCTGTTTCTAGCTCAAAAGGATCAGGACTATCCCCATACATCGTAGCTGGATATAGTGACAATGCATGATTAGTCACTGTCACTGACTGGTCCATCAGCCCTCACAGAGAGAGTGCCAATCACAACATGTCAGATGCGTTGTTCTAGCCAGTCCTCCAACTACCAGCTGGCCAAGCTGTCAGACACCTGCTTGACATAGCGCACAGCAGCCTAGAACTCCTGAGCGATCCGCCAACCACAGCCTCCCAAGCAGCTGGGATTATTCAAATCCTTTAACCCTTGTTTCCACAACAGTGATGGTAATTAAGCATTGGAACAATTTACCAAGGGTCGTGGTGGTTTCTCCATCACTGACAAATTTTAAATCAAGATGGGATGCTTTTCTAAAAGACATGTTCTAAAAATTATTTGGAGCACGTTTTATAGCCTATGTTATACAGGAGAGCAGACTAGATGATCACAATGGTCACTTCTGGCCTTGGAATCATCTAAAATAGAACCATTGAATTTTGACTGGAGTGGGAGTGAAACAGTGAATCCAGATATGAACTGTTGAGAGAGGTGCGATTTCCTAGGTCTGGATTTGGAATCATCAGAATACATGTTCTTATCAGATTATGGCTGATACTCTTCCATTTTGGCTGAATAAGAACAGCATTCAAGATTTGAGAGCAATAAAAGGCATAGATGATACAGCTGCCCATTTCTGATCCAGGTCAGTATCACTGGGAGGATTAAGCATTTTCATCTGGAGGGAGTCTGTGAGAAGGAAGGATGCTTTCTGCTGCTCATGCCAACAGAGAGTGCCATAGCGCTGTTATTTAGGGGAAATCCCTTTTCTAGGTGATTGGCACAGCTATAGACTATTTCTGTGAACAATTCCATAAATGGAGCCCCAAGGTGGGGCTGATTTCAACATTTACCTAGAGATCCACCTTTGTTGCACAGAACTTCTGATGGCATTTTGCAGATAACATTTTCATACTGAAATCTGTAATATTACTGTGGGCTTCTAGTGTTCACTCTGCTTCCAGTACATAGAGGCTGAATTCCCTATTGTTACAAGGAGTTTCAGTGATGCTTTAAAACCAGTATTTAAATAACAGCATGTTCAGAGATAGTGACCCCACTGGCAGAGCAGTTCATGTGATGTGGCAGTAAGAGGAAAAGAGAAATCCTCCATCTTCCAAGTGCACCACTTCAGTTATACTGTTGGCCAACACAGCCTAATTATGTGACTCATTGTCCCAAGCAAAAGAACAACTGCAGCCTGAAAATGTGGCAAATGGCCACCAGCTCGCTGTGAAAATACTGGCAGCAGCAGAGACATTGCTAGAGGCATTGTTGTGAAACAATGTAAATCCCTTGCAATCTGCACCCATAGTGATCTGTCAGCCTGCATGTATTGTGACAGTTGATCTCGGCTCTGACAGCCAAAGCTGCTTTGACATTGAAAAGGAATGTGGATATTTGCCCAGACCATCAGGAAGAAAACCTCTAAGGGAATCAAAATACAGATGAGGAATAGGATTTTCTGTTTGCATGTGACAAAGTTGAGGGAAATCTGATGGTCAGTTTCTCAAGAGGGTACATCTGCCTGTCTGTCAGACATTTAAGCAACATTTTCTGTATTTCAGAGATGGTCATGATAAAACCTTCAGTGTCATTGAATACTGCTGTTCTGTCTGTTTACCAGCATCTACCTAGCTACTGCTCATAGGTGTTGTGTCGTTGCACTCCATATGCTTTATGAAAATATGCTTATGGATGTGAATATGATGTAACTGGAATATGCTTTATGCAAAAGGTCTCTTGTAAGGTATCATTACAAAGCTTATAATCTACTGAGTGTGTTCATCCTATTTGTTTGCATGCATTATTTCTATGTCTGGAGTTAGGAGAATAAGATACAAACTTGTATACAACCGCATTTGCTCCAATCCCTGACAGAGACACACACCTACAAGATCTCAATCAAGCATTCTTAAAACTACAATACCCACCTGCTGAAGTGAAAAAACAGATTGACAAAGCCAGAAGAGTACCCAGAAGTCACCTACTACAAGATAGGCTCAACAAAGAAAACAACAGAACACCACTAGCCGTCACCTTCAGCCCCCAACTAAAACCTCTCCAGCGCATCATCACAGATCTACAACCTATCCTGAAAGATGATCCCTCACTCTCACAGATCTTGGGAAACAGACCAGTCCTCGCTTACAGACAGCCCCCCAACCTGAAGCAAATACTCACCAGCAACCACACACCATACAACAAAAACACTATCCCAGGAACCTATCCTTGCAACAAAGCCCGATGCCAACTCTGTTCACATATCTATTCAAGTGACACCATCATAGGACCTAATCACATCAGCCACACCATCAGGGGCTCGTTCACCTGCACATCTATCAATGTGATATATGCCATCATGTGCCAGCAATGCCCCTCTGCCATGTACATTGGCCAAACTGGACAGTCTCTACGCAAAAGAATAAACAGACACAAATCTGAACATCAGGAATCATCACATTCAAAAGCCAGTAGGTGAACACTTCAACCTCCCTAATCACTCAATGACAGATACAAAAGTAGCAATTTTGCAACAGAATAACTTCAAAAACAGGCTACAACGAGAAACTGCAGAATTGGAATTAATATGCAAACTAGATACCATTACCTTAGGCTTGAATATTGACCGTGGATGGCTCGGTCATTACGTTAATTGAATTTATTTCCCCCCTTAACACCTTTGTGTCAACTGTCTGTAATGGCCCCTGTTGATTATCACTTCAAAAGTTTCTACTGATAACAGTTCTTTTCAATTAATTAGCCTCTTAACATTGGTATAGGCACTTCCACCTTCTCATGTTTCTTTGAATGTATAAATATCTGTTCATTGTATGTTCCATTCCATGCATCCGATGAAGTGAGTTCTTAACCCACGAAAGCTTATGCTGGAATAAATTTGTTAGTCTCTAAGGTGCCACAGGTATTTTTCTTGTTTTCTTTTTGCTGACACAGACTAACACGGCTACTACACTGAAACCTGTCAGATACTATAGTGATGAGTGCCATAGAAGAGCCCATGAGAAAAATTAATAATTCTGTCTTCACAGCAGGGTCAGAATAGCGTGCAGTAAATAAGTCCTAGGGCCACATACTGAACAGCAAGGAGAAAACAAAATATTGATTAGGCACCAATATTGCACAGGCAACCTTAATTCTGATATATCATAACTTTTGAGTGGTTGACTTTGCAGTCATAAGATTTCTGTTAATGTAGGGGGTGCAGTTGTTGGGAGTGTCATGTTAATTAGTCTATCCTTCACTATATGTGTTTCTGTCCCTGGCCAGCTGCCCACCTTCACAGTTGTGCATATGGGAGCCCAGGTGTAAGAGCCTGGCTTGTACTCTTGATGCTGCTTGTGCATGGGAAGTGCTGCATAATAATTTCTCCAATTTTTTTCTCTATTAGTTCAAGTGATGGAATTCCTGGGGGAATTGGAATTGCTATATGTGTATATGCAAGAGATGAGTCTTGTGCCAAAGCAGTGGCTGTAGCTTTCATAGCTAGGGGATGGGGTGCACCGGTGGGACCCTCAGGCATTTCAGAGATGGACTCTCACAATGCTGCTGCTTCAGATGCTGTCAGCTGCACTGGCCCTTCCCTCTTTCCGGGCTGTTATCCATCTATCTGCACTGAGCTAGCATTTGTCCTGTTTCCCTGTTCTCCAGCTAATTAATTCACACTTTCAATCGCACTCTCTTCCTTGGGAAGTCTGCTGCTTCTTGGACGTCCAGTATCCCTCCATTATGGTACCTACCTACAGAAGTCTGGGGCTTTCAGTGCTTCTTGTAGGCAATCAGGGCAGGCTTTAGGGTTGTCAAGATGGCAGATGAAATATTCTCTTTCCTCCCGCCTCCAAACCCCACCCCCAGTCTTGCCACCACAGCCTTCCCCACTGCCCCAAACTGAAAGACTAATTTTACATTTAAAAGGGTTGGGGGGGTGAGGGGGAGACTTCTTCCCCTGCAGCACATGTAAGTAGAGTCCTACTCAGGTAGTTCAGATACCACAGTAATGGGCACAATATAAGAACCTCAATAGAATAGTGCTCTATGTGCTACAGACCATGCATAATTGTCAACATTTACATGAGCTTTCAAGAAACAATCCTCCACATAAGCCGGGGCTGTAAGGCCATCACACTGTACAGATGCCCTGAGATTTGGGGAATTTGGGCCGTGGATGTGCAGTCTCTGCAGAATTTCAAGGACATGGCTCTGCTTCCGCAGCCTGGCCACAAGCCCCTTCCCTGTGCTGGCCTGACTTAGCAGATTACTGCACCATTTATTTATTTTTAGCATTTTTTCAATTCCCACAGGCTTCTTGGCAGGCCAAGTACATTTGGCCCAGTGTTTTCACTGTAGTCACCTGAGTTTTGAAACCCAATTATCCTATGGTCTGGGCCCAGGATTTCAACTGCATTGTGCTTACTGCACTGAAAGTGCAAAGCACTGACAAAGCAATTCTTTTTCTATTTACTTTATGAAATTAAAGGACTGGAAAAATCAATTTTCTTTCTGTTATAATATGTTTTGGGACAACCAGCGTATTGTAAATATCAAAAACACACAGAAATACATTAGGACCATCATGCTGCTGGAGGCTTTCTGAGGGCATGTTCCTTCATCCTTCATGAAGCCAACCCCCTCCCTAACCTTAAGACACAATGGTCCAGATCAATGTTAGGTACTTAAAATACCTTTGAGAATCTGGGCCAAAATCTCCAAGGGAACTCTAGGTTGTACACCCAACAAGGACATTTGTTACACGTCTTCAGAGAGCTAGTTTGCATCCCCCACAGAACTGCTTTCCTTGGCGCATGCCAGCGCTCTGAAGACCAGGCCCCCGGACCTGCCACCGCCAGGATATGCCGTGCTTACTGCTGTGCTAATAGGCACCTAACCCTTATTCAGGGGCGGCTCTACCAATTTTGCTGCCCCCAAGCAGTTGCCACCGAATTGCCGCTGCCAAAAGAGCAGCGGAGCTGCCGCTGAATTGCGGCCACGGGACACAGACTGCCGCCCCATTCTCAATGCCGCCCAAAGCACCTACTTGGAAAGCTGGTGCCTGCTTGGAAAGCTGGTGCCTGGAGCCGGCCCTGCCCTTATTCCAAGGAGTGCAGACTGCTGCACTGTGGGATTGTTCCACATATATATGAGGCGGGGCTCCCTTGCACCCATGCAGGAGCAGCCGTCACTACCTCCAATGTACTGTTTGCTGGGTACATGTTGCTTTTTATTTATTTGGTTGGTGAATTTTATTCCTTACAAACATGGGGTCATCCCACAGATAAGTCAGGTCTTCTGTGTGCAAAAATCAAGACATAAATGACCACATCTCTGCTGCTTGCCTAGCCAGTTGCCAAAGCTGTCTGCTCTCCTAGGAAGTGGATCCCCAGAAGGCCCCAATCTACTCCATCCATTGGCCTCGGCAGGGGTGAAGTGCAGGGTTTCACCCCAAACTACTTTGTGTTAAATGAGACTTTTATGAGACAGCAGCTCTTGGCTTCAGAGAGCTCCATCCAGTTTAGAATGGATGAAGGGGGAATATTATAAGATTCATGGCTATTAATGGAACAGGTGGAGATGCCTATAGCTGAATAAGCAGGTCACTGTGGGACTAACATAAAACAGATGTCCTGTCTTTGCACTCCCTGTACATTTTCTTCAAGTAAATTGCAAGTGCGGGGTTTAAGCACGTTTGTCATTGATCATTTTTTTAGGAACTGTTCTGCTGTTCTCATCTGCCTGTTTTCTTCCAGGATGATGGGTCTGTTTTGATCCTGTAAAAAACAACAACGTTGCACTATCTAGAAGCTGTATAAAGGCATTTCTTGGTTTATTAGTGATACATCAAATTCCATCTGATAAACAATTGAATTTAGTGATGTTTTGCTAACTGTGTTGTGGTATAAGTTGAAAATATTGGAAGGTGTTTTGCACATAATGCAGAATTTACAAAGCCAGAAAATACAGTCACCTGCTGTATACAGAATGTATGCCAGGAATTTTAAAAAGTGAATTGTCTGTGGTATTCTTCCAGCCTGATCTGTCTGTAGTTTTAGGCCTTGAGAAATGCTCTGCATGGGCAAATCCCCAGTCACTGGGACTCTGTTCTGGTGTGGGGGTCCACATGCATGGAACAGTTTGTAGGATTAGGGCTTTAGGTATCTCTCATGCCTTCACTGTCTAAGCCAGGGGTGTTCTCAAATATTTTAAGCTGTTACAGAGCAATTAAGGGCCATGAACACTGAATGATTCTTCCCTACTGGAACCAGCAGGCCACTGACTTTGGATGTCTATCTCCACAGAAGCTAATGGGTAGCAGGGAGAGCCTGGAATTCAATGGTGTGGACAGATTGTAATACAGATTGGCTGGGGATCACATCACCAGTCATTCTCCATCATATGGACCATCTTCCCTCACATTCAGGATTGCTTAACATCACCATGGCAACCACAGCAATTGCTGACATGGAAATGCAATATTAGGAAAATCTTTACGTAGTTTTAACTGATTTTAGAGTGATATGTGTTTTGTCCATTTTGGAAAGCATTAATGATGCTGTTTACCTTTGCTATTCATTTCATCTGCCACTTCTAGCTGTTCTGTTTCTTTCTGCTGTAAACAAAAAGGAGAGTCAGCACCATAAAACTAACTAGCTCTCCTCAAGTGCTTAGTTGGCAACCGGTGTTCACTAGATCACTGTTCGGGAACCTTTGATCTAAGTGCTAGTATGTAAGAATCCATGTGTGCCACTGACCTCTACTGGGAATGGGTGACAGGGGATGGATCATTTGATTATTACCTGGTCTGTTCATTCCATATGGAGCACCTGGCATTGGCCACAGTAGGGAGACAGGATACTGGGCTAGATGGAACTTTGATCTGACCCAGTATGGCCATTCTTATGTTATTTTCAGACCAGCTCAGGCCTGTGTGAGCATATTGCCTACAGAATATAAACTCTAATGCTACCATGCTTACAACTGATAGAGATTATTCATTCTCTCAAGTGATAATGTCAATATCCTTACTTCTGTACCTTCTGCTAGCTGTGAAGTCCCGTAGAGAACTGTTACAAAGAACTAGTTGAGTGGTACAGTACATTACTTAATTTTCAGACAAGGTGTCAATTTTTAAATATACAGTATGTGGTTTGGAGGTTTGTTGTTAAAAGTAATTGTTACTATTTTCATATCAAGAATCCAAGATAAATTTAGGAACTTCTGTCTTACAGTCCATACCAAAGTCCTAAGTAATATACAGGAGCTTAGCAGGCAACATTACAACAGTCAATTACCAAAAACACATTATAAAATATTAAGTCATTTATAGAACCATTTAGACTCATAGACTCATAGACTTTAAGGTCAGAAGGGACCATTATGATCATCTAGTCTGACCTCCTGCACAATGCAGGCCACAGAATCTCACCCACCCACTCCTGGAATAATCCTCTCACCTATGTCTCAGCTATTGAAGTCCTCAAATCATGGTTTAAAGACTTCAAGATGCAGAGAATCCTCCGGTAAGTGACCCGTGCCCCATGCTGCAGAGGAAGGCAAAAAACCTCCAGGGCCTCTGCCAATCTACCCTGGAGGAAAATTCCTTCCCGACCCCAAATATGGCGATCAGCTGAACCCCGAGCATGTGGGCAAGACTCACCAGCCAGACACCCAGGAAAAAGTTCTGTGTAGTAACTTCTAACATCCCATCATTGACCATTGGTCCTATTTACCACTGATGGCAATTAATTGACCCTTGACTAAGATCATGTTATCCCATCAAACCATCCCCTCCATAAACGTATCTAGCTTAATCTTGAAGCCAGTTAGGTCTTTTGCCCCCACTGCTTCCCTTGGAAGGCTGTTCCAGAACTTCACTCCTCTGATGGTTAGAAACCTTCGTCTAATTTCAAGTCTAAACTTCCTGATGGCCAGTTTATATCCATTTGTTCTTGTGTCCACATTGGTACTGAGCGGAAAAGGGAAATTATTAGAAACATGCCCACTAATTTAGAAATATAAAAACCTTTTAAAGGCAGATAACACTGGAAATAAAATTTATCATCACTGGCTTCTATTATTTATTATTAAAATCAAGTGTCCCAGAGATTCAATATGAGGCGTGCTTTTGGGTGCCTTCATTTTTGGGAGCCCAACTTCAGTCATCTTCCAGGGGCCTGATTTTCAGAAACTGCTGAACACACATTCCCTGAAAAGCAGCCCCATTTGGGTGTCTCAAAGTAGGATCCTAAACTTGGGGTACCCAATATCACCAGTCACTATCTCAAAATTGAGGCCAATGTATTTAAAAACACCCCATATAAGTAATGTGTGGGCAACAAGGAAACTTTTTTTGCGGCATATTAGAAAAAAAAGTGTATTTTGCAAAATCACTATTTCTGCACATGGCTGGGCCCCAAAACAAAATTTTGTATTCACATAGGAAAGCCTTTTACTATCTGGAAAAAACCTGCTAGTTTATTAACTCTTTGATGCTTTGTATCACTCCTGGCATGTTCCTGTGTGATATAGAGCCACCATAGCAGCCCCTATGCCATGTCCCCTCCACCCGCCACACCCCCATTGTGCTAAGTGTGTGGCCAGGAAAAAAATGGTAGCATGACTAGGGTGTCTCCAGATTCTAACTATTCCTGGCTTCAAGGCAGTGGTTGTTCTAACCTCTTCATGGGAATGAGTCCCAGAATCAGGAGATGACTTAAATAATCTTTGCCCCATTCCTTCATGAACTGCACTGAGTACAGCTCTGAGTCAGCCCAGTAACCAGGTCTAATCTGTGCATTGGCCAAATGAACCAAATTCTTAATTTGTTTTAACCCATTAAGAAGTCAATGGGGCCATTCATGTGATTAAGTATGAAAAGTAATGGCTATTAAATCAAGCCTTAAGGCTGGTGTAGTGCCATTTACAGGTGCTCAAAATAACATTTTTTGCTGTAACTATGAGATAACTACAGTGTGCCCTTCAGGAACTTTGGAGAATTCTCAGTAGAAAATCTGAGCATGAGAATACAATAGGCCAGTGCTTCTAGGCATTTTTGTTATATTCCAGAAGTTTGCAATCTAAGGACAAGGTGATATATGATAATTTGAAGATCTGAATTAAAATTGAGTGTGGCTAGAATTGAGGTGTATTTAGTTTGAGTCCTCACTTATCAATAGGATAAATTTCACTACTGGTCAGAAAAGAAAAATTATTTATAGTGGGAATTTTTATTAACATTTCCCATCAATGTGTTTTAGTTTTTCAAAGGAAAGATGAAATAGAAAATATTTTGGTTTTCACAAACAATTTGTGGTTAAAATATTGTTTTCAGACATCACAATAAAAAAACAGATTTCAGTTTCTAGTTTTTATTAAACATGTTTTATGCATACATTTTCATTTTGAATGAAAATCTTGTTCAAGAAAACAGTTATGAGCAGCTTTAATGTGTTATATATTTTGGCATATATCAAATAGCAAATCATAGTTCAAATAATGTAAAAGACCAGTCTTTTCTTCTGCAATAGTACTTGGATTATGTCTTACTTCCTCGTGATCTTTGGATATTTTCTCAGATTCTTCCTCTCATGTCTCACAAAAAGAGGATTTCAGTTCCAAAATGAGCCTCCTCCTCTTGGAATCTGGGAAAGTCAGAAGAAATAATATAAAGCTTCACACTATAGAACATTGTTCTTAAAGTAACCCAAAAAGAGATCCTGGAAAATATCTACTGTACTTGTATCTCGAACCATTTCCTCTTTTAGAAACAGATTACCAAAGACTCAACTCTCCCACCACTGCACACAAGCATGGAAATCAATGGGTATTGCTTGAATGCAATGGTGGGAGAATGAAGCCAGAAGGACTCTGTCCATATAGGTTAATCTTCAGACATTTAGATGTTTGTTTAGGAACATGAAAGTCCAACATATGCTTTTATCAAGGGAGAAGGGAATTTACATCAGGCATGTACAAAAGCATTTATGCATTTAGGTGCACTTGAGGCTGAACATTTTAGCATAACTCCCTACCTACTATGGACAGACTTGTGGAATGCATATTGGCACATGCCCTTTTATTTTGAAAAGTCACAGAGGTTATTTTTTTAGTTATGTCGTTTTTCCTGATTTTAACTGAAAAAATGCTGAAGTTTCGATCAGTGAGTATAAGGATAAAACACAAATACATATAAATCTGCATCTAGAAACTCAGCTAGTTCTATACATTGACTTTCACCCTTAATCTGATTCTAATGACCAGGTTAAATACCCCTGAAAATGAGAGGCTTTGATAGAAACACTGATATTGTGTGAAGCTTAACAGCAGGAAGGCTACCTGGGTTGCTGTAATAAACTGCCTTAAATCAATGGACTTAATAAAAACAATGGTGCCTTTGTTCTCTTACAGAGATTTCAAAGTTCAGATTCACAGCAAATGAATTTTTCTGCCTGTTTATGACTGAACTGATGATGAACTAGAGTTCTATGCCATTGATGTGCTTATTGTACCTTCTCAGGGTTAGGAATTCAATCCCATTCAAGCTGAGGCTTTTACAAAGAACTGATGCTTAACATGAATAGAAGACCTTCTTATAAAAGAGGAGCTTATTGAGGAATGTACTGAACGGAATGAGCCATAGAACGAGCAAACATCATAATGAATTTGATACAAGTGTGAAACCAATAGTGCATTTGCCTTCCAAAATTTCCTGAAGTTTACATGATACATTTATACACAGACTGAGAAAAGCAATGAGATGGGACTATGCAATTGTAACTTGATCGTTGCCTCCTAAATAGAGCAATGAAGAGAAAATTATTTCAGCTATTAACTGCAGAAGGGATAAAAGTGTCATCTGGAGTTTGCTGGATTAAAAAATGTTCACTTGGGACATGATCCTACCCTCACTGACTTCAATGGGCCAGATTGTAGGCAGAATTTTTAGGCTAGATTGTAGCATTTGTCACAAACCCTGAGTAAGGGGCCATACACCCCAGGAGAACTGCAGGGAAGGAGCTGTGCCTCAGAGGGTACCTCTACACCACCAATTAAGGTATAATTGTAGTACTAGTAAGCCTACCTGTGCTAGCTTTAATCTAGCTAGTGCAGGTGACCATAGTAGTGAACATGCAGTGGCACGGACTTCAGCGTGTGTTCGCCACCAAGCATTCACCTGCAGCGGGCTTGTACTGGGGTGGCTAGCCTGTGCTGCCATATCTTAACTGCTGGTGTTACTCATGCTCGGTAGAGCAAGGCATATATGCTTACCTGCACTATAATTACACCTTAATTAGCAGTGTAGACATACCCTGAGAGGCACGATTCTCTACCTGCTCCCTCTTGTTGCATGGAGAAAGTACCTTTGCCACTGGACCACACCAACCAGAAATTCTGACAGTCCCCAGATCAGCTCAGTTGCTCCAGCTGAATCCCTGGGGGCAGGGCCACTCTTCCCATCAGAGAGGAGTAGTAGGTACACAATGCTTGCTCACTTCTGTATGCTGACTCTTAAAATTAAGGTAACCCCCTCCGAGTGTAAGGGAGATTCTTATTCTTATCTAGGTCTTTGCATGTGTGCACAGACAAAGGTGCAGTCTAGAGAAAATATATGAAAGTGAAGATGACTTCTGTCAGAAGAGGCTGGAAGGTACCAAGAGCCATAGACTAATTGGAGAGGGGAGGGAGAAGGCAAGTCAGGGCTCCTTCCCCAACCCACACTTACCAGCCTGCAGAAAGAGGTAATAGTCTGTGCCCACAGTCTACAGATGTTCCAGATCTCTCATATGTGTACATAGTGCTTAGTGTGTCCCCAGAGGTGGTGCAGTTTCACATTGCAGAGCTATGGTCATAATCGAGCCTGTTTTATGTATATTAACAACCTACAGATGTAAAAGAGAAATACCATGCAGATCTCTTTAAAAGCCTTCTATTCAGAGCTAGGATAAGAGGCTTTATGGTGTTATTTTATTTGGGTTTTGTCTTGTATTGAGTGAAGGGTGACTACAGAGACTTTCACTGAAAAACAAAGCACAATAACTTACAGAAGGCTAATTTCTTGCAGCCATTCACATGTAATCATTCCCAAATAAATGACTAGAATGGCAAATGCTAATAGAATAATTTAGTATGCCTTCAAAATAATACATGAAAAGAATAATTTATCTTTTGCACATCTTAGAATGGTGTAAAACAAACATCCAACCTACACAACAAATTCCCATCTCAGAATTCAAATTTCAGAGTCAAAAAGTGGATAATTCACCAATTCCAACAGCATTAACAGAAATTAATGCAAAAGAATTCCACAGGAATTCACAAAAATGTCAGATGACAATAATACCTTTGTTAAATGGCAGAGCATATTTTATGCATCCTGCTCATTAGCTGTAAAGCCTATCTGCATGAATATCTTTTGTCATTAAAATTAATCACATTACATATTATGAGGATGCCCACTGAACCTTCTAGTATATGAAACATTAAGAAGAAAAAAGTTATCGTATATTTGCAGTTACACATTTATGCAATTGTACTAATTGCTTTTCTTACTGCCATGATGCATCAGACAAAAAGACATTTGAATTTTTCTCGTAGATGCACATTTCTAGCCATGTATGCATTCTATATTGTAGGGCTGCTTAGAAAAAGAGACCTTACTATTCTTTCAGAAGGCTATTAATTTTTAAATCTAACTTACACAGCAATAATTCTGCATAAGTTGGTTCATCAAAACATCTCCCAGGAAGTGCATATAGAATGTTCTCTACTTATTCTCAGTGATTTAGCCCTTGATATGTACTATAGTTCTAGAAATGTAAAATTAAAATGGCAGGGAGAAGTTTTCAAAGTTTGATGTCTACAGTTGGGCAAGCAAGGAAAGCAAACATGTGACTGTAAAGTAAGAGTACTGCCATTGACTTTGAAAGGACTACACAAGTTTCTTCACCATTAATATGATAACCATCCATAAAACTGATTGCTTACTGCTGACTAAGCAATTTACTGTAAATTGTTACACTGCAGCACTGCATCTCTATATAAATAGAGATGATTGGAAAATTGTTTAAAAATTAAATTAAATTAAAAATTGTTTCCAAAGGAAAATGTAGACAACGGGGGAGGGGGATCACTTTTTTCAAAAATTTTCCATAGAAGAGATAAACATTTCAGTGAAAAAAATTAAAATATTTGCCCCCAAACCAAGAGATTTTGATTCCAAAATGCCTCTGTGGTGCCTCAAAGGAGTTGTAATTTAGCTTCCTGATGTCCCCATTCTCTTCCGTGATACACCAGTCTCCCCACTTGCTGAGTTCCCACTGTGCATCAAGGGAGATGTTGTCTGCTGGGAAATGTTTTATTCAAATTGTGAACAGATCTAGTTTTGAGACATGTTCTCTGAAATCAAAGTAACAGTCCAAGAGGAAGGCAGCTCATAGAGCAAGGGAATGTTTCTGTTACGCCAAACCCATCTAAAGAGAAAGGAAGAAAGAAGGAACCAGGAGGATATGTGTTATTCAGTAGGAGTTTTGTGAGCATTCTCTGAGGGACTTGCAGCTTAGCTTTTATATGCAAACCAAACAAACCAGCATCAAGCTTGAAAAACACTACTTAGCAAATGTAACTCTTTTAGGCTGTCAAAATAAAGCATAAATAAATAAAATAAACTGTTAATGTCACACCTTTAATTTTTTTCTGAGATAAATCAGTCATCAAGAAGAGCATATTCATTCTCCAAGGGCCTGAGTCTTCCACACTCGCTCACTCTGACCAATATCTCACTCTGCAAAGAAGTTTAGATAGAGAGGTAATACCTAACACATACTCCAGCTGAAGTCAGCTATCAGACTGATGCTGGAGAGGGGGCATGGCAGATGTGCACATGGAAAGGTAGGGGTAGGAACATTCCACCTTCTCCAAGCTGCTGTTGCAGTCCATTTCAGTGTACTATTTACAGAGCAAGGTGCTATGCAAGGTGAGAGGGTAGCAAAATCAGACTCTAAATGGATATAATTGCATCTCTAGCATTTTTTTTCTCATTCATTATTGGTGAATTTTAGAGTTATAAAGTAACCTTCTCCCCTCCCCCTTTAACTATATAAGCACTGAATCATCCGTCAGCAGAATATTGCTATGCCTTGCAACATCACACTTATAAATACAGGAGTCCTCAAAGGACAATGCCAGTGGTTATTGATTTCTGAACCACTCAAACAGCAGATAGCATTCACGTGGAAAGAGAGATATACAAGGTCAATGCCATCTTAAGATACACATTTGGCTTTTTGGAATTTGATTAAATTCAGTAAACCATCAGGTATTGATCAGCAGCCCTATTTATAAAGGGTCAGATGTATACAATGCTAGGCCTTTTTCTATTCCATGCAATTTATTCTCCATTCTCAGTGTCAGAGATTTTGAGTAACAGACTCATAACATTCAAGGCTTTCTGTGCAGTGGAAGGGGAAGGTCTGGGCAGGATTTGTCCCTCCTGTAAGTCTTTAAGGGCTAGTCTACACTTACCCGCTGCGTCGGAGGCGTCGGATCGATCTTCTGGGTTCGATTTATCGCGTCTTGTCTAGACGCGATAAATCGAACCAGGAAGTGCTCCCCCGTCGACGCCAGTAATCCTGCTCTGCGAACGGAGCAGGCGGAGTCGACTGGGGAGCCTGCGCACCGCCGTGTGGACCAGGGGTAAGTACTTTTAAGTTCGAAATAAGATACTTCGACTTCAGCTACGTTATTCACGTAGCTGAAGTCGCGTATCTTACTTCAAACTTGGGGGTTAGTGTAGACCAGCCCTAAGAGTCTGTATGCAAATATAAGACATATGCATAATGAACAGGAAGAATCTGAGATACTGGGAAACTATCCAAAGAATATGACAGCTTCCACCATAATGGTTGAAAAAAACTATTTCTTCATTTTGGAGCAAATCCTGTCCATCATCTGAGCCACAGAAGATCCCTTGGCAGCAGAATCACTGCAGGAATAAGGCAGGGTCTCTGGAAGGATATAGAGGGTATTCAGTCGCTTCACAGATCCTCCCCACAGTTGCCAACTTTCACATGGTAAATAAGCACCCGACTTTCACAATAAGCCAAAAATCAAGCTAATCCTGATTCAAAACAAGGCCAAAACAAGACAATCCCTAAGAACCCCAACACTCTATGGGCTGGTCCACACTGAGGCGGGGGATCGATCTAGGAAACGCAACTTCAGCTACGAGAATAGCGTAGCTGAAGTCGACGTTTCCTAGATCGAACTAAGTATACTTACTGCGGGGCCACGCGGCGCAGGCCGGCTCCCCCGTGGACAGCACTTCCTCCTCTCAGCGAGCAGGAGTTCCGCAGTCGAGGTGGGAGCTCTTCTGGGATCGATTTATCGTGTCCAGATGAGACACGATAAATCGATCCCAGAAGATCGATCTCTACCCGCCGATTCGGGCGGGTTGTGTGGACTAGCCCTATGTGACTAGATCCCCCTGGTGTGCAGTCTGGGACTGTGGTGTGCCCGCTGTGCACCCCTGACTATCTCTCCCCCCCCATGCCCCTGCCCCTTACCACTACTTGCTGGGAGCAGATCAAAAAAAAAGAAGCAACAAGCAACAAGCTACAAGCCAAAAGCTAGCCAACCAGCAACTCACCAGCCAATTAAGTCAAAAACATTTTTTTCGCAGGTTTGGCATGAGGGGCTGTGTAAACATGTAAGGGGCCACAGACATTATTCCAGACACTGAGCCAGAGCTCCCACACCTGCACATCAACACATAATTCCCATCCACACGCACATCTACCTATCATTCTCCCCACCCAACTACACATCAGTCAATCACTCAGCCTGCTACCCAGAGCAAACAATGGAGTATGGATTTGCCCCTAAAAGCTAATAAGAATGAAAGATTATCTGTTGTGATTTTAAAATAACCCACTTGGGTCCATGCTGGCCCTTAAATTCTTCTATTCATCAATATCAAAATATATCAAAAAATGTAGGCTAATAACCCTAGGCTGTGCTATCTTTAGCAGATCCCCTGTGTGCTGCTATCTTTTTAATTGTTGTTGTGGAAGTGTATGCTGTAAAGGTGGATGCTTTTTTATTAGATAAGAATAATTTTACACTCTAGTTGTATGTGATCATCATTGGACTAACTAGAGACAGACTATACTGACAGGTTCAACACAGCTTCTAACCTATTATTTTCCTACACCATATAACTATGGTACTTGTCACCTAGAAAGTGTGTGTGTGTGTGTAATCTTGCATTGCAATATTTTGCTATATATGTATCAATAATGTATGTAAGGTGAAAAGATAGATACTAGGTTATTAAAATGAAAGATTAAATCTCTTCAACTGATTTGTATTGATTTTATTTGGCAGTAGTGCCTACTTGATCATATGCACCACTATTCCTGTATAATTGCTTTAGTGTGTTTGTGCATGCATGCTATAGCTGAGGGTGCAGAGTACTGTATATTTCCATGCAGCAGAAAGAAAGGAGTCGGCATCCTTGAGTGGTTACAAAATCACAAATGTCTCACTAGGGGATCAGGCTGGAGCCAGGATCTAGCTTTTATTGTACCAAAGCCAACTACTGCTAAATTATACTCTGTTTCACTGTTACAAAAAACTACTGTAGCAAATCCGGTCCCATATAAATCACTAGCCAATCAGTTTTCTCCCTTGGGAAGCATTCTTCTCACTATTGTAACTGTGACCTTGTGCTGTTCTCAGAATATTTTGAAGTAAAAAGTGCTGATGGATTAGCAGTGCACCCTGGAAAAAAATAATACCAATGCCATCTAACATGTCTATGAAATGCAGCTTTAGGGCTGATTATTAGCTCTGGTCAAGTGACAAAATTCCTTTCATCGCAGAGTCACTGTTTCATAGTTTAGACTTGAGTTCACTCTAAAAAGTGACTCTAAAAAATAGCATCATAGGGATGGGGGCAGCACGTTAATCATCTCTGTCACTTCCAGATCAACTATTCTGGTTACAAGTAAACTAACTGACTGCCAAATGCATTTTGGGAGATGAATTCCAAGCGATATTCTTTTGGTTCTCACCTCATCCTCAGTAGTGCTGACCCAACTGAGGTGTGTTACTCAGAAGTTGGCAGTATAATCATTATAATGTTAAGTATCAGAGGGGTAGTCATGTTAGTCTGTAGGCACAAAAACAACGAGGAGTTTTTGTGGCACCTTAAAGACTAACAGATTTATTTGGGCATAACCTTTTGTGGGTAGAAAAACCCACTTCTTCAGATGCATGGAGTGAAAATTACAGATGCAGGCATAAACCCCAATGCAATCCACAAAGCAAGGGAAAATAGCTGTTCTCTCACCTGATTAAGTAAGGGAATGCCAAGTTTACAGTCACATTCCTAAAAAAAAGCCTCAACCTCTAAAGGCCAGAAAACTGCTTTACCTGCCCTAAGGGAAATCTCTACCTAGTATAGAGCCAGCTCTTTGCCAAACACCCATTTCTCCCCTCTCCACAGTATAGGGGATGGTAAGGGGCATGCTGGGGGCAGGAAACAAGCTATTACAAGGTAACATAAGTTAGAGACACTGCCATCAGGATCATGGGGGCAGAAAGATCACAGAAATCAAAGAATCAGGGTTGGAAGGGACCTCAGGAGGTCATCTAGTCCAACCCCCTGCTCAAAGCAGGACCAACCCCAACTATCTATCTTTGCTCCAGTGCCTTGAGTCCCATGCCTGGGAATCTGTCCCTTTAAGTCCACGGGGAGAATGGTTGGTGGGTCCATTATAGTCATGGATCTATCATCTCCTTCCTGCCCCCCTCCTCTGCCCAGCTTATCTACCATTCACACTAGGACACTCAGAACCCTGCATAGTTCTGCTCAATGGTACTCATGGGACTCTGCCCAGTACCACTCCATTGCCACTGTATCCAGGGCTCTCTGTGCTCCTATTTACTGTTTTTGTATTTCCTTAGAGAGAAATTAAAATACTTCAGTAAACATGACACTTGGATTTAGTTCTAGCAGTAAGTATAAGCCACATCTTGGGGGAGAAGGGATAGCTCAGTGGTTTGAACATTGGCCTGCTAAACCCAGGGTTATGAGTTCAATCCTTGAGAGGGCCATTTAGGGATCTGGGGCAAAAATTGGTGATTGGCCCTGCTTTAAGCAGGGGATTGGACTAGATGGTCTTCTAAGGTCCCTTCCAACCCTGATATTCTATGATTCATCTTCATTTCTATCATTGGATACACTAGAAATAAAAGAAAGAATTACATAACATTCACACAGTACCAGCACCAGTTACAATTTGCCTCTTTTTCATTGCACTCACATGAAACTAAGCAAGATTTCATTCACATGTCCTAAAGATTCCCATTGATGCTCTCCCATTATAAAAAACAACAGATGAGAAAAAATAATCTGGTACTTTAAGCAAACATAGTAATACAGCCTTTGAACCTCCTTAATATTTACCAACCCATCAGTTCAACCTCAACAAGTTTTATAGCTGTTTAACAGGTCTATATTAAAAAGTCACCAACAATAGCAATCAATATGATTGAGGCACTATACAAAATTTAACATCGATCCATGTTTCACTTCATTAAGTGTTTTTTCACAAGGTTTAAGGTATGCTACTTTGAAACTGTTTCACAATTTGTGGTTGCATGATCATTTCTACACAGGCAAATGATGAGACTGTGTCCACTGGTAGCCCTGCTAGTTTTTTTTATATAGACCAGTAGCTATTTGATTAGTACATTTTGAGGGGGTTATACCTTGTTCACCTATACGCATCACAAATTGCTATGCTATTAATGTATATCAATAATTCACCCATGAAGTTGCCTTGGAACTTATTGTATTTTAAAATGGAGCATTTTGTTCCCAAGAACTAAGAAATGAATTTTTAATACAAACATTTAATTAAAATAGAATGGAGATGCTGATGCAACCCAAGAGAAACTATGCAAATCCTGCCATCCTTAACATGCCTGTCATGCATAAGCAGTGCAGCCCACATGGCCAGGACAGGCACAGGATTTCACACATCTCACATGATGCCCACTACCCATTGCAATTCATGCCCATTTCCCCAGAAATTCAGTAGGTACCTGTGATTTGGCCTGAATATCCTGCACTGGACTGGAAGGGCTTAACCCCACACTATGGAAAGAGGAAGTCCCACCCTTCAGACCGTACTGGACATGATCCAAGTGCTGTGCTAGTAGAAAAGGGAGCAGCCCAGCCCAGCTCAGTCTGGGTGGACTGCTGGAGAAGAAGTACCTTTGGTGGAGGCTCTGGCTGAGGAGCCATCTGAGCCTTTGCCGGCGGGAGCCAGAGATCCTGATGTCCAAAATAGAGATCTGTCACCACCAGCGTCACAGGGAGTTATCTGCTCTGAGGATCCCAGAGATGCTGATGCCCCAATGACTGCAGCTTCAGGAAGCGACCCAGGGAGGGTTATCATAGAATATCAGAGTTGGAAGGGACCTTAGGAGGTCATCTAGTCCAACCCCCTGCTCAAAGCAGGACCAATCCCCAATTTTTGCCCCAGACACCTAAATGGCCCCCTCAAGGATTGAACTCACAACCCTAGGTTTAGCAGGCCAATGCTCAAACCACTGAGCTATCCCTCCCCTCCATTGAGTGGTATCTCCCACACATGTGAGGTCAGTGTGTTTTGGTGGGATTCCCTGCTGACCCACTGTCAGGGCCCTGAGTCAGGGCCTGGTGTAGTCGGGTGGGCCTGGGCCACCACCTCTGTGGTGATGGCCCCCTGGGTATTGGCCGCTAGGCTGTGCTGCCCTGAATGCAAGGGCCGCAGTATTGTCTCTGACCGCTAGGCTGCGCTGCCCTGAATGCAAAGGCCGCAGTATTGGCTTTGGCCGGTAGGCCGCACTGCCCTGAACACAAGGGCTGCGGTATTGGCTCTGGCTGCTAGGCCGCACAAGGGCTGCTGGGTCCTGTGAGTAGACCAAGCCCGGTTCCCCTGTGTCAGAGCAGATGGCCCAACTGAGCCAATTAAGATGGGACAGGGATACAGCTGGGGCTAAAAAGGTTGTCAAAGGCCAGGAAGAGACCAAGCTATTGGAACAGGCTGTGCTGGGGAAAAAGGAACCCTGGAGGAATAGTGTCAATGCTTGTGAGGGATTCCTGGAGCAATGGGCTAGATGTCTAGGGAAATTGCCCTGGTACTGCTGTTTCAGAAGAGTAACAGAACTGGCTGAATATCGTCTGGCTGAGAAGGATGTCAACTGGAAAGCTGCAAGAAGCAGCAGAGACTCCTGGGAGGGATGGCTGTGAAACCCTGAGACACCAGGTGAGCTGAAGGACTGGTTGATTTGCTTGGACACTAAACCTATTTAAAGGGTGTGGCAGTGTATACTTCAAAGCTGGGGAAAAGCCGTACCATACCATAGATCCCATAGTGGGTGAGTCTGTACAACTGCTTTAGGTTAAACAGCAATTCAGCCACCTTTTTTTCCTCTGGATTCTAATAAAGTCTAACCACCACAGAGGACATGAACATAGTTCCATTGCTCATTCTGCCATTGATTACTTGTATGACCATGGAGAAGTCCTTTAAACAGGGATATTCAAAGGAGCCTAAATGAATCCTTAAGCTCTCTTGGATCCAGTTTACTCAAAAGCCGAATTTAATATAGTGAGGTCTTAACCAAATCTTGCTATGGGAGTCTTCTTTGGGCTTTGGATCAAATGTCTAAAGCTGAATTCTACTCTCACAGCTGTGTAATCCCGCTGAAATGTAAGTCGTTGCATGGGAATGAATGAGAACAGAATGTGGCCATTAGTCTTTGTAAAGCAACTTGTGATCCTTAGATCAATGGTGTTATAATTAATTTATTATTATTATTATTATTATTATTATTAACAACAAGGGCTAGGTTCTACAGTCTGACTTAGCTGTGCTTGGCACAAAATCAGGTGTCCGCAAAGGTGACTTTAGACCAGCTATTGGCCCACCCAAACCTTGGCTAGCTCCATATTAGCTCTGGCTCCAAGCTCATCTGAGTGCAATCTGAAGGTTGCTGTAAACTACACTGGCTGCCAGTAGCTCAAAGGGGCCATTCTAGCAGCTAGGTATTGCTGGGGTTTAGGGACAATCCAACCATGCCCCCTTTTGTACTCTGACATGTCAATATGCAAGGGAATGGAACTGCTGTAGGAGCCATTACACGCGCTTTGTGCCACCCGAGAATTCCCTTACACAGGGATAATCCTACACAGGCCAGATCCACTTGCTTAAATGCAGCTTTGCACTGGGGGCTGATACAAAGCTGCCCTACTGAACTATAGAGTCTGACCCAAAGAATCATGACAGCTGCAGACTGAGCTTTCTTGGAGACTGACCTACAGTAGTGGAATTCCCTCCTCAAGAGCTCAGGATGATCACCAATGTCACCACCTCCAGATTCAAATACAGAATCCAACACTATACCCTAGCTTTACTCTAGCAGTTAAAATAAATCCCCCATACTTCAATAAGTGAAGCAAATTGCTTCTCACTGCTTTGGGATGGGAGGGGAGAGGGGGAATCACTCAGCAAGGAACTACCTGCTTATTTCTAATATCATAGTGATGAGCAAGGTACAGCCACTCTTGCATATTAATAAACAGACTGATATCTCACTCTTTAGATCTTAGGGCCCAAGTGGAACAAGGTTGGAGCTTTGGTGAATCTTAAATCTTGGAAGCCTGAGAGCTCCCACGTTCACTCATGCTATAACCAAGAATATTTTGGTAGCCTCAACAAAAATCCTTTCTATATGTTTGACAGGAAGACCTGGAGCTCAGTTATTTTATGCCAAAATTATGTATAAACAATCACTCACTAGGGTTATCTTTAGATAATTATAACTCAATACCATTTCTTTATTTTACTCATTGTTTCAGACCATGCTCTCTCATTATAGAACTAGTCAGAAGGAAGTTGTCTAGATGCAAATGTCTTACCTGTTAGCATAATAAAGAGCCCATACCTTGGCAGCTCCTGCTGGTTTGGTTTGTATAGTTGTTCCTCAAGCAAACCTAGTGATTTTTTCCTCATGGCAGTAAACAAGGAGGGAAAACTCTGCTTTCATCTGCAGGGTTTTGCTCATTTTAGTATCAGCTAAAGACACTTATTTTTCACATGTTGAAAAGTGTTTTCCACCTTGAAACCCAAACCATGATTCACAGCAGAAGAGAGTGCTGAAGGACAAAGGGAGCATTCTGCTTGCTCTGGCATATTTTTGCAAACTGAGTCTTACCCCTGTAATCAGCAGCATTTTCTGATGAAAGAGGAGGAAGGGAGAGGAGAACGGGTTAGGCGATAGAGTGGGAGAGGAAGGAGGAAAGTCACAAAATAAATCCCTTTGAAGAAAACTTGCAATAATCTATCAAGAAATACAGTGAATCTACCAAGCAGCAAATGTTTCAGTACTGCTGCTGTTAGGCAGAAGCACACACCACCCCCCCCGCCTGCATTAGCACCACCATATCATCAGGACCCGCCCCCTCCATCTCTGGCCCCATGCTAAGGAGACGTGTACAAAAGTATTTCCTCACATTAGAGAAAAGACGTGTCCAAAGATATTTCTTCACTTTAGAGCCTAGGCAGTGACCACAGAACCGGTTTGAGTTGGCTTTCAAATATTAGGCAAACCTGGTCACTTACGCATAACCCCTGGAAAATTTCATTGCCTGATTGCCTGCTTAAAAAGATAAATACTGCTGCGTGAAATCAATAAAGTTGCCGTACACCCCCAAAGCTATGAGCCTGAGGGGGGTGCGTGCCCTTTGATCAAAGTTACGGCTGTGCTGTTTTACTTGGCCTCTGACAGCTTGGAGTTCAAACCCAACTCCGCCCTACCTGGGGTGTAAGGTGAGTACGACAAGCTGATTTTTTACCTAACACTGCCTGCATACAAGAGTTATGTGCACAAACTTTGCATGTATATGTGCAAATGATTACTGTGTGCACAAATGGGTATTTCCATGTGGAAATCCTCAATATACCCTTGCACAAATGAGTTTTGCAGGCATGTTTTTTTCCTGGGCAAAGCTTTGGCTTCAGTGCTGGAAATGCAGCTGGCTCCTTATGTTCAGTAAAGGCCCAGTGCGCCTTATGTTCAGTAAAGGCCCAATGCTGCATCACAGACTAACTCCAAAAATCACAGATTATGCCTCTTGCTCCTGTGCAATCGGGGTGATAGGCGGGACAAAGAAATAAAATTACAGATATTGCCTTGTCCATTGCTGTGATTGCTTTTATAGTTGCTATTATGCACAACTGGAATTGCAGTGAAGTTAAACTGCACATGGTCATTTTGCTTTCTCTGGTAGTAATTCCTAATAACATTTGTGACTTGAGGGGTACCCTAGAACTAATGCATACATAATTTAAATTCATGTACTAGCTCCATAGGTGAGAAGCCCTTACCACTTCCTGCTCAGTGTTGGGGATGTTTCAGGGTTGGGAAAAGGCTACAGTTTTGCTCCAGCACACTTAAGTAACCTCCCATCCCCTGCAACAAGGAAAGATTGGCACAGAAGGGACTCTAGGCCAAGGCGCAGATCTTCTCTGAAAAGTGCTCTAGAAAAATGGCATTTTGCAGCCCCATGTGTCTGTCAGTGATGTCATGTCAAATGAGCTCAGGTTAGAAGGAAAAGGAAGCATTTTTTCTTAATTGCCAGCCATGCCAACTCAACCAGGGAGGTGAGAATCAAGCTGGCTCCTTTCCAGCTAGTACATCCTCACCAGTTTAAAAAAAAAATCCCACGGGCCAACATAAGAACATAAGAATGGCCCTATTGGGTCAGACCAAAGGTCCATCTAGCCCAGTATCCTGTCTTCCAACAGTGGCCAATGCCAGGTGCCCCAGAGAGAATGAACAGAACAGGTAATGATCAAGTGATCCATCCCCTGTCACCCATTCCCAGCTTCTGACAAACATTCCTGCCCATCATGGCATTAGGGTTGCCCTGGTGTTACTGCAGGTGTCTGGTTCTACTTCCACTAGAGCAGAAGTGGGTCCCTTAAATATGAAATGAGAGCAGCTGCCAACCTGTACTCACTCCTGATGATAGCACAAAGTTAGTACAAATTATATTGTTTGTATTTCCAACATCTTATATACTGTCTTCATAGAGCATATTTACCATGTAATTACCTGTCAAAACATGCATACATCATGTTTAGTTATCAGCAATTTATGTGCAGGGGAGCTGTATGTATAATGCTCAGCTACTTATTTGTGAAAGCAAAAAGTTGTAGCAAGACATTTGATAGATCTCAGTACGATGTGGAATGAATTTACACCTTCATAAGTAGAGGAATGACTTGTATTCAATGGTATAAATTATTAATGCACAAACTATCCCTGTTGTACCTCTACATTTTCAAAGAGCTATACAGGAATAAGGTACACTAATTCCATTGAAGTCAATGGAAGTTCTATATAGTAGTTTCTCTAAATCAGTGGTTTTCGACCTGTGGGTCGCGAACCAGTACTGGGTCGCAGAATGTAAAGCACTGGGTCATGGCGGCTCTGATCAGCACCACCAACTGGGTCATTAAAAGTCCCATCGGCGGTGCTGCCCGGCTAAGGCAGGCTAGTCCCTCCCTGTTCTGACACTGCGCTGCACCCCAGAAGCAGGCAGCAGCAGGTCCGTCTCCTAGGTGGGGGGGCCACAAGGCTCCACGCGATGCCCCTGCCCCGAGCATTGGCTCCACACCCACATTGGCCGGTTCCCGCCAACCCCGAGCCTCAATCCCCTGCCCCAGCCCTGAGCCCCCCCAAACCCGGAGCCCCTTCCTACACCCCAAACTCCTCATCCCTGACCTCACCCCAGAGCCTGCATCCCCAGCCCAGAACCCCAACCCCCTCCCGCACCCCAACTCCCTGCCCCAGCCCACAGCCCTCTCCAACACCCTGAACCCCTCATTCCTGGCCCACCCCGCAGCCCTCACCCCCACACCCCAACCCTCTGCCCCAGTCCTGAGCCTCTCCCACACCCCTAACCCCTCATCCCTAGCTCTGTTGGGTCACGGGCATCAACAGTTTTCTTCAACTGGGTCACCAGAAAAAAAGTTTGAAAACCACTGCTCTAAATCCCATGGAACCCTTTGAAAATCTAAGCTAAAAGAACAACAAAATGTTGGGTGTTTGGGTTTTTTTAATCCTCTGAACCTGATAGAGGAAATGCAAAATACTGAATTTCTCTGATAGTTTATAAAATTGTTTCATCTATATGTTTTGTTCACTTGTAATTTAACTAGACATGGGATTAGAGACTTATTCTAGCCATCTAATGTTGAGGAAAATCCAATTTTTCTATTGAGCACTACTCTGGTTACCTATGGAAGAGAATGTGTGTAAGCACAACAATTCTCTGATCACAGCAATTAGACTTCTACAGTTTTGGGGGCCAGATGCTCAAGTTCATAGCAGCTGAGGCAATTGAGCTAGATAAATTCACACCATCTAGCCCATTCTGTTTATTTTCTGTTACAAATACTTCGGTCACTTTCCTTCAATCATGTTATCTTTGCTGATACTATTATATGCTTGTACTCTTTGGCTCCCTGTTTGGCTGCAACTGTGTCCTGTGCCCCTATGACCAGTGTCCAGGTGGCACTTTTTTAGGAATTGCTGTGCCCAATTGTTTTACAATAGGTACCACTTCCTCTGAACATACCCATTCCTCAAGCAATAAGAATAGATGCACTCTGTTAAGAATGAGCTGCATCATTTCAAGGCTATATTCTACTCCAGATCCCATGGGTATCAATGGGAGGGGTAACAGTACTGAAGTTTATGGTGTTACATAAGATTAAAAGCAGTGTAAATGTGACGAGAATCAGGCCCTTGGTTTTTAACATTTAGTAAATCCCATATATTTGCATTTATTTATGTATATTATACATCTTTGCAATTGTTAAAGTTTGAGATAGTGCGTAGCAAATCCGCTAGACCTAGATTCAGATAATATTTCTCATCTTCTGTACTATCTTACTCTGTGACTAGTCCCACTGAAGTCATTGGGTGAGATTCTCACCTCTGGCCATTCCCTGTGCACTTAGTAAAAGGGCTAGAGCAGCATGAAGGAACTCTAAAAGCTCCAGTCCATGGATAAGAATTCCCCTGATGCGGGAACTGAAGAAGACAGCTGCAGGCTGTCCTCTGAGAACTCCCTCAAAAACCTCTGTAAAAGGGGCATGCTAGGGGCAGGGCTGGGGTGGGAGGGACATCAGGAGAGGGCCCACAGTATGCAGCTCTGCAGAGATTCTGGGCAGTGCTGTTGGTCATAGACAGCTGGTGACAGACAGCCCTGGACTCTTCCTACCCACAGGCTGTAAGTTCTGTGCTGTCCCTCAAGAAGTTACTCACCATGAGGAAGGTTATCAGAATCTCCCCCTAGCAAATAGCAACCCTACAGTATGTTTTATAGATAGAGTATGAGATTTTTCAAAGCCCCCTATCTACCTCATCTACCATAGCAGAACTCTTACTATTTCCAGATACCTAGAACCTCTCTTTAAGTACAAAACTTAGAATAACTCCTTGAAACTTTGTTTTTGAAAAACAATTCTAAATAACACCTGCAGTGTCTAATATATTGCCCGAGTAAGTGCAATGTACAAAAAGTATGCTAAATTTCAGTTATGTATTTGTAACTCAATCTATAACCCTATCACTTCATCAATATTATTTTGCTTTATTATGGTCACCTCTATTTCCCTGTGAAGGGAGGTCACTTCTAGGGTATGTCTGATGTGTTGTCTCAATGCAATTTTACAGCTCTCTCTTTTAATATTATAACTATGTGTATAACTTCAGGTGTGAAGCTGCTTATGAGGAGAGGCTGATGATTTACGAGGAGAGGCTGAGGGGACTGGGATTATTTAGTCTGCAGAAGAGAAGAATGGGGCGGGGGGGGATTTGGTAGCTGATTTCAACTACCTGAAAGTGGTTTCCAAAGAGGATGGATCTAGACTGTTCTCAGTGGCACCAGATGATCTGTCATTACAAGGAGTAATGGTCTCAAGTTGCAGAGGGGGAGGTTTAGGTTGGATATTAGGAAAAACTTTTCCACTAGGAGGGTTGTGAAGCACTGGAATGGGTTACCTAGGGAAGTGGTAGAATCTCCTTCCTTAGAGTTTTTTAAGGTCAGGCTTGACAAAGCCCTGGCTGAGATTATTTAGTTGGTGATTGGTCCTGCTTTGAGCAGGGGGTTGGACTAGATGACCTCCTGAGGTCCCTTCCAACCCTGAGATTCTATGATTCTATTCTTCATGCCACAAGATTTGAGACCCATATGATGTATAATAAAAACTATGGATCACCTGGATCAATCGGACTTCAGCTGTCATTAAGACTGCGCCGATCACAACAAGTCTGCCATTCTTCTCGCACTCTTGCCATTCTTCTCCACATTCGTCCGAAACGTTTAACGATGTCATCTTCCCATCTTCTTGGAGGCCGACCGGGGGGTCTTTTCTGTTCTCGCGGGTACCACTCAGCAATGATTGCAGTCCACCTGTTATCCGTGAGCCGTGCTGTGTGGCCCGCCCATCGCATCTTGTTATGTCTGCTTTCCATGACAATATCTTTCACACCGCTGCGTTCTCTGATGATTTCATTTGGTACACGATCCAGAAGGGAGATTCCCAACATAGCTCGTTCCATTGCCCTTTCAGCTACCAACAGCTGTTGCTCTTCTCTCTTTGTCAGTGCCCACGTTTCACTGCCATACAGCATGGCTGGCAGCACTGCTGAATTGAAAATATTTTTACGTGTGGTCTTGTCAGTTTTTCCTTTGAGGACGTCCTTGATGGAATTAAACGCACACCATCCTGCCCGAATCCTTCGCGAGAGTTCTCCGTTCAGGTCTTGGCGCATATTAACTTCTTGGCCCAAATATATGTACTGTTCCACTTCTTTGATGTCTTCTCCTGTTACCGTTATTCGGGATTTTCGTAAGACATCTGATCGCATATATTTCGTTTTGCAGCGGTTCATTTTCAGGCCGACCTGACTACTTTTCTTGTTGAGTCTTCGTAGCATGCTCTGCAGTTGGTTGGTGCTTTCGGCAATTAGTACAATGTCGTCTGCAAATCTGAGATGAGATAATCTCTCTCCGTTTATGTTGACACCACTCCTCCAATTGAACTTGTTCATAACCATTTCGAGGCAGGCGGTGAATAGTTTTGGTGAAATTGTATCTCCTTGCTTTCACCTTTCTCGATTGGGATGCGGAGGGAAGTTTCAAGGAGAGTAATGTCTGTTGTACATCCAGTATTCACTTCCTTCAACAAACTAATGTACTGCGTGTTAATGCCCTGCTCTGCGAGCGCCTTTAATATTGCGTTAAACTCAACGCTATCGAAGGCCTTTTCATAGTCGACAAAAGCAATGCACAGTGGGAGTTTGTATTCCCTCGCTCTTTCTAGGAGCTAGCTAAGGGTAAATATATGGTCGATTGTACAGAAATTTCTTCGAAACCCTGCCTGCTCTCTCGGCTGTTGTTCATCCAGACTCTGCAAAAGTCGATTCATTATCACCTTTGTGAAGAGCTTGTAGATGTGAGAGAGCAGGCATATAGGGCGGTAGTTCTTAAGATTTTCTCGATCACCCTTCTTGTGCAGCAAGATGGTATTCAACTCCTTCCAGCTTGATAGTATTTTTCCTTCTTCAAGATATCGACTGAATCTTAAAGCAAGGGCCTTCCAAAGTTTTTCACCTCCTGCATAAATCATTTCTGACGTTATTCCATCTTTGCCTGGAGCTTTTCCCTTCTTCATCTGGTGTAGTGCGCTTCGGACTTCGCTGATGATTATTGGGGGGATGCGTTCTTCTGACTCTTCGAGGGTTGGTAGGGAGACGTTGATTCTTGATTTGAACAGTTCTGTGTAGAAGTCCCTGCAGACCTCCTCCATCCCTGCTCTGTCGATTACTGTCTCTCCATCCTTGTTCTTCAGTGCTGTTACGCTCAATCTATACTGCGTCAATTCCCGCTTGCATGTCCTGAGGCTCTTGCGTGATTCAGCTGTTTTAAGGAGCTTTTCTTTCCGGAAGTTCTCGAAGTCATCCTTCAGTTTTCGCCGTATAAGCTTGCACAGAATGGAGTACTCGAGGTTGTTATCCGAACTCCTTTTCATGTTTCTCCGCTTCTCCAACAAGCTTTTCATTTCAATCGAGATTCTTCCCTTTGCCTTCTTCAGCTTTTTAATTTCAGCTGCTTTTATGCAACATCTCAACTTGTCAGCAAAGATACTATAGTCCTCATCACACTTTTCCATCTGGCTCCAGTCAAACCCAGAAATTGCTTTTTTCAGCTTTGCTTCATCGAATCCTGCTGCAAAATCCTACCTCAGTGCCTCAACGTGGTGCAGCGGTGACCCTGGCCGTCTGACAGCTATGGTAGCGGGGCATATGCCCTGGTAGGTTTTACCATGCTACAAAGGTGTCGGTCTATCCAATCCAGGGAGGAGGGTTGCTCTCTCAGAGGAAAGAGCGCTTTTCCTTCTCCTTAGAGGTTGAAGGCTAGCTAAGCTTGAGGAGGTACGCATGCCTGCCCACCTAGCCAGTGGGATGACTTGAAGTTAACGGCTAAAACAACACAAGTAAATGCATGTTCTATGGTGGTGGAGCGGAAATTGAGCGACAAGAGGTTGCTAAAAATGTCAGGTGCTAGGCCAACATGGAAAAGGACAATCCTCGCTGTGTGTACTTACAATTGTAGGTCACTGGCAAAGGAGGAAACTTTAAACCATCTGATGGAGGAGAAGAAAAGGATAAAATGTGATATTCTCGGTGTCTGCGAAACCCGACGAAAGAAGGAGTTGGAAGTCAACTGGAAGGATGGAAGTGCTGTGAGGCTCAGAAAGGGAGATGGCACTAGAAATGTTGGAGGAGTTGGATTTATCGTCAATAAAGATTGGTCCTCGAAAGTCATATCATGCCAGCTAACATCATCACGTATCGGTGTGCTGCATCTTCAGATGGAGTCAAAAGCTACCCTCAAGGTCATCCAGGCCTACGCTCCCACAAGTGCAAGTGAGGACGAAGAAGTGGAAGAATTCTACCGAGAGCTTGAAAGAGCTCTTGCGCAAAAGTCCACTTACACTGTCACGATGGGAGATTTCAACGCCAAGGTCGGGCGAGGGAAAGCTGGCAAAAAGTTCATAGGGAGATACGGCAGCGGCGACAGGAATGAAAGAGGAGAGAGGCTGGTAGCAATGGCAGAAATGAAAGAACTGTACGTGGCAAACACCTGGTACAAAAAGAAGATCTCAAGAAGGTGGACATGGATCGCACCAAACGCGAAGAGTAAGAATGAAATCGACTATATTTTAGTCAATAAAAGGTGCATCGTTCAAGATGTCTCTGTGGTGCAGCCATTCAACACCGGCAGTGACCATCGCCTGCTTAGAGTGAAGTTGATTTTCGACGAAGCGGTGGAAAAGAAGGCGTTACAGATGGCAAACAGGAAACAGCAGCCGAAGACATAAAAACTATGAATATAGCTAATATGCAGTTTATACAGAAACCATTTAGGCAAAATTTAATTTTTCAGAATTCAGCAGTTTGCCTAACATTTTTCCCCATCCATAATAGATTCCATGAGGTAATTAGGCTAATTGTGTTTCCATCTTGCAATCATTCTGATTTATGAGTTTGGCCATTCAAGTTTGTTTCTATAATGACTGAAAATGTCTTAGAACTAAAATGCAGTAAATATGATTTAGAATAAATTTTTAATTATACGTGTTCGGTATTTTTTCTTGATCTTTGATTTTTATGGTTGCTGCACACTCAGTTAATTGTGTATAGTAAGATGCATAACACATGATTTATCATACTGTTATTTTCAAGGGACTAGTCCTTTTCCTATGTGGCATTAAATGATAGAAAGTCCTCATGCCATTTTTTTAAATAGTACATTTAAAGTTAATGAATGGAAATGGGTGCTAAAAGTCACCATTAAAACAAACTGAAAAGCTCATGTTTTAATTCTTTTTGCATGTTACTTTTGTCCCAGGCCTTTTATTTGTTTGGGTTCTGGTAATTGCAAAGCGTATATCTTATGCTGCTGTCCATCTTAAAGAGTGCTTGCTAACATCTACCCTCTAATGCAGTTTCCACATTCATAGTGTAACTTCATTTTATATTGAAGAGAACTCACACTAAAACATAATTCTAGTCCTGCACTTGTAGCACATTGGTTGGCATATTGACATGTTAAAATTTAGAATATAGTAGCTCAAGCAGAGATTGTGTCTTTGAAACATTCTGGTACCTCAATAGTACAGAATAATATCTGCCTTCAATAAACTGCAGTTATTGAAAAGCCTACAATATCTGTGTTGCAATACACTTAAATGGATTATTTAAGTTAATCAAGTCTCAACGTGGCTGACTGAATGGCTATTATATTTTGGAAGTATGGTCTGTAGTTTTAGGAAGGAAAGGTGTCTGGTGGCTAAGGCACTGGACTACAACTCAGGAGCCCTGTATTTAATAACCAGTCCTGCCACAGACTTCCTCTGTGACCTTGGGTCAAAGTGATAAATAAGTCTTACCACAGCATGAATCACTGTGTTAACTTTTGAGAGATGAGATGGTGAGATAATATCTTTTATTGGACCAGCTTCTGTTGGTGAGAAAATACAAGTTTTTGAGCTACAGAGAGCTCTTCTTCAGGTCTGGAAAATGTACTCAGTGTCACAGCTAAATACAAGGTGGAACAGATTGTTTAGCATAAGTAGTTAACATGTTTCAAGGGACCATTCAAGGTGAAGTGGCCCATTAAGTCATGGGGTGTGAGGGTGAGAAACCTGAGGGGGTGAATGTTAGCGGGTTATAGATTGGGCAAAGTGTTCACCCACAGGTGATATGATGTTTTTGTCTTTTACCATTTTCTGTGTGAGTTTATTATCACATTCCCACTGACAGTCATAAGAAAAAAGAATCATCTGACTGGACACCTCATAGCGGACAAAATCGCACTCTTAAACATTACATTGATTGCTTCAGGAAAATATTGTCTGTGAAATCCTTAACAAATATCATATTCACCACAATCTCTCCACTACAGAGAGGATAGCTATTTAAGTCCTTGAAATCCAACTACCAGATAGTGTTCAAGCCAGCAAAGGGAGAACCATTGTAGTCCTCTATTGTGATGACTATGTTAACGAGGCCAACCAACAACTCTCCAGCACTACCTACTATAAAGAACTCAGAGAAAACCCCATACCACAATTTACCCAGGAATTTAAGGATATCATCAAATACTTCCCCAGACAACTCTACAACATAAATCCCCCATGAAGACACCCCAGGGATAGACTTATACACCTTAAGGTCAAAAGGGACCATTATGATCATCTAGTCTGACCTCCTGCACAATGCAGGCCACAGAATCTCACCTACCCAGTCCTGCAATAATCCTCTCACCTATGTCTCAGCTATTAAAGTCCTCAAATCATGGTTTAAAGATTTCAAGATGCAGAGAATCCTCCAGCAAGTGACCCATGCCCCATGCTGCAGAGGAAGGCGAAAAACCTCCAGGGCCTCTGCCAATCTACCCTGAAGGAAAATTCCTTCCCGACCTCAAATATGACGATCAACTGAACCCTGACCATGTGGGCAAGACTCACCAGCCAGACACCAAGGAAAAAGTTCTCTGTAGTAACTTATAACATCCCATTACTGGCCATTGGGCCTATTTACCACTGATAGTCAAAGGTCGATCAATTGCCAAGATCATGTTATTCCATCAAACCATCCCCTCCATAAACTTATCTAGCTTAATCTTGAAGCCAGATAGGTCTTTTGCTCCCACTGCTTCCCTTGGAAAGCTGTTCCAGAACTTCACTCCTCTGATGGTTAGAAACCTTCATCTAATTTCAAGTCTAAACTTCCTGATGGCCAGTTTATATCCATTTATTCTTGTGTCCACATTGGTACTGAGCTCAAATAATTCCTCTCCCTCCCTGGTATTTATCCCTCTAATATATTTAAAGAGAGCAATCATATCTCCCCTCAGCCTTCTCTTGGTTAAGGTAAACAAACCAAGCACTTGAGTCTCCTTTCATAAGACAGGTTTTCCATTCCTTGGATCATCTTAGTGGCCCTTCTTTGTACCTGTTCCAGTTTGAATTCATCCTTCTTAAACATGGGAGACCAGAACTGCACAAAGTATTCCAAATGAGGTGTCACCAATGCCTTGTATAATGGTACTAACACCTCCCTATCTCTACTGGAAATACCTCACCTAATGCATCCCAAGACCGCATTAGCTTTTTTCACGGCCATATCACATTGGTGGCCCATAGTCATCCTGTGATCAACCAGGACTCCGAGGTCCTTCTCTTCTTCCATTACTTCCAACTAATGCGTCCCCAGCTTATAACAAAAATTCTTGTTATTGATTCCTAAATGCATAACCTTACACTTCTCACTATTAAATTTCATCCTATTACTATTACTCCAGTTTACAAGGTGTGGAAGTCGGTAAAGGGAATTTGGATGCAGGCCTCTATATGAGCAAGAGTCAGGCTAACTCTAGCTGTGATAACGCGAGATTTGTAGAAGCGGGGACTCTGTGAGGCGAGGGGAAAATAACTATGAGAGAGGTTACTGTTTTTCTCCGACAAAGGTCATCCACATCTTCCTGTGTGATATCCCAATCCTTTTCTGAATTGGCAATACCTCACTCCCACTTTTGGTGCTGAGGTCAGTAATAAAAAGATTAAATAAGATTGGTCCCAAAACTGATCCCTGAGGAACTCCATAGTAACCTCCCTCCAGCCTGACAGTTCACCTTTCAGTATGACCCGCTGTAGTCTCCCCTTTAACCAGTTCCTTATTCACCTCTCAATTTTCATCTAACCCTAACCCCATCTTTTCCAATTTAACCAATAATTCCCCATGTGATACCGTATCAAATGCCTTACTGAAATCGAGGTAGATTAGATCCACTGCGTTTTCTTTATATAAAAAATCTGTTACTTTCTCAAAGAAGGAGATCAGATTGGTTTGGCACAATCTACCCTTTGTAAAACCAAGTTGTAATTTGTCCCAACTGCCATTGACCTCAATGTACTTAACTACTTTCTCCTTCAAAAATTTTTCCAAGACCTAGCATACTACAGATGTCAAACTAACAGGCCTGTAGTTACCCAGGTCACTTTTCCCCCCTTTTTTAAAAATAGGAACTACATTAGCTATTCTCTAGTCAAATGGTACAACCCCTGAGTTTAGAGATTCATTAAACATTTTTGCTAATGGGCTTGCAATTTCATGTGCCAGTTCCTTTAATATTCTTGGATGAAGATTATCTGGGCCCGCCTATTTACTCCCATTAAGGTGTTCGAGTTTGGCTTCTACCTCAGATATGGTAATATCTACCTCCATATCGTTATTCCCATTTGTCATGCTGCCATTATCCCTAAACTCCTCATTAGCCTCATTAAAGACTGAGGCAAAGTATTTGTTTAGATATTGGGCCATGCCTAGATTATCCTTAACCTCCACTCCATCCTCAGTGTTTAGCGGTCTCACTTCTTCTTTCTTTGTTTTCTTCCTATTTATATGGCTATAAAACCTTTTACTATTGGTTTTAATTCCCTTTGCAAGGTCCAACTCTACATGACTTTTAGCCTTTCTCACTTTATCCCTACATGCTCTGACCTCAATAAGGTAGCTTTCTTTGCTGATCCCTCCCATCTTCCACTCCTTGTATGCTTTCTGCTTTTTCTTAATCACCTCTCTGAGATGCTTGCTCATCCAGCTTGGTCTAAAACTCCTGCCTATGAATTCTTTCCCTTTTCTTGGGATACAGGCTTCTGACAGCTTCTGCAACTTTAACTTGAAATAATCCCAGGCCTCCTCCGCCTTTAGATCCATACATTGTTTAGTCCAATCCACTTCCCTAACTAATTTCCTTAATTTATTATAGTTAGCCCTTTTGAAATCAAAAACCCTAGTTTCAGATTTATTTTTGTTTATCCTTCCATTTAGTTTAAACTGAATTAGCTCATGATCGCTCGAGCCAAGGTTGTCCCCTACAACCATTTCTTCTATGAGGTCCTCACTACTCACCAAATCCAAATCTAAAATGGCATCCCCTCTTGTTGGTTCAGCAACTACTTGATAAAGGAATTCATCAGCTATCACATCTAGGAAAATCTGAGCTCTATTATTATTACTAGCACTTGTCCTCCAGTCTATATCTGGGAAGTTGAAGTCTCCCATGATCACGCAGTTCCCATTAGTATTTACTTCATTAAAAACATTAAAGAGGTCTCTATCTGTATCCAAATTAGACCCGGTGGTCTATAGCACACCCCAAGCACTATCCCAGGGGAGGTTCTAGTAGTTTTCTTCCTCAATGTGATTTTTGCGCAGACAGACTCTGTCTTATCCATTCCATCACTTCTTATTTCTTTACAGTCAACCTCATCATGGATATACAATGCTACTCCACCACCTTTTCCTTTATTTCTGTCTTTCCTAAACAGCACATACCCTTCAATACCTGTACTCCAGTCATGCCTACTATTCCACCATGTTTCTGTTATTCCTATAATATCTGGTTTCACTTCCTGGACCAGCAGCTCTAGTTCCTCCATTTTGTTACCTAGGCTCCTCGCATTGGTGTACAAACATCTTAATTTTGGCTGTTTGGCCTCACTCACATTCTTTACCCAATTTGGCACGGACATTGTACCACCAGTATGACCTATTAGACTGGTATCCACTCTGCCCTTTCTCCTTATGTCCATTCTCCTACTCCCGGCTATATCCTTTCTTACTTCATTTTCTTCCCTCTCAATGTTAAAATCCGGCGTGGAGATTACCTGGACATCTCCCAACCGTCTCCCCCAAATTCCTAGTTTAAAGCTCTCTTAATCAGTTGTGCCAGCCTCCATCCTAGAAGTCTATTTCCCTCCCATCTCAGGTGAAGTCCATCCCGAGAGAACAGTCCTCTGTCCATGAATGCTTCCCAGTAGCCATAAATCCCAAAGCCCTCCTTATAGCACCACTGCCTGAGTCATCTATTGAGCATCATAATCTTGTCACACCTTTGTTGCCCTTCTCTAGGAACAGGCTGAATCCCACTGAAGATCACCTGAGCCTCGATTTCCTTAAGTGTCTTCCCCAGTCTGGCATAGTCTCCCTTAATTCGTTCCAGCGAGAATCTACCCGTGTCATTTGTTCCTACACGAAGGATGATCAATGGATTCTTTCCCGCTCCCTTTAGGATCCTCTTCAACCTCGGTCCACATCCCGTATCTTACCACCTGGTAGAAAGCACACCCTTCTGTTCTCTGGATCAGCTCTGGTTACAGGCCTGTCTATTCTTCTCAGTAAGGAGTCCCCAATCACATAGACCTGCCTTTTCCTGGTGACAGTGCGATTCTCCGGTCTATCCCCTGTTCCCTCTGGCTGCAAGTCCTTTCCATTCCTATTTTCCCTTGTAATCCTCTTCAACCCATCCTGTATCCTCCTGGGGCTCATATTTCGTGTTGTCTCCATTGACTCTTCCCCTTTTTCTATGGGACTAGCTGCTCTTCTCTTCTTCCTTGCCCTTCCACCTTCAGTGACCACCTTCTGTACCCCTTCTTTATTCTCCAACTCCGCAAACCTGTTCTTGAGCTCAATTTCTCCTTCACTGGCCCGTCTTTTCCTCTGCCTGGTTCTCTTAGTCACATGCTTCTACTGTCCATTTTCTTCACCCATCAGTCCCTCCTCAGAGGCCTTTGATCCTGCTTTCATCTGCATGTCTGAGCTTTCCCCTTCAGCCACCTCGTGCCTTTGCTCCATCATCTGCTCGAACCCCCTTCTAAACTCGACCAGAGTTTCCACCTGCATCTTCAATCTTCGGATCTTTTCTTCCATCAGCTCTATCAGGCGGCACTTCATGCTCTATCAGGCGGCACTTCATGCAGACAAAACTCTTTTCAGGTACCCCCACGCGAATCATGTACATACCGCAGCTGCCACATCCAGTCATCCTCATTGTGTCCTCCACTGCTTGGGTCATGACCACTGCTGCCTCTGTATCTGTCAGCCTTCTCAACTACATGCTTCCCAAGTTACCCGAACAAGGGAACCCAGGCAGACCCATCATATCTGGCTACGGCACTCTTACTGAAGGAATATCGGGACTCATATAAAACATTCTCAAACCACTCACCACACAAAGAGCCAGCTTCCTCCAGGACACTGTTGACTTCCCCGAGAAACTCCACAACATTAACAACCTCCCTCAGAACACTATTTTGCTACCATCATCTCTATACACCAACAGCCCTCACAATGGCAGCATAACTGCCTCCCTCAAATATTACAACACAACACTCAGATAGCTACCCGCAAACGCATAGCCAAACTCATCTATTTCATCCTCACCCATAGCAATTTTACATTCAACAAGAAACACTTTGTCCAAACCATTGAAACAGCTATGGGTACTAGGATGTTTCCCTAATATACAAGTCTCTTCATCAGCCACCTTGAGGAAGAATTTCTGGGCAAATGCACCACAAAATCAGTGATATACCTAAGCTACATCAGTGATATTTTCGTCCTTTGGACAGATGACCTAAATTCCCTCAGATTTCCATCACAACTTCAACAATTGCCACCCACCCATTAAACTTCCTCTAGAGCACTCCCACATTAGAATCAAATTCCTGGACACCACACTGGAATCCATACAGGGTATCATTAAACAATTACAATCCATGTTAAATGGGAACCACATACTAAAAGGAATCTTTTCTGAACCCCCTCTTCTGGTCTTCAGACAACCCCTCCCCAACCTCATCATCAGAAGCAAGCTCCCCACAAACAAGGACACACCAACTCAAAGCAGCATCAGACCCTGTCAGAACAACAGATGCAAAACCTGTAGACATATCTCCACTGCTACAATGATCATCACCCCCCCACAACACACCATGAGTTCTACAGGTACCTATCACAATATGCAGTGTGCACCACCAACAACTATGTGGTTGAAATGAGACAATCACTATTCTCTTCAATGAACTAACACAGAAAAAATATAAAAGACAAAAACACCATATCACCTGTGGGTAAACACTTTTCATAAAGTGATCACTCTATAAGCGGGGAGTGGTAGCTCAGTGGTTTGCGCATTGGGCTGCTAAACCCAGGGTTGTGAGCTCAATCCTTGAGAGGGCCACTTAGGGATAAATCTACTTGATCCTGCTAGTAAAGGCAGGGGACTGGACTCAATGACCTTTCAAGATCCTTCCAGTTCTATGAGATAGGCATTTATTTATTATATCTGACCTCTCAGTGCTCATCCACAAAGGAAACTTGCATGACACATTGAAAAGACAAGCCTGGGAGCTTTTAAACTCATAACTTTGGTAGACACTAAAACTCATGGACTGAATACAGACACTAGATTTATGGCTTATTACAACAATCTATAACCCACTAACCCCCTTCAGCTTCCTCCCTTTATACTCTCCATGACTGCATCGGTGTTAATGGACCACTTCACCTTGAATGGTCCCTTGAAACGAATTAACTACTTATGCTAAAAAATCTGTTCCACCTTGTATTTGCTGTGACACCCTAAGTACATTTCCCAGACCTGAAGCTCTGTGTAAGCTCGAATGCTTGTTTCTCTCACCAACAGAAATTGGTCCAATTAAAGATATTAGCTCACCCACCTTGTCTCTCTAATATTCTGGGACCAACACGTCTACAACAGCACTGCATACAGCATTTGTTGACCTTAGGCATATTTCTTCTAGACACTATCCTTTTGTATTGGCAATTGTCTGGGGGTCCCCACCCTCCGAGCTTTTTGCTTGTTTTGTTTAGATGCCTCTGATTTGAAGAACTTAAGGAACAAGTTACAGTGCTAATGTGGAAAAAAATATTCATTGCAGTATATGCAATTTCATTTTAAAATGTTTTATAAATGTACAGGTTGAATATTACCATTCTACAACTGTTATAAATGTTTCATTTGTCCTGTATATATGGGGCCAAATCCTGAGCTGGTGTAAATTGATATAGCTTCAGTGAGGATCTGGCCTGTGATTTTAAGTGCAAACATGATGAAACAAGAATGATCATTCTTAATCTCTCTCTCTTAGATCTGAGAACCAATAGCACCAGAGTTGTGCCTAAAGTTGAAGTGATCATGTTCCACTCCAAAATATACTAGTTATTAACCGATTTGAATTAAGGACGGGTGAGACCAGTGACATATGGGATTTGCATACCTCAGTGACTGTTTTGGGGTTTACAGCACAAGGCTGAATGTGGAAACCTTGCACAGGTATAAGAACTACACTCTAGATACACTGTAATTATATTTTTGATACAGGTACATACTAGAAAATCCTATGCAGTAATTATGGGGTAGTTGTGTTGCATTGCATTTACTTACATGCATGCTACTGCACTCCAGTTACGTAAGTTACAGTATCTAATAGGTGAACTTATCATCCAGTTCTGTTAATAAAAGGATGCAATGTTAAGATTCTACATGACAATGGTCTGTAGATGATAGTAGCTTCTGTGCTTTGACACTTAGGGTCAGAGTCTTTCATTGGGTTATGCTAGCACACCCAATATGCAGCTGGAAGTCTGCCAGACAGTGGCACTAGCCAGTGCCACTCACATCCCAGCTCTAACTGAGTCAGCCAGCCCTACCCACAAAGTTACCTTCAATTGAAGTGTATTCTTTTAGGTCCTGATCCAGAGCCCACTGGTCAAGAAAAACTCGCAAAAGAAAAACTTTAATTGATTTCAGATCCGGGTCACACTGCCATATTGTGCTCGCCTTATGCACAAGTAGAGTTCCGCTGAAGTGAATGGGAGTAAGCCAAGCACAATAAACCTGGCTGCCTTAAATTAGGAGTGCTACTAAGAATGTCCAAATAGCCTTTAAAAAACATCAGCCTTCTCCTTCCCTGAGGCAGACATACGGGCATAACAGTGACACTCTCAGGGTACATCTACACTACAAAATTAGGTCGAAATTATAGAAGTCGATATTTTAAAACCCAGTTTTATGGAATCGATTGTGTGTGTCCCCACTAAAGACCATTAAGGCCATTAGTTCAACGGACTGTGTCCACAGTATCGGGGCTAGTGTCGACTTTTGGAGCGTTGCATTGCAGGTAGCTATCCCACAGTTCCCGCAGTCTCCTCTGCCCATTGGAATTCTGGGTTGCGATCCCAAAGCCTGATGGGGCAGAAAACATTGTTGCTGGTAGTTCTGGGTACATCTCACAAGCCATCCCCCGTCCCTCCCTCCCTGAAAGCAACCTTTTTCGTGCCTTTTTTCCGGGTTTCCTACGGCAAGCATGGAGCCTGCTCAGCTCACAATGACCGTATGTCTCCAGCGTACGCCTGGACATTAGGTCTAGTGGGGATTCACTCCTGCTATATTATGGGCAGAGGGATAGCTCAGCAGTCTGAGCGTTGGGCTGCTAAACCTGGCGTTGCGAGTTCAGACCTTGAGGGAACCAGGAGATGATGATGGATAGCAAGCATATTGCACCATCTGCTGCTAGAAGGAAAGGAGCCTAACCCTTGCTCCCGCCTCCCTCATTGAAAGCAACTGAGAGGGGAGCAAAAAATCCTTTTGTGCCTTTTTTTATGCGGGTGCCATATTGCTGACACCATTGTTATCCACCCGCCGCTTCTGCTGCCACTCTGCTGTCCTGCAGACATCATACCAGGGAAAGCATGGAGCCCGATCAGATCGCCGCAGCTGTTATCGCCGTTGTGAACACCACACGCATTGTCCAGCAGTATATGGAGAACGAGAACCAGGTGCTGCTACAGCTACAGCAGGCGAGGAGGTGACGGCAGCGCAAGTGAGGACAGTGATGAGGACATGGACACAGACCTCTCTCAAAAAAGGACCCCCCGCAAGGCGGACATCATGGTGGTAATGGGGCAGGTTCATGCCGTGGAATGCCGATTCTGGGCCCGGGAAACAAGCACAGACTGGTGGGACAGCATAGTGCTGCAGTTGTGGGACGATCAGCAATGGCTGCGAAACTTTCGCATGCGTAAGGGAACTTTCATGGAACTTTGTGACTTGCTTTCCCCTGCCCTGAAGCACCAGAACACCAAGATGAGAGCAGCCCTCACAGTAGAGAAGCAAATGGCGATAGCCCTGTGGAAGCTTGCAACACCAGACAGCTTGCAACGTCAGTCGCGAATCAATTCAGAGGGGGCAAATCTACAGTGGGGGCTGTTGTGATGCAAGTAGCCAAGGCAATCACCGAGCTGCTGGTACCAAGGGTAGTGACTCTGGGAAATGCGCAGGTCATAGTGGATGGCTTTGCAGCAATGGAGTTCCCAAACTGTGGTGCGGCGATAGACGGAACCCATATCCCTATCTTGGCACCGGACCACCAAGCCAGCAAGTACATAAACCGAAAGGGTTACTTTTCAATAGTGCTGCAAGCACTGGTGGATCACAAGGGACGTCTCACCAACATCAACGTGGGATGGCCGGGAAAGGTACATGACGCTCGCATCTTCAGGAACTCTGGTCTGTTTCAGCTGCTGCAGCAAGGGACTTTCTTCCCAGACCAGAAAATAACCGTTGGGGATGTTGAGATGCCTATAGTTATCCTTGGGGACCCAGCCTACCCCTTAATGCCATGGCTCATGAAGCCATACACAGGAAGCCTGGGCAGTAGTCAGGACCTTTTCAACTATAGGCTGAGCAAGTGCAGAATGGTGGTGGAATGTGCATTTGGACATTTAAAGGCACGCTGGCGCAGTTTATTGACTAGGTTAGACCTCAGCTAAACCAATATTCCCATTATTATTACTGCTTGCTGTGCGCTCCACAATATCTGTGAGAGTAAGGGGGAGACGTTTATGGTGGGGTGGGAGGTTGAGGCAAATCACCTGGCCACTGGTTATACGCAGCCAGCCACCAGGGCTATTGCAAGAGTACAGCAGGGTGCGTTGCGCATCAGGGAAGCTTTGAAAACCAGTTTCATGAATGGCCAGGATGCTGTGTGAAAGTTCGGTTTTTCCCCTTAATGAAAAGCCCCACCCCTTGATTCACTCTACTTCCCTGTAACTGAACCACCCTCCCCTCCGCACCCCCTCGGTCACCGCTTGCAGAGGCAATAAAGTCATTGTTGCTTAAAATTCATGCATTCTTTATTAATTCGTCAAACAAATAGGGGGAAATAGGGGGGTAACTGCAAAGGTTGCCCGGGATGGGTGGTGGAGGAAGGGAAGCACCAGGATGAGTGGTGGAGGAGGGGATGAGGGAAGGATAAGGACACACAGCACGTTAAAACTTATTGAATGCCAGCCTTTTGTTGCTGGACAGTTCTCTTGGCTTGAGTGTTTGGGTGCACGGAGGCCACCCAAACACGTTCTTGGGCATCTCGGTGATGAGGTTATGGGACTCGGGGAGGAGGGTTGTTGGTTACACAGGGGCTGTAGCGGCGGTCTGGGCTCAGGCGGCCATAAGCCGGAGGATTTCCGTTTGATCCTCCAGTAGCCTCAGAATTGCATCCTGCCTTCTCTCAGCATGCAGACGCCACCTACTCTCTTCGGCCCGCCGCTCATTGTCTTCAGCATGCCACCTGTCCTCGCTATCAAATTGTGCTTTTCTGGACTCCGACAGTGTCTGCCTCCACGCAGTCTGCTGGGCCGTTTCAGTGTGGGAGGACTGCATGAGCTCTGAGAACATATCGTCTCGATTCCTGTTTTTTTTTACTTCTAATCTTTGCTAGCCTCTGGGACGGTGATGAAAGGGGGAGCGTTGAAACATTTACAGCTGCGGGAGGAAACAAACGGGATAGAAGTAGTTTAAAAGACACATATTAGATAACAATGCTCCAAACATTACATAGCACATGTGCATTTGGTCCAAGGTTGCACTTTGCCTGGTATATTGAGGGTCTGCCGGTTTGGTGTGAGAGATCACACAAGCACGGCCGGCGGGCAACAGAATTCGGCTTGCAGGCAGCCATGGTAAGCCACAGTCTATTAGCTTCTTTAACCTTCATAACATGTGGGAATGGTTTCAAACAGCAACCCCCTCATTTCCCATAACAATCAGCTATTGGGTTGGCCATTTAAAACGGGTTAGCAATTGAAAAGGAAGGGGCGGCGGTTTTCGGATTAACGTGCAGCACGAACCTAATCGACCCCCACCACACACACACACACACATCCAAGATGATCACTGATTCCCCTCCCCCCACCTCGTGGGTAACAGCGGGGAAGATTTCTGTTCAGCCACAGGCAAACAGCCCAGCAGGGACGGACCCCTCTGAATGCCCCCTTAATAAAAATCCCCTATTTCAACCAGGTGACCATGAATGATATCACTTTTCTGAGGATAACACAGAGAGATAAAGAATGGATATTGCTTGAATGCCAGCAAACCATACGCCGCCATGCTTTGCAATGCAATGATTCCAGACTATGTGCTACTGGCCTGGTGTGGTAGAGTGTCTTACCACGGAGCACGGGATAAGGCTGCCCTCCCCAGAAACCTTTTGCAAAGGCTTTGGGAGTACATCCAGGAGAGCTTTCTGGAGATGTCCCTGGAGGATTTCCGCTCCATCCCCAGACATGTTAACAGACTTTTCCAGTAGCTGTAGCTGTACTAGCCGCAAATTAATCATTAAACACGCTTGCTTATAAAACATGTATTAATTTCACAGAGGTACACTCACCAGAGGTCCCTTCTCCGCCTTCAAGGTCCGGGAGCATGCCTTGGGTGGGTTTGTAGGGTACTGGCTCCAGGGTGACAAAGAGTTCCTGGCTGTCGGGGAAAAGGGCTTCTCCACTTCCTTGCTGTGTCTGTGCGCTATTTGCAGCATCATTATCATCATCTTCCTCTTCCTGAAAATGCTCCTCGGTGGTTTCTGATGATCCACTTATGGAGTCATAGAACATGGGTGGGTTAGTGCTGGCTGCACCCCCTAGAATGGCATGCAGCTCGTCATAGAAGCGGCATGTCTGGGGCTCTGACCCAGAGCAGTCATTTGCATCTCTGGTTCATTGGTAGGCTTGGCTGAGCTCCTTAATTTTAATGCAGCTCCCTGTTGTAGCCTGTGTCCTGCATGCCCTTGGAGACTTTGGCATATGTATTGGCATTTCTTCTTTTGGACTGTAGTTCTGCTAGCATGGTTTCGTCTCCCCATACAGCGATCAGATCGCCTACCTCATGCTTGGTCCACGCTGGAGCTCGTTTTTGGTTCTGGGACTCCATCATGGTCTGCTGATGAGATCTGCACTCACCTGCAGCTCACCACACTGGCCAAACAGGAAATGAAATTCAAAAGTTTGCGGGGCTTTTCCTGTCTACCTGGGCAGAGCATTCGAGCTCAGACTGCTGTCCAGAGCGGTCAAATGGTGCACTGTGGGATAGATCCCTGAGGCCAATACAGTCACATTGCATCCACACTAATCCTAATTCGACTCGGCAATATTGCTTTTAGTGCTAATCCCCTCGTTGGGGGTGGAGTGGAGAAATCGATTTTAAGAGCCCTTAAAGTCAATGTAAATGGCTTCGTCGTGTGGACGGATGCACGGATCAATCGATATAACGCTAATAAATTTGACCTAAACTCGTAGTGTAGACCAGGGCTCAGTTTACTGATGATAAGTAAGAAAAAGATTAAGACCCAAATTTCACTAGTGTCTGAGGCAGGGCTGGTGTAACCACTAGGTGAACTAGGCAGCCGCCTAGGGTGCCAAGATTTGGGGGCACCAAAAAGCATTGCCCCCCAAAAAAATTTACACTATTGCTGGAAAACGAATGATTAAAGATAAGAGAAATGTCTTTGAACTTGCATTTTAACTTGTCATTCTCTTGTACATTACAGCTATAGCCTACACCAGCTCTGCGTTGCGGGCACAAGCGTACTGCTTCACACTACGGTACAAAGTGGCAATGACGTCATTTTTCTCGTCGCGTGCAGCCGGGGGGAGAGGGAAGCGGAGATGGTGTGCAAGGTGAAAGTTTCACATAGGGCGAAAATATCCTTGCACTGGCCCTGGTCTGAGTTGAGGCTTCTCACACCAACCTGAGCATGTTTGTTAAAAGACTCACAGGCCCTGGTTCTCATGGGTGACTAATCACCCCGATATCTGCTGGGAGAGCAATACAGCGGTGCACAGACAATCCAGGAAGTTTTTGGAAAGTGTAGGGGACAATTTCCTGGTGCAAGTGCTGGAGGAACCAACTAGGGGAAAAGCTCTTCTTGACCTGCTGCTCACGAACAGGGAAGAAATAGTAAAGGAAGCAAAAGTGAATGGGAACCTGGGAGGCAGTGACCATGAGATGGTCGAGTTCAGGATCCTGACACAAGGAAGAAAGGAGAGCAGTAGAACAGAGACCCTGGACTTCAGAAAAGCAGACTCTGCAGTTCCTCAGGGAACTGATGGGCAAGGTCCCCTGGGAGAATAACATGAGGGGGAAAGGAGTCAAGGAAAGCTGGCTGTATTTTAAAGAATCCTTATTGAGGTTGCAGGAACAAACCATCCCGATGTGTGGAAAGAAAAGTAAATATGGCAGGCAACCAGCTTGGCTTAACAGTGAAATCCTTGCTCGTCTTAAACACAAAAAAGCAGCTTACAAGAAGTGGAAGATTGGACAAATGACCAGGGAGGAGTACAAAAGTATTGCTCAGGCATGCAGGAGTGAAATTAGGAAGGCCAAATCACACTTGGAGTTGCAGCTAGCCGGAGATGTTAGGAGTAACAAGAAGGGTTTCTTCAGGTATGTTAGCAACAAGAAGAAAGTCAAGGAAAGTGTGGGCCCCTTGCTGAATGAGGGAGGGAACCTAGTGACAGAGGATGTGGAGAAAGCTAGTGTACTCAATGCTTTTTTTGCCTCTGTCTTCACAGACAAAGTCAGCTCCCAGACGGCTGCACTCCGCAACACCATATGGGGAGGAGGTGACCAGCCCTCTGTGGAGAAAGAAGTAGTTCGGGACTCTTTAGAAAAGCTGGACGAGCACAAGTCCATGGGGCCGGATGCACTGCATCCGAGGGTGCTAAAGGAGTTGGCCGATGAGATTGCAGAGCCATTGGCCATTATCTTTGAAAGATCATGGCAATCGGGGGAGGTCCCGGATGACTGGAAAAAAGCTAATGTAGTGCCCATCTTTAAAAAAGGGAAGCAGGAAGATCCAGGGAACTACAGGCCAGTCAGTCTCACCTCAGTCCCTGGAAAAATCATGGAACAGGTCCTCAAGGAATCAATTCTGAACCACTTAAAGGAGGGGAAAGTGATCAGGAACAGTCAGCATGGATTCACCAAGGGCAAGTCATGCCTGACTAACCTAATTGCCTTCTATGATGAGATAACTGGCTCTGTGGATGAGGGGAAAGCAGTGGATGTGCTATTTCTTGACTTTAGCAAAGCTTTTGATACAGTCTCCCACAGTATTCTTGCCAGCAAGTTAAAGAAGTATGGGCTGGATGAATGGACGGTAAGGTGGATAGAAAACTGGCTAGATGGTCAGGCTCAATGGGTAGTGATCAATGGTTCCATGTCTAGTTGGCAGCCGGTATCAAGTGGAGTGCCCCAAGGGTCGGTGCTGGGGCCGGTTTTGTTCAATATCTTCATTAACGATCTTGAGGATGGTGTGGACTGCACCCTTAGCAAGTTTGCAGATGACACTAAACTGGGAGGAGTGGTTGATACGCTGGAGGGTAGGGATAGGATACAGAGGGACCTAGACAAATTAGAGGATTGGGCCAAAAGAAATCTGATGAGGTTCAACAAGGACAAGTGCAGAGTCCTGCACTTAGGACGGAAGAATCCCATGCACTGCTACAGACTAGGGACCAAATGACTGGGCAGCAGTTCTGCAGTAAAGGACCTAGGGGTTACAGTGGACGAAAAGCTGAATATGAGTCAACAGTGTGCCATTGTTGCCAAGAAGGCTAATGGCATTTTGGGTTGTATAAGTAGGGGCATTTCCAGCAGATTGAGGGACGTGATCATTCCCCTCTATTCGGCACTGGTGAGGCCTCATTTGGACTACTGTGTCCAGTTTTGGGCCCCACACTACAAGAAGGATGAGGATAAATTGGAAAGAGTTCAGCGGAGGGCAACAAAAATGATTAGGGGGCTGCAGCACATGACTTATGAGGAGAGGCTGAGGGAACTGGGATTGTTTAGCCTGCAGAAGAGAAAAATGAGGGGGGATTTGATAGCTGCTTTCAACTACCTGAAAGGGGGTTCCAAAGAGGATGGATCTAGACTGTTCTCAGTGGTAGAAGATGACAGAACAAGGAGTAATGGTCTCAAGTTGCAGAGGGGGAGGTTTAGGTTGGATATTAGGAAAAACTTTTTCACTAGTAGGGTGGTGAAGCACTGGAATGGGTTACCTAGGGAGGTGGTGGAATCTCCTTCCTTAGAGGTGTTTAAGGTCAGGCTTGACAAAGCCCTGGCTGGGATGATTTAGCTGGGGTTGGTCCTGCTTTGACCTCCTGAGGTCCCTTCCTACCCTGAGATTCTATGATTCTATGAAGGTAAAATGGCCCATCTCCAAAACTCTGGAGTCCTTCTCCTGAGTTGTCAGAGGATTTATACGACCTGAGGGGAAAAAAGCTCTGTATTGCTAACTGCTAACAATTGCCAGAGTCACTTCCATTTTAGCTGAATCAACAACTCAAACAGTGCTAACCAAAAGGTCATGTCATTGATTAGCCCACATATGCACTTTTTAAAAAAATAGCCTTTTAATTTACCATATCCAAACAAATATTCACCTGCTTTGAGACCACAGAGATCCCTTATGCACTACGGGTCACTTTATGCATAATTCTCACTGTGCATCATGAGTACAAAGTAAGAACCCTGACACTCAAGAACAGTATATGCTCTTCTCTTACAAATATGAGCTCCTTGTTTGAGTGTCTGATACTGCTCCCCTGGAAGTTAATGGGAGTTCTTCTATTGATTCCAATGGGATTATAATTGGACCCTAAAATTCTTTCATCAAAGCAACCTTTGTCTGCAATAAAAACTGTCTTCTGAAGGCTGAAAAACTAGAGCATCTGATGCAAATACAGGGCCTTACTTCAGATCAATGACTCGAATGGGTGAGGATTGCTTGTGTGTAAGTTGCAGGGCTGTGCCCACAAAGTTCTGAATATCAAGTATCAGAGGGGTAGCCATGTTAGTCTGTATCCACAAAAACAACGAGGAATTTGGTGGCACCTTAAAGACTAACAGATTTATTTGGGCATAAGCTGCCCATGAAAGTTTATTCTCAAATAAATCTGTTAGTCTTTAAGGTGCCACAAAGTTCTGAATGAACCTCACATGAAATTGCAGAACTACTAACTGAGGCATGTAACTTATCACTTAAATCAGCTTGTGTACCAGACGACTGGAGGATACCTAGTGTGACTCCAATTTTTAGAAAGGCTCCATAGGCGATCTTGGCAGTTACAGACCAGAAAACCTAACTTCAGTCAAAGGCAAACTGGTTTAAACTATAGTAAAGAACAGAATTATCACACATAAATGAATAAAATTTGCTGGGGAAGAGTCAACACAGCTTTTGTAAAGGGAAATCATGTCTAAACAATCTATTAGAATTCTTTGAGGGTGTCAAGAACCATGTAAACAAGGGGGATCCAGTGCCTTTAGCATACTTGGACTTTCAGAAAGCCTTTGACAAGGTCCCTCACCAAAGGCTGTTAAGCAAAGTAAACAGTCATGGGAAAAGAGAGAAGGTCCTCTCATGGATCAGTAAGTGAATAAATGCTCAGTTTTCTGAATGGAGCGGGATAAATAGCAGGTTCCCCCAAGAATCTGTACAGGGAACAGTGCTGTTCAATTTATTCATAAATGATCTGGAAAAAAGAATAAACAAAGTTTACATAGAATCATAGAATCATAGAATCTCAGGGTTGGAAGGGACCTCAGGAGGTCATCTAGTCCAACCCCCTGCTCAAAGCAGGACCAAACCCAATTAGATCATCCCAGCCAGGGCTTTGTCAAGCCTGACCTTAAAAACATCTAAGGAAGGAGATTCCACCACCTCCCTAGATAACCCATTCCAGTGCTTCACCACCCTACTAGTGAAAAAGTTTTTCCTAATATCCAACCTAAACCTCCCCCTCTGCAACTTGAGACCATTACTCCTTGTTCTGTCATCTTCTACCACTGAGAACAGTCTAGATCCATCCTCTTTGGAACCCCCTTTCAGGTAGTTGAAAGCAGCTATCAAATCCCCCCTCATTCTTCTCTTCTGCAGGCTAAACAATCCCAGTTCTCTCAGCCTCTCCTCATAAGTCATGTGCTCGAGCCCCCTAATCATTTTTGTTGCCCTCCATTGGACTCTTTCCAATTTATCCACATCCTTCTTGTAGCGTGGGGCCCAAAACTGGACACAGTACTCCAAATGAGGCCTCACCAGTGCCGAATAGAGGGGAATAATCACGTCCCTCGATCTGCTGGAAATGCCCCTACTTATACAGCCCAAAATGCCGTTAGCCTTCTTGGCAACAAGGGCACACTGTTGACTCATATTCAGCTTTTCGTCCACCGTAACCCCTAGGTCCTTTTCTGCAGAACTGCTGCCCAGCCATTCGGTCCCTAGTCTGTAGCAGTGCATGGGATTCTTGCGTTCTAAGTGCAGGACTCTGCACTTGTCCTTGTTGAACCTCATCAGATTTCTTTTGGCCCAATCCTCTAATTTGTCTAGGTCCCTCTGTATCCTGTCCCTACCCTCCAGCGTATCAACCACTCCTCCCAGTTCAGTGTCATCTGCAAACTTGCTAAGGGTGCAGTCCACACCATCCTCCAGATCGTTGATGAAGATATTGAACAAAACCGGCCCCAGCACCGACCCTTGGGGCACTCCACTTGATACCGGCTGCCAACTAGACATGGAGCCATTGATCACTACCCGTTGAAATTACTGATGATATTGAATTACTGAAATTACATACAAAATTACTGATGATAGTTAAGTCCACAGCAGACTATGAAGAATTACAAAGTGCTTTCACAAAACTAGGTGACTAGGCAAGAAAATGGCAGATGAAATTCAATGTTGACAAATGCAAAGTAATGTATATTGGAAAACATAATCCCAACTAAACATACAAAATGAAGGGGTCTAAATTAGCTGATACCACTCAAGAAAGAGATCTTGGTGTCATTGTTCATAGTTCTCTGAAAATATCCACTCAGTGTGAAGTGGTAGTCAAAAAAGCTAACAGAATGTTAGGAACCATTAGGAAAGGGATAGATAATAAAAGAAAAGATCATAATGCCACAATATAAATCCATGGTGCACCCACATCTTGAATACTGTGTGCAATTCTGGTTGCCCCATCTCAGACAAATATATATTAGAAATGGAAAACATACAGAGAAGGGCTGCAAAAATGATTATGGGTATAGAATAGCTTCCCTATGAGGAGAGATTAAAAAGACTGGGACTGTTCAAATTAAAAAAGAGATGTCTAAGAGAGGCTATGCAAGATGTCTATACAATCATGAATGGTGTGGAGAAAGTGAATAAGGAATATTTATCCCTTCATATAACACAGAACCCAGGGTCACCAAATGAAATTAATAGGCAGCAGGTTTAAAACAAACAAAAGGAAGTACTTCTTCACACAATGTGCAGTCAACCTGTGGAACTCATTACCAGGGGACGTTGTAAAGGCCAAAACTATAACGGGGTACAAAAAAGAATTGGGTTGGTTCATGGATGATAGGTCCATCAATGGCTATTAGCACAGATGTTCAGGGATGCAACCCCATGGTCCAGGTGTCCCTAAGCCTCTGGCTGCCAGCTGCTGGGACTGGATGACAAGGGATGGATGACTTGATGATTGCCCTGATCTGATCATGCCCTTTGAAGCATCTGACATTCACCACTGTTGAAGACAGGATAGTGGGCTAGATGGATCATTGGTCTGACCCAGAATAGTCATTTTTATATTCTTAAAGAGAAATCCTGGCCCCATTGAAGTCAATGGAGATTTTGCCACTGATTCTAATGGGGTCAGGATTTTACTCATAATGCACAGTACCAATGTGTAGGTACATTAAACTTTTGTATTAAGTGACTGAATGTTTTAGCAAAATATTGACTGTTCTAGCAGAACCTTTTCACTGTGTCCTATTGATTTTTTTCTGACAGGTTTGCAAAGACTCCTTTGAACAGTGAAACTATTATCATCATTTTAATGGCCAGTGTTATTTTGTCATATGAGAATGGGTTCTTGTGAAAATTATAGGGCTGGCTTCATTAGCATGAGACTATGGAGTGGAGTAATTCAGTAAATATTGAGGTCCACTTAATAATACTTTACTGTATTCTAAATGTCCAATTCCCTAAAGGATTCATGAATTAATATTTCTACCCTCCTAGCACCCTCTGACCAAAATCTTATTGAGCAGTTCCCAGTACTTAAGCTGTCATTTAATGTGGTGCTGAGGGTGAGGTGAAGTGTAACAATTATTGAGCCAACTCCTAAAGTCCTTATTCAGGTTCTGATTCAGAAAGGTACATAAGCATGGACCTTCCCTGAAGCACGTGAGCCATCAATGAGACTATATGTTTAAAGTTACTTACACGCTTAAGTCCCCTCCTGCATAAGCACCTCAGTCTTTACTAAGGAAATATACCCACTGAGTTCACAGAAGCTTTGCCAAAGATTTTCAGGCTCTCATCCACATTGTGATTGCATTTAAACAATTGCCTAAAAATATTTACATAATTAATCTCAATATATTCTTAACCAAAAATACCGCTCTCTATAATACAAACACTATGAACATTTTGTTCTGTGCGATGTTTCAGGGAAATATATAGCTACATAGTCCATGATATGATGTTAGCTGATGCGTATTGTATCTACAGTACTTCAACATAAAAAGTTCAAAACCTTTTTTTATTCTTTACAACTTGATCTCAGGTTTCAGCTAGAAACAATGATCCAAATGTATCCAGGGCAAATATGCTAAGATTGTGGCAAATGTATGAGAGAGAGTCTGTGCCTAAACTAGTATTCTTGAGTTTTCTTATTGTGGATGCCATGGCACCATACTTAAGGCTGAGATGAGTTTTGCACTTAAAACAGCTGTTCACCCTCTTTATTACAAAGGAAAGATAAACTTATTGTCCCCAAAAGTTACATTTACTCCTTAAGTTCTGAATGAATTTGTAAGCAAATCTTTTACTTTATTAAAATTAATTTTAGAATAAGTCCTTTAAGAAATTTTCCACTTGGCAGACTTTTCCCCTAAATGATCTCCATGGAAACTTAATGGAAACAGACTATTCAAGCTTCCCATGTAATTAAAACTCACTGATATCTTGTGCATAGACTACAATTGAAAACATCTTTTAAGGATTAATAGGCACATGTTTCTGTTTTTCTTCATAACTGAAAGTTTCTCCTTCAGCAGAGGCTGAAGAATAATATTCTTTGACAGACAATTCTGCAAAGAAATGCCTTCTTCCAAAATAGCTGTTTCTCCTATTTTTATCAATGGGGCAGATGTTGCAGGTTGTCCCTGGCTAAAACGTCCTCTTCTATTCACCTTCTCCTCACTGGCTCCTCCTCCTGATAGCATAAGGGGCAGGGGGGCCTCCACCTTCCCCGAGGGCAGCTTCAATCAGGAATAATGGGAGGTGGCCATTTTGAAAGAGGGCATCTTACAACAAGGAAACCTGTGGCCTCAGCCCCACCAAGAATAATGGGAGACGGTAGCCATGTGGAAGGAGACCAAATCCTCAAGAGTTTCTCTGAAGGAGAAAGTTTCATTCTTCAGAGAACAGCAACAAAAATGATTAAAGGTCTGGAAACATGACCTATGAGGGAAGATTGAAAAAATTGGGTGTGTTTAGTCTGGAAAAGAGAAGACTGAGTGGGGACATGATAACAGTTTTTCAAGTATATAAAAGGTTGTTACAAGGAGGAGGGAGAAAATTTGTTCTTCTTAACCTTTGAGGATAGAACAAGAAGCAATGGGCTTAAATTGCAGCAAGGGAGGTTTAAGTTGGACATTAGGAAAAACTTCCTAACTATCAGGGTGGTTAAGCACTGGAATAAATTGCCTAGGGAGGTTGTGGAATTTCTATCATTGGAGATTTTTAAGAGCAGGTTAGACAAACACCTGTCAGGGATGGTCTAGATAATACTTAGTCCTGCCATGAGTGCAGGGGACTAGACTAGATGACCTCTCGAGGTCCCTTCCAGTCCTATGAATCTATGATTCAGACTCTGCTGACAGATAAACATTCCCATGACCATTAATCCTAAATATTTCTGTTCAAAGCAACCCATTGCACAAGGTCAACTCAAGAGGGAGGGCAAAAAGGAAGGGGAAGTTAGGGTGTGGAATGCAGGAAACAGTAGGGGAAAATTACGGAAGATGAGTAAGGGAATGTGGACATAAGGTTTTAGTGCAGGACCAAGATGAAAGGGAAGTTGGACAGTGAAGGAGAAGACATTTTAAATGAAAACATGTCTGATAATTGCAAACATTGTAAAGAAAAGACAAAATCTGTGTTTGAAATCTGATATGCTTAAAATTTCCCCTGATACAAAAGCCCTACACTGAGAATACCAAATCATAAATAAGGCTAAGATTATGTCACAGAGGTCATGGACTCTGTGACCTCCATAACATTTTCCACTTCAGCCCCAGGGCAGCAGGGCTGGAGTTGTCAGCCAGCGGAGACCCCTGCAGCTCCCAGCTGCCCTGGGGAAACCCAGAGCTCTGAGCCATTGCAGGCGGCAGAAGGACCCGGAGCTCCCAACTGCCACAGAGGGACCTGGAGCTCCCAGCCACCATGGGTGCTGGGGGAAGCCCGGAGCTCCCAGTGGCGGTGGGTGCTGGACCCTCCTCCCTTTCCTCCCTCAGTAAGGCTCAGGCTCACCCTGTTTTGTCATGGTTATTTTTAGTAAAAGTCAGGGACAGGTCACAGGCTTCTGTGAATTTTTGTTTTTTGCCCATGACCTGTCTGTGACTTTTACTAAAAATAACCATGACAAAATCTTAGCCTTAATCATAAGTGAAAAGAGAAGGCAGCCATTCTATAGATTGTTGGGTTATCTGTAAGCTTTTGGGCTACAAGCAGGAATTTCTGCATGTAATCTGTGTCCTGTGTTATGCAGACTTAATTATTATAAAGGTCCCTTCTGTCCTTCAAATAAATTAATCTGTTAATCTAATCTAGGTGTGCTTGTATAAAGTGCTGCATTGGGGGGATACTGCTCTCCCTGCAGTCAACAGGTGCACGGCTATTTGGGGGGAAAGTATAAGAGATTTAAATTAAGGTCTGACCATGCTTCCAGTGTGCTTATTGGCCAAACATCCAAATGCATTCAGAGGATCAGGCCTTCAGTCTGTACATGGAAAAGTAAGAACAGCTGGAGTCCAACATTCCAATACATAGTATCAGTAACATTGTGAGATGGAAGGGAGCAATCTGACCCCTGTAGGTGTGCCCACCTGCTTGAAATTTATAATCTACCCCTCTTCTAAGTGCTTTTCTAACTCTGGTTGAAATGTGGTGCTGCTGACACTTTTACCTAGTGAAGAAGATTACAAGTGAGCAATGTTCCCTCTAATTTTTGACAGGCTGTGTGCGCAAAAAAAATTCTTCTGTGCAAATTTTTGACAGGCCGTGTGCACAAAAAATTTCTCCTGTGCAAATTGTTGTGCTTCTGTCCAAATTTTTGTGCGTGTGGTGTTTCGCCATGTGCGCGGGGTTTAGGATCTGTGTGCACACGCACACACGCACAGTTTAGAGGGAACAGTGCAAGTGAGTGCAGAAGGAAACGATTTGAATTAGCAGCTGATCTGACAACATTGAACAACACCACCGTGGGAACAGCACGTGACTGATAATGGTAACAGTCACAGTTCCAGGGCAAACTGCTCCTTTGTCTACTCTAGGGTCTTCTCAAGGGGACCTCTTTAGGACTCAGGCCTCCAGCTGTCACCTCTCTGTGGGCTGGAACCAGCATTCCTCTCCTGCTACATCCCCTACAATCACTATGCTTATTCCAGCAGTTCTAAGTGTATGTGAAAGTTATTTTAAGAGAGACCTTTTTAGGGTATGTTTCTCAGGGAAGAATGGATCTTTCCTCATATAAAGTCCACATGGGAATTCCTCCAGCACTTGCTGGCCCCTGTCACAGCTTCTGTTGCTTCATGGTTGGAGAAAAAGATGTGATGCTGGACTATCTCAGTGCTCCAAGTATTGCCAATTGCTGGAATGTGCCCTTATAGGCAATGGAACACAGTTAAGAACAGTCCTGAGGGTGCTCTGGCTTATGCCAAGACTGCTCCTGTGCATAGCCGGCTCCAGAATTGGAGAGCCTCAAAGTTGTTGTAAAACCACATTTGCTTCTCCCCATTAAATAAGTACAGTTCAGCCAAACCTGAGAATTGCTGCCCTTTGGGGTTTTTTCCCACCCTCTAACCCTTCAGCCCCCAATCTATCTGCTCAGTCATATGCTTTTATGAAACCAGCCACATGGTCCCTCTCCCAGGAGCATATGACTAAAAAAAGCATCAACTTTTTCTACTGCTCTATTAGTATCTCAAAGAGAGAGGGAAAGAAGAGAATGGAGTTGGACACCAATTATTGCACTGAGATCAAAGATAACACCGTATTTTCCACTATGATTGTGGTCTCAATAGTCTTAGAAAGGTCAGACCATGGTTTGAATGTTATGAGAAGCCATCTTCTCTCAGTATTGTTAGTTCTTTCCTGACAACGAAGAGGCATTAGGCAAAAGAAATGTCAGGTATATGGTCACCTGGAAGTCCTTTTGAGAAAAGTTCAAGAGATGGTTAGATGTTATTTTTTGATTTATTCAGACAGAATCTAAGGCAGTACTGGATTTTTAATTCAGAAAATGATTTTCCTTTTTAACCTTGTAGTTCTTTGATAATCAGTAATTATTTCACAGTTGAATCTTATTGCACAGTCAAGGCAGACTTTTTTGCCTCCTCTAAAAATCCAGATTCCCATTGACAAGTACATAGGGTACCAACCAGAAAGTCTGTTGTTTGCCTAACTATAAACTATCATGTTTATAATGGGTAATCAAATAATTGATTTCTTGAATAGTGTGAATATTGGTCTAAACCCTGGAAAACAAACCTTGATCCTGCAATGAGCTCCACACTCCAGACACATGCATCCACTCGAAGCCCACTGAACTATGCCGACACAGAGGGGTGCCCAAGCAGAGCTCTTTGGATGATCATGGCCTGAATGTTTGCAAAGAGTAATTATAAAACACTAGCCAATGAGTATAAAGAAGTGTAGGCCCCAAAATTAAATTAGGGAATAGACATAGGTGATATAGTGAAACCTTGCAGTCTGCCTCTAGCATTTTGGCGAATCAGTGGCTGGATTTGCCCTTAGTCATGTGGCCTAGACAATATTTTCATTCACAGCCCTTGTAGAAACAAAACACAGTAGGGTATTTTCCCATCCTTCTTGTGGTTTCTAGTGGTTTCTAATATGTTTCAAATCTCCTAATGGTGAAATAAAAAAATTTTTAACCCATCAAGCCCTGAGTTCAGACTTCAGTGTTGCAAGTGAAACAGTAACAGGTTCAGAGGATAGCTTAGTGCACCAGATTTAGCTGCAGGGTTCAATATGTGATTTAGAAATAGTGTGACAAAGACTTCCTTTGTGACATCATGTAACCCACATGTTTTATACTGTAGCATTTGACTTTATCTTTTTCCACAGAAAGGGAAAGAAACCACGGGGAAAAGACATGGATTTAAGTTGGAATACTCTATGTCTCTATACTTGTGCATAGTAGGGCAACTCAGCTAGAAAGGCCCAGAAACATCCTGAACAAGGGTAATTACCGGACACGCTCAATATTTGTTCTGATTCTATATAGGAATTTTTCATTGTGGTCAACCAACCTGGCAGGTCATAAGAACAGCCATACTGGGTCAGACCAATGGTTCTATCTAGCCCACTATTTTGTCTTCCAGTAGTAGCCAATGCCAGATGCTTCAGAGGGAATGAACAGAATAGGCAATCATTGAGTGATCCATACTCTGTCATCCACTCCCAGCTTTTGGTAATCAGAGGCTAGGGACACCAAAAGCAAGGGCTTGCATTCCTGATCATCTTGACTAATAGCCATTGATGGACCTACCATCCATGAACTTATCTCATTCTTTTTTTGAACATTGATTTTTGGCTTCACAAGATACCCTGGCAACGATAGTCTCAGTCCAGTTCCTAGTGAACAGGTGATCATATCACAAAAATATTCACAATTGCACGCAGTCATTCAATGAATTTATTGTGATCTCATGGCCATTCACTAGCTTATATACAAGGAGGTGATGCTTCTTGCAACCCACACTGTAATTGATATAAATACATTCAAACGTTGTACACAGTTTGACAGATATGGCAATTTCCTGCAAAGTCCTTGAAAGACCTTATTGTATTAAGTTTATATATAAACTATGGGCCTGGATTGTATTTAATGTCTCTAGAGGGGAGGTGTGACAGACATTGCAACCACATGCAGTATCTTTAGGGTCCTTTGTTGTAAAGGAATAGTTTATGTATGACTATGTTCCAGTCCATGAGGGAGGGCTACCACAGCTCGTCCAGGAACTGAAAACACCATGGTGATTAAAGCTAAATCAGCCAAGTTGTACCATCCCCATACTCCTCCCAGCCCCTTAGAGGTACCATCCCCTGGGGAAGCTTTCATATACTAATTCAGACTACTTTCTTCAGAGACTAATAGACAAATAAATGACTTTTGGATAAATACCATGATTTTAAACTGACTCGGGGCCTGTTTCTGAGCCAGCAAACAGACAGGACCTTTTGATCAAGGGAGGGGGTGGGGTCAATCCTTGTGGAAGTGTTGGAAGCACTTGACCTACTAGGGCCCCATAAGACTGATAAGTGACTTCTGGGAAGCTTGTAGCATGCATGTAGCTTTGTGTATTCTTTTCAATATGTTTTCTCTGCAATGCTTTTACCTTTAGAGTAAATGTGCTTGCTTAGAAGGAGCCGTGTGGTAGCTTATAACTGTGGGCAATACTCTGGTCATAGCCCTTGGAAAGAGAGTGAAATGGAAGCACTGCCCTTTTCAGACAATCTGGTTTGCTGAGGATATTTCAGTGTAATCTAGGGAGCTGTGCAGCCTTAAAACCCCAGTCAGAAGGAAGTGAGACACAGGAAGTGACCCACAGGAAGTGGGAGATGAAAGTGGTGCGTATGAGGGACTACTGAGAGGAAATACAGCTGTAGGTACCCTGAAACTGTGACAACTGGCTACAAGAAGTTGTTTGCCGTGGATCTTCTGTGTCAGGCTATTACACACTTGGCGACAGCCCACGTACAGTCATGCGCATTTGTCTTCTTGCCAGTTAATCTATAATGCTAATGATGGTGAAGAAGAAAAAGGATAGAGTTTCTGATGGTATGTTGAGGGTAGCAGTAAGTCTTTCTGATGCACTCTGTGTCTAGTTTAAAGAATGGCATCTCCATTTGTGTGACACCACACAGTGCTACATTGGTGCCTGTGATGGACAGTCCACATTCAGGTCCCAAGAAAAAAAAATCAGTATAGTGGTTTTGCTTCTCATCGGGAAACCAAGATGCGGTTGATTGTGGTTGCACTTGTACAGCACAAGAGGAAAGAAGTCATTCAAAGAATGTATTGTGACCAAAAGACATTACCATCTCATGGCCAGCCACCAGCTTATATACAAGGAGGTGATAGTCTCATAGACTCATAGACTTTAAGGTCATAAAGGACCATTATGATCATCTAGTCTGATCTCCTGCACAACGCAGGCCACAGAATCTCATCCACCCATTCTCACAGATCCCACCCCATCTAACATCCCATCACAGGCCATTGGGCATATTTATCACTAATCGTCAAAGATCAATTAATTGCCCATCATACCATCTCCTCCATAAACTTATCAAGCTTAGTCTTGAAGCTAGATATGTCTTTTGCCCCCCACTGCTCCCCTTGGAAGGCTGTTCCAGAACTTCACATGGTTAGAAACATTTGTCTAATTTAAAGTCTAAACTTCCTGATGGCCAGTTTATACCCATTTGTTCTTGTGTCCACATTGGTACTGAGCTTAAATAATTCCTCTCCCTCCCTGGTATTTATCCCTCTGATATATTTATAGAGAGCAATCATATCTCAGTCCAGTTCCTAGTGAACAGGTGACCATATCACAAAAATATTCACAATTGCACTCAACGATGACTTGTCTTTGCAAACTCAATAGAGCTGTTATGGTCTGAAAGTGTGGCGACAGAGAGAGCCAGACTGACAAACTCTTACAGACAACTGAGGGGGAGGAGAAGAAAGCAGGACATGCTGCCGGGGGGGGGGGGGGGGATGGGATGGGAGAATCTAATGTGGATTGGTTCAGTTCAGTGCCTGTAATATGAGAAGAAAGCCAATCTAATTTAGCTTGTAGTGAAACATAAAATGAGATGAGACCAAATATGCATGTAGGTTGGTTGTTTCTAAATTCTTTCTTCTTACATGCTTTGTTCCAACTGCTCAATAAATATATTTCATTTTAAGAAGACTGTTGGGCAGTTCCATGGGTCACAGGTTCACAAAGGGAGAACCAAGCAGGTGTTCAAATCAAGATAGGCCTGCTCACTAAAAAGTAGTTGGCTTGGTACTCATGGTGTAGCTAAGTCCTGGTCTAAGGGGGAGAATTGCAAAATCCCATCCCAAAGCAGGTAAAGTCTAAACGTCCAAGACCTGAGGTGGGGAGACCAGTAAGGGGACAGAGGCACAGCTAGCCCCATACCTATGACAAATATAATGTTCCAATCATTTTAGGACCAATAACTGTCTTCAGTGTTTAAGTGGAAAGAATTTCAATTTTCAAAGGTGCCTAAGGGAATTAGGAGTTGGATGAAATTCAGTGGAGTTGGGCACCTAACTGCCTTAGTCTCCTTTGAAAATCTCAGCCTCACTTTATTTTTAATTAATTTTAATTCACAGCACAATAACACCGCATCTACTCTTTCTCCTCTTTCCCTCTGATACTTGGGTATGACAAGAAAGTCACAGTTAGAGTAGGATTATGATGGAGTTATTTTATTCCCAGGTCTGCTCAGTTATTTCAGCAGCATGCTAATAGCTTAGACAATTCCATTGCTTTCAGGAGTTTGAGTTCTGGATATCAGTGGCTTGAAGCATTTCTCAGCAGCTTTGGGGCTTGCTTCTAGGCAAAAAGTAGCATGCGTGTAAGGCTTTCCATGAAAGCCATGGTCTGAAGCCTCTTTGTCAGCATTCAAATCTCAGATGAACTGTGTGAAAGATTAACTGCTTTTAGTCTGGCTGAAGTCCAGTGAGAATTGCTGAAGAAGCAAGGTGTGAGTTCTAGTTAAACACAGTACACATACTTATAACAATTTGTGTATATAGTCAAGGCCAGTATTTGGGGGGAAATAACAAGTTCATTTTGTTCCTTAACATTGGAAAAATCACTTGTCTGAACTTTACTTCAGTCTCTGAGTCACATGAATTTTCTTAACTCCGCTGTCTATCTAATGTACCTATATACACCAGACATCACCATATACTGGACATCATCAACTGTACGCCATCCAAGCATTTTAAAAAGACACAAGAATCTCTCTTTCTTCCTTCCTTCCCAGCATGTAGGAGAAAGACCTTCCTTCATTTATAGGTATTTTTGTTTATTTGTCTGTGTGAGAGAGACACAGGGATTTTGTGTTGTTGTGTGTGTGAGAGGAGTGGGGAGAGAGCGAGAGAGAGAGAGAGAGAGAAGAACATCTTGAGGTGAAGCTAAATTGAAGAGATTAATTTATTATTTAGTCCTGAAAGTGATGAGGTCTCTGCCCACCCTTATATGCTATATTAGGAAAGTGAGCTGCAGGTTCTAGGTCCAGCTCCTGTGGAAGTCCAGTCTGTTGCACTCACGAGCCATCCCCACATTTTTAAACAGGGGGGAAATGTGCTCTGGAGAACTTGCTGCTATGGAGTGTAGTATACCAATAAATCTAGCAGCAGATTGCAAACCTAGAGAAATGGCTCTGAAGCCACGTGTCAAAGCTTTCCTACTCTGAGATCAAAAGGTAAAGCTAGAAGTGCTATGGCAACCATCAGAAAAGGGCAATCACTACTGAGTAAAGGGTTTACAGTGCATTTTTGCAAAGGACAATGGAGCACCAATGGAGAAAGGTTATTACTATGTAATTTACAAGTGTGCTTATGGTCCAGAAATTAAGAGTGAAATTGGCACCATCTACTCAGTTTATTTGCTTTCATCCTCTGTGCTTCTGCTGCAGTGCCCACTGGTGAGGTGAAAGGATCTGATGAATTGGGCCTGAATAAAACCTCCAGATCTGAACACTGCTGAAGTTCAGTTGTAAATCTGAACTGGGCAGCTGGAATCCATCCCAAGTTACTCTGAGCCTGATTCCTCAGCCATTACACATGGTGAGTGGTGCTCACTAATACAAGCAGTCTGATTAACTTCAGTGGGATTACTCATGGGACTACTACTCTGCGTGAAGTCTTCATTTGGGGATTGGTCCCAAGCCTACTGAAGCCAACGGAAAGACTCCCATTGCCTTTGGATCAGGACCTAAATAATTTCTAATTTTCTCTGACACACTGATTTACTAATCTGATATTTTCCTCCATGCAAATTAACTGTAATGCACTAATTATATATCTTTTCTTCTCCATAGCAAAGCTGGTTGAAAGGCACAGCACTCTATATCCTTTACTTTCCCCTAAATTTATTAATGAGATCTGCAGAGATCAAGATTAATTATTCATCCTTATTTTTAAGGTTTTTCCTTTAAATCTTTTAGTAGGACAATTAAGTAGCACACGCATTTTTGTGAGAAACCTTATTTACAGTAATAAGTCATTTCTGGGCAGTAAAATATTTTATTGTGTTGGTTTCTTAAACCTGTATACGTATTTTGTTTACAGTACTGTAGCTAAACTCAAAAGAATTGGAGTCCTTTTAAATGGGGATTAAGGATTCCAGGTGTAAAGTATCCTAATTAGCTGCAGGTACTAGAATGTTCAGAAGGTGCATATGTTAAACTTGAATCAGTTAATAGCAGGCTCCACTGAATGCTGCCATACAAATAAGCAGTATTGATATGAATAGGCAAGCTTTGTTAGCTTTTGATTACATTTTTAGAATTATTTTTAAACATTTTTGAGTGAATATACTGCTCAGAAAAGTGAAGTAATAGTGCTGTCTTGGAACATGTTGTTAGGGACCATATAAATGGAAATTCCCTCTTCCCCAACACAAAAGCCAAGTAAACAGGCTCTGTTTGGCATGCAGATAGGATCTTCCATATGCCTACCTGCCTAGGCATGGTGTTGGGTAGTTCTACAGCCCCTCTGGGGCTGCTATTTCAGTTCCTCATTTGGAGCAGTGTATGGAATCCTTGTGGATCCCCTACACAGAGATTTGTATCCACATAACCAAATACCCAGTGATCTCATTCTCCCACCACTCTCAGACCTTACTCTAACCCACCTCACATTCTGGAGAGCCTGCATGGAGTCCACCTCCGCCATCAGCAAAGAATGCAGAATTCCACACAAGAGCATCACACCCATTCTAGGCACAGTAGAGGCACTGTGGTTCTTTCTGCAGCCCCAGTGGCCATGGTGAAATGTCACCCCGCATGGATCGTAACATAGGTAAATGAGCTTATGGTGTGCTCAAGCCCTGGGCAATCTTCTCCAAACATGCATCTCCCCTCCTCACCCCTTGTAGTTTCATTTTATTCTTGGATAAGAGATGAAAGCCTATAAACACAAAAACCAAATCTTGCTCTAATTTGCCCACATAGCAACCCCATTCAACCACAACATAATATGGTCCATTTCTTTGAATAGAAGCTGTTTTATATTTGAAGTGAGACCAGGTTCAGAGATAGAGAACAAAAGTACAAACCCTAAATGAATCTACTATGGCACCTGAATTATTAACTACCATTAAAGCTTATTATTTTCTTTGCTTGGTGCTTGTGGCTGTTTTCTCCTGCAATCAGGTAAAGCAGTATGATGAAGTCAAACTCCAACAGCTCAGTTGGCTTTCGCTGGCATCACACTGTTGATTCTTCCTCAATTTATAAATATTCATGCATAAGTTGCTCATGCTCGAAGCTATCATAACTTGGTCTCTGCACCCACAGCCCCCCTTTTACACACTGAAAGTTTCCTGCCTCCCCTGTAGCTCCTATGTCCCTGCCACTTGAGGGAAGAATTTCCAGGAAATTCTATGAGGTTCACCTCAGAGAGTTGCTGGCCCAACTCCTCTCCAGAGGGTACCTACCCCGTGACACGATACAATTCAGCCCTATAATTCCATTGTTTGTGGAAGCTGTTGTGTAATAAAGAACTTTGGTACCAAGGGTCAAATCCTGAGCTGGTGTGAATCCTTGCAGCCCCCACTGAGTTTTTTGGTACAATTCTGTATACTGTATGGTAAGCTGTTTGTAACTTCCAGGCTCTGTTTCTCTTAACTGTGCATAAATTTTGTAGTGGCTCTAACACATATCTCAAAATTGTCATAAACAAGCTCAGTGAGCATGATAAGTTCTTTTTATGTATTCAGCTATAAAGGCATCTCTAATGAATGTTCTCCTTCTGACCTTACTAGCTTTTGTGTTCTTAAACGCTGCAAGCAGTGCTGCTGGAAAAGCATCCCCCCCCCCCCCCCCGACACACAGCAGTGAAGTTATGTGGACCATTGATCTAACATTTCTGGAGGGCCTTAAATGACAGAGATGCTGTGAGACAGCATGTAATAGAAGATGGGATTGTAATTCAGTGAGATAGAAACCAACTCAGGTGGCCTGAGATTTAAAGGTCCTTATGCTATTTGTAAGTTCTAGTTTCGTTGAAGAGACCACTTCTTTCCATTTCCTAGAAGACATCTTTCTTTCTGGTGCTAGCTCCAATCAGAAAACCTCCGAGTGGAGTGATATTTACACAGACAATTTGCAGTGATGTTACAGAACTTCCACACCAGAGCCATAGTGAGTATAGTCAAAGCTTGGAGAAAAAACCACAAACTGCTGAGTAATGGCATATGAGCATCAACTCCTCCTCCTCACCACTCCATACTAAATCAGCTCATAGGCACTGTCCTTTTGTTACAGTGCTATACAAACACCAACTCTGACACTAGATAATCCTGAAAACAACATCATAATGCTGTCCTCATCGGCAAGCAAATCTGTTCAGCAATAGCATCCCACGGAAGGATACTCAACACCCCCCAGCCATATGGGATGGAAGCACTGAGCTCTCCATCACCCATTCCCACACTCACAAGTCCTGTCACCCCCCCTTATAAAAATTCATTTGTGGGCCTCTACTCAGTAGGGGAGATGATCTTCAAGTTCACCTCTCCTCTGTAAGGAAGTACTTGAATGACACATTCCACAACAGGAGATAATTCCCAATCTAACAGACTTCTGGTCCTCTCAAGGGCCCTGGTGTCTGGTTTTGTAACCTTTTCTAACTCATAACTAGGTATCACTGAAAAGTCTTTCCTTTCTAGAACTCAAGCACTTCACAGCCTGGCATCAACATAAATCAGATCCACCTAGAACTGCTCTCTGGTTTCACCCCACCTGGCTGCTGTCCCCATCCCTCTCTGCTCCTATCCCTCCTTTGACTCATTTCCCCTCCCTTTCTGCTGACCTCTCCCCAACCAACTCCTCAAATCCTTCTCTTCCTCTGGTTCTATTATCCCTTTAGTTTCTGTCTCCCCATCTGAATTCCAGTAAGGCTGGTCCTTTTCATTGCCTGGCCACCAGTACGGGGAGCATTGAGAGCACAGGAGAAACAGACAGACTCCCTGCTTTCAGTTCCTGTGCTTGGTGCCACAGCAGTCCTGAGACAATAAGAAGAACAATTGCTCGGAAAACCCTGCTCACCCCTGCAGCCCCATGATGGAGCATGCTCAGGGCAGTCAAAACCTTTGGCGCATTTAGCTGCCAAACTCTAACAAGTCGCTACTGAGCATGTAAGAGCTGAGATTTTTTCAGAGGCTTTTTCAGTGGTTGGACAAATTTGGGCAGACTTTCATGAGGACCCTGATAGCAGGTGTAACGAAGCGGGCTCCTGGGGGGACACTACTGAGAGTAACAATTCAGGACAAATTGCTTAGAGTAGGGCAGTCGCAGCTCAGGGCTGGGTTTCTTCCACTTCTAAAGCACACCAAACCAGCCAAACAGAGAGGACTTCGATCTCACCCCACTGGCTAACCAGAAGTCATACAAGCAATTAGACACTCCCTTAGACACTCCAGTTTCCCAGTATCACCACCAGCATCCACTTCGTATGGGGATGAATGGTTATGAAAACCAATACCCCAGTAAAAGAAAAAAGGTTCTTCCGATCCCAAAGGACCAAGCCCCAGATCCAGGTCAATATACAAATAAGATCTTACCCATAGAATATCAGGGTTAGAAGAGTCCTTAGGAGATCATCTAGTCTAACCCCTTGCTCAAAGCAGGACCAATCCCCAATTTTTGCCCCAGATCCCAAAGTGGCCCCCTCAAGAATTGAACTCACAACCCTGGGTTTAGCAGGCCAATGCTCAAACCACTGAGCTATCCCTTCCATTCTCCTTCCCTCCCTCCCCCATCACTCTGTTGCCAATCCTTTAGAATCTAAAATCTAACAGTTTATTCATAAAAAGAAAGAAATATAGATGAGAGCTAAAATTGGTTAAATGGAATCAATTACATACAGTAATGGCAAAGTTCTTGGTTCAGGCTTGTAGCAGTGATGGAATAAACTGCAGGTTCAAATCAAGTCTCTGGAGTACATCCACAGCTTGGATGGGTCATTCAGTCCTTTGTTCAGAGCTTCAGTTTGTAGCAAAGTTCCTCCAGAGGTAAGAAGCAGGACTGAAGACAAAATGGAGAGGTTTCCAGGGCTTTTTATATCCTCTGCCCTGTGGAAGGAAACCCCTTTATTCTTACTGTGGAAAATCACAGCAGCAAGATGGAGTTTGATGTCATATGGGCAAGTCACATGTCCATGCATGACTCAGTTTGCAGGTGGCAGCCATTGTTCACATGCTACCTTGAACGTCCCTGGAAGGCTCCTCAATTGTGGATTGGAGTCTCTTAAGTTCCATTGTCTGTTAAGTGTTTCTTGATGGGGCACTGACTCAGAATAGTCCTTTCTCAAGAAGCTGACCAAATGCTTCACTGATGCTACTTAGAATCAAACACATTGAGATACAAGTACATAGCCAATATTCATAACTTCAAATACAAAAATGATACACACATACAGACAGCATAATCATAATCAGCAAATTACAACCTTTCCATAGACACCTTACATGACCTCTTTTGTACAAGATTTGTTGCAAATATATAAAGGTAGATCATGCCAAACCAACCTGATCTCCTTCTTTGAAAAAGTAACAGACTATTTAGATAAAGAAAACACAGTGGATCTAATCTACCTTGATTTCAGTAAAGCATTTGATACGGTACCACATGAGGAATTACTGGTTACATTGGAAAAGATGGGGATCAATATGAAAATTGAGAGGTGGGTAAGGAACTGGTTAAAGGGGAGACTACAGCGGGTCATACTGAAAGGTGAACTGTCAACCTGGAGGGAGGTTACTAGTGGAGTTCCTCAGGGATCAGTTTTGGGACCAATCTTATTTAATCTTTTTATTACTGATCTCGGCACCAAAAGTGGGAGTGTGCTAATAAAGTTTGTGGGTGACACAAAGTTGGGAGGTATTGCCAATTCAGAAAAGGATCGGGATATCATGCAGGAAGATCTGGATGACCTTGTAAACTGGAGTAATAGTAATAGGATGAAATTTAATAGCGAGTAGTGTAAGGTTATGCATTTAGGGATTAATAACAATAACTTTAGTTATAATCTGGGGACGCATCAGTTGGAAGTAACAGAAGAGGAGAGGGACCTCGGAGTCCTGGTTGATCACAGGATGACTATGAGCCGCCGATGCGATATGGCCATGAAAAAAGCTAATGCGGTCTTGGGATGCATTAGGCGAGGTATTTCTAGTAGAGATAAGGAGGTGCTAGTACCATTATACAAGGCATTGGTGAGACCTCATTTGGAATACTGTGTGCAGTTCTGGTCTTCTATGTTTAAGAAGGATGAATTCAAACTGGAACAGGTACAGAGAAGGGCCACTAGGATGATCCGAGGAATGGAAAACCTGTCGTATGGAGCTTGGTTTATTTACCTTAACCAAAAGAAGGCTGAGGGGAGATATGATTGCTCTCTTTAAATATATCAGAGGGATAAATACCAGAGAGGGAGAGGAATTATTTAAGCTCAGTACCAATGTGGACACAAGAACAAATGGATATAAACTGGCCATCAGGAAGTTTAGACTTGAAATTAGATGAAGGTGTCTAACCATCAGAGGAGTGAAGTTCTGGAACAGCCTTCCAAGAGAAGCAGTGGGGGCAAAAGACCTATCTGGCTTCAAGATTAAGCTAGATAAGTTTATGGAGGGGATGGTTTGATGGGATAACATGATCTTGGCAATTAATTGACTGAATTGCCGGTGATGGGATTTTAGAAGTTACTACAGAAAACTTTTTCTTGGGTGTATGGTTGGTGAGTCTTGCCCACATGCTCAGGGTTCAGCTGATCACCATATTTGGGGTTGGGAAGGAATTTTCGTGCAGGGTAGATTGGCAGAGGCACTGGAGGTTTTTCTCCTTCCTCTGCAGCATGGGGCAGGGTCACTTGCTGGAGGATTCTCTGCATCTTGAAGTCTTTAAACCATGATTTGAGGACTTCAATAGCTGAGACATAGGTGAGAGGATTATTGCAGGGGTGGGTGGGTGAGATTCTGTGGCCTCATTGTGCAGGAGGTCAGACTAGATGATCATAATGGTCCCTTCTCAGCTTAGAGTCTATGAGTCTAACAGTGGATGCAACAATGATCTATACGGTCACAGTTTATGTCAATAACGTCCCAGCAGGGTAACCCCAAATTTCAAGCACCTGCTCCAAAAGCCTGGATGTGCTTGGAGCGTCTTAGTTAAACAGGTATCAGAATTTTTTAACCTGGGCAACAGTGTTTTTTTCCCCCTAACCTCGTCCTCGGAAACAGCTGAATCATTTTGGCTGAGAACGTCAAAAAAATTTCAAAATGAGTGTGACGGGGCAGACTGGCCCCGCACTGGCCATGAGAGGGTTAACCCTTCTCTGCTGGCAGAGGAAGCCACGTCCCTGAGGCCCTGCTGGGCATGCTCCAGCAGGGGGCCGGGTATAAAAGCCTGCAGAGCTGCTCAGTCAGGGCTGGCTGCTGAGGAGGAAGGACGCCCAGCAGAGGCTCCAGCCCAGGAGCTAGGGCTGCCCTTACCAGGGAGAGCTAAAGAGCCCAAGACCGGGACTGGAGGCCAGCCGCTACTGGAACCCCAGGAAGTTCAGGCAATTGGGGAGCCTGGGGGCTCAGAAAGCACATGGACTACTGCATCAAAAGAGCCGGTAGGAAGTGACCCAGGGGGGGTGCGGGAGTGGTACCTCCCACCCCAGTGAGAGCAGCGTGTTTCGGTGGGATTCCCCGCTGACCCTGGCGGCCTGTGTTACCCGCTGTTAAGGCCCTGGGTTGGGCCCCAGGTCCCCTACCGAGGACCACCGCCCTTGGGGGGATGGGCCCCAAGCTCAGAACTCAAGACTGCCTTACCTGACTGGGAAGGCACACTGAAGTAACTCAGGCCCCTAGGCCGTGCTATCCCTTCAGGGGAAGAGACTAAGGGGGACTCTGGCCATTGAGTCCCGCTGGACGGGCTGCCAGGAGTGGCATAAAATTCGGACCGGGAACTAGACAGGCGGGGTACCTCCTAGCCCCCTGCGTCTCAGAGGGGCGATGGAGTACGAACCCTGCCACAATGAGGCAGACACCCAGCATAGCTCTTATAATGAGAAGTGTTGGGTAACTATAATTATAGGCATCACTACTAGATCTGTATGTCACTTACTGACCCACAGGTAACAGGCAAAACAAAAACGCCTCCCTGTGAAGAATTTATGCTTGGCTGCCTAAAGCTGAAGTCATTGGGTCTTATTTTGCAATATTCCGAGGGCTTCCTGTAAGGGTTTGAGCATCCTCAACTTCTCATCACATTTTGGCATTCAGGCACCATTGTAGGTGCTCATCACCTTTGAAAATCATGTCATGTCACTTAGGTTGTTAAATATGGACTTATATGCCTGAAGTTAGGCAGCTAGATTGGAAAAATGTTGACACTGTGTCTCCGTTTTCCCATTTGTGAAAATGGAAATATTATTTCTTCCCTGTCTGCAGGGAAAATCCTTCCTTCTGAACCTACATACAGCTTTCCCTCTAATTCCCTCTGAAGTATTCAGAGTGCAGATTGGTTGTATGGTTGAATCCAATGAGGGGGGGAAGGGGAAAAAATGTTCCCCCTGGTATATTTGGTACAACAATTAGAGAAAGAAACAATAGAACCACATTTCACACAGCCAAAGTCCAAAGTGTTTGAGTAGAAAATACTAGCATCTGTAATTAGAAACTAAGGGAAACTGCACAGAGTAAAATCCCTGTGCAAATCAGATTGTAAAAATGGGAGAATATCAAAATCTGAAAATGATATGAGAGAAGAGAGCATTTTATTTAAATATTGTGGCAAATTGCTGGCACTACTATGAGGGTCCCACACTTTCTCTTCTTGTGGGGGGTTTTCAGGGCACCATTTCTTGCCCCTGAACTGGGGTATCAGCTGTCCCACTAGTATCCAAGAGAAGGGGAATGGAGAGGGAGGGCCCGCCCTCTACTCTGGGTCCCAGCCCAGGGGCCCTAGGTTAGTGGGTAAACCACTTGTACTAGTGATACTTTCCCCTGGGCTCCTTCCCTCTCCTGCTTGTGGGGCTTCCTGCCTTCCCTCTGCACAAGCCAGGTGTCCCTTTACCTAGGGTCTTGGTCTTCTTAGCCCACCACAGCACTTCTCCAAACTCTCCTCTGCTTTCCTCCAAACTGCTCTCTGCTCCACCACCAAAACACTCTGCTCCAACTCCTTCCTCCTCCTCCCCTGTCTGCCTGAAGCAGTGGGTTTTATTAGGTTCCTGAGAGGCCTTAATTTACTGCAGGTGCTCCAATTAACCTGTAGCCACCCTCCCTAGTCTCCAGGGATCCACGCCTTAATTAGCCTAGGGCTTATATATTTCCCCTCTCACACTCTACTACTGCTGCTCCCTGGCCCTCCTGTATCACAATATTAATGCATGATGAGACTAGCCTCTTCAAAATGTAAGAATAAAATACCGGTTTAAAATTTGTTTCACAATTTATAAATTGTTTCACAATTTCTGAGTCAAGAAAAAATCCCTATTCAGGACAGCCCTTAAGCATGTGCTTAAAATTAAGCATCTGCTTAATTGCCCTTCCTGAACCATGGCCTAAGGGTCTAATTTACAGTATTACAACTACAAACATTTTTTTCCAAGAAATGCAGTATGTGTGACTGTAAAGTCCACCCAATATTGCTATTTTGCAGATAATGTCAAATAAAATGTTAATTGTGTCCTTGTCCTAGTTTGTTTTGACTCAGCTAGATGGAGCAATTATTAAGACTCCCTCCTGAATACAGTTGATCTGGGTTCAAAGTTTCCTGCAGAGAATCAGAAAAACAGGCTGGCTGAATTAATACAGTATGTGGGGTTTGTATTGGCTGTAGATGCTGTAATTAAAATGATTTTTTCTAAACATTTTTTGAGGGTAGAGAGATGTATGTGAACATGGAAGGGGGATCCAATTCCAAATTAATTGCGCAGTTTAGCTAATTTGCTTCTCCTTTCTATCTGGCTTTCTTTTTAGGTTTCAGTTGTTTGTAGTTTGGTTGCAGAGAGTGAGACCTGTTACCATTTATATTATTGGTCCATTTTCTTAGCCTGAGTACAGGAACTGTTCCCATGGTAACATTTTCTGGTGCACTTCTCTTTGGCTTTTCAAGGCTGCTTTGGGTGTGCTCCGTGGTGCTCTGTTAATCTTCACCATGCATATGCACCATTTCTACAAAGAAAAGTTTACTCACCTTTGTAACTGTTGTTCTTCGAGATGTGTTGCTCATATCTATTCCAGTTAGGTGTGCGTGCACGCGCGTGCACGAACGTTGGAAACTTTTTCCCTAGCAGCTACCCATCGGGCTGGCTGGGGAGCCCCCTGGAGTGGCACCAATATGGCGCTGTATATAGTACCCTGCCAGCCCGACCCCCCTCCAGTTCCTTCTTGCCGGCTACTCCGACAGAGAGGAAGGTGGTGGGGAATGGAATAGATATGAGCAACACATCTCGAAGAACAACAGTTACAAAGGTGAGTAACCTTTTCTTCTTCTTCGAGTGGTTGCTCATATCTATTCCAGTTAGGTGACTCCCAAGCCTTACCTTGGAGGCGGGGTCGGAGTTACGAAAGTGCGGCTTGGAGAATAGCCCTCCCGAAGGCCGCGTCATCATGGGAATGATGGATGGTGGCATAATGTGATGTAAAGATATGCACCGATGCCCAAGTGGCGGCTCTGCAGATCTCCTGGAGAGGGATGTTAGCCAGGAAAGCCACCGAGGAAGCCTGCGCTCTTGTAGAGTGGGCCGTGACTACTGGCGGAGGCACCCTTGCCAGGTCGTAGCAGGCACGGATGCAGGCTGTAATCCATGAGGATATGCGCTGTGAAGAGACCAGTGCGCCCTTCATACGCTCTGCAACAGCGACGAACAGCTGGGACGTCTTACGAAACGACCTCGTGCACTCTATATAGAAGGCGAGCGCTCTCCTTACGTCTAATGAATGCAGCCGCTGCTCTCTGGAGTTGGCATGCGGCTTGGGGGAAAAAACAGGTAGGAAAATGTCCTGTGACATATGGAAACGCGAGACCACCTTAGGAAGGAAGGACAGGTGAGGTCGTAGCTGAACCTTATCCTTATGAAAGATGGTATACGGAGGGTCACACAGAAGAGCCTTTAATTTGGATACCCGTCTAGCTGAGGTAATGGCTACAAGAAAAGCGACCTTCCACGATAGATAGAGAAGGGAGCAGGAGGCCATCGGTTCAAATGGAGGACCTGTGAGTCGAGACAGGACGAGATTGAGGTCCCAAGCCAGAACGGGCGACTTCGTTGGAGGGTGGACCTTCTCCAATCCCTTGACGAAGCGACGCACCATGGGGTGCGTGAATATTGAGCGGCCATCTGCTCCTGGGTGGAAGGCTGAGATGGCTGCGAGGTGGACCTTCAATGATCCACGGGCAAGGTGATTGTTCTTGAGGTGTAATACGTAATCCAGAATTGACGGCACGGGGGCAAGGTGTGGCGATACCTGCTGCTGGGTGCACCAGACAGAGAACCTCTTCCACTTAGCCTCATACGTGAGTCTCGTAGAGGGCTTGCGGCTCTCAAGGAGTACCTGTCTAACTGGATCCGAGCAAGCCAACTCTGATCGGTTCAGCCATGAATTCTCCATGCTGTGAGATGTAACAAGTGGAGGTCCGGATGGAGAAGACGACCATGATCCTGTGAGATAAGGTCGTGACTGATTGAGAGAGGAATAGGGGGCTGTATTGACAGGTCCAGCAGGGTCAGGTACCAGCACTGCCGTGCCCAGGCAGGGGCCACTAAGATATCGTCCGCCTTGTCCCTGCGGATCTTGAGGATGACCTTGTGGATCAGCGGAAAAGGCGGGAACGCGTAGAGCAGGTGGCGTGACCACGAGATCGTGAAGGCATCTGCAAGAGAGCCCGAGCCATGCCCTCTGAAGGAGCAGAAGGTCGGACACTTCCTGTTGGTTCGTGAGGCAAACAGGTCGAGGTGGGGAAACCCCCAGGTGCGGAAGATCGAATGGATCACGTCCGGGCGTATGGACCATTCGTGGACAAGGAAGTGTCTGCTCAGATTGTCTGCCAGGACGTTCTGGACTCCAGGACGAGAACGGGACCGTGACCGGTACTGCACCCTGTTGTCCTGATGTCGCGGGGAGTCCCGGTGCCATGATGAAACTCAGTGCCGGGGGGAAACCTCGCGGCATTGCAAGTCCCGGTGCCAGGGAGACGCAGCTCGGTGCGGCGAATCTCGGTGCCGGGGAGACGCTTGGTGCGGCGAGTCTCGGCACCAGGGAGACACCTCTCATCACGGTGAGTCTCGGCGCTGGGGAGACACCTCTCAGCATGACGAGTCTCGGTGCTGGGGAGACACGCCTCGGCGCGGGGAGTCTCAGTGCCGGGGAGACACCTCTCTGTGTGGTGAGCCTCGGTGCCGGGGAGGCACATCTCGGTGCGTCGAGTCTCGGCATCGTGGAGACACGCCTCGGCACGGCGAGTCTCGGCACCTCTCGATGCAGGGAGTCTTGGCGCTGTGGGGGAATCTTCACAGTAAGGCGAGTCTCGGCGCCGGGGCACCACCTCTCGAAGCGGCAAGTCTCGGCGTCGTGGAGACACTTGGCACCGCGGAGAGATCGGGTGCTGTGGTGAATTCCGGTGCCATGGTGAGCCTCAGCGGTGGGGTGACTCTCGGCATCGAGGCAGACTCCAGCGTGCGGAGAGTCGAGTTGTTGCTTTGACCTCACGGTGGTATGACTTCTCTGTACGGTCGGACACTGAGGATCGGGACCGAGGTGGTGATCGGCGTCCCGATACCGGGTTAGGCAGGTCCGCTCGGTGCCGGGTGGGCATCAGGCTCATCCTGGATGTCGAGCGAGACCAAGATCTGGCAGGCGAGGATGACCTCGAGCGTGAGCGGCTCCGAGGGTCTGGGCTGCGAGACCAGCGCCGCAAGTCAGACCAGCGTCGTGAGTCAGACCGATGCACCATGCAGTGCTGGGACTCTGAACGGCGCCGGGACTCCGAGCGGTGCGCAGGAGGCTGTTCATGTGTGGACGAACCGAAGAACGTTGGCTTGCCTCTGGAAATCACAGGCGGCCATACCGGGATCGGCGCCGGCACGGGGGATGCCGGTGCAGTCATTTCAATAAGCCCCCTCACGGCCTCAAAGGTGTCTGGGGTTGAGGGCGCGGCTACATCATCAAGGCACGGCGGTGCCTGTGGCCGTGGGCTAACGTGGCCCGTTTGGGTCCTCGCTGGCTCAGGTGGGCTGGGGCAGGACGGTGCCGCAACAATGTCCTGGGCCAGATGGAGATAGGGAGCGGTGCCGTGAGCGGCCCCGGGTTCCCGAAGATCCCCGGCCCCGTGGAGGGCAGGAGTCCTTTCGCGGTGCCGCATCCGGCGCCGATGGAGGCGCGCTGTGCACCGAAATGCTGGAGCCCGCACCTTCAGAGGGGCACAGTGCCACTTCCATCAATAGTTGTCTGAGGCGGATTTCCCTCTCCTTCCTGGTGCGAGGCTTGAAAGACTTGTACAGCTTGCACTTGTCCGCTGTGTGGGACTCACCCAGACACCGAAGACAGGAGTCGTGGGGGTCGCCTGTGGGCATGGGCTTGTTGCAGGATCTGCACGGCTTGAAGCCCTGTGACGGCATGCCCTAAGCCCAGAGGGCTCGGGGAGGAGCCCCTGAACTGTTGAACTACACTAATCACTATAAACAAAGACAAAAACTACTAGCACTAAGTACAAAGAACTATTAACACTGATAGCTAGGGAGTAGTGGAGCACTTGCTAGCAAGAGACCACTGTTCCAACGACCGTCACGGGCGGTAAGAAGGAACTGGAGGGGGGTCGGGCCAGCAGGGTACTATATAGCGCGCCATATCGGCGCCACTCCAGGGGGCTCCCCAGCCGGCCCGACGGGTAGCTGCTAGGGAAAAAGTTTCCGACATCCATGCGCGCGCGCACACGCGCGCGCGCACACCTAACTGGAATAGATATGAGCAACCACTCGAAGAACTACCTGTTCTGGTTGTTTGGGGGGGGAGGTTATTTGGTTGTTTTTTTGCTAATTTAGAGTCTCTTTAGACTATATTTGCTTCTATTATTGTGAAGCTTAGTGCCAATGAAAGGGAACAGATTGACAGCCCTGCTCTAACGAGGTACAGCAGAGTTCAAGCATTCTCACGCCATCCTCCCTGTGAGCCTCATCTTAATCTGCTGGGCCACCTTCAGAGCCGAGAGAATTGTTTAGCTTCTTCACCCATTCATTAAAAGCCTTGCTTTTTGGGTGCTCAGCTACAGATACCCTAAAGGAGCTTGATTTTTGGATTACTGCTTTCTGGAAATCAGGCCTTTTAGGGTGTCTCTATGAGGACACTGGAAAACCGAATCACCCTAAATCACTAGTCACTTATGAAAATCTTGACCTAATGCACTGGGATAAGGATCGAGGTCCTGCAAACCAGCAACCTTATTTAACATAGTCCACTGAGCAGACATCAACATGAATTACATTACCTTCCCCACTTCCTCTTAGACAAGTTACAGCTATTTATCTCTTTTAACCTCTCTGGATGAGTTTTTCTCTCAGGACTCTCCCATTGCTCTAGCCACAAATGACAAATTTAGGAAATAAATTATATTGCAACTGACATAAAAGACTAAGGAAGAATCATTAGTCTCTTTTTTAATCATCTGTAGTAATGAGTCTAGTAATTGCACCTGTCCCTTTTTTCATACAGTCCCCTTTTTTCATGCCATTTAGTGTGAGGTTTCCAGTGATGTGGTTTTTTTCTAACATTGTCCTAGTTGTCTGAAGACTTCTAAATAAATTATTTAATCATTCACTTCAACATCTTCACCAGAGCCAAAATATCAAGGCTACTGCATTGAATTCTTGCCAGCAAGTTAAGGAAGTATGGGCTGGATGAATGGACGGTAAGGTGGATAGAAAACTGGCTGGATGGTCGTGCTCAACGGGTAGTGATCAATGGCTCCATGTCTAGTTGGCAGCCGGTATCAAGTGGAGTGCCCCAAGGGTCGGTGCTGGGGCCGGTTTTGTTCAATATCTTCATCGATCTGGAGGATGGTGTGGACTGCACCCTTAGCAAGTTTGCAGATGACACTAAACTGGGAGGAGTGGTTGATACGCTGGAGGGTAGGGATAGGATACAGAGGGACCTAGACAAATTAGAGGATTGGGCCAAAAGAAATCTGATGAGGTTCAACAAGGACAAGTGCAGAGTCCTGCACTTAGGGCGGAAGAATCCCATGCACTGCTACAGACTAGGGACCGAATGGCTGGGCAGCAGTTCTGCAGAAAAGGACCTAGGGGTTACGGTGGACGAAAAGCTGAATATGAGTCAACAGTGTGCCCTTGTTGCCAAGAAGGCTAATGGCATTTTGGGTTGTATAAGTAGGGGCATTTCCAGCAGATCGAGGGACGTGATTATTCCCCTCTATTCGGCACTGGTGAGGCCTCATTTGGAGTACTGTGTCCAGTTTTGGGCCCCACACTACAAGAAGGATGTGGATACATTGGAAAGAGTCCAGCGGAGGGCAACAAAAATGATTAGGGAGCTGGAGCACATGACTTATGAGGAGAGGTTGAGGGAACTGGGATTGTTTAGCCTGCAGAAGAGAAGAATGAGGGGGGATTTGATAGCTGCTTTCAACTACCTGAAAGGGGGTTCCAAAGAGGATGGATCTAGACTGTTCTCAGTGGTAGAAGATGACAGAACAAGGAGTAATGGTCTCAAGTTGCAGAGGGGGAGGTTTAGGTTGGATATTAGGAAAAACTTTTTCACTAGTAGGGTGGTGAAGCACTGGAATGGGTTACCTAGGGAGGTGGTGGAATCTCCTTCCTTAGAGGTTTTTAAGGTCAGGCTTGACAAAGCCCTGGCTGGGATGATCTAATTGGGGTTGGTCCTGCTTTGGGCAGGGGGTTGGACTAGATGACCTCCTGAGGTCCCTTCCAACCCTGAGATTCTATGAATGAGAACCTGACAGGGGTGGCCTAACTTACTGACCCTTTGAGTTACATATGATAATCTTCAGAAGTTCGAGAGCCGCAAGACACACACAACCTTTACACATGATCTTTTTAAAACAGCAACATCCTATTTACTGTATCACAGCTAATTACTGTTAGTGCTATAGGCTTTGTGGGTCTCCATCCTGGTCGTAAATCTTTGGAAATCTCATTGATATGTTCTCAAGGCAGTACAGAGGAGATGTTGATTTGTAAGGATTGCACAATGTTTTTATTTTATGAACTTCATCACGGAGTAGAGTGATTCATAGCAATATGTTGTGCAGAAAATTGAAATGAATCACACACTAGACTTCTTGAGTTGAGGATACTTCATTCTTGTCACTTGCTTCCAGAACTCAATTGTATACTATCATCATCTTTAGATCCAATAGTTCCATTTCTACAGTAGATGTTTCAGTACCCATGGTTTTGGGAATTGGACAGCTCTCGTTGATCACATCAAGCACGAATGGGTTTACAAGAAAGGCAACGCAGGATCTCAGCTTCTGCAAGTTTTCAAACCTAGCCTGAAAGTCATCAAGCAGTCCCTGTAATTTACCTCTGTATTCCCTGAGTTTGTGATTTTCTACTTCAATTTCAGGGAATGTGTTTACCTTATTCTTGACACTGTCTCTTTGCAGAAGCTTTAACTTGTTCTGGAAGCTGAAGACTGTCTGTGTACAGTCAGAAATAATCTTATCCTTCCAATGGAGTGCCAAGTTGAAAGTTTGCAGATGCTGCAAAATATCAGTGAAAAACATCAGATCCTGCATCCATTGCACATCTTTCAGTTGTGGCTAGTACTTCTCCTTTTCTTCAAGGAAAGTATTGATAGGCTCCAATAGTTCCACAAACCTATTCAAGATATTGCTCGTTGATAACCAACTCACAATACAGTAGAAAGCGATGTTAGGTTTGTCTTCAAGATCTAGATCTTGGATGAAATTTTTGAACTGTCAATGAGTTTTCCCATTTGAGTGGATGAAATTGACAATTTATAGGACCGTTTTTGTAACTGCCTGTGAGGTGTTCACGATGGATGATGCAATGAACAGGGAGAAACTTCGGAAATTTGGGATCACTTTTCAAGGGTCCAATAAGGCCTACTTTTTTTCCCACTATTGCAGGTGCTCCATCAATTGCAACACTGACAAGTTTATCCAGCGGTACATCTGCATTTGTCAATGCTTTGTCAAGTTCATTCGTTATGTCAACATGGCAAGTTGTTTCTTTTTACGCCAGTAACTCCAATATTTCTTCTTTCACAATTACATCAATGGAAACATAGCGAAAAAATACAGCTAGTTGTGGTTTATCTTGTATATCTGTGGATTCATCGACAGCTAGGCTGAATGCTAGAGAATTCTTCAGATCATTTTACATCTTGCTTGTAACATCAGCACTGATCTGGGAGATCCACCTCTCCACAGTGTGGCATGAAATTGGAATGTGCTTTATTAGTCGTTGAAGTTTTGTGTTACTTGGCTCTAAAATTGCACCCACTTCTGCAATATTCTTCTTAACAAATTCTCCATCGCAATATGGACGTTTAGCACAAGTGACATTCCGCATGACATAACAAAACTAGCTTCTGTCATTGTATCAGCTTCCTTACTGAATGCCGAAAGTAGTGATTGTTGACTGTTTAGGTGTAATTTTAATGCAGTTAGCTTGTTTTGCCTTAATTCTGATTCAGGAAGCTATTTAGATGAAAAGTTATTGTGATTCATTTCATGGTGATGTTTCAAGTTGCTCACTTTGTATTGAGAGAGTGATGCACTGCAGATAAGACACAGGGGGTTGCCACCTTTAACAGTGAATACAAAAGCTTCCTCCCATTCTGGCTTAAAACTTCATTTTTTCTTCTTCATACTTGCATTTCTTACAATTTGAAGATGTCATTGTCATCCACGAAATTAACAAAGGGTAAACACTTAAATCAAAAACTATTGAAATCCATCTTATGAATAGTAAACACAGAATGTGTTGTGCATAGTGCAGGGAGATCCCAAGCGCACGAGGTCCGCACAGCACTACATAATGTAAATTCCTGTTATAATATGCATGTGCAGCCCGGGCATATCCTGCAGGGATGGAACCCCAAGCACTAGTTCCTCCCACAGGGCTGAAGCCCTGCACACCAGCTTGTCTCTACGGGGATACAGCCCCAACCACCGGCATGCCTCCTCCTGGGGGTTGAAGCCCCGAGCCCCAGCTCACCCAGTGGGGTTGAAGCCCTGAGCCCCTGCACTGCTTGCAGGGCAGAAGCCCCATTCTCTGTGAGCCGCATTTTAAAAGTGCCACATGCAGCTCATGAACTGCGATTTGGCCGTGCCTGATCTATGATAATTATCTCTTCTAGTGGAGATTAAATGTCCCATTCCAGACAAATGGTAAATAATTCATGACTGGTCAAATCAATTGGCAACTTGGGACTGACTCAGCTTGCAGAAAGGTCTGAAAGGATTCCTGTTTTTCATCTCATCTCCTGGGAATGTGGAGTCCTTTTTCATTTCTGCCCAGAGATCATAGTGTCATGGGAACATATTGTCACTGTTAGTCACTGAATAGTCATATACGGAGAGACAATTTCACATCCTGAGACCCTGAGGGCAAACAAGCATCCAACACACCAGTGGCTCATTCATTATTCTTTTGTCAGGCTACTCAAGCCACTAGAGAACAGCAAAGAGAACACTGGCTGGGTCTGAGGTGTGACATTCCACACCATGTGATTTTATGAAAATATGCTAATGAGTGTGAATATAATGTAACTGGAATATGCTTTATGCAAAAGGTCTCTTGTAAGGTATCATTACAAAACTTATAATCTACTGAGTGTGGTCATCCTATTTGTATAAATGTATCATTCTTGTATCTTAAACTAAAATTATGAAATATAACTCTGAGGTCCTATTGTAATTATGCAAAGTGTGGGCCATTAATGGTGGTTTGGAATCTTGATTGCTCCCTTTAACCAGGCCAATTGACTGTAGATGGCTTTGTTTACTTGCAAGCCTTTCTGTGAGTCAGGCCAGGAAGAATGAAGGCTTGCGGTCTCCATGTCATCTGGTACTGGAATCCATCTTAAACCTGGTGCTTTTCCATTTAGAAGGAGGGGTGGGGACCCAGAGAGACAAAAGATTCCTGCTTTGTGTCAAATCTATAAAAGGGGATGGAACAGAACAAAGGGGGCAGTCATGAGAAATCCGCTAGCTACCACCTGAGCTAACAAGAACTGTACTAGGGAACAGGATTGTGCCAAGACTAGGAAGGAGTCCAGTCTATGAAATAAGCTTATTGGAACATCTTTGAGGGTGAGATTTTATCTGTATTCAGTTTCCTACTGAATTAGGCTTTTATTTTATTTTTCTTGGTAACTTACTTTGTTCTGTCTGTTATTACTTGGAACCACTTAAATCAGTTTTGCTTATTAATTGACCCAGAGTAAGTAATTCCTGGGGGAGCAAACAGCTGTGCATATCTCTCTATCAGTATTATAGAGGGCGGACAATTTGGGGTTTGGATCCTATTGGGAACTGGGTATCTGGGTGCTGGTGACAGGAGCACTTTCTAAGCCATTTTCAGTATGCAGTTTTTGGGGGACATGGTTCAGACCCTGAGTCTGTGTTGGAGCAGACTGGTGTGTCTGGCTCAACAAGGCAGGGTTCTGAAGTCCCAAGATGCCAGGGAAAACAGGCTCAGAGGTAGTCTCAGCACATCAGGTGGCAGTCCCAAGGGGGGTTTCTGTGACCCAACCCGTCACATGAGGGTCACTACTTGGCTCTTTATCCAGGCCCATCAATCCACTGGCTTTCCACTCATGCTGGGTTTATGGCATGGCATCTTCCTACCATGCAATCTCAGTGCACCTTTGTAGGAAAAGAAGGCCATTTTCTCTAGCCACTTAGCTCTCAGGCACCAGGGGATATTTAAATGTACACAGTGAATCTGATTTGATCCTGCAAACCTTTCTTTTTGCACATAGTTTTTAAGTACCCAAGTAGTCCCACTGCAGGGTAGGAAACAGCTCACGGAAATGAGGATGGCTCAGGTAAGATTTTCCAACTTCAGGCAGAGTCTGTTTTCAGTAAATTTGCTTTTAAAATTTTGCAAAAATATTTCTATTTCTGTTAAATTATATGAAACTTTATTTGTTTTTGTTTCTCTGTTTACAGAACATACTTGGAGTTTATGGGACATGTCCATCCGCTTTTTATAAAGTCAGCTCCATGCTGAATGAAACTTGCAAAAGTAAGGCCAACTTTCAGAGGGATATGGCAGCCATGAATGTGCCTGGGTAACTCCCAATGAATGGCAGCTAGGCAGGTGCAGTGATTAACAAAACTGATTCCTTAAGTATTTTCATCTATGAGCCTGTGTTTAATTGAACTCAGTGCTTGGTGGGCCATTGTGATTCTTTCAGTGAATCTTCCATTCGTGAAAGTGTCAGTCATATCACGATGTTTTCAGGGCACAAACAAATCACTAAGAAACTGAAGCGTTTCCACTCCCACCCCCCAGAAGAGTGTCCTTTAAAAGACATGGCGGGGGGAAGTAGAGAGAGATTAGCCCCTTCTGTTGCTCCTCCTGGTCCCGGGATCGATCTGTTACTTAACAGGCTGAACTTTTGGTGAGGAAAGAGATTTTGACACAGCCCACCAGCCAGCTCCTTTTGGGACACCATATTTGTTGAGAACCACTATATTTAAAAAAATGGCATAGCATAGCGAATGTGCTTCATCAGGCATGTACTGGTCTTCACAGACAAAGTCAGCTCCCACGCTGCTCTCCTGGGCAACACAGTATGGGGAGGAGGTGAGCAGCCCTCAGTGGTGAAAGAACAGGTTAAGGACTATTTAGAAAAGCTGGACTTGCACAAGTCCATGGGTCCAGATGGCATGCATCCGAGGGTGCTGAGGGAATTGGCTGATGTCATTGCAGAGCCATTGGCCATTGTCTTTGAAAACTCGTGGCAATAGGGGGAGATCCTGGATGATTGGAAAAAGGCAAATATAGTGCCCATCTTTAAAAAAGGGAAGAAGGAGAACCCAGGGAACTACAGACCGGTCAGTCTCACCTCAGTCCCTAAAATCATGGAGCAGGTCCTTAAGGAAACCATTTTGAAGCACTTGGAGGAGAGGAAGGTGATCAGGCACAGTCAACATGGATTCACCAAGGGCAAGTCATGCCTGACCAACCTGATTGCCTTCTATGATGAGATAACTGGCTCTGTGGATATGGGGAAAGCAGTGGACATAATAAATCTTGACTTTAGCAAAGCTTTTGATATGGTCTCCCACAGTATTCTTGCCAGCAAATTAAAAAAGTATGGATTGGATGAGGTGACTCATAGACTCATAGACTTTGTCAGAAGGGACCATTATGATCATCTAGTCTGACCTCCTGCACAATGCAGGCCACAGAATCTCACCCACCCACTCCTGCAATAATCCTCTCACCTATGTCTCAGTTACTGAAGTCTTCAAATCATGGTTTAAAGACTTCAAGATGCAGAGAATCTTCCAGCAAGTGACCCATGCCCCAAGGCGAAAAACCTCCAGGGCCTCTGCCAATCTACCCTGGAGGAAAATTCCTTCCCAACCCCAAATATGGCGATCAGCTGAACCTGAGCATGTGAGAGACTCACCAACCAGACACCCAGGAAAAAATTCTCTGTAGCAACTTCTAACATCCCATCACTGGCCATTGGGCCTATTTACCACTGATAGCCAAAGGTCAATTAACTGCCAAGATCATGTTATCCCATCAAACCATTGTAGAACTGATAAATGAAATTGTGTGTAATTGTTCACTTTATTAATATAACTTCATAAGTAAAGTTTTTTGAATGAAACTACATTAATTCATAAAACCGGGTGCCCCAATAACTGGCAATTGACAATTAAGCTGCTTGTTAAGAACCATAGCTGTTCTGCCAGCTGCCCTTGTAAGTTTCACTTTCAATCCAATTGCTGCTTAAATCACTGGAATTTGCACTGTTTCAACATTGTAACTTCTGCTCACTGTTTGCCATTCCTTACACTTGTCCATATTGTAACTCAAACTCCACATTTTAAAATGCTCACTCCATTTTGTAAAAACCTGCTACAACCTTTATTTTGCAAGACCCCTGATGTAACCTTGTTAGTTTAGTTCAGATGTGTGAATGAGGTATGTATGGTTAATGGAACCAACCTCCAGTCCCAGCCTGTCCTGATGAAATAAAGTTTAAATACCAATGGCTGAAGATGCAGACAACAGCCCTGACAAAGCAAGAAGAGTCCACCCTAAAGAGAAAAGAACAAAGGTACGATTGAAGGAACATCAAAGCCAGGTCCAAGACTGAAAGCCATGTCTGCAATTGATGGGTGAACAATCACACCAACCCAGAGGCAGCATGACACAGCAAGACCTATAAACTCTGGATTCAAACTAAAAGCCTAGGAGAGAAAAGACGGGTGAGATGGAAGACTTGAAGGGTAACATTCTGCTGCCAACATAGAAGGGCATCAGTGCATGCCCATCAGAGACCCAGCCCTTCTTTGTGCCCGGCTTTCCTGTCCAGTTAGCCGCCACAAGCTACAAACCCAAGCTGCGAACCCAAGCCACGAACTCAAGCTACATTCAGGACTGGTAACTATCTAGCAGCTGCAGAACCTGTGTGTGTGTTTGAATGAATGTGAAACTGAATAAAATGTTATAGCTATAACTGACTGCTTACTATGATTCTTTTTGTATTCACAATAAATGTGACATTTTGTCTTATTCCAGTTAATAAGAGCCTGCTGGTTTTTATTTTATTGGTATAACACCATCCCCTCCAGAAACTTATCTAGCTTAATCTTGAAGCCAGATAGGTCTTTTGCCCCCATTGCTTCCCTAGGAAGGCTGTTCCAGAACTTCACTCCTCTGATGGTTAGAAACTTTTGTCTAATTTCAAGTCTAAACTTCCTGATGGCCAGTTTATAGCCATTTGTTCTTGTGTCCACATTGGTACTGATCTTAAATAATTCCTCCCCCTCCCTGGTATTTATTCCTCTGATATATTTAAAGAGAGTAATCATATCTCCCCTCAGCCTTCTTTTGGTGGCTAGAAAGCTGGCTAGATTGTCGGGCTCAATGGGTAGTGATCAATGGCTCGATGTCCAGTTGGCAGCCAGAATCAAGCGGAGTACCCCAGGGGTTGGTCCTGGGGCCGGTTTTGTTCAACATCTTTATTATCTGAATGATGGGATAGATTGCAACCTCAGCAAGTTTGCAGATGACACTAAAATGGGGGGAGAGATAGATAATCTGGAGGATAGGGATAGGGTCCAGAGTGAACTAGACAAATTGGAGGATTGGGCCAAAAGAAATCTGAGGTTCAACAAGGACAAGTGCAGAGGGTGGGGACAGACTGGCTAATCAGCAGTTCTGCAGAAAAGGACCTGGGGATTACAATGGATGAGAAGCTGGATATGAGTCAGCTGTGTGCCCTTGTTGCCAAGAAGGCTAACGGCAAATTGGGCTGCATTAGTAGGAACATTGCCAGCAGATTGAGGGAAGTGATTATTCCCCTCTATTTGACACATCTGGTGAGGCCACATATGGAGTATTGCATCCAGTTTTGGGGCTGTGACGGTGTACCCCATAAGGCTTTATGGGGAGATACTTATAAATGTATATATGATATAAGTGGAATATGTTTTATGCTACATGTGTCATGTAACATATCTCTGTAAAAGTTAAGATCTACTGAATCTATTCTTCCTGTTTGTATGCATGTATAATTTTTGTTCAAGTTATGAATATTGGTTGTGTTTCTTGAGAAAGGTATGTGCAGGTAAAGTGCCCAATCAAGAAGCACTTAACAGACAAAAAGAAGTTGCAGACACCAATCCTTATTTGAGCTTGGCCAGGAATGTGGCTGGGCTGGTTACTGAGTTGTGCATGGACATGTGACTTGCCCATGTGACCCCAAAACTCCATGTTGTAACTGGATGCTACACAGGGAGAGCAAGGGATATCCACCCAGGGGAGAAAGTCTATTTAAACCCCTGGGAGACCCCTCCATGTTGTCTTGAGCTGGCTAAAGAGAGAGCGTCTCCATCCCCCAACGACACACCTGAAAGAGACTGGAACAAAGGACAAGAACAATAGGGGGTGTGAGTGATTGCTGGGCCCAGGCTAGGAGGACCATAGCCTGTAAAAGGAAGTTTACGGGAACTGGTGAGGTTTTTATCTGTATTCAGTGAGATTAGACATAGACTTCCGTGTTTTTAATTTATTTTCCTTGGTAAATCACTTTGTTCTGTCTGTTACTACTTGGAATCACTTAAATCCTACTTTCTGTACTTATTAAAATAACTTCTTACTTATCACTTAACCTGGAGTATGTGTTAGTACCTGGAGGGGGGCAAACAGCTGTGCATACCTCTCTGTCTGTGAAATAGAGAGGGTGAACTATTTATGTGTTTACCCTGTATAACGTTTATACAGGGTAAAACCGATTTATTCAGGGTTTGAACCCCATTGGGAGTTGGGCACCTGGGTGTCAAAGGCAAGAGCACTTCCTGAGCTGCTTCCAGGCAAGCCTTCAGCTGTTAGGGGACGTGGTTCAGACCTGGGTTTGGGTTTGAAGCAGGCTAGCGGGTCTGGCTCAAAACAGACAGGATTCTGGAGTCCCAAGCTGGAAAAGGCAGGAAAGAAGGGGCAGGAGTAGTCTTGGCACACCAGGTGGCAGCTCCAAGGGGGTTTCTGTGATACCAACCCGTCACAGGGCCCCCCACCACAGACAGGATGGGGACAAATTGGAGAGAGGCCAGTTGAGGACAACAAAAATAATCAGGGGGCTGAGGCACATGACTTATAAGGAGAGGCTGAGGGAACTGGGCTTGTTTAGTCTGCAGAAGAGAAGAGTGAGGGGGGATTTGATAGTTGCTTTCAACTACCTGAAAGGGGGTTCCAAAGAGGATTGAGCTCGGCTGATCTCAGTGGTGGCAGATGACAAAACAAGGAGCAATGGTCTCAAGTTGCAGTGGGGGAGGTCTAGGTTGGATATTAGGAAACACTATTTCACTAGGAGGGTGGTGAAGCACTGGAATGGGTTACGTAGGGAGGTGGTGGAATCTTCATTCTTAGAGGTTTTTAAGGCCTGGCTTGACAAAGCCCTGACTGGGATGATTTAGTTGGTGTTGGTCCTGTTTTGAGCAGGAGGCTGGACTACATGACCTCCTTATATCTCTTCCAACCCTAATCTTCTATGGTTGTATGATTCTATGGTTGATATAAATAGATACGCCTCATTATGTATAGAGCGAGGCCTAGTTTCTGCTGAGTTTAGTGGCTTACTTTTAGATTCTCAGCTCTCTAAAGCAAGAGGAGTAGCTCCTTCTTTGTGGGTGAGTCTTTAAATGTTGTTAGCGGTATTCCAAGTAGTGGCTTCAGACAGGTCATGGCCTATATATCCTTAGCTGAATGTTTCACCTTAGCCTGTATAATAGTTTTTAAGGTTGGACCTTTGCAGAAATATGCCTAGAAGATGTATTTGCTGCTCTGTTTTGTAGGAATACAGCCTCAAACTGGACTCCCTGAGCATATTTTTTCACATATCTCCAGCTCAGACTCTTTTTCTAAGTGTCACATTTGTGAGCCGAGTATTGAGTATCAGTTCCTGCTGAGAGCAGGTTCTCAATATGTACAGTTTGATTGGGGCTTCATTTAAACTTTATGCATAGATTGGAATGAATCAGTGTCTGGAATCAGGGAGTATTTGTGTGGAGGTCATTGACAGTGACAAGTGAAGCAGAATGTAACTGAACACAGAAAATCTTTGGTGCAGCTGATGTTGAAGAGTCTCAGTTTAATATAGCATAACACAGTACAGAGATCCTGCTATGCAGAGTACATTTGTACTCGATCTGAGCCTGTGTTCAAAGTAGTGAAGAGAGCATGCTAGTTGTGTATCTTGTTCTTAAACATGTCTATCAGCTGTAACCTTTTGGGTGCAGACTGCACTAGTCATTCAATTTGTTTTAAAAAAGTACTCTTCTATGCTGACTAGCCCTTAAAACAAAACAATTTACTCCATGTAAGAACAAGATTAAATTGTTTGCAGTTTTATTTTAGCTGTGTTGGACTCAGGATCTGAGAGATACAAGGTGGGTGAGGACATATCTTTCACTGGACCAACTTATTTTGGTGGAAGGGACAAGCTTTGAACTTCACAGAGCATCTGTTCAGGTCTGGAGAAGGTAAGCAGAGTGTCACAGCTATATACAAGGTGGAACAGATTGTTAAGCATAAGGGGTTCATACATGTTGTAGGAGGCCACTTAAAGTGAACAATTCACTCCCCTGTAGCTATAGGACAAAGGAGGGTGGTAGGCAGCAGGGTGTGCTATAATGAGCCATAAAACCAGTCTCTGTTAAGTCCATGGTTTTTATTGTCCAACAGAGTTATTAATTTAAGTTCTCAAAACTCATCTTTTGAAGGTTTTGTGCAGGTTTCATAGAATCATAGACTCATAGAATCTCAGGGTTGGAAGGGACCTCAGGAGGTCATCTAGTCCAACCCCCTGCTCAAAGCAGGACCAACCCCAACTAAATCATCCCAGCCAGGGCTTTGTCAAGCCTGACCTTAAAAACCTCTAAGGATGGAGATTCCACCACCTCCCTAGGTAACCCATTCCAGTGCTTCACCACCCTACTAGTGAAAAAGTTTTTCCTAATATCCAACCTAAACCTCCCCCTCTGCAACTTGAGACCATTACTCCTTGTTCTGTCATCTTCTACCACTGAGAACAGTCTAGATCCATCCTCTTTGGAACCCCCTTTCAGGTAGTTGAAAGCAGCTATCAAATCCCCCCTCATTCTTCTCTTCTGCAGGCTAAACAATCCCAGTTCCCTCAGCCTCTCCTCATAAGTCATGTGCTCCAGCCCCCTAATCATTTTTGTTGCCCTCCGCTGGACTCTTTCCAATTTATCCACATCCTTCTTGTAGCGTGGGGCCCAAAACTGGACACAGCACTCCAAATGAGGCCTCACCAGTGCCAAATAGAGGGGAACAATCACGTCCCTCGATCTGCTGGAAATGCCCCTACTTATACAACCCAAAATGCCATTAGCCTTCTTGGCAACAAGGGCACACTGTTGACTCATATTCAGCTTTTCGTCCACCGTAACCCTTAGGTCTTTTCTGCGGAACTGCTGCCCAGCCATTCGGTCCCTAGTCTGTAGCAGTGCATGGGATTCTTCCGTCCTAAGTGCAGGACTCTGCACTTGTCCTTGTTGAACCTCATCAGATTTCTTTTGGCCCAATCCTCTAATTTGTCTAGGTCCCTCTGTATCCTGTCCCTACCCTCCAGCGTATCAACCACTCCTCCCAATTTAGTGTCATCTGCAAACTTGCTAAGGGTGCAGTCCACACCATCCTCAAGATCGTTAATGAAGATATTGAACAAAACCGGCCCCAGCACCGACCCTTGGGGCACTCCACTTGATACCGGCTGCCAACTAGACATGGAGCCATTGATCACTACACGTTGAGCGCGACCATCCAGCCAGTTTTCTATCCACCTTACCGTCCATTCATCCAGCCCATACTTCCTTAACTTGCTGGCAAGAACACTGTGGGAGACTGTATCAAAAGCTTTGCTAAAGTCAAGAAATAGCACATCCAGTGCTTTCCCCTCATCCACAGAGCCGGTTATCTCATCATAGAAGGCAATTAGGTTAGTCAGGCATGACTTGCCCTTGGTGAATCCATGCTGACTGTTCCTGATCACTTTCCCCTCCTTTAAGTGGTTCAGAATTGATTCCTTGAGGACCTGTTCCATGATTTTTCCAGGGACTGAGATGAGACTGACTGGCCTGTAGTTCCCCGGATCTTCCTTCTTCCCTTTTTTAAAGATGGGCACTACATTAGCTTTTTTCCAGTCATCCGGGACCTCCCCCAAATGCCATGATTTTTCAATGATAATGGCCAATGGCTCTGCAATCTCATCGGCCAACTCCTTTAGCACCCTTGGATGCAGTGCATCCGGCCCCGTGGACTTGTGCTCGTCCAGCTTTTCTAAATAGTCCTGAACTACTTCTTTCTCCACAGAGGGCTGGTCACCTCCTCCCCATACCGTGCTTCAGAGTGCAGCTGTCTGGGAGCTGACCTTGTCTGTGAAGACAGAGGCAAAAAAAGCATTGAGTACACTAGCTTTCTCCACATCCTCTGTCACTAGGTTCCCTCCCTCATTCAGCAAGGGGCCCACACTTTCCTTGACTTTCTTCTTGTTGCTCACATACCTGAAGAAACCCTTCTTGTTACTCCTAACATCTCCAGCTAGCTGCACCTCCAAGTGTGATTTGGCCTTCCTAATTTCACTCCTGCATGCCTGAACAATATTTTTATACTCCTCCCTGGTCATTTGTCCAATCTTCCACTTGTAAGCTGCTTTTTTGTGTTTAAGACGAGCAAGGATTTCACTGTTAAGCCAAGCTGGTCGCCTGCCATATTTACTTTTCTTCCTACACATCAGAATGGTTTGTTCCTGCAACCTCAATAAGGATTCTTTAAAATACAGCCAGCTTTCCTCGACTCCTTTCCCCCTCATGTTATTCTCCCAGGGGACCTTGCCCATCAGTTCCCTGAGGGAGTCAAAGTCTGCTTTTCTGAAGTCCAGGGTCTCTGTTCTACTGCTCTCCTTTCTTCCTTGTGTCAGGATCCTGAACTCAACCATCTCATGGTCACTGCCTCCCAGGTTCCCATCCACTATTCCTCTACTATTTCTTCCCTGTTTGTGAGCAGCAGGTCAAGAAGAGCTTTTCCCCTAGTTGGTTCCTCCAGCACTTGCACCAGGAAATTGTCCCCTACACTTTCCAAAAACTTCCTGGATTGTCTGTGCACCACTGTATTGCTCTCCCAGTAGATATCGGGGTGATTAAAGTCACCCATGAGAACCAGGACCTGTGATCTAGCAACTTCTGTTAGTTGCTGGAAGAAAGCCTTGTCCACCTCATCCCCCTGGTCTGGTGGTCTGTAGCAGACTCCCACCACGACATTACCCTTGTTGCTCACACTTCTAAATTTAATCCAGAGACTCTCAGGTTTTTCTGCAGTTTCATACTGGAGCTCTGAGCAGTCATACTGCTCTCTTACATACAACGCAACTCCCCCACCTTTTCTGCCCTGCCTATCCTTCCTGAACAGTTTATAGCCATCCATGACAGTACTCCAATTGTGTGAGTTATCCCACCAAGTCTCTGTTATTCCAATTACATCATAATTCCTTGACTGTGCCAGGACTTCCAGTTCTCCCTGCTTGTTCCCCAGGCTTCTTGCATTTGTGTATAGGCATTTAAGGTAACTCACTGATCGTCCTGCTGTCCCAGTATGGGGCAGGAGCCCTCCCCTCTTGCACTCACCTACTTGTGCTTCCTCCCAGTATCCCACTTCCCCACTTACCTCAGGGCTTTGGTCTCCTTCCCCCAGTGAACCTAGTTTAAAGCCCTCCTCACTAGGTTAGCCAGCCTGCTTGCAAAGATGCTCTTCCCTCTCTTCGTGAGGTGGAGCCCATGTCTGCCTAGCACTCCTTCTTCTTGGAACACCATCCCATGGTCAAAGAATCCAAACCCTTCTCTCCGACACCATCTGCGATGCCATTCGTTGACTTCCACGATTCGACGGTCTCTACCCTGGCCTTTTCCTGCCACAGAGAGGATGGACGAGAACATCACTTGCGCCTCAAACTCCTTTATCCTTCTTCCCAGAGCCATGTAGTCTGCAGTGATACGCTCAAGGTCATTCTTGGCAGTATCATTGGTGCCCATGTGGAGAAGCATGAAGGGGTAGCGATCTGAGGGCTTGATGAGTCTCGGCAGTCTCTCCATCACATCATGAATCCTAGCCCCTGGCAAGCAGCACACCTCTCAGTTTTCCCAGTCAGGGCGGCAGATAGATGACTCAGTCCCCCTGAGGAGAGAGTCCCCGACCACCACCACCCTCCTCCTCCTCTTGGGAGTGGTGGTCGTGGAACCCCCATCCCTAGGACGGTGCATCTCATGCCTTCCAATCAGTGGAGTCTCCTTCTGCTCTGTTCCCTCAGATGTATCATCCACTCCACTCTCTGCACTAGTACCTGCGGAGAGAATATGAAAACGGTTGCTCACCTGAAACTGTTTCTGGTACATGGACGTTTCTGGTACTCTTTCCTCTTCTGGAAGTCACATGCCGCCAATTATCCTCGCTGGCCTTCTCTCCCCGCTGCGTAGCCTGCTCTGAATCTTCAGAACATTGTGCCTGCTGGAGCCTATCCTGACGTCTATCCAGGAAATCCTCATTTTCTTTTATGGAACGCAGGGTTGATATTCGTTTCTCCAGACCTTGAATCTTCTCTTCCAATATGGAGATCAGCTTGCACTTTGTACAGACAAAGTCGCTTCTATCCTGTGGAAGAAAGACAAACATGGCACATCCTGTGCAGGTCACAACAGCGGATCGCTCAGCATCCATAGTCTCTTCCTTCTAAGAGCTTCCTTACTTGTGGCAGAAGCTACTCAGGGAAACCTGCAAGAGGGACGCCTCAGTAGGCTCTCTCCAGGCGAACTCCTTCTGTTTGCCTCTCTGCTGTTCGCTGCTCAGCTGGTTCGCGGCTGACTGCCTTTTATAACAGTCAGGCCCAGCTGGAACAAAGCACTCCCAATTCACACTGTTCAAACAAGCAATCAAACAATCAAGCACACGGTCAAACTGTCCCCTCAACAGACACTCAGATACTCACCAGCGCAGTCCCCCTAATGCAGCACTTAGCGTACCTCTGCTCAGACAGATCCCAGGCAAACTCCTTCTGTTTGCCTCTCTGCTGTTCGTTTCCTTCGAGGATGAGACCTGAAAGCTCAGACATAGAGTGATCTCTTTATGAAAAGTGTTCACCTATGGGTGACAGGGTGTTTTTGTCTTTTAGCATTTTCCTATGTGAGTGTACATAGTGATTGTCTGGTTTCATCCACATAGTTGTTGTTGTGGCATTTAGTCCACCAGATGAGGTGCACCACATGTTGTGATAGGCACCTGTAGAACCCATGGATCTTGAAAGGTGTGTTGTGGAGCGCATTAATCCACCTAATGGTGGAGATGTGTCTGCAGGTTTTCCATCTGTTGTTTTGGCAGGGTCTGGTGCCGCTTTAAGTTGGTGAGTCCTGGTCTATGGGGAGCTTCTGATGATGAGATTGGAGAGTTTGGAGGGTGGTTTGAAGGCCAGACGAGGGGGTTCAGGAAAGATTTCGTTCAGGGTAGTCCCCATCAAATATGGGGATATAATTTTTTTAATATCCCATATGGGTTCAGGGTGGGGGGTGGTAGGTGACAACTATGGGTGTGCAGTCAATGGAGATTTTTCTATATTGGAGCAGGTTCTTTGGGGGTACTGGGGTGACCCACTCCATAATGTGATCTGTCTCTCTGATGGAGCATCCTTGTGTGCTGAAGGTGGTTTTAAGGATGTTAAAGTATATTTCCTGGCCTTTTTCTTCAGAGCATATTCTGTGATATGTGAGTGTAGATGCCATATTTCTTGGTGCATCTGGGGTGGTTACTGGATCTGTGGGGTTCTTGTATACAGTTGTCTGTAGGTTCCATTGTTGAAGCTGGTCGAGGAAGTTGATGCTAGTGTAGGAGTGTTCTAGAGAGTGTTTGATTGGATGGGTGATGGTTGTTGAAACTGTGGTGGAAATCTATGAGGGAGCTGAGGTAGTCTGTCTACAGGATGAAAATATAATTGGTTTTCGATGCATTTTTCCAGAAATTCTTCCTGAAAGTGGCCTATGAAGAAGTTGGACTATTGGGAAGCTATCCTATGCCTGTTACTATGGTTTGGACAAAGTGTTTGTTGTTAAACATAAAGTGGCCTCCTACAACATGTGTGAATCACTTATGCTTACAATCGACTCCATTTTGCATTTAGCTGTGACCCTCTGCTTACCTTCTCCAGCCTTGAAGAAGAGTTCTGGTCCAATAAAAAGATATTACCTCACCCACTTTGTCTCTCTTGAGATTAAAGTGGATGTTTAGGTGATTTATCAATGTATATCCTGATACTAAAGCAAGGAATCCGTAACATTGAGGAGACTTACTCTGTTGGACTTCTGTATGTAGGCAGTTGCTCAGCACTACAGAAAAAGAAGGTTTCAGAGTTTTATGAAATTTGGAGGATATTGTTATTGTTACTGCGTGAGAGGTTTTTCTTTTGTGAATTATCATGTGTCATAAAGCTTCTGTCTCTGTAGGTCAGTGGTGGGCAACTTGCAGCCCCTGGGCCTCACGCAGCCTGTCAGGGTAATCCACTGGCGGGCTGCAAGATAGTTTGTTTACATCGACAGTCCACAGGCATATCCACACGCAGCTCCCAGAGGCCACAGTTTCTGCAGCTTCCCGCCGCTTCCCACAGCGCCCATTGGCCAGTAACGGTGAACAGCGGCCACTGGGAGCTGTGGGTGGCCGTGCCTGTGGATGGTCGATGTAAACAAACTGTCTCGTGGCCCACCAGTGGATTACCTTGATGGGCCATGTATGGCCCATGGGCCGCAGGTTCCCCACCACTGCTGTAGGTCATATTAAGATCTTTGGTTACACTTGTGTAACACTATTATCTTCAGATTATAACCTGTCTCACCTGTGCTTTCAATGGGACACTGAAAGTGGCCTCAGGCTAATAAATTTTAAGGCCAGCAGGGACCATTACGATCACCTAGTCTGACCTCCTGCAGAACACAGGCCATAGAACCTCATCAAGTCATTTTTGCATCAAGCCCACACTTCCAGTTTGAGCTATAGGATATGTTTTAGAGAGATAGCCTGCCTTTATTTAAAACCTTCAAGTGATGGAGATTCCACCGCATCCCTAAGCAAATTGTTCCAGTGGCTAATTACTTTCACTGTGTCTCCTATTTCTAGACTGAATTTGTCTAACTTCAGCTTCCAACCAGTGGAGCTTATTATACCTTTTTCTATTAAATTAAAGAGCTGCTTTCTACTCCTCCATGATATTGTCCTTTGCTTATGCAACCAATGATTGCATCTCTTCCCCATGTAAATTCTTGAGAATGTGATCAAATCACCTCTTAATAATCTCTTGGATTAACTAAATAGCTTGATCTTCTTTAGTCTCTCACAATAAAACATGATTTCTGGTCATCAGATCATTCTTGTAGCACTTCTCTGAACCTTTTCCAATTTGTCAACATTATTTTTGAAGTGTGGGCACTAAACCCAGGATTCCAGTAATGGTCTTGCTAATGCTGTATACATAGCTAATACCACCTCCTTTTTACTCCTGCTTGATATCACCCCCCCACGCACATTTATACATCCAAGGATTGCATTCACCTGCTTAGCTACACCCTTGCATGGGAGCTCATGTTCAACTGGTAAACTATCATACTCCTTAAATCCTTTTCAGAGTCACTGCTTTCCAGGATACAGTCACGCATCTTATAAGTGTGACCTATATTCTTTGTTCCTAGATATATGACCTCGCATTTGACTGTAGTAACACCCACTATTCAAATGAACCCATTTTACCAAGCAAACCAAGTCGGTCTGTAAAACTGACCTGTTCCCATCCATTATTTATCATTCTGCCATTTATGGTGTCATATTCAAATTTTCTCCCAGCTCATTCATAAAGTTATTAAATAGCATTTGGCCAAGAACAGATCCCTGTGGGATTCCACTAGAAACACCCCTAATGGGTAATAATTCTCCATTTACAATTAGTTTTTTGAATCTATCAGTTAGCCAGTTTTTAGCCCATTTAAATGGGCTGCATGGACACAGAAGAACTGCGCTCTATTTCGGACTCTGCCACTCATTGCTTGGTGAGCTTGTACACGTCACTTTACTTCTCTGACTTGTTTTAATAATAAATAATTAGTATCAGGTGCAACTGTTGGAACCTCACCATCAATAGCATTGTTTGCTAACAAGAAAGAACAGATCTTGCACTTGACCCTGAAGTGGTAATAGGAGTAAAAAGCAGCAATAACTCCTTTTAGCACTGAAGTCAGCAGATAGGACACTGAGTACATATAAGGAGAATACTACTTCAGTTAGGGCCATCTTTTACATAGTCAAGCACAGTTAAAGACTAAATGATTCCTAAAATATATGTTGAAGTCTCTCAGATTAGAGATTAGGATAGAATGGCTGCTCTTAAAATTCTATTAGTTTCACTTCACACAAGTAGTAAGATGTTGCTCCTTCTGGACCTCAGCACAGATATGCGGATGGAAGATGGAGACCCTGATAAGTCATTCCATAAAGGGAAGAAGCTGAAGCCTATATATATAATGGGATTTAGGGTAATAGCCAAAAGACAGTCATGAGCAATAAAGATCCTAAAATCAAGGGCAAAATCTATGAAGTATTTTTCTTTCTGTTCAGAAACATTTCTGAGCAAGTGCTTATTACAATGAAAAAGGATTTAGCTACAGTAGTTTTCTTTTCTCAATAGGAAGTGACTGTTTAACAAAAAAAACCACACCCCAATTCCTATTCAGAAGCACTAAGGCAATCTCACAGGACATTTGCCCAAAGATACTGATTTCCATCCTCAGTGATGGCCAAAGATTCCTGGAATAGTCTCAGAAGTAACCCTGGACTCCATTCATTCTTGCCCAGCTGTATACGAATCTGAACTCATGCACAACAAGGCTGCTTTAAATTAAGCCATTTGCCAATGGAACCCATGGTCCAACAGGGCAGACTGGGCTCACCATCCCATAAAGAATTATTGGCTAGTCCCTGTTTCTCATGGCTGCTCCCCATATGCCACCAGCAGGAAGGAGTGGATGGAGTAGAAGCCACCATGTTGGCTCTACATCACAAGCAATTCTCCCTACACTGAGATGATCCTCCCATGCCCAGCTATATCAGAATGACAAATTGTTCTGTGCCAGCTACCTGACATAAACCAACAGCACCACACACTAGGATCTGGGCCAGTGTATTTAAGCAGCAGAATCTAAGCAATAGGGAGTGGACAAGACAAGTTAAGGGGCTGGAATTTCTATTTTTGAGCATCCAGTTCTTCCAGTGACTGCAGTGGGAGACAGAGCTAGATTATGTATTTTTGAGCACTAATGTAACTACTATGCAAGAAGTATTTAGAATAGGTCCCTCAGCGAACAGAATATGCTTTTGGCATCAGTTCACATATCTCATGAAATGCATCATTAAAAGAAAGCAAACAACTATGGGATTAAATAATTTATTAACATTGCTAAAATGAATACAGATACTTGATACCCACTTGTAAGCAGAACTGTAAAAAAATAGTTTTAATACAGTATCAAAATTTACACAAGTGTAACGTCAAAAGATCAGTGTCCCTTGAATTAGCCCCTGCAGGTAAATACTACTGTTTTACTCCCCCCCACATATTATAGGAATACAACAATTTAAGTTTAATGATAAAACTGCTTGAGATAAAAATATGGAATATAACAAGCATTTTTTATATATAAGAACTATTTTAAAAATGCCATGTTTCAAAATTAAAAGCCAGATTCTGTAGTCCTCACTCAAGGAAAAGGAATCAACAAGAGTTGTGCCTGGAAAAGGAATGCTGGATTGGAGACCTTACAATTATGTTGAACGGTACCAAATAAAATGACAGACCAGATATAATTACTGCCACAAATTAATCCATAACAGTTTTCTGAAGACAGGAAGCTGATTTTACACTACCGTATAAAAAAGGTTGCACAGCAGCCCAACTACATTCCACTATCAACAAACCAGTAATACAACATATAACAAGCCCACAAAAAACAGAGAATATCACCTTTGAATCGAATTTTAGTAATCAAGAACAAACCCCAAACCTGGGAATTGTTGCATTCCTATTCTTTGATGCTCAGCTATGGTAAAAAGTTAAGCAACAGCATTCAGTCACAAGCCTGTCGCACATTCATACAAGAAAGTATTGTTGCATTTAGATATACACAAAATACCTATCATAGCATTTCCAATACGCACAATCTAATGTTATACACACAGAAAAAAATTAAACTAAGCACATCTAGAGCACCTCCTGGTCAAAACTCAGGCAATCTGAACAAGAGCTTTTAACCTCAGAATAAATTAAAGACATGCTTTAAGAAGAATAAAAGTTTTCTTTGAAAGAACACTACAGTAAGCAAGGAAAGCTTTTCATAAATGCAGTGCAATCTTTTAGACTCATATTTTTGCTAAATAAAACAGCATGTCTCTAAACTAAATGGTAGAAATTAGCATTGGCAATTGGAAAATGCTCTCAGAAAAGAACTCTGATGGTGGTTTTGGTTTGAGGTCTTAAATATTGTTACCTCAGTGTTCTATTCGTGGGGTGGTGCCCATCATGCATGTCTCTAGGAGGTGTGCACCAAAGAGAATGAAAAAAGTCTATCTTCACTTTCATTTAGAAAGAAATTGTGTTTTACTACATGTACTGTAGTTTTTGCTACACTACTGGCTGCTCAGGAGATTTTATGGTTTTTTAGCACCTCAAAATGCAAGTATTCTTAAAAAAAAAATTTCAGCTGCAAATTGCCTAAGCACCATTAACTAATACTGTAGACTGAAGTGTGAGCTACCAAGTAACTGACTTTCTTGTAACTGTGATGACTGAAGGCACAGTTTTTTGGTGTCTCTCCACTTTGGTGAAAGACTCCTGCTAAACCTAATGGAAAATTCAGTCGGACTCGATGAAGGTTCACTATAACTATCTTAAAAAATCATTTTTGTGTATCTCCTGCAAAATACCAATTATGTTTTAAATAAGAAGCATTCAGATCTTTTCATTCTGAGTGTGTACTTTTGAATGACAATGCCATGGCTAAGAGGCAGAGTTTAACTATACAGTATACTGAAATGACAGTGCCAGGACTCTAGGGTACATAACTGTTGTCTGAAAGACTTTTATGAAGAAGCTGTGCCAATTTTCAAAGCAGTAATGTAGTCAAGAGTAAACAGAGTTTACCCACTTCTCAGTCAGAGAATATGGAGTTTAGGTCAGTTTATCCACTTTTTTTTTAACCGCTTCACCACTGTTTCAAAGAGGTCATGAATACTGTACGTAGACATCCTGTTGTCGGCTGAGAAGTTACTGTGGATAGAATAAGTTCCCTCTATCCATCACTGGCCATTTAAACTCTATCTTCTGAGAGAGGTGAGACTCAGGTACTTTTACATAGGTCCTTTATACTGATTTCCTGACAAATGTTGTCTAATTCCAGGACATGAACCTGCAGCATCTCCAAGCTTCCTCCACACAACCTAAAGACAAGTGATAGAAAGAGATGTCAGCTATATCATCCAACCAAAAGTGGATTTGTGTATCTGTATGCATTATATATATACACACACACATCATGAAGTATAGACAGAAATAGAGGCAGAGAGACAAAGTAAGAAGGAAGAATAAATTTGGAAGGAAATACAGTATTTTCATTTTTGACCATCTGTTACTTAGAAGTCTGTTCAGGAGCAATGTCTGTCCTGAAAACAAGGGCCAGGTTTGGAAATCTTTATGCAATCGTTTATTAAGCAAAACTCCCATCAAAGTCAATTTCAGGCACGCAGGCCCCAATGCAGCAAAGAGTTTAAGCAAGTGCTTAGCTTTAAGAACATGAGTAGTCCCACTGAAATCAACGGAAGTGGTCCTATACTTAAAGTTAAGCACATGCTCCAGTGCCTTTGCTTGATCAGGGTCATACATCATTTAGTGAGAATGTTCAAGATTTTTCATAGTGTGGACTACTTGTGAACAGATTTGCTCCTTGTCCTCACCTCTGTTCCCATGCCACAACTACAACAATTCTTAGCACAGAAAGGTAACATTAGGAAAGCATTTAGTGTATTCTTAGTGGGCATTTAATGAAGTTTACAAACGGGAAACAAGAACAGTTAGCAACACGTGACTTGGTGTCTCTCTGTGGACCACCAAGAAGCAAGCAATGGATCATTGGACAAGATTGGTTATTAGAGAACTAGAAACAAGACAGGGTCAGAAGTAAAGATGAAATATGGTAGTACAAATTCAAGCACAGGGCTGTGAAGAGATTTGTCTTTGGACCAGTTGGATGGGCCCAAACCAAGACTCCAGAGCCCAACACTCTGAATTTTGTGTTACAAATTGGTCCCACACTGTGGCCTGAGCCCATGTCTGATTTGAAGGAGATGGGTGGAATGAACAAAAAAGGCTGTTCCTAACAAAACAGTAACAGTAAAGATGATGGAAAACATGTTGATAACCAGAGACCAGTGTCATACCTATAGCACAGTAATTGACACCTATAAACTAGTTTCACAAATGGACTTAAATGTCCCGATGCCTCTAGAGTGAGGCAGCAGTGCATATGCTGAGAGGCAGAAACACAGATGACTTTTACTGCAAAAACTTAGGCGCCTTCAGGGTTAGGCGACAGGTGAGTGGGAGGCTGTGAATGACAGTGGTGCCTGACAGATTTAGGTGCCGCTGGGATTCACAAAATCCCCACTTAGCTGCCCCCTAACCCTCAAACATAGTTGGCACCAAACTTTTTGCTGTAAAAGTTCCCTAGTCACCCAGCAATTGTGAGGAAGGGGGCGGATTAAGAAGCAGCTCCCTCATAACTTTTAGCCCAGTGGTTAGGATGTGAAAGATGCCCAATTCCTCTTTATTTTTCCAGAGAGTCATGGGAGCTGGGGGACTGGAATGCCCTATCCACCAGGCTATAGAGCCGTTCTCACACTGTCTCCAGTCCAGTGACTTCAATTATTTAGCAAAGTGGAACAGCTTCAACAGGCGAGATTGAGGAAGACTCACATCAGACTATCCCATAGCTCAGTGGTTAGGGCCCTCTCACTTGTGAGGTGATAGCTCCCTGTTCAAAACCCTTTTCATCAAGTTCCGGGGAGACTTGAATGGGGGTTAATATCAGAATCTGAATCAGACAACCAACCATGGGATCTATTGTTACCAGCAGCCACATGGGATCTGTCATCACCATCAGCAGCCATCTTTGCCTACGTGTGGAAAGGAACCTATATACAGGCCTTGAAGCTATTCCAGCATACTGAGTTTGGTACTAGTTAGGATTTTCACTGGCACCTCTCTGAAGACATAGAGCAATGTGGGCCAAGCATCTCAGGAGTGGCTGCAAATACTCACATTTGCGCCCACAAAGGCACATTTGCCCTCAATCAAGTAATTGTATGTGGAACCTCATTTGTGTGGGCATGTCTAAACAAGCAGATATGTCCCAGCTTGCTACACAGTAATTCTACAGTGCTCCAGCAAGCCATGCACTAAATAGCAATGTGGACACTGCTGTGGCATACTAGAAGTTTCCTAGTGCGCCCCGATGTACTGTTGATACAAACAGTAGTATTTCAATAAGCACTAGGGAACTTCGTGAGCAGTAGCATGGTCCACCTGGACAGTTAGAGTGCAGCACGGTGGAGCACCGCAGATTTATGGTGCAGCAAGCTGGGCGGAAGTTCTCATGCTTTTGAAAGCCAGCTCACAGTATCTAATATGAGAGAATAACTACAAATGTACCTACGATTGTTACTTGTGATAAAACAGTAGCTAGAGGCTCCAATCAAAATCACGCATTTCAATGTACTAAGCACCGTAGAAACACAAAGTAAAAGATCTATTTAAATGTTATGTTGTCACCCAATGTGAATAAAAAGAGGAATGTGTTAGAAATGGTGTCTTTTCCTCTTGAGGAACTGGCATAATTTCCATCATTAGTGTGGAATACACATACATCCTGAGGGGAGAATGTGCCCCTTAGTGTAAGTTAGGGGAATTCTTAGGGATGGAAACTGTGCTGAAAACATTACAAGGCCTTCATATTCTGTGATGCAGACATTTTATAAACTGAAAAACCACATAGTAGATAAATATTTTTAAAAATAAAACCAAAATGTTCAGACTTGACTAGTGACTTTGGGTTCTCAACAGTTAGAGTGCCCAACTTGAGATATGTCAAACGGTGATGACCTACCCTCTGAAAATCAGGTCCTTTTAAGATGTCCCAAACTGAACACCCAAAAATTAAGGTACCCAAAAAATCAACAGTGACTATAGAAAACCCTGACCTAGAACACAGAGACAAAATGATCACATGACAAACATTTCACCTAACCCCACCCCCCACAAAAAAAAACAGTAGTAAAGTTATGATTCTGTAAGCCCTAGGAAACTAGTGAGAATTAAAACAAAAGAATAATTAGCTAATCAAAGGTTTCCTCTTCATCTGAATACACAGGGATAACCCGAGGATAAACAAACATTTAAAAAGTTTAAAGAATATATCTAAGCAATAATGGAGTAAAAACATTTAGCTTTTCCATCCTGAGCAGATGGGAAAAAATAAAGAAAAGTATTTTTAAACAAAAACATTAAATTTAAAACTCAAAACATAAGTGCGTTGGGAAGAAATGGTTGTGTCAGATATAATACATGAACATTTCAGATATGAAATTACATAACTGTTGGGAAATTTTATGGTTACTATAACAATATTCATCATTTAGACAATACTTTTAATCCATAAATTGCAAAGCTCCGTGTACAGGTGGATAATTAACACTAACATTTTATAGATGGGGAAACGGAGGCACCAAGATGTTAATATACCTGCCCAATGTCACACAGAGATTAGCCATCTTTTAACATCCTAGTCTTGATGACAAAGCTGAGACTAAAACCCAGGTCTCCTGAGTCCCATTCTAGTGTCTTATTCACTGGACCACTTTCTCTCTTTATAGATATATATTTATATATTATATCATAAAATATGCTGACCAAAATGTAACAATTATTTAGTTCATAAAAATTCAGTAAATTATATTATTGAAAAATCAGAGTGTAATTGGCTTCATTTTCATATGAAAACTTCAAAGGCACATTGCCAGCAATTTTAAAATATTAATAACCTGGGTACAAATATTGTTTCAGGTTTCACAACAGAATACAAAATTAAGCACATTAAACTTACATTGCACATTTCTCTGACTATAGCTTTTTCTGTCTCACTAAGGTCATGATCATATTCTTTACCATGCTGCCGATCTATATTTTCCTGAACTTCCAAGACCTGGGTATGTTAAAAAAAAAGTAAATTTTATTTTACAAATGGAATTTGTTCTTCAACTACAATAAGAACATTAAGAAATTTAACCTCTAAAAAAAGCCTTTTCAGTGTAAGAATATGCATGTGTAATTGAATAATAGATTTAAGTGTAATGAAGCAGATCAGAGTATGTAGTCAGCACACAATTTCCTCCAGTATACAATGAAATTGGACTAGATTTAAAAACTTGATGCAGAAATTACTGGGTGAGGTTCTATTACCTCTGTTATGCAGGAGGTCAGAACAGATTATCATAATGGTCTCTTTTGGCCTTAAGCTATGAAAAGGGCTGTACCTTACATCAGTACTATAAGCTACATGGAACATGTATACAGTAGAACCTAAAAGATATGAACACCAGAGTTACGGACTTACCGATCAACTGGACACCCTGTAAAACTGGAAGTCATCAATCAGACAGTAGTGCAGAGAAAAAAGAAAAAAAAAGCAAATACTGTACTGTAAGCAAATACTCTGGGCCTCAGCCACTGTGGGGGTTGGGGCTGCGGTTGCAGGGTCGAGGGGAGGGGGGTGTCGGTCTCCAGGCGGATTGGGGGCTCAGGGCTTCTAACCCTCGGGAGCACTGCGGCTCCGTTCCCAGCTTCAGCTCCGCAGGGGGTGCCAGGGCTTGGGGCTTCAGCCCCACGGCTCTGCTCCCAGTTTCAGCCCCGGGGGTGCCGGAGCTTGAGCTACGAGGGGACTGCCATTTCAGCCCCAGCACTCCCCCTGTAGCTAAAGCCCTGATCCCCCCCCATGCTCCCCTGCTGAAACCAGGAGTGGAGCTGCTGGGCTGAAGTCCCAAGCCCCAACGCCCTGCCCCAGCTGAAACCGGGAACAGAGCTGTGAGGCTGAAGCCCCGATCCCTGGTCCCACAGGCACCAACTCCGTGGGTGCTCCGGGGCTGGAGCACCCACAGAAAAAAATAGTTGGTGCTCAGCCCACTGGCAGGCCCCACCAATCAGCTCCTCCCCCTCTCTTCCAGCACCCCCCACCCACCGCGATCAGCTGTTCAGTGGCGTATAGGAGGTGATGGGGATGAGAGGGAAGAGTGGGGGCAGGAAGAGGCGGAGGAGGGGGTGGAATGGGGCAGGAGGAGGCAGAATGGGGGCAGGGGTGGAGCGGGGGCAGGAAGAGGCAGGACAGGAAATGGTGCAGCAGGGTTGGGGGCTTAGGGGAAAGGGTGTAGTGGGAGCAGGGCCTGGGGCGGAGCGGGGGTTGAGCACCCCCTGGGATCACAGAAAGTCAGTTCCTCTGCCTGGCGCCACCCCCCGCTGAAAATGGGAGCGGGCTGGCGCTTCCCACAGGGCAGCTTCAGGGCTGAAGCCCTGAGCCCCAGCGTCCGCCACGAGGCTGAAACCAGGAGCTACACTGCGGGGCTGAAACCCAAGTCCCTGCGCTCCCTCCAGGTTTAAAGCCCTGAGCCCTGGTGCTCCTGGGGGGCAGAAGCCCTGAGCCCCCCGCCGGAAGCCCTGGTGGCCTCTAAGGTCAGAAGCTCCAACACACACACACTGCTGGGAGTCCTGACACCCCCCACCCCAACCCTGCGGTTGCAGCCCCAATCCCCCCATGTCTTAAATCCATCATGTCTTTTTCAGAGTTACTATAATTTCAGAGTTCAGGACAACTCCCATTCCCAATGTGTCCGTAACTCTGAGATTCTACTGTATCTCTACATGGAAATCTGGCTTTTGGGTGATAAAACAATTCTGGCCATTACATAAAATCACGTGCTTGCATATGAAATGTTCATAGAGTTATTTCATATGTAACCTAGTTATGTAGTCTTTAATCAGGCAAAACTCCCAAATAAAGGATTGATTCCATTTGGGGAAAAAACCCTCAATGGATTAGATTCAAATAAAAAAATCCATGCCATTCACTCAGCCCTACTAATTTAATATTGATTACTAGAAGTTAACTTCTTCCCATTTAGGATTGAAGATTTAGTGCAAATGTTCTACTTGTCACAAGCAAGAGTGGTACCGATGCTTTCCATTTTACTGGCTAATTAGTCATCTTCTGCCAGTAAATATGCACAAAAACGATGGGCCCATTGACATCAATGTGCTTTGGACTAGGCCCTTGGGATTTGGATTCAGGCGAGGATCCTGATTCAGGAGAGCACTTACACACACTTAACTTTGAAGTCAATGGAATTTAAACACATGCTTAACTTAAGCATGTGCTCAAGTGCTTTACTAACCTGAAGCTTTGGGTGCACCTTTCTGAGATACACCTTATAGGAGCGGATTTTTTGTGTGCTCCGGAGAATTGTATTTAAAATCAACTTAATGCTTAATAGATTTCAGTTTTGAGGAAAACAAAGTTCTAATTTATTTTATTTTTGCTAAATATATATGTAGTGATAGCAAAAGGTGCTACTCTCTTCTATGTTCTGAGTCACTGAGGTACAAACACTCACGATGTAACTTGCCCCATATAGACAGTTGTTAAAGGGTTTGTGGGGGTTAAGTCACTCCTGGATGGAAAGTAAACTTTCAGAAATTCCTTTATGTTGCGGAGCATATGCACAAAAGGAGGGTCAGTGGCCAACTTCACCTTACACTGTGGGTATGTCTACATAGGGATAAAAAGCCCGCGGCTGGCCTGAGTCAGCTGACTCGAGCTCCCGGCACTCACACTGCAAGGCTGAAAAATCGCTATGTAGATGTTCAGGGTTCAACAGCAGCCCGAACTTTGGGGCCCTGTGATGGTGGAGGGTCCCACAGCTTGGGCTCCAGACCAAGCCCGAATGTCCACACAGAGATTTTGAGCCCCGACAGCCCAAGCTCCACAAGCCCGAATCGGCTGACCCAGGCTAGTTCCTGCCATGCCACAGGTCTTTTATCCCTGTGTAGACATACCCTCAGTGATCCTAAGTTAGGAGCCTTAGGCCTTATCTATAGTTAGGGTTTGTAAATCAACTAAAGGTGTGAAGGCAACATGCACAAATTAAAGTACATTACCCCCACGTGGATGCTCTCACTCAGGACTAAAGGATTAATTTACAGCAAATTAAGGCCACTTTACTCCTGAGTGACATCATCCACACAGGGGTTTAATGTGCTTTAAATTGTGCACATTGACGTCACGCATTTAGTTGATTCACCTTAACTTTCCTTAGTGAAGACATTCCTGCAGAAGTTTTACCAGCATAACCATGTCAATTGGGGAGAGGGGGTGATTTTTTAATCAAATAATTATACCTGTACATACGTACGTACACGTACACACACACACACAGAGTTATATTGATCAAAAAAGACTAATACTGGTATAACTTATTCCCCTTCCTGTACTGGAATAAGCTACACCAGAATAAGCACTTCTATACTGCTATTGTAATGCAGTTATAGCAGTTTTTAATGAATGAACTAGATCAGTGTAGTTTAAAAAAAAATCAGAAAAAATTTCGAATGTAGACAAGGCCTTGCACAGGGGCTGAGACAGCAACAAGGGACTGTGTTTAAGTACAGAGATTCCAGGAGAGTCCAAGGCTTATCTATACACAAAAGTTTCCCCACTTTATAGGTACCAGTGTAGTTAAAGTGGAACCATCCCATTACTGTAGACAGAGTGTTGTTGGTATAAAGGGGCCTTCTACTGGTATAGCTATTCCTACATAGAAAGGGAATAAGGTCTACAAGGAAAAGGCACCTGTATGCTAGTATAACTGTGTTCATACTAGGGCTTGTACCACCCCTAACTAAAACAGTTATACCAGTAACTTTCCAGTATAGACCAGGCCCAAGAGAGACAGAGGTCCAAGTGAGATGCCTCTTGGAGACAGGGCAGTGGAGGGAGTTGCCTTGTGTGTTGTTGTGACCACCTCTGTTCAAGGGATCAGGACTTGTGTATATTTTTCAGTTTGGCTGAAAGGAAGAAATTTTATTTAACTGGATAAAATTTAGCGCACACAGGGAAATGCCTAGCATCATTCATCTCTATTTCTGCCTGCTGATACAATTCCTATCAGGATAAAAGCAGGGGCATCACATCACAGAAAACTAAATTTTGTATACATCTAACCCTTTTAATAACTCTAATGAGTACTTTACCAATGTAAACACATCCACTTACACCAACTAGCTATCAGACACTGTCAAAAGCATGTTGATAATTGTTCCAATCAAAGCGATTTGTCAGAGGCTATACAGAGCTAACTACAATAATCTTATTTTGTAAATCCACATGATCTCTAGACTAAGTTGTTTTGTGCAGCTTTGTTTTCCATAATGACAGCAGGTGAAATTCACCCATCTGTGGAGGGCACACACAAGACCTTTGGTGCTGCAAAAAACATGCATTTCTCAAGCACAGAGGAAACTGAATGGCTTCCCCACCCCTGGATACTACAGGGCTGGGATTTGTACTGCCCCCAAGCAGACTGAGTGTAGATGGTGGCAGGGCATACTAGGGGAGCAGCCACATGAACCTCAATTATGTGCAGGCAGCAGGAGGCTCATCCTAAGATAGAGTAGTGGATGCGGAGAGACTGCCCAAACCCTGACATTCTGCTGAAGGAATAGCTTTCACTGCCACAATGCCTACACATTTCACCGGTATAAAAGCTGTTTACACAAGCTTTATGTAGGAGAATTCAATGTCACCCATCCACATGTAGGATAATTCTCCCTTCCACTAAACAACAAGTATTGTCAAATCAATAATACTCAGTACTTACATAGCACTTTTCATCTTCAAAGAACTTAACCAATTCTGAGTCCAATATTGCTCACCTTACTCAGGCAAAACTCCCACTGACTTCACTGGCACTTTTGTCTGAGTGAGGAGTGCAAAACTGGGCCCCTTAAGTAACTAATTTATCCTTACATCATTTTCTGGTATGGCAGGTAAGGAGTTACAGTGAGTATTATTCCTGTTTTTAAATGAGTAAGCTGTGTAAGAATGATTTGCCCACACCTCACAGAAGGTTATCACTGTCAGACGTGGGAGTTCCTGGTTCGATGCTCAGATCATTAGGTCACGCCTTTCTCTGTCAATTAGTTAACACAATTGTCCAAACTGCCCCGAAAGGAGAAGAGATTTCTATTGCATAGCTGATGCATATATAGTGGTGGGACTGTGTACTTGCACAGTTGACATGAGAAACCTCATGATATGCTAGATACCTCTTGATAGCTCATTGCAACATTTTGTTTCATTAAGGGAAGTAGTTGCTGCTAAAGTCACAAAGGGCCAGACTGTGAGCCCTCTGCTCACATAATTCCTTAGAAGTCAATAGGACTACTTCCTGTGTACTCACCAAAGTAAGTAAGAGGTTCACAATCTGGACCAAAGTTAGCATGAGAACTAAAGAGATTTACTCTACCTTCCAGAATGACTCTGAGATTATCGTGTATCGTTTTCAGCATCACACTCTCTGAAAACACATGACAAAGTCCATACCAGGCATGTGCATACTATATAATTTGGTTTCATTTTTATAAAAAAAAATTGTGATATTCATATTAATCACCTTATACTATAGCAGAGAATACATCTAATCCACAGATCTCTTGTCCCACCCTTCATCAAAATCATAGTCATAAAAGAAAATATCTATCATTTATTATGGGACCCATTGTATTTATTAACAAAATGGGACCCATTGTGCTAGACACTATACGCTCACAATGGAGACAGTCCCTGACCCAAAGAGCTCACACTCTAAGTACATGAGTGAAACAAAAAATAATGTTGTATATGAAGATATTGCAGTGATATTGCTCTAAGTACAATGGAACATATGTCAAACAACATACGTAACATTCTGCATATACTGTATGGGAGTGTGTTACCTTAATAGCATTTACCACTGCTTCAGGCTGCTGAGAAGGTGAGACATGTCCACTGAAGCTAGCTGGATGGTTTGGAGAGCAGTAACTCCCATCCGCCCCTGATGGCATCCTAAGGGGACCCTTAGTAGAAAATTAAAAACTATTTAATAATGAAAGGTGTTTGTAACTAATTAAGCAGATGTAAATTTTTTAAAAAGTCAGTTTATCATGTGAGCATGGAGGGCATATTTCATTCAAAACCTTTCCCTGTCTCTGTGCCATGCTTGTGCTACTTTCAGTAATAAAAAGACCTGAATTAAGTCTAAAACACCTCAGCTACATTGAACAAACTGCCTGAGTTTGATTCTCGAAAGATACTCACCCTTGTGAGTGGTCACCTACTATCACAGAGAGGAAACCTGGTTAAGTGGTTAGAGCAAAAGGCAGAATCGGGTGCTTTGGCTCTATTCTCAGTTTTGCCACTAACTTAGCATCTGCAAGGTGTTCCACCAAGGTCTGTCTGTGCAGAGCAGCTTGCTGTACTGGAGCCCCACTGAAATCTTCAGCATGTCACTGAAACTCTCTGTGGCTCAGTTTTCCCATCTGGGAAATTAGGATACTACTACTTACCGACAGTCTTCGGAAGGGTGTTGTGAAGCTTAAAGGGAAACAGTTTTGGCCCGAAATATAGGTGTCACAGTTCAGGGCAACTGCACCTGTTTTCACCTCCATGGTCCAGCTCCTCAGCCGTCACCTCTCTTGGGAAGAGACCTGTGTCTCTCTCCCTCCTGACCAGGGTTTTTCCAAGCTGCACAGATCCCTGCCTACACTGAGTTCCCAGCAAGTCAGACTACCTAAGCAGGCCTGCTTTGCTTTCTCCTCAGAGGCTATACATAGAACAATTGCCCTCAGTTAAAAGTTTCCACACAGCCCATTCTGAGCAAACACATATATTTTAAGGTAAAGTCATTACAGAGGAAACATATGGATGGATCTAGACTGTTCTCAGTGGTAGAAGATGACAGAACAAGGAGTAATGGTCTCAAGTTGCAGAGGGGGAGGTTTAGGTTGGATATTAGGAAAAACTTTTTCACTAGTAGGGTGGTGAAGCACTGGAATGGGCTACCTAGGGAGGTGGTGGAATCTCCTTCCTTAGAGGTTTTTAAGGTCAGGCTTGACAAAGCCCTGGCTGGGATGATCTAATTGGGTTTGGTCCTGCTTTGAGCAGGGGGTTGGACTAGATGACCTCCTGAGGTCCCTTCCAACCCTGAGATTCTATGATTCTATGATATTGCAACAATAAACAAAACCTACACACATGCTAATAAGCTTAGCAGAGATCATCCAAATTCCAGCAAGGGCTCAGGAAGGATTCAGTCCATGAAATCCCACCAAGGGGTTTTTCTGAGGTCACAAGTTCAGAACAGCTTTTGTTCAGAACAAGCACACCCAGGACTCAGAGTCACCCATTTATACAGTTTGGGTCTTTGATCTTGGGACCCTGGGAACAGATAATTAGCAAAGATCCCCTCCTCAGGGTGAAGCTTCAAAAGATGAGCTCTTGTGTACCCAGAGAGGGTATATTCCCCTGGAGATTTTCTGGGAAACCCACCTAGCTTTGTTTGTTCCATAAGTTCATTTTTGTCTGGCACTTTGTTTTAAATAGTCCTTTGATGCTCATAACACTTCCCAGGGTTTACACTAGTCACATCTCCCCTACTGAAGTTACATAGAATTGCACATTAACACAAACTTTGCATTTTGAATACAATGGACTCCAAAGGTACTTAAACTTAATTCAGTAAGTTTTTTTTCCCCAGGATTTTGCAGGAAGTCACTGTATCTGTCACAGTAGGTTTTGAGAATGCCTAAGCTCAATCAAAATGTTTCCATGAGTGGGGGTTGGATTTTTTAATTACAGTTAAATTGACTAGGAAGAGTTTAATTTTGGAACATTCCCCATAGAGTTTGAAGCCCAAATACTGCTGTGTCTTATTTGGAGATGTGTCTTATTCGGAGATCCGCAGATAGCTCTCCCATCGACTCTGGTACCCACTGGAACAAGAAGCATAAGGTAAGTCAACAGGAAAGTTTCTCTCGTCGACCCCGTGTGGTGTAGACACCGCAGTAAGTTGACCTAAGCTACGTCGACTCCAGCGACGTTATTCATGTTATTGTGTAACTTAGGTCGACTTAAGCCCATAGTGTAGACCTGTCCTCAGTTTTGCGGGGTTTAGGCTGCAGGGCAAAAATTGCATTGTAGAAGCTTGGACTCAGGCTGGATCCCAGGCTCTGATACTCACCCTCCATACAAGCTCCAGCCCAAGTCTGAACAGCCACACTGCAACTTTTAGCCCCACAGCGTGAGCCCCACGCACCTGAGTCAGCTGACCTGGGCCAGACGCGGCCATACCACAGGTCTTTTACTGCAGTGTAAATATGCCCTAAGGGAATGCTCCAGCATAAAGAGTTTGGGGACCAGCATATTCTAGTGCAGGGCTCTCAAACACGCGGCCCGTAGGCCACATGCGGCCCACGGAGTTATTTCCTGTGGCCCGCCATAGGCACCAACTCCACTGGCAGCCAAGCGCCAAACATTACTGAGTGTTTATATTTTATTAAAACCCCTCTTTGCATTACAGTTTTTAAAAAGTTAATACATTGACTTTTAATAGAATACTATATTACTCTTCATTTTTTTCATTTTTGACTATACTTTTGTATCATTGTATGAAAAGGTTTCAGTGATGCGGCCCTCGGGCCAATGTACTAGTTCTCATGTGGCCCTTGTGGTGATTTGAGTTTGAGATCCCTGTTCTACTGGATAAAGCACTGAGGAAAGCTGGGTTGTATTCCTGGCTCTGCCACTGATCTGCTGTGAGACCTTGGTAAGTCACTCCCCGCTCTTCTTCTGTTTCCCCTCTCACCCTTTGTCTGTCTTGGCCATTTATACTGTAAACTCTACAAAGCAGGGGCTGTCTCTCACACTGACTATGTCTACACTATAGACTTCATCCAGCATAGCTATGCCTGCTAGAGGTGTGAATCTTGACTGACACAGCTGCGTAGACAGAAGCCGGAAAAAGCTGCAGCAACACTAGAAGCACTTTGCCGGAATAGTATACTGGTATAGGTATAGGTAAAGCATTCCTAGTGTAGACATGCCCTATGTGCTTATCTGGGGCCTTTAGGTACTTCTGTAATAGAAATAGTAAAATCATTATAGCCACTGATCTATGCATTTAAACAACAAACAACAACAGTTAGTAATTCTTTTCAGTAGGGACTTGAAGTTATTGCAGCACAATGCCAACTGTACTAGCTAACTAAACATTTGCTGTTTGAGCACCTCAACTTGCAGTATTCAAAGTAGTTCCTATAGCAACGATAGGGAGCAGAAGGCAAAACTGCTGTGCTGAGGTTACCTTATCTAGCTGCCTACTTCCGTGAAATGCTAAAAATACAGTCTTGCAGTAGCAACCCAGTAACAACACAGAGAGAAACAGCTAGGTAATACACTTAGGAGGTGCTGATGATCTTTTCAACTTGACCTGTTCTAATATGATCCCTTGCTGTTTCCATCCTTCACACAGAACTTAATTTAAAAAGGAAGAAAACCATGCAACGCAAAGCAAAGCATTTAGAAGTTGCTAAAATAGAGGAAAATATGTCTCCTTCCAACATTTTTTTCTTGGAAACACTGTATTATATACAAAATTCCATAATTATTTGTTCTATAGAAATGGGAATGCATTTCTATTATAATAATAATAGTTAATAGTGCCAATAGTGCCAATAGTTCCAGCAGATCGAGGGACGTGATTATTCCCCTCTATTCGGCACTGGTGAGGCCTCATTTGGAGTACTGTGTCCAGTTTTGGGCCCCACACTACAAGAAGGATGTGGATAAATTGGAAAGAGTCCAGCGGAGGGCAACAAAAATGATTAGGGGGCTGGAGCACATGACTTATGAGGAGAGGCTGAGGGAACTGGGATTGTTTAGTCTGCAGAAGAGAAGAGTGAGGGGGGATTTGATAGCTGCTTTCAACTACCTAAAAGGGGGTTCCAAAGAGGATGGATCTAGACTGTTCTCAGTGGTAGAAGATGACAGAACAAGGAGTAATGGTCTCAAGTTGCAGAGGGGGAGGTTTAGGTTGGATATTAGGAAAAACTTTTTCACTAGTAGGGTGGTGAAGCAGTGGAATGGGTTACCTAGGGAGGTGGTGGAATCTCCTTCCTTAGAGGTTTTTAAGGTCAGGCTTGACAAAGCCCTGGCTGGGATGATCTAGTTGGGGTTGGTCCTGCTTTGAGCAGGGGGTTGGACTAGATGACCTCCTGAGGTCCCTTCCAACCCTGAGATTCTATGATTCTATAAGAGCCTCCAATGGAAATCACTGCCTCATTGTGCTAGGTCCTGTGCAAACACATAATATGAGACAGTCTCTCTCCCAAAGAGCCTGCAATCTAAATAGAAAAGACAAAGGGAGGGAGGGGAAACAGGCACAGGGAAGTGACATGCAACTGAATTCCATGACAATATTGCATAAGAAACACCCTGAGTTTGTATGTTCTGGGTGATGTCATGAAAACATTTTGGGCCTGCATATCCATTATGTTACACCTGGTATAGATATTTACACCAGTGCAAAGTGTAAATGACTGCACAAGATCAGGGCCGGCTCTAGGCACCAGGAAAACAAGCAGGTGCTTGGGGCAGCACATTTCTAGGAGCGGCATTCTGGCGCCGGCCATGCCGCTCCTAGAAATGTGTCCCTGCCGCCCCAGCTCACCTCCACTCTGCGTCGCCACCGCTCGGCTTCTCCCCCTCTCTCCCAGGCTTGCTGTGCGTGAAAGCCTGGGAGGGAGGGGGAGAAACCGAGCGACGGTGGCAGAGCGGAGGTGAGCTGGGGTGGGGAGTGGTTCCTGTTCCTCTACCCACGTTACTTATTGCGCCCTCTCAGGTGAGGGAGTGGGGAGAAGTGGAGTGGCGGCATGTTCATGGGAGCAGGCGGAGTGAGGGTGAGCTAGGGCGGGGGGTTGTCGGGGGGCCCACAGAAAGCAATGGGGTGGGGGAAATGCAGCACTTGCAGGGGAGGAGGCGGGGCTGGGGATTTGGGGAAGGGGTTGGGAAGGGGTGGAGTTGAGGCGGGGCCGGGGGTGAGGGGAGCAAGAAAAAAACGGGGAGCGGTGAAAAGTTTTTTTGCTTGGGGCGGCAAAAATTCTAGAGCCAGCCCTGCACAAGATGAAGGGAACAGAGAATTGTCTGATTATTACAGACAAGGGGCCTGATCCTGAGACTTCCTGGGAATTCACAGCACACTGAGATTGTGGGATTGAGCCCCATGTGTGAAAAATCCTAGAAATAAAGGCACAGCTATAGAAATGAGAATGCTCCTATATAGGCATCATAAATTGTATGCTAAACACAAGTAAATGAGTGTTTAGATCAGCATTTGAAACTAGTGTAGGTTCTCAAGCATCTCATCCTGTACCGCTCATCTTTTGAAAGGATGTTGGGATTTTTCTTTTTTATAAGAAAGTGATTAAAACAATTGTAACTGATAGCATATGAACATAGTAACTGGGCTGATAACACTGACATACAAATGTATTTACCACAATATATAGTGAATCTTATAATTCTCCAAAGTGATACACTGGTATCAATTTGGGAAGGGAGTTTGGATTTATTTTTCTGTTATATAAAGTAAAAATTTATAGATCTGCTAGTCACTGGGCAAGCCTAAAGCTACCCTTTTGGAAAGGAAATAAGTGTTCAAGGGGGCGGGAGGAAAGGAGTAATAAAATAGATTGGAGCAATTCAGTTTTGGGAGAAATTCTCTTAGGTCCCTTTGTTTTCTTATGCGTCAATATTTTCAGTTTCTTTACTGACCCCATGGACAGTGAAAACTATGGCCAATTTCAAATTGTGTAAAATAAATATTGATATTAAAAGCAAGAAAAATACAAGACTCTGCACACGCATCTAAAACCTCCCAAATGCCAGAAAATATGAGTCCTGCGAGTTGTGCTGCTTTCAGAGTCCATGCCTTCCTGCAGGCTCTATGCTTTCTTCCAGGAAGTCACTTCTGTGTACGCACAGAATGTTTACCGCCCCCACTGCCCCCAACTGAACATGAGAACTAGTTGTGAACATTAATGGTTCAAAGCAACCACTGTTCTCAAGGCAAATTCAACGCACACATTCATAAGAGATGTCTGAAAAATTAATCTTTCCCCCTCAGGCATCCATCCCCTTTTGTCCTTTCACAAGAGGTAACAGCTTCCTATGGGCTACAAAAGGTGCTTTGCTGCCCCTGATTACCATACATCTGAGCAGCTCAACGTGGTTTACAAAGACTGGACAAAAATTTGTGAGGGTAGACTCTAAAGATAGACCTTAGCTTTTCATTTTGTATCTGGACATCAAGCGTTCCAAAGCTGGGAGCTGTTTGGAGCTCAGGTTTTGGTTTGGCCCATTAAGTAGATAACAGTTAAGATCAAAGAACCGGTTGGGGATCTCAGTGCCACCAATTTTGGTGTACTTCCTTATAAGGGGTTTTGGCCTGAGCCATCTCTGGCAAATAGTGGCAGTGCTGTACCATCAAACTGATCTTCTGCAGCAGTACTGAGAAGAGTCACTAGGGATGCTTGTGAACTAATAAATAAAGGATAAGGTCAAGGTTTTCTAAAGAAACTACAGTAAAAGCTGTTTTATCTGGCACTTCACCAACTGGAAAGCTCTATAAACCGGTATTTCTGATCTTCATCAAAATTCCGGTATATAGTCTGGTTGGTGCGGGGCTGGCAAGGGGCTGGGGCGTGGGAGGGGGTGTGGAGCATGGGTTCTGGGAGGGAGTTTGGATGCAGGATGGGGCTTGGGGCAGCGGGTTGGGGCGTGGGAGGAGGTGTGGGGTGCCGGAACTCGGGGGTGCTCACCTCGGGCAGCTTCCCACAAGTGGCGACCTGTCCCGGCTGCTCCTAGGCAGAGGCACAGCAGGCAGCTCTGCACACTGCCTCTGTCCGCAGGCACTGCCCCCGCAGCTCCCATTCATTGCGGTTCCCAGCCAGTGGGAGCTGCGGAGCTAGCGCTTGGGGTGGTGGCAGCACGTGGAGCTGCCTGCCGCACCTCCGCTTAAGAGCAGCTGGGACAGGTTGCTGCTTGCGGGGAGCCACCCGAGGTGAGCACTCCCCAGATCCGGCACCCTGCACCACCTCCTGTGCCACAACCCATTGCCCTGAGCCCCCTCCTGCACCCAAACTCCCTCCCAGAGCCCGCGCTCCACACCCACTCCAAAGGCCCCAACCCTCAGCCCCGCACCCCATCCCGCACCCAAACTCCCTTCCTCTTAGTTAACCGGCATTTTTCACTTACCGGCACCCCCAATTCCCTCAACATGCCAGATAAAATAGCTTTTACTGTAGTAATTGTGAGTGCCTCCATTTTTGGGTGTCCAACCTGAGACCTCCAAAAGGGGACCAATTTTCCGAAGGAAAGTGATCAGCACTTTTTGAGAATCAAGCCCCTTTGAGGTGTCTCAAAAGAGACACCCCAAAACTGAGGCAAACAAAACCTGTAGTTATTTTTGAAAATCATGATCTGTGTTTGGAAAATGTAAAAAAAATAAAGCTGATTCTTATATTGAAAGTGAAGCTGGGTAAAAGTCTTGATATTCTGATGACTGATGGATATCAAGTGAAGTCTTGGATGATTCTGCAGCACAGCACTCTATTAAATGCCCACAAGAGGTACCTACATAGTTACTAATTACAATAGGAACTTCTTAGGGGGACTAGGAGCCTGCTACATGAGAGGAGTGGAGTGGCCTGAATTTCTCCCCCATGGAAGAAAGCATTTAGAAGCAGGTGCTTGCTTCTTTATTAAAATCAGTGCACTCAGGGTTCCGTCACTCCATAACTGAAGGACCTCTTGCACATTATTCTGAGGCAGCTGGTTCTGGCTCCTGTCAGAGACAGATACTGAAATAGACTCACCGCTGATCTGATCCACTATGGCAATTCCTATGGTCACTTATACCACTGTGCACTGTTGACTCCATTATGAGCCTGAGAAGCACTAAGGCAAAAATGGATGAGCTTGAACTGCCTGAGTGGCAGTGTCTGGAGACACAATGCCAACAGAGACCAGGAACAAGTACCACGCTTCCAGTGGTGCTGAATGGAACATGATCATCTGTGGCATCTGTGATACTTGTGCTATTTGAGCATGTTAGCACTGCAGCTGATTGTCAGTGGGGAGCAGTTCACACTCCCTACTGCCTCCCCTGTCCACCACCACAGAACCAAGGCACACAGATTATGGTTCCTGAGGAGAAGCAGGAGGGGGAAGGGGCTCTGTGTTCTTTCTCCTCTCCTACTCCCTCACTCAGTGTACCTGTGCTGAGCCGGTGAAAATTGGCATCCCATGTGCACATGAGTTTTGGCTAGATCTTTTTAGTTTACGTTTCAGTAATCAAGTTATGAAAACAGGAGCATATTAAACAGAAGGCTTGAGATTCTGGCCCCATTGAGGTCAAATAGCAATTTTGGCATTGACTTCAGTAGGGCCCGGATTTCACCTAAGGTGCTTTCAACATCTTGGGCCGTATTGAGTTAATGGGGTTTCACAGGGCATTAATCAGGGCCAAATTTGGTTCACTAAGCTTTTTTTCACATTCTTTGCTCACCCGAAACCACCAGTCCCCTGTTCTTTTGGCCAATTAGCCCAAGCTACAGTAGAGCAGGTTTGTTGGTACCTCTGAGTCTAACCTACACTGTGTGCAAGTCATAGGTATGCAGCAAGCAGGGGCTGACTGAAGGAGCTGAGAACCATATAAGGAACTCAAATGTAAAATTGCTGAACTACTAACTCTAGTCTGTAACCTATCATTTAAATCAGCTTCTGTACCAGATGACTGGAGGATAGCTAATGTGATACCAATTTTTAAAAACGGCTCCAGAGGTGATCTCGGCACTTACAAGCTGGTAAGCCTGACTTCAGTACCGGGCAAACTGGTTGAAACTATAATAAAGAATAATATTGTTAGACATATAGATGAACATAATTTGTTGAGGAAAAGTCAACATGGTTTTAGTAAAGGGAAATCATGCCTCACCTATCTACTAGAATTCTTTGAGAGGGTCAACAAGCATGTGGACCAACGGGATCCAGTGGATATAATGTACTTAGATTTTTCAGAAAACCTTCGATAAGGTTCCTCACCAAAGGCTCTTACGCAAAGTAAGCAGTCACAGGATAAGAGGGAAGGTGCTCTCATGGATTGGTAACTGGTTAAAAGATAGGAAACAAAGGGTAATGTAGCGGGGTGATTACCCCACTCCTGAGATAAGAAGAGTGAGAACAGCTGGGGGAAGCTGAGTGAGTAGCTGACCACAGGTATGGCTGGCTAAATCAGGACACAGCTGGACCTATAGAGGAGTCTCACTCTAGCCCTGGAGTGGGAAAGGCTAGCTGCCTGGGAGCAAGGTACCTGAAGCGGAGCAGTGCTGGGGAAGGGCAAAGGGAGCTGGGGAGCTCCAGCCTGGTAAACCCCCAGGTTGCAGGCCTTGATGAAGGCCTATGAAAAGGTACTCATAGACTCATAGACTTTAAGGTCAGAAGGGACCATTATGATCATCTAGTCTGACCTCCTGCACAATGCAGGCCACAGAATCTCACCCACCCACTCCTGGAATAATCCTCTCACCTATGTCTCAGCTACTGAAGTCCTCAAATCATGGTTTAAAGACTTCAAGATGCAGAGAATCCTCCGGTAAGTGACCCGTGCCCCATGCTGCAAAGGAAGGCAAAAAACCTCCAGGGCCTCTGCCAATCTACCCTGGAGGAAAATTCCTTCCCGACCCCAAATATGGCGATCAGCTGAACCCCGAGCATGTGGGCAAGACTCACCAGCCAGACACCCAGGAAAAAGTTCTCTGTAGTAACTTCTAACATCCCATCATTGACCATTGGTCCTATTTACCACTGATGGCAATTAATTGACCCTTGACTAAGATCATGTTATCCCATCAAACCATCCCCTCCATAAACGTATCTAGCTTAATCTTGAAGCCAGTTAGGTCTTTTGCCCCCACTGCTTCCCTTGGAAGGCTGTTCCAGAACTTCACTCCTCTGATGGTTAGAAACCTTCGTCTAATTTCAAGTCTAAACTTCCTGATGGCCAGTTTATATCCATTTGTTCTTGTGTCCACATTGGTACTGAGCTGAAATAATTCCTCTCCCTCCCTGGTATTTATCCCTCTGATATATTTAAAGAGAGCAATCATATCTCCCCTCAGCCTTCTTTTGGTTAGGGTAAACAAACCAAGCTCCTTGAGTCTCCTTTCATACGACAGGTTTTCCATTCCTCGGATCATCCTAGTGGCCCTTCTTTGTACCTGTTCCAGTTTGAATTCATCCTTCTTAAACATGGGAGACCAGAACTGCACACAGTATTCCAAATGAGGTCTCACCAATGCCTTGTATAACGGTACTAACACCTCCTTATCTCTACTAGAAATACCTCGCCTAATGCATCCCAAGACCGCATTAGCTTTTTTCACGGCCACATCACATTGGCGACTCATAGTCATCCTGTGATCAACCAGGACTCCGAGGTCCTTCTCCTCTTCCGTTACTTCCAACTGATGCGTCCCCAGCTTATAACTAAAATTCTTGTACTGGGGCTCCAGAGAGGCAGACTGAGGATAGGCAAAGGCAGCAGGTCCTAACCCCTTGCCAATGATGAGTGGCCATTACAGACTGCAGTCTGCCCCAGTGAGTGGGGGCTAGATGATGACTGGCAGTAGCCACTGAGGCAAGGTGGGTTTAGAGGGTTGGAGGTTCCCCTGGGAGGGGAGACCCAAAGAGAGTGGGGGTACTTCTGGGGCAGAACCCTGATGGAAAAGGGCACTGGGGTCCGGGAGGGACTCGGGGCCAGCGGCAGGCGAAACGCAGGCCAGAAGGAGGCGCTCCGGAGCTGAAAAAGAGCTAATTCTCAAATGACCAGTAGGAGGGGCAGCACCGGTGAGTCTCACCTCGCTACAGGTAGGTATAAAAGGTCAGTTTTCAGAATGGAGAGAGGTAAATAGTGGTGTCCCCCAGGGGTCTGTTCTGGGACCAGTCCTATTGAATATATTCATAAATGATCTAGAAAAAGAGGTAAACAGTGAGGTGGCAAAATTTGCAGATGATACAAAATTACTATAGTTAAGACCCAGCCGGACTGCAAAGAGCTACAAAAGGATCTCTCAAAACTGGGTGACTGGGCAACAAAATGGCAGATGAAATTTAATGTTGATAAATGCAAAGTAATGCACATTGAAAAACTTAATCCCAACTATACATATAAAATGATGGGGTCTAAATTAGCAGTTACCACTCAAGAAAGAGATCTTGGAGTCATTGTGGATAGTTCTCTGAAAACATCCACTCAATGTGCAGCGACAGTAAAAAAAAGTGAACAGAATGCTGGGAATAATTAAGAAAGGGATAAATAATAGGACATATATCATGGGACTTTTCAGCTTGGAAAAGAGACAGCTAAAGGGAGATATGATTGGGGTCTATAAAATCATGACTGGTGCAGAGAAAGTAGACAAGGAAGTGTTGTTTACTACTTCTCATAACATAAGAACCAGGGGTCACCAAATGAAATTAATAGGCAGCAGGTTTAAAACAAATAAAAGGAAGTATTTCTTCACACAACACACAGTCAACCTGTGAAACTCCTTGCCAGAGGATGTTGTGAAGGACAAAACCATAACAGGGTTCAAAAAAGAACTAGATAAATTCATGGAGGATAAGTCAATCAATGGCTATTAGCCAGGATGGGCAGGAATGGTGTCCCTAGCCTCTGTTTGCCAGAAGCTGGGAATGAGCGACAGGGGATGGATCACTTGATGATTACATGTTCTGTTCATTCCCTGTGGGGCACCTGGCACTGGCCACTGTCGGAAGACAGGATACCGGGCTAGACGGATCTTTGGTCTGACCCAGTAAGGCCATTTTTATGTTCTTAACACTTCCCTTTCTTTCTAGCCGCAAACCTACAGCAGAGAGAGATTGAATCAATAAACATGTGAACCTATTTTCTATTGTAAGTAAACCTATTGAATTCCTAATGCCAGGTCACCTAAAACAGCTCTTTAATAAACAGGAAACAGAGGAAAATCTAGCACAGCCTCGCCATATTGCTCTAGGGAAAAAATAAAATAAAATGAACTTCCCTTTCTTGCATGCACCTTGCATCTCCCTGGCGTTGACCCCAGAAAATTGGTGAAACTCAGACTATATTTCAGCAGTGCACAGGTGTAAGTGCACTTCACAAATACCTAAGTCACACAATAAAGGCTCTTATGTAACAGTGCATGGAACAGCTTGCTCCTTTAAGTAGAAAGCTAATCCTAGGCCTTTTGGCTACTTGAGCCACCATAAAATATCATTTTTCTGCCTACACTATTGATAAGCATGGCCATGAACAAAAATCCACTATAGTATATTATGCACTGTATCAGAATTCAGCATATATTCAATTTGTCAACCAGCCTCCCTCCAAGTAAGCTTGTTGTTTACGATCTCAGTAGCTTTGGCTATCCATGACATGCAAGAATAGCCAAAAAGAAAGCGACACAATACACTGCTACCCAGAGGACAGCTGTATTCACCTCCAAAACATGCTCCAGAGAAAATACATTTTTTCCTATCCACTGGGGACTGCACCAATTGCTCACTTGGCAGAGGACATCCTACTTCAGCAAATGTAAAGACCTTGTTCTTCAGGAACATTTACTCCTAAAGACAAGGGGCCTGCTAGGAAAGCATCAATCACTGCCTGATTTTGAAACCCATTCACTTCCCCACTGTGAAGGGTTCCCCCTGGGGTGCCATCGGAACTGGGGTACCACTGAGCCCTCCTGATCTACCAGCCTGGGCTCCCCTTACACTGTACTGCTGTGATCAGCCTGCCAAGCACTCTCCCAAGTTCCATCACACGTACAGGTAGGGACACACCCAGCTGCAGATGTTGTGATCAGCTCTGCATGGGGAGGCTATAGCTAAGGAACTGCCCAGCTGCTCAAGTGCACACCCCCCTCTGGAGTTTAAACCCAAAATTATACCGTTGTACACTGTACAGATCTCTGTGCAGTGCAAGCTCATGAAATTCGCCCCCTCCCTCAATGTGGAGAATGATATGCAACAGCTTTCTGCCCGAAGTTATGACCCCCACACACTGGTTTTAGACAAAGCAAAAATAAATGTATTCACTACAAAAGACAGATTTTAAGTGATTATAAGGGGCAGCAAACAGATTAAAGCAGATTACCTAGCAAACAAACAAAACACGCAAACTAAACTTAATATATTCAAGAGATTGTATATGAGTAGCAAATTCTCACCCTAAATGATGATTCAAGCAGGCTACAGAGATTCTTAAGGTGCCAGCTGCACTTGCTTACAGCTTAAAAACCCCAGGTGTTCCTTTCACAGGCTAAAAATCCCTTTAGCCTGGGTCCAACACTCCCCCCCCCTACCCCCGTTCAGTCCGGGTTCCTCAGGTGTTTCCTAGAGTCTCTTTGGGGCAGGAATCAGTGAAGAACTACGATGATGTCACTCCCCTGCCTTAAATAGCTTTTGCATATGGCGGGAACCCTTTGTCTCAAAGCTTGGTTTCCATGCCAGTCAGCGGAAAAACACTGGTATTCCAAGATGGAGTCCAGCACCAGGTGACCTGGTTACATGTTTCCCTAGTGCCACAGCAGCCTGTTTGTAGTGTCCTCAGGAAGATTCCCTGCTGGGAGATGGGCTTCTTCTAAAACCTATTGTTTCCTCCTAATGGCTCATCAACCTGAATGGGCCCTTCCCAGCCAGCCATCTAGACTGAGCATCTTTTGCCTAGTGGGCATTTCCCAAGTGTAAACACATTTCTCAATATTCCTGACTTCAGATACAAAATGATACCTGCATACAAATAGGATATCATATTCAGTAAATCATAACCTTTCCAGTGATATCTCACATGACCTATCTTGCATAAAATACACCATAGTTATGTCATAATCATATCATAATCATATCTCTATGAAGGATATGGGGTGCAGTGTCCCACCCACCCTTCCCTGTTACCCTCTCGTTCTTACAAGATAGAGGGTATATTTGTTGACTTGTTTGAAATACTCAAGAGAATGGGGAGCGGGGGAAAGGAAGCAACTGGGATAGCAGTATAAACTGGACTTACACGGCCATGCTGTGAGGAAAAGGCCATTAAGACAAACCAGCAAGGAGTTGATTGGAAATAATCCTGTTGATTAAAATGTACATTATGTCATTTTTGTTTACTACATTTCTTGCTTTTGCAGATTTCAGAAAACCTCCATTTTTTTCAGGTTTTTTTTAAATTTCTTCAATGAAGAAGGCATCTTACAACTATAGTCTCTGAATTCCCATCTGTTGGTCAAAAACCTTTTCAGATTGATATTTCCAACTGCATTCACTTGCTGTTTCTGAATCCTTACTTATAGCAGATCTCATCACTAAATAACGATATAATTAGACTAGCCTTTCAGAAACCACAGCACAGAGCCTGAAAAAACATGCACTGATCTACAGCTAAACAGGTCATTGAACAGCAAAACTAAGGAGTGCCTGTGCCATTTGTTAAAAATTTCAGTTTACAAAATAAAGAATATCAAAGGTAGTGGATACTGACACCAGACACGTGACAGGGGCATAACGTTTTGTAACCATGACCCAGTAAATGAAGCAGCCTCTTATTAGCAATCCTATATGCCTCCTATATCATGTAATATCAGAAGGGAAGTAAATCTTTGGCAAAAAACACATGATGTCAAGACCCCATTATGCACAGTTGAATGGATAAACAGAAAAGTCAGAACAAACAAAGAACTTGAAAGGCCTGGCTGGGATCCATGCTTAGCCCTGCTAGAATACCACAACACACCTCCTAATGCTCTATGAATATTGTCAGTTGAGAAACTGAGACAAAGAAGTGAAGTCAGTCAGCACAAGGCCACAAGGGAAAGTCAGCATCTGACCTGGGATTAAAGGGTCGGAATTCCTAGTTCCTAGTTCCTAGTCCTATGCTCAGAACATTAGATCACATCTATTTTCTATTTTATTTTTTCCTTTAACTACCAACCACTTTCAAACAGCATATTGATGAAGCAAAGATGATTCAAACTTCACATTCTGGACAGTCCTTTAAACTTTATTGGAAAAAACCATTCCCTCTGAATTGTCATCTGATGTAATTTTTTAAAAGCATATGCTTTCACCAGGCAATTTTACAGGAAATTATAACATATACAATTAACCAATTGCGAGATCAACATATTAGACCACTTCTAAAAGTTAATTTAGTGCATGTTTTGTCTAACATGAGCATTTTTACTATATGAAAATCTTGCAATACCTTATTGAATCTCTAGATGATGCTTGACTGTACAAGAAGAAATTTGGGAGCTCTAATTACAGGTAATACAATAGAGAAGTCTCCAGTGACCGCACTGAAGTTACAATAAAGTAGTGTGAGAGTCAATCAATTCTTACCTGTATTCTTAACTTACATACTTACTCAACACAATGGAAATACAACTCACTCCAGATAGTACTATATTTATAGACCTTATAGACAGGTCTTTTAAGTGTTACTGTACCACAAACCTTCTTAAGAGCTAAACAGAATACATCTATGACTTTCTACTGACCCTTAAAATCATACTTGTTATTTCCTCCAAGAAGGTAAATAGTTTTGTTAGGCATGTTTATCAGCAATCCATGCTGAAATTGTACTGGTGGAGGTCTTCTCCCATTTTGTCCCTACTGTGTGTTTTCAGTGTTTCCCCAAGGCAGAAATCACACTTAATGATATGGAATTTCCTAGGTCTTCTCTAAATCATTTATTAGATATCGGTGTCAAATTAGCATCTCTTTTGGAGTAAGCTCATATTTTCATTCTGGCTCCACCTGTTTGAAGTTGCTAGTACTGGCAGTAGCTTCTGAATCTGTGGTAATAATGACCTCCATTTGCTCACTTTTCCTGCTAGTGCCATTCCATGCCTGTTTGCTTGCAGCTCCTTTTTACCAGTTTGGTCAGTTCCTGGTCAGTTTTATGCCACCAAGAAACCAAAGCCTCCTGAGAAGTTCTGTCTCTGTCTCTTTGGATAACTTGTTCTGATCTGGCCTGGTTGTAGCAGAGGAGAGGCAAGTGTAAGAAGAAGCTGAATAATCCCATTTGCAATCTGAAACATCTTTAAAGGACTGACAGTGGGGAGGTCACTGTGAATTTGGCATGGGACCACAAGACAAATAATGCAGGTTAATTAGTGATCCCTTGTAAAAAGCCTACAATGACGGCAGGAAGATGTCACTTTTTTGTGACCCTTGTACTGAGTGCTGTGACTCAGTTTAAAAAAAAAAAAAGTTTTCGGGAGTTCTTCAAAATCTCTTTTGCTGACTATTACAGCAACAGAAGAAAGAGTTGAGGCTACAAAAACAACGAGGAGTCCGGTGGCACCTTAAAGACTAACAGATTTATTTGGGCATAAGCGTTCGTGGGTAAAAAATTCTTCAGATACATGGAGTGAAAATTACAGATGCAGGTGTAAATATACTGACACATGAAGAGAAGGGAGTTACCTTACAAGTGGAGAACCAGTGTTTACAGGGCCCATTCAGTCAGGGTAGATGTGGTCCAGTGGCGTAGCCAGGTTTAGAGCACAGGGGGAGTGGCGCTATAAAAAGGCGCCTCCCCGCTCCCCTTGTACTCACCCCGGCGGCGCTTTAAAGGGCCTGGTGGCTGCTGCCACTGCAGGGCCTTTTAAAACGTGCCCCGCCCCCCCAGCCCGGGTGCGGCAGTGGGGCTGGGGGCGGCCTTTAAAGGGCCCGTGGCTCCCCGCAGGAGCCGTGGGCCTTTTAAAGTGCCCCCAAGCCCGGGTCCCACAGCGGGGCTTGGGCGGTGCCTTACCGCCGCTTCTCCTCACAGGGGGAGTGGCCGCTCCCCCTGTTCCCCCCCCGGCTACACTACTGATGTGGTCCACTCCCAATAATTGATGAGGAGGTGTCAATACCAAGAGAGGGAAAATTGCTTTTGTAGTGAGCCAGCCACTCCTAGTTCCTAGTCAAGCCCAAATTAATGGTGTTAAATTTGCAAATGAATTGTAGCTCTGCAGTTTCTGAAGAAGAAAGAAGTGTTAGAGGAGCAGCAACAACCTATGGTGGCTGTGGCACCTGGGCAGAGTGTGGATGGGGAAGGGATAAAAAGTTACATGGTCTGTACTTTAGATAGTTGCTTATTTGTTGTCTATTACTGTCTGTAAAGAAGATGCCGAAGAGTGTGGGAGCGAGAACGCAGCCTTGTTTTACTCCACTGTGGATGTTGAAGGCACCGGAGGACAAGCCATCATACAGTACTGTGCCTTTCATGTTGTCGTGAAAAGACTGGATCACGTTCAGCAGCTTCGGTGGGCAGCCAACCTTTACCAGGATCTTGAACAGCCCATCTCTGTTCACAAGGTCGAAAGCTTTGGTCAGGTCTATGAAGGCAAGGAATAGCGGCTTGTGCTGTTCTCTGCATTTCTCTTGCAGCTGCCTTAAGGAGAAAACCATGTCGGTTGTGGATCTCCCTGCTCGAAACCCGCACTGTGACTCTGGGTAAACTCTGTCAGCAAGCTTCTGCAGTCTATTCAGGATCACGCGTGCGAAGACTTTACCCACAACACTCAGGAGCGATATGCCTCTGTAGTTGTTGCAGTCGCTTCTATCACCCTTGTTCTTGTAGAGAGTCACGATGTTGGCATCTCTCATATCCTGAGGTACTGCACCTTCGTCCCAGCACTGACAGAGGAGGTCGTGGAGGTGTTCTAGGAGGACGTTGATGCCACACTTGATAACTTCTGGTGGGATGCCAGCCTTTCCTGGAGCCTTTCCTGTGGACAAGCTCTCAATGACTTTCTTCAGTTCTTCCATGGTGGGCTTCTCGTCCAGCTCAGTTTCAACGGGAAAACCATCCACAGTATTGAGGGCAGCTTCGGTGACAGTGTTTTGCCTGGAGTACACTTCAGAGTAGTGTTCCACCCATCTATCCATCTGCTTGCCCTTGTCCTGGATGTTTTCGCCTGTTGCAGACTTTAGTGACACTCTCCACTTCTTTGTGGGTCCCATGGCCTTTTGATGCCATCATACATTCCCCTGATGTTTCCAGTGTCAGCAGATAGTTGAATGCTCCGGCAGAGCTGGAGCCAGTAATCATTTACACACTGTCGAGCTAGTCTCTGTACTTTGCTCCTGGCAAATCGATACTCTTGTAGAGTCCTCTGACTGGGGGAACGCTTGTACTCCAGGTGAACAGCGTGGCGTTCTTCAATGACTGGAGTGAGTGTGGCGGAGTTGGCCTCAAACCAGTCATTATTCATGTTTCGTTTCTGTCCAAAAACTTTCATGGCTGTGCTGTATGTCTCTGATGTGGTCCCATCTCTCTTTGGCGCAGCCACCGGGAGGCATACAGTTCAGCACCTCGGAGAGCTCATGGGTGAATTTCTCTGCCTTGTCTGGGTGTGCGGTCTTGCTCACACCAATGCGGGGTTTGCCTCTGGCCTAGAGTGGTGGATCTTCTTTGGCTGTAGCCTCATCTTGCTGCACACCAGCGAGTGATCACTGTCGCAGTCAGCACTGTGGAAGGTGCGAGTAAGCAGGACGCACTTCAAGGCAGACCGCCTGATGATGATCAGGTCGAGTTGGTGCCAGTGCATGGAGCGAGGGTGTCTCCAGGACACTTTGTGTTGAGGCTTTGTCTGGAAGAATGAGTTGGTGATGCTGAGGTCATGGTACGAGCACAGTTCCAGAAGTCGTTGTCCATTCTCATTCATTTCTCCAACGCCAAACTTTCCAAGACAGGTTGGCCAAAAGTCGTGGTCAGCGCCCACTCTGGCGTTGAAGTCACCCAGTAGTATCAAGTGCTCTTCTTTAGGGATACTTCTGATGATCGTGTCTAACTGATCATAGAACTCATCCTTGGTATCCCTGTTGGCGCCGAGTGTTGGTGCATACACGCTGATCAGGTTGACGGGTCCAGTGGATGTGTGGAGTCGGAGTGATAACACTCTTTCAGTTCCTTGTTGACCAGGTTCCACCATCCCCAGTAAAGAATTTCTCACGGCAAATCCAACACCACACTCTCTGATTTCTTCGGCACTCTTCCCTTGCCAGAAGAACGTATAGTTCTTTTCCCTGAGAGTCCCAGCGTCTGGCAACTGTGTCTCCTGCAAAGCGACTATGTCGATTTGGAGTCGTGCTAGCTCATCGTTGATGACTGCAGTCTTCCGAACATCGCTGATTGCCTGAAGGTCTTGTGATAGGCCAGTTGTCATGGTCCGTACGTTCCAGCATCCTAACTTGAGGGCTGGTTTCTTAAATGTTGGTTTTCTTTTGTTGTTGCCTGGTGCATGGTTCACAGTCCACTTGTCGGGTACTCACGTACACTAAGCCCCACGCACCCAGTGAAGCAGGTGAACTGTGGCGGGACAACACCTTATTGGCTGGGGGCTGCCCAGCTTGAGGCGGGCGATAGTTGTCCAGTGAGACATGGTGATCCCTCCCACTGTCGGAAGCAACCCCTGGCGCCAGCTCTACGCCAATCGAGCAGGAGGCTTATAACCGGTAAACTGTTGCTTCCCGTGTTGTGTCGACGCTGTGAAGCGAAGCTGGAGTGTCCTCTCCAGGGCGCAAGCCAGGGCAGGGTGATATGGAGGAACAGCTGTTGCCCATGCAGCAGAACCCCCCTCTCCACACAACTGATGGATCCAAGGGAAAGACAATGTCGATACAACTTGGCACCAGAGGCGTCGCAGGAGTTACCGGAATGACATTGAGGACAATGTCAGACCGCCATCGGGACTCCGACACCGGATTTGGTTTCAGGGTTGACTCCCTTGGCCTTTCCCATGAGTGGGTATTGCCACAAGGCAGCGGAGGTTTTAAATCAGAGTTTTCCTTCTCCTAGGTGGGCTGCCTTCCAAGGCATAGAGGGAGTCTATCTCCACACCCGGTCTGACGGGAGACTTTTCAATCTGGCTTGACTAAAGGCCAAAAGCAAGGTACGGGAGGGAACAATCAGAGACATGCTGTTTGCAGACGACGCTGCCCTGGCCACCCACACAGAAACCGATCTCCAGCATCTGATTGACCGCTTTTCCAGAGCTTGCGAAGAGTTCGGGTTGACAATCAGTCTTCAGAAGACCAAAGTTATGGCCCAGGATGCAGAACATCCAAGCATTGCCATCAATGACTATGTGCTAGAGGTGGTCAGTCAGTTCACCTACCTTGGATCTACCATCACGGACAACCTCTCACTGGACCTTGAGCTCAACCGTAGAATTGGCAAGGCCTTCACAATTTTGGCCAGATTGTCACAGAGACTATGGAACAACAACATGCTGACCATCAACACAAAGGTCGCTGTGTACTGAGCATGCGTGCTAAACACTCTTCTCTACGCCAGCGAAACTTGGACTCTCTACGCTTCGCAAGAAAAGAGACTGAACGCCTTCCACATGCGCTGCCTCTGTCGCATACTCGGGATCACTTGGAGTGATCGAATAATGAACAACAAGGTGCTGGAACGTGCCAAGATCTCCAGCATGTTCACTCTCCTCCGTCAACGCCGCCTCAGATGGCTTGGCCATCTAAGTCTCATGGAAGATGGACGGATCCCCAAAGACCTGTTGTATGACGAACTTGCCTCCGGAAACAGAGCTACAGGACGGCCCCACCTTCGCTTCAAGGATGTTTGTAAGAGGGACCTGAAGACTGTTCAAATCGACATCAACAGCTGGGAAGAGCTCGCCCAGGACAGATGCAGATGGAGACACGCTCTGACCACTGGACTGAAAACTGATGAAGACAAGCTGCGGCAGCTTGCCGAGGAAAAGCAGGTTCAACGAAAAAGGAAGCAGAGGCTCCAACCCACAGCTGACACCGCCTTCAAATGCAGCAAATGCAATCGAGACTGCCACTCTCGTGCGGGGCTCCACAGCCACAACAGACGCTGCACAACCATCAACTAAACATTCCCCATGGGCGCATATCCATCGTCTCTCGAGACTAACAGACGCCAACAACTGTCTGTGTCTTGTCTATTTAGATCATAAACTCTTTGGGGCAGAAGTTGTCTCCTTCTATGTGTGTGAATAGCACCTCACACAATGGATCCCATGCCTCAACAGGGGGCCTTTGGTACTATGATAACAATAATAAATAAATAAATAAAAGACCCAAGAATCAAGAAACTGAAAAGGACAGAATACACAGAAGGAAACACAGTGCTAGATAACCTCATATATTCTTTCACTGACTCATTGGCTAACCTGTGCATAAGCTCTGTCATATTAGACTTATGCTGCATTGCCATGGAAGCTGAGAATTCAATTCCTCTAGCTCTCGTACACTCATATAAACTTCTGGCAACAACATTCGTTTGTCCAGACTTGATTGTCCTGGCAATATTTGCCTCTGGCTTCCTATTTCATTAAAGGAAATGTATGGACATTTATGTAGCCAAATTACATAAACAGATACTTTTTTTCCATTCTATTCCTAATATGCTTCCTTCTCTCCACCATACAACTTAAAATGGAACTAATTTAAGAAGAAGAGTGTGGCTCGCCAGGAATTTTCTTACTAAATACATTCATTGACTACATGGCACACGTATACTCGTGTTGTTTCAACATACTATGTTATCCTCACCCCTAGAAATATAATCAACCTGTTCAATTCACAAGCTTCTTTGTCATTTAACTGACTTTTGGAGCCCTGATTCTGATCGCACACTAGTGTAGATAAGGAGTCAATGGGACAGATTTTGTTCACAGTTAGCCCAGGGCTACACTAGGGGAGGGGGTCGATCTACGATACGCAACTTCAGCTACGGGAATAGCGTAGCTGAAGTCGGCGTATCGTAATCGACTTACCTGGCGATGAGGACGGCGGCGAGTCGATCGCTGCCGCTCCCCCGTCGACTCCGCTTCCACCTCTCGATGAGGTGGATTGCCGGCGCCGACGGGGAGCGCGATCGGGGATCGATTAATCGCGTCTTAACGAGACGCGAAAAATCGATCCCCGATAGATCGATTGCTACCCGCCGATCCGGGTAGCAATTACACATGAGGGCAAATCTGGAATAACGATTGACTAATCAGTGGAGTTATTCTAGATCAATAGCTCTCAATCTTTCCAGACTACTATACCCCTTTCAGGAGTCTGGTTCGTCTTGAGTACCCCAAATTTCACCCCACTGAAAAAACTACTGGCTTACAAAATCAGACATAAAAATACAAAAGTGTCACAGCATGCTATTATTGAAAAATTGCTTACTTTCTCATTTTTACCATATAATTATAAAAGAAATCAATTGGAATATAAATATTGTACTTGCATTTCAGTGTATAGTATATAGGGCAGTATAAATAAGTCACTGTCTGTATTAAATTTTAGTTTGTACTGACTTCACTAGTGCTTTTTACACAGCCTGTTGTAAAACTAGGCAAATATCTAGATGAGTTGATGTACCTCCTGGAAGATCTCTGCATATCGCCACGAGGAAACGTACCCCTCGTTGAGAACCACTGTTCTAGACATCCACCAACATAGAATCATAGAATCATAGAATCTCAGGGTTGGAAGGGACCTCAGGAGGTCATCTAGTCCAACCCCCTGCTCAAAGCAGGACCAAACCCAATTAGATCATCCCAGCCAGGGCTTTGTCAAGCCTGACCTTAAAAACCTCTAAGGAAGGAGATTCCACCACCTCCCTAGGTAACCCATTCCAGTGCTTCACCACCCTACGAGTGAAAAAGTTTTTCCTAATATCCAACCTAAACCTCCCCCTCTGCAACTTGAGACCATTACTCCTTGTTCTGTCATCTTCTACCACTGAGAACAGTCTAGATCCATCCTCTTTGGAACCCCCTTTCAGGTAGTTGAAAGCAGCTATCAAATCCCCCCTCATTCTTCTCTTCTGCAGGCTAAACAATCCCAGTTCCCTCAGCCTCTCCTCATAAGTCATGTGCTCCAGCCCCCTAATCATTTTTGTTGCCCTCCGTTGGACTCTTTCCAATTTATCCACATCCTTCTTGTAGTGTGGGGCCCAAAACTGGACACAGTACTCCAAATGAGGCCTCACCAGTGCTGAATAGAGGGGAATAATCACGTCCCTCGATCTGCTGGAAATGCCCCTACTTATACAGCCCAAAATGCCGTTAGCCTTCTTGGCAACAAGGGCACACTGTTGACTCATATTCAGCTTTTCGTCCACCGTAACCCCTAGGTCCTTTTCTGCAGAACTGCTGCCCAGCCATTCGGTCCCTAGTCTGTAGCAGTGCATGGGATTCTTCCGTCCTAAGTGCAGGACTCTGCACTTGTCCTTGTTGAAGCTCATCAGATTTCTTTTGGCCCAATCCTCTAATTTGTCTAGGTCCCTCTGTATCCTGTCCCTACCCTCCAGCGTATCAACCACTCCTCCCAGTTTAGTGTCATCTGCAAACTTGCTAAGGGTGCAGTCCACACCATCCTCCAGATCGTTGATGAAGATATTGAACAAAACCGGCCCCAGCACCGACCCTTGGGGCACTCCACTTGATACCGGCTGCCAACTAGACATGGAGCCATTGATCACTACCCATTGAGTGCGACCATCCAGCCAGTTTTCTATCCACCTTACAGTCCATTCATCCAGCCCATACTTCTTTAACTTGCTGGCAAGAACACTGTGGGAGACTGTATCAAAAGCTTTGCTAAAGTCAAGAAATAGCACATCCACTGCTTTCCCCTCATCCACAGAGCCAGTTATCTCATCATAGAAGGCAATTAGGTTAGTCAGGCATGACTTGCCCTTGGTGAATCCATGCTGACTGTTCCTGATCACTTTCCCCTCCTTTAAGTGGTTCAGAATTGATTCCTTGAGGACCTGTTCCATGATTTTTCCAGGGACTGAGGTGAGACTGACTGGCCTGTAGTTCCCTGGATCTTCCTGCTTCCCTTTTTTAAAGATGGGCACTACATTAGCTTTTTTCCAGTCATCCGGGACCTCCCCCGATTGCCATGATTTGTCAAAGATAATGGCCAATGGCTCTGCAATCACATCGGCCAACTCCTTTAGCACCCTCGGATGCAGTGCATCCGGCCCCATGGACTTGTGTTCGTCCAGCTTTTCTAAATAGTCCCGAACTACTTCTTTCTTCACAGAGGGCTGGTCACCTCCTCCCCATACCGTGCTGCGGAGTGCAGCCGCCTGGGAGCTGACCTTGTCTGTGAAGACAGAGGCAAAAAAAGCATTGAGTACACTAGCTTTCTCCACATCCTCTGTCACTAGGTTCCCTCCCTCATTCAGCAAGGGGCCCACACTTTCCTTGACTTTCTTCTTGTTGCTCACATACCTGAAGAAACCCTTCTTGTTACTCCTAACATCTCCGGCTAGCTGCAACTCCAAGTGTGATTTGGCCTTCCTAATTTCACTCCTGCATGCCTGAACAATATTTATATACTATGTTATATATATAACATATCTGAGATCAGAATGTGGCCTAATGGACATCAATGTAATATTGATGTAAATGAAGTATAAATCCAGTTTTGTCTTTAAAAAGCTTCTTGACTACTGCAAAATGTCTCAGTACAAGCAGGCATTATGTCTCTGCTAACTGTGGAATATATCAGAGATAGTCTAAAATTCTATGCACAAGAGCTGATCAATAAGACTAACAGCAGAAAAGGCACATGAAAAGGGTGATGCATAGGTTGTTTTCATATGGTGCATCTTATAACATATTGCATTGTAATACAACCAGCTCATTAATTGCAACTCTTTGGTTAAGGACTCTGGTTACAATATTACGTATATTATTTACTGCATGCAATAAAGATATGAGGTCAGATCACACCCTCTGCTTTTATGCATGGGGACAAAAAAGCCTGCAAATAAGGGCCTAAATTTTGTAGCAGCCACTCCCTCCAAACGTTCAGAGATTTCCCAAGCAGATTCCTATTCTATGCTCTTAATCACCCCACCTTTCTCACCTACCCATTAATTAAAACAGAAGGGGACTTCCGTTCAACCACTCATTTTTCTTATCCCTTCTATTCTGCTACTTTGTTTATGTCCTCTAACCACCCAGATTCTTCTGTTTCAGTCCAAGAAAATGCAGTCCTAATTTACTGGAAACTTGTCTGGAACAGAGACAGGAATGCTGCTGAAATGAATCAAAATTTTAGTCAAGTAAATATCAGTGGAAAATCTTGGAGAACTGATTTTAGGATTAAGCAACTGCAACTCTCTCTAGACTTGACTGTATGCTCATATGGTGTCAGTAGTGTAGGCAGGTCTGGAGCACAGGGGGAGCGGCGCTATAAAAAGGTGCCTCCCCGCTCCCCCTGTACTTACCCTGCGGCGCTTTAAAGGGCCCGGGGCTCCAGCTGCTGCGGAACCCTGGGCCCTTTAAAGCGCTGCCGGAGCTCCGGCAGCGGGGCTCCGGCAGTGCTTTAAAAGGCCCGCAGCTCCCCGCAGCTGCAGGAGCTGTGGGCCTTTTAAAGCGCCCCCCCAGCCCGGCTCTGGCAGCGGAGCTCGGGCGGGGATTTAAAAGGCCCGCGGCTCTGCCAGCGGCAGGAGCCACAGGCTTTTTAAAGCACCCCCCATCCCGGCTCCGGAAGCGGGGCTGGGTGGGGGCGCGCTTTAAAAGGCCCGCGGCTCTGCCAGCGGCAGGAGCCACAGGCTTTTTAAAGCACCCCCCCATCCCGGCTCCGGCAGCGGGGCTGGGTGGGGGGGCGCTTTAAAAGGCCCGCGGCTCTGCCAGCGGCAGGAGCCACAGGCTTTTTAAAGCACCCCCTCATCCCGGCTCCGGCAGCGGGGCTGGGTGGGGGGGTGCTTTAAAAGGCGGGGAGCCGCGGGCCTTTTAAAGCGCCTCCCCCCCCACCCGGCTCCGGCAGCGGGGCTCGGGCGGCGCCGCTTCTCCTCACAGGGGGAGCTACGCTGCTGTATGGTGTCTAGAACAATGGGGCCAGAACCTGGCTGAGAATTCCGTAATATAAGTGACAAATACTAATAATTTTAATAGGAGTTGTGTTGGTTGTCACATTAATGAAAAAAGCTTTTCTTATATAAATAATTTTATTCTTAACTTTACAGCCAAGTAATAGTAGACAAACCAGAGTCAGCTTCTAGCTGAAACAAGCAACTTCATTCTGTTCAGCATTCACAGAGCCGTGTACTGTCATGTGAAAGGTGGCCATTAGAACTTTCAATCCGCCTCCCACAATCTGACATAACAATAGCGACTATTTCACACAAGAGTTGTGCCTTTTTTACATAAGGACAGAAACTAGTCTATACAGTAAGGCCTAAGCTACACTAGAAAAGGTTTGCCAGTATAATTACTGGTACACTGGCAAACCCTCCTAGTGTAGATGCAGTTTACACCAGCAAAGGAGGTGCTTTTGACAACATAGGTTATCTTGGTTTTCTCAAAGAAAATAAGCTATCCCAGCAAAAGCACTTTTTTGCTGGTATAATACTAGGGCTTTGCCAGTATAAAAAGGTTTTAAAAAATTATACCCCAACATTATCATAGTGACAAAAGTTTTAACTGTAGACCTGGACTAAGACAAATTCCTTGCACTGAGATATTAAATTAAAGATAGACAAGACCAACAAAAATATGAAATAAAACTTCAGATAAGAGGGTGAAGAGATATTATTCTTCATGGCCAGTGTCTGGTAAGGCTTAACCAGGAATTCTAAACATGCCCTGAATATACAGGAGAAAATAATCACTGTATAAACCAAGTTGCTTAAACGTACGTACATACTGGATACACTCTTCCAGTAATATTATATCTAACGATGAATCTCCTGAAAAGAAGTCTGACATTACTGATTCCTAAGTTTGCTTTCTTTCTGATCCACCAAAATCATCATAAATATTTTGTGCTTCTGTGAATTGCGCAGAACAGCCATGGGCCAAACCACAGATCTCTTAAAGAGTCTTATTATATGCCAGATCTTTCTTGGTTCAAATTACATCACCCACAAACATCCTTCACAAATTGTGTCTCTCTATGTACACCACTAGCAAGCACTGTTACATACTTTTGTGTTTGAGAAGCACTGATATTAACCGATAATATACTGTTTCCTCATGCCCACCCAATGTAGTTTGGCAACTAGTAGGAAGACCCTGTTGCATGCTGTAAGTCTTGGAAAGCATCTGCTTTCTTTCACAAAACTCATATCTGTGGCCGTATATTGAATGTAGAGCTTGGATTATATATTTTGTTTGCCATCTGAAAACAAATACATGCTAATTGCTGCCCCCATCAACAAAGCAAATTTACAACTTGTCTGCAGCTTCTCATAACCCTTAAACCCACTAGAATACAATCAACCAGCACGCGAGCCAATATTGGGAGACTTTTGCAGTCTTAAATGAATAGGAGTATTTTTATACCATTTCTATTCCCTGATCTCACTGAAATATTGACTCACTGTAGCTACTGTTTTTTTCCCTAGCCATTGTAATCTCTTGTCATAGTGCAGCAAACTAGAGCTCAGAATTCAATTTGAACAGTGAAGATGTCATTACTGAAACACTTTTCTCTGAAGAGGTGCCTGCTGCTAAATATTAATAAAACCTTTAAGTTACAGGTAGTGGAGGGTTGAAATAAAAACAAATATGTAAGAAAAAGACAAGAAAGGCAAAGGAAAAGGGAAGATAACTAGTAGGTTGCCAAGCAGTTTTGTGCTCTACGCAGGGTATAAATGGTCACAGCATTACACAATTTGGTATGAGTAATGCATATCTAGAAGAGGAGAAATAGGGCAGGGTAGGAAAGGGCTTAAAGAGGAAGAGAGGAGGCATAGCAGGAGAAGAGAGGTGAGCAGGCGGGGAAAAGTAAGCATCGTAAGTAGCACTGATCATACTCACTCAGGGTAATAGCTACTAACAAGTGTATCAATAACAGTTCACCTCTCTCACTCTCTTCTAATATGTGCAGTCCTGGAGGATTAAAATCCCTGCTGTCCTGCAGGGTGAGTGCCACTGAATAACGGGTTTTTGTTGTTGTTTTTTGTTTTTACAAAAAGACATTCCCTTCCCACAACACAGGTGGAGTTTACATACCCATACCAGAAAAGGAACTTCATTTGATGTTGTACACTTGGAGTGGAATTGTCAAAAGCACTGAGAGTCAGCCTAACCCTCATAAAACTCCCATTGCCTTCATCAGAAAGAGAGTTAGACCAATGTGGAGAGAGCTTTTGAGAATCAAAATCACATTCTGTCTTTCTATTTCTGTTTCAGCCTGACAAGTGTCCACAGTATAGTTACCATGTTTCCCATAATGACAACCAACCCAGACAACAGACAAGGTTAGCCACTACTGCCCTTTTTAACCTTAGTGACTTTGAAGGTAGAAAAACAGGTCAGACAGAATGTTGCCTGAACAAGAGTCTTTCACCAACTCACCTGAAAGCCCCAGAAAATTCTTTATAGAGCATGCTGGCCGGGTCCTTACTGTCTCATATAAATGAAACACTAACATAATTGAGTATGACTTCAGAATGGGCTAGCTGCTGACTATGCTTCCTTCCTGTACTGAAAGCAATGAAATTCCTAGAATAAGCAGACATGCTGTGAAAGGCCAACACGTGTCATTCTCATCATTTCTAATGATAAAGTGTTCACAGGTGTTTGGTTAGCTTCTAGAACCAATAAAGCAAGCCAAGATATAGACACACATTTGAGCATAAAGCATATATTTATGGCAAGATGCTGACTTTGTTGCCAACTTAATTATTCCCTTTGCATTTCCCTCAGCTTGTGCCCCTCCCCCCTCCCCCCCGCAAAAAAAAATACACCACTGCCCCTATTGTAGACTTTTAGGCACTATTTCTAGAACTGACTAGTGATTTTGGATACCCAACATGAGAGACCATAAAGGGCCATGATTTTCAGAGGTTGGGAGTTCTGCACTTTCTGAAAACTCAGACCCCTTTATAGTGTCTCAGGTGTGCACCCCAAAATGGAGACAAACAAAATCACTAGTAACTTGAAAATGTTTGGCCCTAAAGTGTTTCCTGAATGATCTATCTCCATCTCCTACTACTGCTGCACCACACCAAGACAAATCAGAGATTGTGTTTTTAGGTCAATCATTTTCATTTGCCTTGAACATCTTGCTTGGCAAGACAATAATATTCTGCGTCACAGAGTATCTTGCATCTCAAAGGCTCAGTAAATGTAATTTTATATATGATAATCCTCATTACCCCTTGCAGGTGGTAAGTATTATATGCCCATTTTTCAGATGAATAAACTAAGGTACAGAGAAGTTAAATCACTTGCTCAAGGTCACATAACCAGTTAGTGGCAGAACAAAGAATAGAACCAAGATCATCCCCTTTAACTATTAGACAAAACCTTGCTTAAAATCTGCTTTATCATCACCAACTCTGATCCTGAGCCACCCTTGTAACTAATGCATTTGTCTCTATACTTTATAAAAATGATTACATCTGAGTCTGTGAATATCGTTGCCCTTTCCCTTCACCACTATCTTCGATTTTACATAAAAGTGACAGTATTCTGAGTCAGTACAATGAACTAGCATTACATGGGTATTTATTTTAAATGAACAAGATATTTCATTTTTAAAAGTTACTGATTTCCACAGTATTTTTAACTGAAATATAAAGCAAGATGCATTAGTCAATAAAAATTAACATATATTTGAAAAATGCAAATATTATTAATTCATTGCTAATAAATAAAAACAGTTAAAATAAAAAGAAAAGCATGTATCAAGGAGAGCTTTAACTCCAAATCATTTGATGTTTGTTTGTTTATTTTTAAAATGTAATTCAGTCTCCCCATTAAGCACCTAAAACATCCCCCGCAAAAAAATTACAATAACCAATTTATTATTTTAATTGCTTGACAAATTTCCATTTTTGAATCAAAGTAATGTTTTTAGTTGACTGCACAATAGCATTTGAAACTTGCTACATTTTGCCCAGTACTAACATATCAACAGCCAAACAAAAGGTTTATATTTTAGAAAGATATAAAGAGAGAAATTCACTCTTAAGATGAAACTAGGACTGTCAAAGGCCAGCTGTTCATAATTTTAAACTTCTTAATTGTTAATTATAACATAAGTTTCAGCCCCCAGTGAGTTCTTAAAAGGTATCAACACTTGTAAAGGAGAAAAAATGCTCTGAAGTATTGTCATGATCTCAAATACACCAGTAGAAATGCTCCACTATAATCAGCAATGAGAAATGAAAATAAAAGATGCTAGAGGCTTTGATTACTGTAATGAGAGCCTTTGATCACTGTGAGTGCTCAATTATATCAGTGTCCCACTGCAGAAAACACTGATGTTAAACACAAATACATAAGTATTACTATCTAGCTAGGAGCTACTGTTCCTATCAACAGGAAGTCACCCACCTGGGGTAGCATGCGATTTTCTTCCTCCAGCTGTCTTACTCTTGCCTCCAGCTGCCTAACATAGGACAAGGTTGAGTCTAAAATTAAAAAGAAAAAACTCACATTATACACACAGGTCTGCGTTTATGCACTAGCATAAGAGCCTATATAAGACAGGAGATTTCTTATGTGATGCAATCACAGCAGATATCTCCTCTTAAATGTCATAGAATCATAGAATCTCCGGGTTGGAAGGGACCTCAGGAGGTCATAGAATCATAGAATCTCAGGGTTGGAAGGGACCTCAGGAGGTCATCTAGTCCAACCCCCTGCTCAAAGCAGGACCAAACCCAATTAGATCATCCCAGCCAGGGCTTTGTCAAGCCTGACCTTAAAAACATCTAAGGAAGGAGATTCCACCACCTCCCTAGGTAACCCATTCCAGTGCTTCACCACCCTACTAGTGAAAAAGTTTTTCCTAATATCCAACCTAAACCTCCCGCTCTGCAACTTGAGACCATTACTCCTTGTTCTGTCATCTTCTACCACTGAGAACAGTCTAGATCTATCCTCTTTGGAACCCCCTTTCAGGTAGTTGAAAGCAGCTATCAAATCCCCCCTCATTCTTCTCTTCTGCAGGCTAAACAATCCCAGTTCCCTCAGCCTCTCCTCATAAGTCATGTGCTCCAGCCCCCTAATCATTTTTGTTGCCCTCCGCTGGACTCTTTCCAATTTATCCACATCCTTCTTGTAGCGTGGGGCCCAAAACTGGACACAGTACTCCAAATGAGGCCTCACCAGTGCCGAATAGAGGGGAATAATCACGTCCCTCGATCTGCTGGAAATGCCCCTACTTATACAGCCCAAAATGCTGTTAGCCTTCTTGGCAACAAGGGCACACTGTTGACTCATATTCAGCTTTTCGTCCAACGTAACCCCTAAGTCCTTTTCTGCAGAACTGCTGCCCAGCCATTCGGTCCCTAGTCTGTAGCAGTGCATGGGATTCTTCCGTCCTAAGTGCAGGACTCTGCACTTGTCCTTGTTGAACCTCATCAGATTTCTTTTGGCCCAATCCTCTAATTTGTCTAGGTCCCTCTGTATCCTGTCCCTACCCTCCAGCGTATCAACCACTCCTCCCAGTTTAGTGTCATCTGCAAACTTGCTAAGGGTGCAGTCCACACCATCCTCCAGATCGTTGATGAAGATATTGAACAAAACCGGCCCCAGCACCGACCCTTGGGGCACTCCACTTGATACCGGCTGCCAACTAGACATGGAGCCATTGATCACTACCCGTTGAGCACGACCATCCAGCCAGTTTTCTATCCACCTTAGCGTGCATTCATCCAGCCCATACTTCCTTAACTTGCTGGCAAGAACACTGTGGGAGACTGTATCAAAAGCTTTGCTTAAGTCAAGAAATAGCACATCCACTGCTTTCCCCTCATCCACAGAGCCAGTTATCTCATCATAGAAGGCAATTAGGTTAGTCAGGCATGACTTGCCCTTGGTGAATCCATGCTGACTGTTCCTGATCACTTTCCCCTCCTTTAAGTGGTTCAGAATTGATTCCTTGAGGACCTGTTCCATGATTTTTCCAGGGACTGAGGTGAGACTGACTGGCCTGTAGTTCCCCGGATCTTCCTGCTTCCCTTTTTTAAAGATGGGCACTACATTAGCTTTTTTTCAGTCATCCGGGACCTCCCCCGACTGCCATGATTTGTCAAAGATAATGGCCAATGGCTCTGCAATCACATCGGCCAACTCCTTTAGCACCCTCGGATGCAGTGCATCCGGCCCCATGGACTTGTGTTCGTCCAGCTTTTCTAAATAGTCCCGAACTACTTCTTTCTCCACAGAGGGCTGGTCACCTCCTCCCCATACCGTGCTGCGGAGTGCAGCCGCCTGGGAGCTGACCTTGTCTGTGAAGACAGAGGCAAAAAAAGCATTGAGTACACTAGCTTTCTCCACATCCTCTGTCACTAGGTTCCCTCCCTCATTCAGCAAGGGGCCCACACTTTCCTTGACTTTCTTCTTGTTGCTCACATACCTGAAGAACCCCTTCTTGTTACTCCTAACATCTCCGGCTAGCTGCAACTCCAAGTGTGATTTGGCCTTCCTAATTTCACTCCTGCATGCCTGAACAATATTTATATACTCCTCCCTGGTCATCTAGTCCAACCCCTGCTCAAAGCAGGACCAACCCCAACTAAATCATCCCAGCCAGGGCTTTGTCAAGCATGACCTTAAAAACATCTAAGGATGGAGATTCCACCACCTCCCTAGGTGACCCATTCCAGTGCTTCACCACCCTACGAGTGAAAAAGTTTTTCCTAATATCCAACCTAAACCTCCCCCTCTGCAACTTGAGACCATTACTCCTTGTTCTGTCATCTTCTACCACTGAGAACAGTCTAGATCCATCCTCTTTGGAACCCCCTTTCAGGTAGTTGAAAGCAGCTATCAAATCCCCCCTCATTCTTCTCTTCCGCAGGGTAAACAATCCCAGTTCCTCTCCTCATAAGTCATGTGCTCCAGCCCCCTAATCATTTGTGTTGCCCTCCGCTGGACTCTTTCCAATTTATCCACATCCTTCTTGTAGTGTGGGGCCCAAAACTGGACACAGTACTCCAAATGAGGCCTCACCAGTGCTGAATAGAGGGGAACAATCACGTCCCTCGATCTGCTGGAAATGCCCCTACTTATACAACCCAAAATGCCATTAGCCTTCTTGGCAACAAGGGCACACTGTTGACTCATATTCAGCTTTTAGTCCACTGTAATCCCTAGGTTCTTTTCTGCAGAACTGCTGCCCAGCCATTCGGTCCCTAGTCTGTAGCAGTGCATGGGATTCTTCCGTCCTAAGTGCAGGACTCTGCACTTCTGCTTGTTGAACCTCAGCAGATTTCTTTTGGCCCAATCCTCTAATTTGTCTAGGTCCCTCTGTATCCTATCCCTACCCTCCAGCGTATCAACCACTCCTCCCACTTTAGTGTCATCTGCAAACTTGCTAAGGGTGCAGTCCACACCATCCTGCAGATCGTTAATGAAGATATTGAACAAAACCGGCCCCAGCACCAACCCTTGGGGCACTCCACTTGATACCGGCTGCCAACTAGACATGGAGCCATTGATCACTACCCGTTGAGCCCAACCATCTAGCCAGTTTTCTATCCACCTTACAGTCCATTCATCCAGCCCATACTTCTTTAACTTGCTGGCAAGAATACTGTGGGAAACTGTATCAAAAGCTTTGCTAAAGTCAAGAAATAGCACATCCACTGCTTTCCCGTCATCCACAGAGCCAGTTATCTCATCATAGAAGGCAATTAGGTTAGTCAGGCATGACTTGCCCTTGGTGAATTCATGCTGACTGTTCCTGATCACTTTCCTCTCCTTTAAGTGGTTCAGAATTGATTCCTTGAGGACCTGTTCCATGATTTTTCCAGGGACTGAGGTGAGACTGACTGGCCTGTAGTTCCCCGGATCTTCCTTCTTCCCTTTTTTAAAGATGGGCACTACATTAGCTTTTTTTCAGTCATCCAGGACCTCCCCCAATTGCCATGATTTGTCAAAGATAATGGCCAATGGCTCTGCAATCACATCGGCCAACTCCTTTAGCACCCTCGGATGCAGTGCATCCGGCCCCATGGACTTGTGCTCGTCCAGCTTTTCTAAATAGTCCCGAACTACTTCTTTCTCCACAGAGGGCTGGTCACCTCCTCCCCATATCGTGCTGTGGAATGCAGCCGTCTGGGAGCTGACCTTGTCTGTGAAGACAGAGGCAAAAAAAGCATTGAGTACACTAGCTTTCTCCACATCCTCTGTCACTAGGTTCCCTCCCTCATTCAGCAAGGGGCCCACACTTTCCTTGACTTTCTTCTTGTCGCTAACATACCTGAAGAAACGGCCTTGTCCCAGAACATTCAGTTCTGTTTCTCTCTAATATAATACCAGTTATTGCTGATACTATAAGTAGTTTAAAATGTTAAGACTTGGCAGAATCAGCCTAATTCCTTGTTGATTTTAAGTCTAAATTACTGTACTTTAAATGACAAGGCAGTTGCTTCTCTACAACACAATAAAAGTCCCAAAGAAAGACAATGAAGATCCATTTCTGCTAATCCCTACCCTAAGCTTTCTGAATTTTCTGTGCTATGTAACCACATACAATTTTAGAAACACAAGAATAATATAGTGAACTATGGGGTCACTTATATACAACCATATAGAGAAAAGAGTTTGTTCTATAGCAACAGCCAATCACAGAGGTAAATCCTGCTCATCCCATCCTGCTCACACAATTTACACAAATATTTGCATTGGCCTCAGGTGAAGAAGGAGAGCAGGATTTCCATCTGGTATGCCTCTAAAGAAAATGTTCATGGAATGAGGTGTAGTTTAATTGTAATACAGAAGACTACTTCTCCGTACAAGACCATAACTGTGACTCTACCAGCCCCTATTATTTCAACAGAAGTCAGCCCTTCTCTGGGGCCTGATTCACTAATGCTCTGCACAATTTTTATGCTCGTGTACTCTAGTGACTTTAGTTGGAATTACACCAATCATCTACTCATGGAATAGAGTGGAGAATTAGCTCTTTGGTCTCTAAAGGGTGTGTCTGTGGACATGTTGGGTCAGGTGTTCAACTGGCATAAACCCAGTGGCTCCACTGACTTCACTGGAGTTCCCCAATTGAGATCTAGAGTGCATTTGGCACTCTAGATCTCTAATATATCCAAATCACTTCACGTGCCAGCCAGTCCATGAAATAAAAATGACAGGAGACTGGGAATGCAATGTAGTTGTAGCCACGATATTAGAGAGACAACATGGGTGAGGCAATATATTTCCAACAAAAGCTATTACCTCACCCACCTTGTCTCTCTAGTAGACTAGGTTTCACTTACCACCCTTATTAGGAGGTAGTAAACTAAGGGCCATTTTAATTTTGAATTAGAGTGTCCACATGGGGGTTTAATATAGTTTAACTAATCCACTTTTAATCAGAATTAAATAAAGATATGAATTTACTTTCCTTAGTGTCTCCATGAATACAAGTCCTAAAACAGCAGTTCTCAAACTGTTGCTCGGGACCATAAAGTGGGTTGCGACCCCATTTTAATGGTGTCGCATGGGCTGGCGTAGACTTGCTAGGGCCTGGGGCTAAAGGCCAGCCCCACCACCTAGGGCCGAAGCTCGAGGGCTTCAGCCCTGGGCAGCAGGGCTCAGGTTCCAGGCCCCCTGCATGGAGCAGTGGGGCTGGGGCTTTGGTCCTCCTACCCAGGGCAGCAGGGCTCAGGAAGGCTTAGGCTTCAGTCCCTCCTCCTGGGGTTGTGTACTAATTTTTGTTGTCAGAAGGGGGTCACAGTGCAATGAAGTTTGAGAAACCCTGCCCAAAAATATGCAAACATATGTAGTGCATATGAGTTATAGAACATGAAGGCAATATATAGTCATTTGTCAGAAATGATTAGTACACAGTGAGGTAGTGGACTATACATAGAAACAGAGGGAGAAAGGTAATCTGAGGTTTTATATGCTGTGCTCTGCCAGTCTTGTATTAACTAGTCCTGGATGAGTCTCTGAAGATTCCCAAAGTTTGGTTTAGATAAGCACTGAAGTTGCAAAGCTTATCCCAAACTAACCACATCCTTTAAAAGGACCTCCCAACTCACGACCCTCCTTCCTTCTCTGTAACCCACCCCTGGTGGTAGCAGCACTCCACAACAGTCTCACGCAGTACCTTCCCCACCCTAAGGGCAGTTATTTTGGGAAGTAGTTCACAGTCCATCCTTCCCTTCCAACAACACTCTTCTTGGGGAAAGACTATGTACTCCTCCCCCTCCTACAGTACCATCTTCTCAAGGGGGTTGGTTTGCAGATTTCCACCACCAAAAGGAAGCTTCTGGACTCAGAGCTGCTCCTTTTGAACATCATGCTCTTTGCCAACCTGTGCCATTGTGCCATTGTCTTTTGAATTCATTTTTACTCTTGATGCTTTTTGCTTCTGCCATTTGCGACTCTACCACCTTCTAGCACCACATACTTACATATTATATTTGTAAAAGATTTTCACCTCTCTTATATATTCCTTTGTTTTATACTTTACAGCTTAAGGACCAGATCCATAGTTGGTGTAAATCTACATAGATCTACTGAAGTCAATGTTGATTTACACTATCTGAGCATCTGGTGTAAAATCTCCTAGCTTTTCAACACTAACAATTAGGTCAGATACCAAGGGCCTGATCTAGCAAATGCTAATTGAAATGAGTAGTCCTTCATTATTACAAATACATATATTGGAGTATAAATTAATATACTCAAGTTATGTGGTAAAATGGATACCATAAATTACACAGGGTAAAATTTTATCCCCATTGAAGTCAGTGGCAAAATTCCCAATGATTTTTATGGCGCAGGATTTCATCCACCCTATATTCAGTGCAGCACAGCCAAAGGCATTACGAGAACTGTAGCTGTAACACTGACCAGATCTACATTAGTGTTGCTTCCCAGTCCAGCATTTTGCAAGATGCTCCAATATATCTGTCAAGAAGCAATCCACGCCCCTTTATGGTCCTGCCAGAGCACTCCACCCTCATGTTCTTTCAATTACCAGACTTGAATTGGCTCAAGAACATGTACCCCCTTCCTGGGGTCTGATTTATTCAGTTTTCTACAATGGGTGACTTACTTTGTTGCTCCAGATCTCCCTGCTGGGGTCCCAATAAAAGACCCGGTCAGCTCTTTGTCCCAGTTCAGGAGCCCCCACCCTCCTTCCTGAAGCTGGTGTTGTGCTTCAGTTACTGTCTATCCTTATGGCCGGAGGCCCCCACCCCCTCCAGCTCTTCTCCATGGGGTCGGGTGATAATTTTTCCAGATGTAGGGCCTTAACTAACTTCTCCCTCTACTGGCCCCTTTATCCTCAATTAATCCTGAGGCCTTCTCCTGCTGGCAGGGCCGGCGTGCCCACTAGGGCGCCAAAATTTGGGGGGCGGCGGGTGGCTGCCTCCCGGCTCCCCACTCAGCGCCTGAGCGGGGGGCAGCCACGGCAAGCCGCCCACCGCTGAGCGGGAAGCCGGAGGGAAGCCGCTGCGAGCCGCCCCTCTACCCCCCTGCTCAGTGCCTGAGCGGGGAGCCGCCTCACTGCCACCCCCTCAGCTCCTGAGCAGGGAGCAGCTGCAGCAAGCTGCCCCCCGGCTCCCCGCTCAGCTCCCGTGGCCTGCGTGGCCCACAGGGGGGGGGGAGGCGGGCGGGGGAGCTGGCGGAGGGGGGGACATTTCGGGGGGGGGAGCTGAGCTCCCACGGGTGGAGGATTTGGGGGGGGGGGTGGCGTTCCGGGAGCGGGGGGGGCGGCGCAGGACTGGTGCAAGGAAATTTCGCCTAGGGCGCGAAACTTCCTTGCACCGGCCCTGCATGCTGGTGTCCTCTTGCTTCTAATTTAGGCCCTACAGGAGCCTTTTTACTCCCTACAGTGTCTGCAGGCATCTGACCTCCTATGAGAGAGGAGACAGAATTTATACTGGACCTCTTTTCTCAGCTCATTCACAGTTGTTTGGAGGGGAGAGGGGAGCCTTTCCTGCCCTCTCTGAAAGACTCTTGGCCTCAGATTCTTAAAGCTATAATGACAGGATTTCCTCCCAAGCATCATTTATTCCCAGGACCACTTTCTCTCTGTCCCCATTAGGTCCATATAATGAACCCTTAAAGCCTTAAAAGGCCATGTCACATGGCAAGGTAGCCCACAGCCTTTAAGGGGCAAACTACCCCACCACAATATCAGACAATAATTGTTTTGAAAGACAAATTGATAATCATTGGACAAACACAATGATTTTCAGCTTATGTAATTAGTAAAGCCATTTGTATTTTATGCTTCTCTAAGTAGATTAATTTATTAGCCATGTAGTTCTTAGGATTTCAAATGCACGGCAAAAGACCTCCATTTACTACAAAACAAATCCTAATCTTTGGTTGCACAGCTGCTTACATATAGAATATTAACTCCCAAACACATCTGATCTGGGCTCCCTCAGTCTTAAAACAACTTATAAATAATGGAAAACTATTTGTATTAATACCAGTAAAAGCTCTATTGTCATGTTCTGAATATCAGCATAAACCTGTCAGTGATGTTGCAGCCAAATGAGGACTTGGATAAAACCAAACAACTTGTTTTTGCTCAAGAACTAAACAGGATTTGGACCCAGAGACAGGATACTGGAGTAGATGGACCACTTCTTCTTAGTTTATGTGCAACATGCCTCAGGTGGCACATGACCAGGATTCATCACTGAATTTGGTCTGCTGGTTGGATCATTAGCTTCCCCGGCTTGGGCTGAGTACTGATGGGGAGTGCAACATGAATGCTGATCCATCTCTCCCTGCCAATGGACCACTGGTCAGATCCAGTGTGGGAACTCCTAGCTTCATGTTTGGCTGCATTACTTCTGCTTCTCCCATGGTCCAATATTCTGTTTTTAGATATTTGTTCTACTGAAGCAGCAATCTTGAACAAGTTCCGTTCTACTTCATTAAATATGATCCCTGTCAAATAAATGTGTATTTTAAAATTATAGTATTATTTATTAAAGCCATGAGCACAAAAAATAGAGATGGAAAAGGCTGTTAGGTCATATTCTTTCATAGCCCCCTGAAGACACAGGATTGTTTCCTTGATGTATTACAGGGTATGTCTACATTGCAATAAAACATCTGCTGCTGGCCCGTGTCAGTTGACTCGAGCTCGTGGGACTCTGGCTGTGGGGCTATAAAACTGCAGAGTAGATGTCCAGGCTCAGGCTAGAGCCCTGGCTCTGAGACCCTGTGAGAGGGGAAGGATCCCAGAGTCTGGGCTCCACTTGAGCCCATATATCTACACTGCAATTTTATAGCCCTGCAGCCCGAGTCCTATGAGCCCAGTCAGCTGACACAGGCCAGCCACGGGAGTTTTATTGCAGTGTAGACAGACCCTTAAGAGTCTCCTCCCAGTCTGCAAATATATTCAGATGTACTGGATCTGCTCAGTGAAGATGAGAATCTTCGTAGTTTTGCCACACACAGTTCCTCAAATGTTCCCTTTTTACATCAGATTCACATGCTGTTAACATAGTTGGAAGTGTAGTCGTGCCTCACTCCATTCTGGGAACTAAACTAAAATTCGTGATTATCTGTATAATAACAGTGTAGTATTTGTGGTAATTTATCAACCTCAAAAACTTAATACCGTGTTTTTAGAAAAATTCTGAGACAATCTGCCCTCATTCTGTATCAGTTAGTCTAACATGTTATTAGAGGACTTCAGTATTTATGTAGCTGATCATTTTTCTCTTATGACATCAGAATTCTTGAAACTGCTAGATATTTTTGGTTTGTGTCAAACTATGTTAGATGTTGTTCTTCCCACATGCATAGTCTTGACTTGTTTTTATCACATGGAACATCCATTTTCAGTGTGTCTATGACTGATCTCCCTCCATCAAATACTTTTGTAATGTTCCTTAAACTGGATTTCCTCCTCTATTTTAGAATGGTTGTGGATGTCACATTAAATTCTATTTTCTTAAGACAGCTTCCCTTTGTTCTGTTTTTTCCACTAGGGCTTTCTCATACTATGAATATGGCTTAGGCCCTGATTCAATGCTAACTGAAGTCAATAGTAGGTTTTCCATTTACTTCAATACGCCTTGGATAAGCCATTAGTGCATGTGGTAATGTTTCCCTTTAGTGACTGGCCCAACAAACTCTAACAGTCTGCTAATTAGACAGCAACAAACATCTTCTTCAACTCAAGCATTAGAGATCTGGTTTTTGGTGCTTAAGGTGCTGAGTTTGAGTTGCACTAACAACAGTTGTGTCTATATATATGTGACCATTGTTCATTACACAGCTCCTTCTTTAATAGAACTTTTATTTTGTACAATCAAGGAGCTAGCTGATAGTTCCGTCACTGATGTGCAGTTCTGTTAAATTGCAAAGTATCTCGTAAAATGGCTGGGCAGAAGTGGAAAAATAAAATTTTGTGAAAAATGTTAAGATAATCTTGTTTTGGTTTTCATCAAAACTTTCTGATTAGCTCTATTTGGTAATCATAATTTACATGGAGTGTGCCAGGATCTATATAAGTCTTGCTATATTCTGATGAATGTGGTGACCATATTTTAAATACAGTGAGAAATTCTCAAGTGGTATAAATTGGTAAAATTACATTGAAGTCAATGGAGCCATCTAGTTACAACAGCAAAGAAGTTGACCCATTGTGTGCCAAGATATATAGGGAGCTGATGAATTTGGTTCAATTAAAAATATTTGCAGAAGGTTCAAACACTAGGGAAAGGTCTTTAAGATGCTGGCTGTAGTCTTTGGAAAGCTATTACAAAAATGTGAAGGGTATGTGTAACTTTGCTTTCACTGTACTACTTTTGGCAGGAACATAAGATTTGCAATATCGTATCAGACCAGGTCACTTAAGTCCATCTCCTGGCAACGACAACTAATATCTCGCTGGATGAAAGGTGAGAATCTCCACATAGCCAACTATCTAGGATTACAGAATATAAATATTTTCTCTTGTACCTTACAGTGACCAAGTAACAGGATCCTGACACAAGTTGAGTTCAGGATCCTGACACAAGGAAGAAAGGAGAACAGTAGAACAGAGACCCTGGACTTCAGAAAAGCAGACTTTGACTCCCTCAGGGAACTGATGGGCAAGGTCCCCTGGGAGAATAACATGAGGGGGAAAGGAGTCGAGGAAAGCTGGCTGTATTTTAAAGACTCCTTATTGAGGTTGCAGGAACAAACCATCCCGAGGTGTAGAAAGAAAAGTAAATATGGCAGGCGACCAGCTTGGCTTAACAGTGAAATCCTTGCTCGTCTTAAACACAAAAAAGCAGCTTACAAGAAGTGGAAGATTGGACAAGTGACCAGGGAGGAGTATATAAATATTGTTCAGGCATGCAGGAGTGAAATTAGGAAGGCCAAATCACACTTGGAGTTGCAGCTAGCCGGAGATGTTAGGAGTAACAAGAAGGGGTTCTTCAGGTATGTGAGCAACAAGAAGAAAGTCAAGGAAAGTGTGGGCCCCTTGCTGAATGAGGGAGGGAACCTAGTGACAGAGGATGTGGAGAAAGCTAGTGTACTCAATGCTTTTTTTGCCTCTGTCTTCACAGACAAGGTCAGCTCCCAGGCGGCTGCACTCCGCAGCACGGTATGGGGAGGAGGTGACCAGCCCTCTGTGGAGAAAGAAGTAGTTCGGGACTATTTAGAAAAGCTGGACGAACACAAGTCCATGGGGCCGGATGCACTGCATCCGAGGGTGCTAAAGGAGTTGGCCGATGTGATTGCAGAGCCATTGGCCATTATCTTTGACAAATCATGGCAGTCGGGGGAGGTCCCGGATGACTGAAAAAAAGCTAATGTAGTGCCCATCTTTAAAAAAGGGAAGCAGGAAGATCCGGGGAACTACAGGCCAGTCAGTCTCACCTCAGTCCCTGGAAAAATCATGGAACAGGTCCTCAAGGAATCAATTCTGAACCACTTAAAGGAGGGGAAAGTGATCAGGAACAGTCAGCATGGATTCACCAAGGGCAAGTCATGCCTGACTAACCTAATTGCCTTCTATGATGAGATAACCTGCTCTGTGGATGAGGGGAAAGCAGTGGATGTGTTATTTCTTGACTTTAGCAAAGCTTTTGATACAGTCTCCCACAGTGTTCTTGCCAGCAAGTTAAGGAAGTATGGGCTGAATGAATGCACGGTAAGGTGGATAGAAAACTGGCTGGATGGTCGTGCTCAACAGGTAGTGATCAATGGCTCCATGTCTAGTTGGCAGCCGGTATCAAGTGGAGTGCCCCAAGGGTCGGTGCTGGGGCCGGTTTTGTTCAATATCTTCATCAACGATCTGGAGGATGGTGTGGACTGCACCCTTAGCAAGTTTGCAGATGACACTAAACTGGGAGGAGTGGTTGATACGCTGGAGGGTAGGGACAGGATACAGAGAGACCTAGACAAATTAGAGGATTGGGCCAAAAGAAATCTGATGAGGTTCAACAAGGACAAGTGCAGAGTCCTGCACTTAGGACGCAAGAATCCCATGCACTGCTACAGACTAGGGACCGAATGGCTGGGCAGCAGTTCTGCAGAAAAGGACCTAGGGGTTACGGTGGACGAAAAGCTGAATATGAGTCAACAGTGTGCCCTTGTTGCCAAGAAGGCTAACGGCATTTTGGGCTGTATAAGTAGGGGCATTTCCAGCAGATCGAGGGACGTGATTATTCCCCTCTATTCGGCACTGGTGAGGCCTCATTTGGAGTACTGTGTCCAGTTTTGGGCCCCACGCTACAAGAAGGATGTGGATAAATTGGAAAGAGTCCAACGGAGGGCAACAAAAATGATTAGGGGGCTGGAGCACATGACTTATGAGGAGAGGCTGAGGGAACTGGGATTGTTTAGCCTGCAGAAGAGAAGAATGAGGGGGGATTTGATAGCTGCTTTCAACTACCTGAAAGGGGGTTCCAAAGAGGATGGATCTAGACTGTTCTCAGTGGTAGAAGATGACAGAACAAGGAGTAATGGTCTCAAGTTGCAGAGGGGGAGGTTTAGGTTGGATATTAGGAAAAACTTTTTCACTAGTAGGGTGGTGAAGCACTGGAATGGGTTACCTAGGGAGGTGGTGGAATCTCCTTCCTTAGATGTTTTTAAGGTCATGCTTGACAAAGCCCTGGCTGGGATGATCTAATTGGGTTTGGTCCTGCTTTGAGCAGGGGGTTGGACTAGATGACCTCCTGAGGTCCCTTCCAACCCTGAGATTCTATGATTCTATGATTCTATGAACAGCTCAAAGTATGATTGAGTACTCCTATATTAACAGTCACAACTAGAAATGTTATAACCATATCCAGCCCATTTTAAATCTAGTTACTGTATATTGTCAACATACCGTTATTATTTACACTGGTATAAATGCATTGAAGCTACTCTGTATTTCCACTAGCCCTATTAGAGTTGCATTCCTTGTATGACATTCTTAAGTCCTAGAGAGCTTCTTGTTAAAGTATGGTGAAATTCCTCTGAAACCCAACAATATTAAGGCTAGCACTATCATATAGATAGAACTGAGTTTTACCTAAGGGAAATTGTATTCAGCTCAGCAAAACGTTTAGCAACTGTTTATTGTGAAAGTGACTAGTAACGCATGTTTTCTAGAACACCTATGGCAGCAAAACCCTTAGAGTAGGGTTTATATCACTCCGATTATTGCTCTTTTGACAAGAATAATTATTTGTCTTAAATTTTGCTGCAGCAAAACTGAGCGCTCTCATCTGTGATTATTGGTCACAATTATTCAGTTTTTCCCTGTAACTAACAATATAACTTCTTTTGTTGGTGGTGGTGGTTGTTTTTGGTTTTGTTTGGTTTTGTTTGTCAATTCACTAAACTCAAATCCATGGATACTGCTCTGATTATTTCAAAATTAAGTCTTAGTGCTTGTAAGATTTACACTTTTTTAACTAGAATGTATTCTTCAGATTATTATTCTTTCAATCAAAACAGTTATTTTTGTTTCTTGGACAACAGGTGCTGACATGTAAGTAATTATATGTCTCTGGAATTAAACATTTTTATTTTCTTACACAACTAGTGTTTTCTCAGTTGCAGCTTTTAATTGCAAATTATCTCTATTTGTTGCAGTCAGAGGTTTGTATTTTTTCATAGTCTTGACTCTGTTGTAGTCAAGGCTTTAATGGTTTATTGATGGAGTCTCACTGGGGTTGTCTGTGTGTTTGCATTTGTCTGGACTTAAGTGCTACTTTGACACTGTAGATGATGACATCCTTTTGAATTGGGGCTGCATTGACTAGGGCCAGAGTGCATTAGTTTTGCTCCTACTCAACTTGACGACATAATTCAGTTTCAGTAGCAGACTTTTGTTTGACTCCTACTGATGTCACTTAAGGAGTCCCTCAAAGATTTGTTCTAAGCCACACTCTTATTCACTATTTAGATGTTGCCTTTGAGACAGGTTATTAAAAATACAGGCATGGGTTTCTACTTTCTGTTGAGGATAAGCAAATTTATATTTTACTTAAGAACAATACTGATTCTATTGTCTTCGTGTAGGAGATTTATTTGTTGCACATAAAACTTTGGATGGAACAAAATTTCCTCCAGATGAATTCAGCTCTAACAAAATCTCTGCTTTTGGACCCCCCTCATAGCTCTTGGCAAAAAGCCTCTACTACAAAAGTGCATCTCAATGGCTAGGAAATCATCACTAGATATAAGACCAGATATAATATGTGGTAGTCTTGATTCCAACTTCTCCTCTAAAGTTATATGTAAGATTTATTTTTTAACAGCTGCATAACAATGCCATTATGAGGGCCTGCTGTAACACTCACACCATTGATTCAAGCTTTTTGTTGACTCATGGGTTGACAATCATGATGCTTTTCTCACTGGGTTACTTGATATCCTTTCAGCTCAGCTTCCGTCTGCGCAAAATGCATCTGCATCAGTATCTGACGAAAACTGAGAAAAATCGAACCCATTATGCCATTGCTAAACTCTTCTCACTAGTTGCAGGTTTGTTCCAGAATTGATTTTGTGTGCTTCAGGATCGTTAGATGTCTTTCTGGCCTTTCTTATTTCACTGAGTGGTTAGTTCCATATACCAATATGCTCTCCTTTGCTCTTTAACAATGCTTCCCTACCTCAAGATGCACCCTACTGCACTTTGAATGCAGCAAGAAGGGCTGGTGTTCAGAATGGGCTTGATCCAAAGCCCATTGAACTTAATGGAAAGACTGACAAAACTGAGCTTTAGAGCAGCCTCAGTAAGAGAAGAAGAGCTGAAGAAGGAAATGAGGGCACAGGCTGGGATGAGGGACAGCAGGATTAGTAGTATGGGAGGATCACTAAATGGTCCAGCAGCAAGAGATAATCATGGGGAGGGCTCCACAACTAGGGCTTGGAGAGCACATGGATGGGAGAAAAAGAAAGCATCAGGTCTAGGGAAATAATCTTCAGTTTGTGTCACAGCTTTAAAATTCCAATCTGTTTAATTTGTATGTATTATTGTTACTAATAAACAACTCCTTACTGAAGCGCCCTCCCCCCCACCCCCGGCTCTACAAAATATATTAACAGTACAGAAGCATAAGCCAGTTCCAATGAACCAGCTACTGACCACCCTCCAGCATCAACAGTTCCTTTTCCCACCCAAGTGTACAGAAACAGAGTGCCATTGTTCCATACATGTTTGTCATATAGCATGACTCTACAAAAGAAAACAGAAACGTGTTAACATCTGAAGGCCAAATCCGGTGAGGTGCTGAGCTCATGCAATTGTAGTTGCTCAGTACCTCACAGCGCTGGGTACAGAAGTAATAGCTACACCTCTGATCAAGGAAGGTACAGATTTTCAGACGCTGCAAAATCAAAAAGCCACTTGCTGGACTTAATAGCCTGAAGAATCACATAAATGTCCAAAAATCAGATTGGTTGAGAGTTTAACTATTGATACAGTAATCCAAGTAGATTATAGGATATTTCTGGGTTTACAGAGCTAAACACCAAGCCTCTTCCATGGCGAGGGGCAGACAAACTACCCGACCCTTAAAGGAAAAATTTCACTCCAATATAAGAATAACTTGGGCAAGGAAACTTGGGCCTAATGCAATTATTTTTTGTGTGCCAAAAACTCTCCTTTGTAGTAAAAAGCTTTTGAAAGGGACAGGAATCCGAAACATTCACTTCTGAACAGAGCTTTGTAAATTAACATATGCCATCCCATCCAGAATAAGAAAAAGTATTTGGGTGTGGCTGAAAATACCCATTAAATAGATTGAAAGACAGTGTGGAAAATGCCTTTTTAGGTTAATTAAATACATCTGCTGGCATTCTAAACCATACACCACTAAAGTAATCTCCTGGGACTTGAAGAGGGCTTTCAAACACAGATCGTACCACATTAAAAAACTAGTATATAAATGTATTAAATACAATATTGATGGTAAAAAGTTCATCTGGATAAAGAAATCATCTTAGCAACTGAGGTCAAAGAAAGATACTGGGATGGGTAGAAAGAAAATGACAAGCAGAACTCCAAAGAGACTAGTTAGATCTGATCTTGTTCACGCAACAGACAAAAAACCCTTTTTAATTTAAGTTACAGTTCAGACTTACCATTACAATTAAAAATTGAACACCAAGGAATCTCACAGTAACAAACAAACCCTACAAAGAACACCACCCACATAGCTACCTAAAAGGACCCAGTTAAAAAAAGAGAAATATTCCAAATATCCATACAGTTCATATAATCTCTAACAAAAATGTACAAGTATAAAATATCATAAAACACATTCAAACAACTTTATATTCTTCCCCATGATTCTAACCAAGACTCAACCTCCAGATCAAAAACCCTCTTGTGCCTACCCATCATACACCCGGCCTCTAACACTCACCCACCACAAGCACAGAGTCCTTCATTCAATAAACCAAGCTAGTACATTACTTATTTGCCATGTTTGTAGAATGTTTACATTTTATTTGTAGTCAATGACCTAAAACAATTATATGATGATGTAGTTATAAAATAATCATATCACTATTAGACAAGTGATGGGGAGGTGCATGAGGGAGATCACTCTTGGGTTGCTTTTCTTGTTAATTACCTTATTTGACAATGGTAGTGCTTGCTCACGGAATTTGCAGGGATGTTCCTTCTGTGACACTTTAAATCCTTATCTCAATTCTCAGTCATGGAAACATAGATCATTCAGTCATGGAAACACAGACTATTAGTAGTAAAAAGAAAAGCTATTCTGCTTTATGGTCAGAACTATAAACATTTCCAAGAGTTTCTTAATAGCTGCATTACAAACATTCCCAATACACAATCTTGTATTGAAATGATAATGAATCAGACTTTCTAAAGAGCAGTAAAAATTAACTCTGAATTTCAGATTTGTGCTTCATTTCCCCCAAAGCTTTGGGTTACAAAAGATGAGTTTATTGGAGGACCTCAAAATGACTCCTTTAGTTAAAGTTGCGCAGACAATTCTATTCTTAACAGGAAACGACTGTTGTTCAGACTCCCTCAGACTTTTTTTACCTTTTGGATTTAATTTTTCCAAGTTTGTTTTCAGTCCCAGAATTTTTTTTTTAAAACACTGAGCAAAAAATGATGTAGCCATTTTAACAAATGAGTGGAATAAACAAACACTTTTACCATTATAAAAAGTTAACTTTAAAAAAAAATCAAATCTAGTGCTTCAGCATTTTGGGGATAGAAACTTAAAGTTTACCATAATTAATTCCATAGTTTAATTTCTTAAAGTTTACCATAAGTAATTCCATAGCTCACAGACATGGTTTTTGGTGGTCTGGTGTTAAATTTAGCTAAATGCTAAATGCTTTTATAAGCATTGCACATGTCCAGTGATTTTAATTACATGAAAACAAGAAAAGTGCTGGCATATTCACACACTGGGGTTTTGACATATAAAATGTAATACACTGGCATCAGTGACAGAGGACCAAGTAGTAATGATGAGTTATACTAATAACTTTGTTTTTATTTTTTAATACCCTACTGGAAAGAGTCCAAGGGGCAAAATGAGGATACTGGCTGAAAAGCAGTTCATGTAATTTAACAAATAAAGTGACAAACACTGGGTCCAAAAAGGGAGAAATGATTAAATCCTAATGGATCACATGCTACAAACCACTGTTAAGAGAAAGAATCAGAGTGTGGTTGTGAAAATGAAACTTAAAACCACTATCTCAGGCTCATCTCCACAATTTTATACCAGTATAACTATTTCAGTCAGGGAGGTAGGTGGGCGGGTGATTTTTTATTATTATTATTTTTTACCAAAACATTTAGTACTTGTTCAAGCTCTAGAGTGAACACGGGTATATCAGTATAAAAGTTCTCATACCAATACATCTTATTACCCGTCTCATATAGGAATCAGCTATACTGCTATAAGCACTTTGATAGTGATATAACTGCATCCACACTAGGAGGGATTGTATTGTTTAACTCCTAATGATTTCAATGGGAATTAGGTATCTAGGCACTATTGAAAATCCCACTAGGTGCCTATCTGCATCCATTAGGTGCCTAAATTCCTTCAAAAATGTGGCTTCTAGAATCATTAGAAGAAGCAAATAGGATAGGCTAGATATATCAATGGAGGATCAAAGCACAAATCAGAAGACCCCTTGATGGTATCATATAAAGAACCAGTGAGACCACACTAAATGTATTGTACAAAGTTGTGAGTGCCATATTACAGAAAGCATGTTGAATAAAGTATACAAGAGTGCAACTACAATAAACGGTCTCTGAATTATAGGAAAACTACATTTATATTCCTTAGAAGAGAGATTAAGATAATTAATGCATAGACGGGGTAGATGCAATAGAATTGTTTGAGAGAAAGGCCAGCATCCACATAACTTCCCCCTTTGTACCACCCGAACAGCCACTACCAAATTTGCCACAGCTCCTTGTTCTGACCCTGCCACTGCTTAGGACAGAGTGTGTTGATCATAAGATGAATTGTATTATGTGCAAATAAGTGAATATGCAAATTAGATAATTACACAATTTGCATAAATGCCACATGGAGCTGCACAAAATCAGCACCTTATGGGAAAACAAAATATATAACATAAATACTAGCTAGCTGGGTTTCCTGGCCCGCTTTTACAGAGAGATATCTCAGTGATACTGTAATATGTTGCTGTTTTGTTACTGTGGTGCTGATTAAGACATTGCTTCAAAAAATTAGAGGAAAAGCAATCTAAAACTCAGCTATAATAACCAGCACACAAAAATGCTGATAGATTACATCATACATATTCTTTTATCTGCTTTAATGCTATACTACCAATTTGAGGAGAGATCATGTGCATATGGATCTTAATCTATCCTCCATCCTCAGCTACTAGCATGCTATTCCTGCAGCTCCTAGCAGCTGCTTTATGAAAACTAGTATTTCTTTCCATTCAGATCCCAAATTGTGGCAGATGAACAGTTACAATAAATAGCCACATGACATTGTCTAAGCATCAGGTATATTTTGGGTGGGGAAGGCTGGGCCTTACTCTGAATCATCAGAGATTGGCCACAGACAGGAAACCTGATAGGGTGGACTGATGCTCTGAGATAGTACAGAGAATTCTTTTATAGATGCCAAGCTGACATGTCTTGTTCACATGTTCAGGATCATGCTGACTGCCAGATTTGGGATTGAGAAGCAATTTTTCCCAAAGTCAGATTGGCAGAAACCTTGAGGATATTTCGTCTTCCTCAACAACATATGGTAGTTCACCCACTGGGATCAACTGGGTATATCTCACCTAATCAATTCCCTGCCAATACAGGGGCCTCGGGATTGATGGAATGTCAGTGTCTCCCATTCTCTGTCTGTGGCACACAGTTTAGTCTCCTGAGGAGTGAAATGCTTTAGTCCAACTAAAGTATTTGGTGTTCAGGTAGGGGTACATGGGTGAAATTTTGTGATTTTGGTTTGTCCTGTCAAGAGCCAATGATTTCCATATGCTCTGCCAGGGCCTATGACTGAATGTCTGCCTATTCAGCTAATGAAGTCAGAACAGTTTGAACCATGCTGCTGCACTGGTAACATACCTCCAGCAGCCTCCATGGGGGGGTATGATGTCATGGATTCCCCTAGTTGCCATCACCCCCATGGACACATCCTTCAAAGGGATTTTCCAGCACAAAGCGGATTGTGAAAAAGCTAATACAATCAGAGGTTCAGGCTGTGTTAAGGCCCTGATTCAGCAAAGCAGATAGCAAGTGCTGTAACTTCAACTATGTAAAGAACTAAATATTTTTAAAGTGTATGTGCTATCCCAGTGCTCCACATCATCTACTTCCATCTGCTTCAGGTGCTTTCTCTTGGTTTTGCTCTTATATTTTCCTTTGTCGCTGTTCCAGAATTAATTCTTGTGATAATGGTGGCAAATTATTTGAATGAAGCAGAGTTACCCTAAGTAAACTGAAAAAATATCAGAATATAATGGGCTTTTCATCTGCAGATCCCACAGCACTTTATATTGCACACGTGATTGCAAGAGCAAACAGTTTTGAACAGCAAAATTTGATGTTTTTAAAAGACAACGGTATAAATTTTCAAAAGCAACAGTGATTTTGAGTGCCCATCTTGAGACATCTCAAAGAGATCTGGTTATCTAAGAAAGGGTGCTCAATGCTTCTGAAAAATCAGGCCCCTTTATGTCATCAGGATGTCACCCAAAAGTTGGGGACCCCAAAGTCACTAGTCACTTTTGAACATTTAGGATTCTCTGTAATCCAATATTTATTTAGTCTAGATTATGATACCCTTAATCACACTGATTTTACCACTAATAGTGTAATTGATGTAAATGGATCTACAGTAGGAGCAAGATATTGTTCAATACAAACAAAGGTGCCACAATCTGGTCCTTCATAAAATACAAGTTATTAACATAACATGCTGTGGTGGTTGGTGATGTATCCATCCTCCAGCTAGACAGGGGAGATCTGCATGGAGGGAGCCCTCCATCTGGATCATATGGAAGGGACGGATATAGCACTTGTTTATTTGAACACAATAGAGGTGTGTTATCAAAGTGTGGGGGTTTAGTCAAGATTTCCTGAAACATCAATGGGATATGCATTCTAAAATTCACACCTCATCTTAAAAATCTCTCCAAATCTATCCTGGAGAATCCCAGTCTTTTGCTGTGTTCTTTGAGGTATGCACATTAGTTCGGTTCATTGAGAAATATCTCTTGCAGACTCCATTTGTTATAAACACACATATTTTATAGAATCATAGAATATCAGGGTTGGAAGGGATCTCAGGAGGTCATCTAGTCCAACCCCCTGCTCAAAGCAGGACCAATCCCCAACTAAATCATCCCAGCCAAGGCTTTGTCAAGCTTGACCTTAAAAACATCTAAGGAAGGAGATTCCACCAACTCCCTAGGTAACCCATTCTAGTGCTTCACCACCCTACTAGTGAAAAAGGTTTTCCTAATATCCAACCTAAACCTCCCCCACTGCAACTTGAGACCATTGCTCCTTGTTCTGTCATCTGGTACCAATGAGAACAGTTTAGATACATCCTCTTTGAAACCCCCTTTCAGGTAGTCGAAAGCAGCTATCAAATCCCTCCTCATTCTTCTCTTCTGCAGACTAAATAATCCCAGTTCCCTCAGCCTCGCCTCATAAATCATGTACTCCAGCCCCCTAATCATTTTTGTTGCCCTCCACTGGACTCTTTCCAATTTTTCCACATCCTTCTTGTAGTGTGGGCCCCAAATCTGGACAAAGTACTCCAGATGAGGCCTCACCAATGCCGAATAGAGGGGAATGATCATGTCCCTCAATCTGCTGGCAATGCTCCTACTTATACAGCCCAAAATGCCGTTAGCCTTCTTGGCAACAAGGGCACACTGTTGACTCATATCCAGCTTCTCGTCCACTGTAACCCCTAGGTTCTTTTCTGCAGAACTGCTGCCTAGCCACTTGCTCCCTAGTCTGTAGCAGTGCATGGGATTCCTCCATCCTAAGTGCAGGACTCTGAACTTGTCCTTGTTGAACCTCATCGGATTGCTTTTGGCCCAATCCTCTAATTTGTCTAGGTCCATTTGTATCCTATCCTGACTTCTGGAGAAAGAGGAAGAGAGTGAGTCAAAAAAACCAAAAAAACCCCAAGACAATTCCATCTGACTTAGAGCTATATTTGGTGGAAATAGAAACATAAGGCTCTTCAAAATACACAAGAGACAGGGAGGGAATCCCAAATATAGGAGTTCCATGCCAGAATATGAGAGCTGGCAAGTATATTGTTTACCAAGTGCTTGGGGCCAGATCCTCAGCTGGTTAAATCAACATTACTCCACTGATGTCAATACAGCTATATTGATTCACACCAGCTAAGGCTCTGATCCCGCAATGAATAAATCTTGTTCACCAGCCAGTCCAATCAGTGATAGAACTTTATTGAGGAGACTGAGATATCAGTATAATCTTTTACTTTGCAACCTCTGTAAACTTTAAATTCAAATCACAGACCCTTGTACAGTTTTCTCTGCGGTGTCATGATTTAATCAGAAATAGCTTGGTACGGATGTAAAGGCAAATGAGATCAGTCATACATAAAACATGGCTATGTTTCTCTTACCCTTCTATGTATAATTTCAAACTGTAGAGCAGTTAGAGGGGAAGATTTGAAGCTGGCACAGGGAGGATGTAAATTGCACCTCCCTAAGCCAGACATGGCCTCTGCACACTAGGGGAATTCATCCCAAGGGAGAGCAGGTGGTGATGCTGTCGTCTGCCCTCCCTCTGTTTGTCTGTTGGTTGCAGCAGCTTTTATTTCCACATAGCAGAGGTTTCTGAGATGGATATGCTGACTCACATGTCCCCCAGCCACCTGACCATGCCCATTTCTTGGCCAGCACCACCCACTTTTCAGGCTGCACTGGCTCACTACAAACCACATACCTCCCAGCCGAGGGCAGGCTGCAGCCACATCATGTCAGCACTACGTCCTCCCCTAGCAGCCATTCTGCTGCTGCGTCTCTCTGCCAGCCATCTATCAAACCCAACCAAAACTGCAGGTTCTTTAACACAGACTATCATCTCCTCCTCCTTACTATTCAGAGGCCAATAGTTTATCTAAACAATCCCTCTAAACTATACCATCTACTGCATAGGAGATGACTCTAAATAAATAACTATGAACTGATACATAAATACAGATCTGTCAGTACATAATTTTTTGTAATGCCCAGCCAAAAATAACCCAGATAACAATTTCTGACTGTACCATCTGTCTGCAATGAGCTGTTTCTGTTGAAGGCTTTCAAAACCATGGTACATTGCTATCTACTGAGGACTGGAGAATTGGTCTCGACCACCTTCTCAATCCCTTATGGAAAAGTGCAATTTAATTCAATGGGGATTAAATCAGTAAGATTCTACAGAAATTACTCTTACATCTATAAAATTTACTACAAAATTATTTCCATTCTGGCTTCTCTAGGTTTTATTTTGTACCTTTTTTTGTACCTTTTCTATAAACAGGGATGTTGTCCCGTATTAAAGAAGGCTTCAGAAATTCTAGACAAAGGCTATAATTTTCTATTACATTATACAGGACTTTTCCATAAGAGAGATCACAGCTGGTTACCTATATTATCCAGCTGATACAAACATATATTTTAAACAAAGTCTCTCTTCTTTATTTCCTGGTTCTTTAAATAGTGGGCAAGCAGTGCCCTTTCCTAAATAACTGAACTCCACTTTAAGCTACAATGGATATTGGAAACAATAATATCCTTCAGAGTTCATAGTGCAATGTAGACAGAACAGAGACCCATACCTGCTGCAATGTAGACAGAACAGAGACCCATATCTTCATGGAGAAATAGTCTCTTTTTAGAGTGTTGTTACCAGCAGTACAGGACTATTATTATTATTAATGAAGTTTATATTACAGTAGTGCCCAGAGGTTCCATTCAAGGTAGGGGCCCCATTGTGGTAGGTGTTATACAGCTATATAGCCCTCAAGAATTTACAGTCTAAGACAAGAGCTCAAGGGCCTGATCCAAACCACAGCAGATTCCTCGCATTACATATAATGACACAAACCTAAGTAGCCAGGATAGACATTTCTACATATTAGATTGCTTTATACTTCGCACAGTACATTTCAAAAACTGTGATTTAATAATTTGGAAAAATACTTTAGGATGATAGAACTAACAATCTACTCATAGCTATTATAACCATTTTATTAATACATATGGGAAAATATAGTAATTTTGTAAAAAATGAAAGTTCTAGAAAAAACAAAAATGCTGACATTTTACTCTCCCAAAAGCTACATGCTGGAAAGACATCTCCGGCGAACTTTTAGTTTTAAGACAAAAAGATATCACTATTCCCAGAGTCCTGTATGATAAAAGGCAGATATGACTTAATGGATGAATTGGTAAAACAATGGGTAAAACAGTCAGAGGGGAATTGCAAATCAGATGATATCATATATATATATATATCCACCATAACTCATTAAAAAGACAATGAAAAGACAATGTCTTATTTTATTAAGTAAATTTGAGCTCAAATAGTACAATGGTGAAGCTATAGAAGTATCTAGATAGAAAGGTTCTGTAATTGATCTAGCAGGGTAGGTACTAGATCAGAATACAGATAGCACCCTGAGGAGCTTGAAGGTAATGAGGAAAAGCAATTATAAGGATTCACGTATTTTAAACCAGAAGAGACCATTATGATTTGTTAGTCTGATCTCCTGTATATCACAGACCACAAATTTTCACTCCGTGACTCTAATAACTTTTGGTTTAACTAGAGCAGTTAGAAAGACGTCCAATCTTGATTTAAAGTGATGAATACATTTTTCCATCTCTAGGGGAATCAATCACATCCCTTGGTATGTTGTTCCAATGGTTAGTTACCCTCACTGTTAAATTTGTGCTTATTTCCAATTTGAGCTTTACTAACTTCAACTGCTAGCCATTGGAGCTTTTATACCTTTGTGCGCAGGATTAAAGAATCCTCTACTATCAGAAACCTTCTCTTGGTACTTATAGACTGCATTCAAGTTACCTTTTAATCTTGTCTTGCAAAGCTAACTATTTTCTGAGTTGTCCCTCCCTCACTGACAGAACTAGAGCTGGTCACAACAAGGATTTTTTTTGTAGAAACTTTTGACACCCAAAAAACCATAAAAAAATCTAAAACCCAGTTTTCCATCTAAAAACAGAATTGACAGAAGATTTTCAACCAGCCCTAGCCACAACCCAAAGGTGGGGTTAGAGGCAGCAAATTACTGAATCAGGGACATACTCACCCTATGCCAGGAATACCCAGATTAAGAATTATTGCAATTTCCATTACATCACTTCTGTACCCACTGGTGCCTGTGGCAATGCTTACTGTGGTGTCGTCAGGTTTGGCTGCTGGCTTCGGTCTCCCTACATCACCGCTGGTTGTCTCTGTGAGTTCAGTGGTAGGGAGGGCCTTGCTATTATGCTCATCCACAGAGTGTGCTGTAGTTGTGGGATAGCGCCAGGAAGCCAATTTCATTCCCAGCCACTTGGTCTACATCATGTTTTACACAAGAAGGGCAGAAACCGCTCTCAGTACAAGGCTGCAGGGCTACCTGTCAAGAACTAGAGCACTAAATTTCCTGTTTTTCTGGCTCTTGTCAGCAATAGAAATTTTCCTCACAGCACAGGGATTTTCATGCTCTGGTAATAATCTCATATGTATCTGAAAACTTCCTAAGAAACGTAAGAGGCAGCAGCCCAAGCAAGAAAACTCCTCCATAGAAATTCACTGTGCACTTTTCCCGCCCAAAAATAAACCTTTCCACCTAAACAGGAGTCTAACTGGGAGCTGTTTCTGACTCCACGGGGGCAAAAATTGTGGGCATATAACTCAGGGGCAGGCTTTTGCGTGGCCCTGGTCTACTCACCATATGCAAAATAGCCTTTTGTTGAGGACTGCTGGTCAAGAGCTCAACAGAGAAATAAAGATTCCTAATGCAGACTTAAAAAAAAAAATCTCAGTATGTGGTGATGGGAGACTAAACAAATGTCCTTCTCTCTTATTCCTCTAATGGTAGCAATTAGTACACACTGAATCCCTGCGACAGTTGACATGCAAACACTCTTCTTCCTGTAAACATGCCAATGTCTGAGGGAGAATGCAAACCTACTTTTTTCCGGTAGCATAAACAAACTTCAACTAGGCTCTGCAATAACAGCCAAAGCAGAAGAATTATCAGGCAGAACAGAAGTTGACCACCACTTCCTGCTCTGTCGAAGACTAGATTCTTAGCTGTCAGCACTGACAGACCAGGTCTGAATGAGGGACTGGCCATTTTATGGAAAATTGCAGATTTACAGATAGCCAAGATTTCCTTGACTTGATAATTCAGGACTTGCTCCTATTAGGTGTTGAGCTAAGTACCCTCAACTCTCATTCGAGTACTCAGCACTTCACAGGATCAGTCCCTAAGAGAGCAAGTGGGGTTAGAAAGTAGTAATCTGAATTATGTTTGCTTCTTTTATCGGAAAAAAAAGTCAGCTATCACAAAAGGGTGTAAGAGAACAGGAATCTCTGACACCTCTCTTTAAGACACCACATAGGCTGCAAAGCTAAAGTAAGTAAGTGACTGACAGTTTTTCCACCTCAATGTCTACTTCTTCCCATTCCTGACTGTTACAAAGAAGTCCATGGATGGATTCTTTCCAGGTTCAATAACTCACAATATTCCTGGGCTTACCTTTGCTCCTTGTGTTAAGGGAATGCCCACTGAGCCAGTCTGCACAGATGGCTGAGTTTTCAGACAGTACTTGTTATACCATGACTGAGTACTTAGCCACATACACAAAACATAGGAAGACACTCCCATCTCTATGGAGTTTAAAATGTTAATGGACAGACAAAAATAATACAGACACAAAATATACTTTGTAATCAGAAGGAAATTATTATAGGAAGATGGATTATTTTTCTGACTAGAACAAGATCCTTGAAGCCATCAAATCATCCTTATATCATAAGCTAACTTCATTGTTCAAAGTTACAATACATTCTTTACACACCAAGCTAAACTGTAGCATTTACCCTCGATGCGCAATGTGGCCTATTAGCTGTATATTGAGCATTGTATCGTGCTCTGTAGTGACAATAATCACTCTTTTTAGATAATTCCTTAAAACTGTGAGTGAATTTAAGTATTGTCTTTTCAACAACTGCACCCATCTCCCAAAAAATCCCTACCCCAAGCAGTGCTTTTTATAATCAGAGAAGGGACAGGGGCCAAAAGGCCCTATGAAGCCCACTAGAGATTTCACTATGCCATTCTACTTAACATGTGAGGCACTCAAACTGTGGTGACCAGTACACAACCCTGAACAGATAGATAGATCTGAGGTTTTTTATACGGCACCTACCACTGTGATATCTCAACACCGAGGATAAATGCTTGTGAAAGGTGACGTACTGTCAGTCCTGGAAGTAACATCCTCTATTGACCAGAGAATAGGTAAAATTTTAGCAGTGCCATCTTCACCATGACATGTTATTACTGTGCCCTGAGTCTCCAAGCTTATTCAGCTCTTTGCCCCTCTGCTGAAACTTCCAGCAAAGGTGGCAAAGCTTGATGATGGTTTTTGCTACATGGACTCTTCTCTATTGATATAACAAGACTGAGACCAGCCTTTCGTTTCACAATGGCCACTGAGAAGACGCTGGCTGAACAGCAATGGCGTCCAGTCCCAGCTGACACCTTCTGGATTTAAACCAGCAGTCTAAAGGTGAAAGGACTTGTCTCCCCTTAGCAATTTCCTGGGCCATCCAGTCCCTAACATACGAACACTTATCTTCAACTGATCTCTATTAGCTTGACGTACTGATATTCCGTAAACAATATATGCACTGTAATCACTCAATCATTTCTGCTGATTTTAATATAATAATCACTGAATTATTTTACATGTTAATAAAGACAGGTTTTTATTTGTGTCTTGAGTGTATACATCAGTCCTTGCTCAGCTCTTATAAGAATACAAAGTAGGGGAGATTTAGCAGGAGCAGCTTTCAATGTGATCTTTTGTCCCTACATGCTTTTGTTAGGAACCGACTGAGAAATAAGCTCATATTTGGTTTTGAAGCTTAGAGAATGGGATAAAAAGAGAAAACTTGACCTTAGATTAAACTAACAAATGAAACAAATCTGTTACTATGGAAGCCAAAGGATGTAGATATGTTTGAAAAAAGTAAAAGCAGAGAGGAAATAAGTAATAAATAATATTTTTTTTATTTCGGGTAAGTCATCTTGTCTATTCTATCTCATTTTTAATCACTGAGCAAAATGCTTCTTATGTTATAACTGGTAAAGAATTGACTATAAACCAAAACAGAAAAATTGACTTTTTTTCATATAGCCACCCTCCTCAAAAATAGTCCTTACTACAGACAAGAGTTTCTTCTGAAGTATTGTGATCCCTCAAATTTAGTATCAAACCATTGACTAATAAAATTGTTAACTGTGGGTAACAAAAATTATTGTTTCACTGTAATTGACTATGCAATGAGGTCTCCTAATTTTCTAAAGTTCTTATGGTGGCTCATGTAAAAGCTCGTGTAATACCTGCTGTTAACAATGCCACATAGCCAATTCATTCCTTTAGCTAGTAACTGCCTTTCAGAGTATTAAATTAGAACATTAAAATCACAACTGAAAATATTTTAGTTTGAAAGATCTATCATAGCTGACTTATAGAATTTATGACGTCACATTTATTACAGCACAATACTTACTGCCTGTGTGATATTTTACAATGTTTTATTTAAAATACTGGCATTTGCATATGAAGTATTTTAGAAACCTAGTCAACAGTGTCCCTAACCAGAGTCTGTGAAACTTATTGTTGTTTAGCTGGCAACGTAACAATGTGTTGCAAACTGAAACATATTTCCATACCTGCTGACAAGCTGCATGTTGTGCTTACAAAAAGTGTCACATCCAGATACAATCTCTCTTGGCATCTTTGCAATCCTTTTCTTTTCACTTCTTTGCATGTGTGTGCATATAAGTAAAAGTACAGCATAACTCAGGGGTTTTCAACCTTTTTCCTTCTGAGTCCCCCCCACTCCCACATGCTATAAAAATCCCACAGCCCACCTGTGCCACCACAAGTGTTTTTCAGTAGATTAAAAGCCAGGGCTGGCGCTAGGGGGTAGCAAACAGCAATTGCTCAAGGCCCCACGCCACAGGGGGCCTTGTGTCTAAGTTGTTTGGGCTTCGGCTTCAGCCCTGCATAGCAGGGCTCAGGATTCAGCTTTCTGCCCTGGGCCCCAGTGAATCTAATGCTGGCACTGCTCTCTGGTTTATTTTGGAGGACCACCTTAAACCTGCTCGCAGCCCCCCAGTGGGCCTGGACCCCTGGTTGAGAGCCACTGGCATAACTGACTACACAACTGGAAAAAAAGTCCTCTCATAGACTCATAGACTTTAAGGTCAGAAGGGACCATTATGATCATCTAGTCTGACCTCCTGCACAATGCAGGCCACAGAATCTCACCCACCCACTCCTGGAATAATCCTCTCACCTATGTCTCAGCTATTGAAGTCCTCAAATCATGGTTTAAAGACTTCAAGATGCAGAGAATCCTCCGGTAAGTGACCCGTGCCCCATGCTGCAGAGGAAGGCAAAAAACCTCCAGGGCCTCTGCCAATCTACCCTGGAGGAAAATTCCTTCCCGACCCCAAATATGGCGATCAGCTGAACCCCGAGCATGTGGGCAAGACTCACCAGCCAGACACCCAGGAAAAAGTTCTCTGTAGTAACTTCTAACATCCCATCATTGACCATTGGTCCTATTTACCACTGATGGCAATTAATTGACCTTTGACTAAGATCATGTTATCCCATCAAACCATCCCCTCCATAAACGTATCTAGCTTAATCTTGAAGCCAGTTAGGTCTTTTGCCCCCACTGCTTCCCTTGGAAGGCTGTTCCAGAACTTCACTCCTCTGATGGTTAGAAACCTTCGTCTAATTTCAAGTCTAAACTTCCTGATGGCCAGTTTATATCCATTTGTTCTTGTGTCCACATTGGTACTGAGCTGAAATAATTCCTCTCCCTCCCTGGTATTTATCCCTCTGATATATTTAAAGAGAGCAATCATATCTCCCCTCAGCCTCTCTTTAGCCACAAAACAGATAAGCTTACTTCTCAAAGCTATTGTACCATATGTGCCTTAAAGCCTGACCTGGAGGGACCTTGTCTAGTAGTGAGAAGGTAGCTCTCTGCATCTATTTAATCCTCGGCTTCTCTGCAGACAGGGCCGGCTCCAGGCACCAGCTTTCCAAGCTGGTGCTTGGGGTGGCAGGCGAGAATGGGGCGGCAGTCTGAGTCCCGCGGCAGCAATTCGGTGGCAGGTCCACTCTTCCTGCTGCCGAACTGCATACATTAAGTTTTAATACGTTAAATACATTAAGTTTTAAAATACTTTGTGTACATTTCCTTGCAAAACTTGGTTATCACACTGGGAAACACATACTGGAGGAGTATCACATATGTCACCGAATATCTCATACTACAAATCCTCTTGAAGTCTGTCCTCCTTTAAAATCATAATGTATCCAGTCCAAAATGTCTAAATCCTAAAGTTGTTGCTTAATGTTATCGAGTATGTCACTTATCAAACCAATGGCATTTTATTAAATCAGAAAAATTTGACTATTGAATCAACTGCATCATACACTGAATTAAATTTACCACTAATCTAATAAGACACATCACCTACTACATATTGCATGTTAAGCACATACATCTCCAAATCAAACAAAGACCACATATTTAATTAAGTAATGCTGGTATATCATTTACTGAAATGTAGTAAGGAATGACCCTTACTGAGCCTTCTACATTTTGAAACAAAAACATCAAATACCAAATCTTCCACAATTTTCAGGAAATCCCCATTCTGGATGAAGTCTCTCATGAGGCATTTTAGAGGGTTTTAACCAAGATAATATTTTGTAATGATCTGAGAACTACAGAATATTCTATTTGATAGGGAAAGTCATAATGTACATAAGACACTGAAACACAGGCAATGATCCCAGTAAGAAGTTTTATCCCTTGACTCCCATCATAAACTGTAGTAAAATCAGCATTAAAGTGCAGCAAAATTTTTCATGCTTAACAAAGTTTGCCTTGACCATGTTAGATATATGAAGGAAAACCTCTAGAAGAAATATGTACTTTGCTATATATGTAGGAAAATACCTATAGATTCAACATATGAGAGGTATTGTTTAACAAGTTAATTGTACTTTTTCCCACCTACAACAGGGATCCAATTCTGCAAGAGGCCCATTTTTATGGTGGGTGCATGTGTGTATTCTTTTCTGTAAAGCATTAAGGTATTCGCTGTACACAGCAAATGTAGGTTTACAATAAATCAACTTGTTAACAGACTATGGACCAAATTATGCCTTTTAGACCAGTGGTTCTCAATCTTTTTTTTTCCACAGACCACTTGAAAATTGCTGAGAGTCTCGGCGGACCACTTAATGATCTTTCCAAATGTTGTTTGTACCATTAGCTAACTATTGTAAAGTGCTTTGGATAAAAGCACTATATAAAAACAAGTAATAATAATTCACTTTTTTTGTTCTACAAATAAAAGCACACAACTCATATTTTCATATCAGTAGTTTTACCTTTCTAATGAGAAAGATGTGCCCTGTCTACCCCACCATGACAGCCCCCAAGCTGGAGCTGGGAAGGAAGAGGGTTTCTCCCTCTCTTCCCCACCGCAGCAGCCCCCGAGCTGGGGCTGGGAAGGAGGGCTGTCTCTCCCCGGCAGCCGCAGCCCTGGAGCTGGGAAAAGTCACCTGTTTCTCTGGCCACCGTAGCCCTGCACATCCCAAATTCCCCCCACCCCCTCTTCTCACCCCACTGCCCACTCCCACCCATCCCCTATTCCCCCTAAGGCTACCACCTCACCTTACATGTGCCTCTTCTCCAGGGTCCAGGCACCTAATTAGTGGAGCCACGCTTGCGCAGCTCCACTAATTAGATGAGTGGCCCTTCATTCTCTTGTGTGTGGCCACCCAGGTGCGCATCTTAGAGGGAACTATCCGTGGAACACGTGAATGGAGCTCTCGGACCACTGGTGGTCCATGGACCACAGTTTGAGAACCTCTGCTTTAGACTTTAAAAGTAGTTGTGTGCATACATCTGAGGACAGACTCAGGCCCTCTGTTGCTACTTTTATCAATATGAACCAAGTTTTTGTTCAGAATTTATCATTAAACATGTATATAATATAATTAAACATGTATTCTATGGTTAGCCTACTTTCATTTATGGTTCCCACCCATAACAATTAGTATAGAGGAAATTTATTGAACTATGGCATTTTGCCCTAAAAAGTTCAAAGCAGATATAAAGTTCTGTTTCCCCTTGTTTATAGGTCTGTGTTCACCACTTTTAATCTCTCTGTCCAATATGCATCAGCATTAACTACCTCCATATTTTTCTAAGTAGAAAAACGGGTCATATTATTTTAAAGATCAGTGTCATGGGCAAATGTGTAATCTAATTAGCAGCAAAATGGGCCCAAATCTTCTGATCATTCTGTATCTTACTCCACACTCCTGCATGGGTGGGCGGCAAGTAGGGAGGCAGAACAGGAAGTGGGTGTGACGGTGTACCCCATAAAGCTTTATGGGGAGAGGCTTATAAATGTATACATGATGTAACTGGAATATGTTTTATGCTACATGTGCCATGTAACATATCTCTGTGAAAGTTATGACCTACTGAATCTATTCCTCCTGTTTGTATGCATGTATCATTGTTGTAGTTGAAGTTATGAATATTGGTTTTATATTTGCTGGTTTTATGCATAGCCTTTGTAAGAGCATGGGACCAGGTCTGGAGGAAAGAATGTGCAAGTTAAGTACAAGCACTTAACAGACAAAAGAAGTTGCAGACCCCAATCCACATCGGGGCCTGGTCAGGAATGCAACTGGTTGGGCCGGTTACCGAGGGGTGCATGGACATGTGACTTGCCCATGTGATCCCAAATTTCCATGGTAACATGATGTTACACAGAGAAGGGAAAAAGACTATAAAAGCCCGGGGGAGACCCTTCCATTTTCTCTTCAGCTGGCTAAAGAGAGAGACTCTCCACCCCCCAAGGACACACCTGAAAGAGACTGAACAAAGGACAAAGACAATAGGGGGGTGAGTGATTGCTGGACCCAGGCTAAGAGGAAGATAGCCTGTTTACTAGACCTAGTGAGGTTGTTATCTGTACACAGGGTGATTAGACATAGAACTGCCTGTTCTATTTTATTTTATTTAGTAATTCATTTTGTTCTGTCTGTCACTACTTGGAATCACTTAAATCCTACTTTCTGTACTTATTAAAATCACTTTTTACTTATTAAGTTGCCTGGAGTACGAGTTGTTACCTGGGGAAGGCAAACAGCTGTGCATATCTTTCTATCTTTGAAATAAAAGGCGAACTATTTATGAGTTTGCCCTGTATAAGCTTTATACAGGGTAAAACGGATTTATTAAGGGTGTGAACCTCTTTGGGAGTTGGGCACCTGGGTGTCAAAGGCAAGAGCGCTTCCAGGAGCCTTACAGTTGTTAGTGGACTTGGTTCGGACCTGGGTCTGTGTTTGCAGCAGATCAGTGGAATCTGGCTCAAAACAGACAGGATTCGGGAGTCCCAAGCTGGAAAAGGCCTGGAAGCAGGGGCAGAAGTAGCCTTGGCACACCAGGTGGCAGCAACAAGGAGGTCTCTGTGATCCCAACCCGTCACAGTGGATACAGCTCTGAGTTTCAGGATGCAATCACCAACCAGTGCAGCAAGGCTGGTATGGAGAGGGAAGTAATCTGGTGCTGGTATTTTGACTCTCAGCGGTTTGAGCATTGGCCTGCTAAACCCGGGGTTGTGAGTTCAGTCCTTGAGGGGGCCATTCTGCCTGAGGCTGGTAGTCGTGGGAATACGCAGCAGCTCCTTGCCTTCTGGCAGCAGACGGTACAGTACGACTGGTAACCGTCATCGTCGTCCCCTGTGTGCTCCTAGCCGGCCTTTCGTGTGGTTGGCCGGGGATGCCTGGACATAAATGGGAGTGACTCTGGTCAGTCTCTTGTTTACGTTTTGTTTAATGGAGATTCAGTAGTGCTTGGCACGCTGGCAGAGGGTTAGCTCAGTGGTTTGAGCATTGGCCTACTAAACCCAGGACTGTGAGTTCAAGCCTTGAGGGGGCCCGGAGATGATGACAGCTAGCAATCGTACTGTACCATCTGCTGCCGAGCACCCAGGAGATGATGACGGCTAGCACTGTTACTGTACCATCTGCTGCCAGCCTACCCCTTGCTTCCCCCCCCTCTGTGAAAGTAACTAAGGCGGGAGCAAAAAATCCTTTCGTGCCTTTTTCCTTGCGGGCGCCATACTGCTGTCACCATTGTTATCCACCCGCCGCTTCCGCTGCCACTCTGCTCTCCTGCAGACACCATACCAGGGAAAGCATGGGGCCCACTCAGATCACCGCAGCTGTTATCACCGTTATAAACACCACGCGCATTGTCCAGCAGTATATGGAGAACGAGAACCAGAACCTGCAAGAGGAGGCGACAGTAGCACGGTGAGGACAGTGATGAGGACATGGACACAGACCTCTCTCAAAGAAGGCCCCCCCATAAGGTGGACATCATGGTGGTAATGGGGCAGGTTCATGCCGTGGAACGCCGATTCTGGGCTCAGGAAACAAGCACAGACTGGTGGGACCGCATAGTGTTGCAGGTCTGGGACGATTACCAATGACTGCGAAACTTTCGGATGCGTAAGGGCACTTTCATGGAACTTTGCGACTTGCTTTCCTCTGCCCTGAAGCGCCAGAACACCAAGATGAGAGCAGCCCTCACAGTTGAGAAGCGAGTGGCTCCCTGTGGAAGCTTGCAACGCCAGACAGCTACCGGTCAGTTGGGAATCAATTCGGAGTGGGAAAATCTACTGTGGGGGGCTGCTGTGATGCAAGTAGCGAATGCGATCACTGAGATGCTGCTACCAAGGGTTGTGACTCTGGGAAATGTGCAGGTCATAGTGGATGGCTTTGCTCCAATGGGGTTCCCGAACTGTAGTGGGGTGATACGGAACCCATATCCCTATCTTGGCACCGGACCACCAAGCCAGCGAGTACATAAACTGAAAGGGTTACTTTTCAATAGTGCTACAAGCACTGGTGGATCACAAGGGACGTCTCACCAACATCAACGTGGGATGGCCGGGAAAGGTACATGATGTTCGCATCTTCAGGAACTCTGGTCTGTTTCAGCTGCTGCAGCCAGGGACTTTCTTCCCAGACCAGAAAATAACCGTTGGGGATGTTGAAATGCCTATAGTTATCCTGGGGGACCCAGCCTATCCCTTAATCCCATGGCTCATGAATCCATACACAGGAAGCCTGGACAGTAGTCAGGAGCTGTTCAACTATAGGCTGAGCAAGTGCAGAATGGTGGTGGAATGTGCATTTGGACGTTTAAAGGCACGCTGGCACAGTTTATTGACTAGGTTAGACCTCAGGGAAACCAATATTCCCATTGTTATTACTGCTTGCTGTGCGCGCCACAATATCTGCGAGAGTAAGGGGGAGATGTTTATGGCGGGGTGGGAGGTTGATGCACATCGCCTGGCTGCTGATTACACACAGCCAGACACCAGGGCGATTAGAAGAGTACAGGAGGGTGCATTGTGCATCAGGGAAGCTTTGAAAACCAGTTTCATGGATGGCCAGGATGTGTTGTGAAAGTTCTGTTTGTTTCTCCGTAATGAAAACCCCCGCCCCTTGGTTCACTCTACTTCCCTGTAAACTAACCACCCTCCCCACGCCCCCTCGGTCACTGCTTGCAGAGGCAATAAGGTCATTGTTGCTTAAAAGTCATGCATTCTTTATTAATTCATCACACAAATAGGGGGATAACTGCAAAGGTCGCCCGGGATGGGTGGTGGAGGAGGGAAACACCAGGATGAGTGGTGGAGGAGGGGATGAGGGAAGGACAAGGACACACTGCACTTTAAAACTTATTGGATGCCAGCCTTCTGTTGCTTGGACAGTCCTCTTGGCTTGAGTGGTTGGGTGCATGGAGGCCCCCCCAACGCATTCTTGGGCATCTCGGTGATGAGGCTATGGGACTCAGGGAGGAGGGCTGTTGGTTACACAGGGGCTGTAGCGGCGGTCTGTGCTCAGGCGGCCTTTCCTCAACCATATGCCTTTCCTCAACCAGACGCCAGAGGATATCCATTTGATCCTCCAGAAGCCTCAGAATTGCATCCTGCCTTCTGTCAACAAGCTGACGCCACCTACTCTCTTCAGCCCACAGCTGTCTCTCTTCCACCCGCCACTCATTGTCTTCAGCATGCTACCTGACCTCGCGATCAAATTGTGCCTTTCTGGACTCTAACATTGTCTGCCTCCATGCATTCTGCTGGGCCGTTTCAGTGTGGGAGGACTGCATGATCTCTAAGAACATATCGTCTCGATTCCTTTGTTTTTACTTCTAATCTTCGCTAGCCTCTGGGATGGTGATGAAAGGGGGAGCATTGAAACATTTACAGCTGCGGGAGGAAAAAAACGGGAGAGGAGTAGTTAAAAAGACACATATTAGAGAACAATGCTCCTAAGATTACATAGCACATGTGCATTCGGTCCAAGGTCGCACTTTGCCTGTTAGATTGAGGGTCTGCCGGTTTGGTGTGAGAGATCCCATACGCAGGGCTGGTGAGCAACAGAATTCGGCTTGCAGCCAGACATGGTAAGCCACAGTCTATTGGCTTCTTTAACCTTCATAACATGTGGGAATGGTTTCAAAAAGCAACCCCCTCATTTCCCATAACAGCCGTTGGGTTGGCCATTTAACATGGGTTGGCAATTGAAAAAGGAGGGGCGGTGGTTTTTGGGTTAACGTGCAGCATGAACCTAATCAAACCCCCCCACACACATCCAATTCTCTTGGATGATCTCTGCTCCCTCTCCCCCGACCTCATGGCTAACAGCAGGGAAGATTTCTGTTCAGCCACGGGCAAACAGCCCAGCAAGGACAGCCACCTCTGAATGTCCTCTTAATAAAATTCCCCTATTTCAACCAGGAGACCATGAATGTTATCACTCTTCTGAGGATAACACAGAGAGATAAAGAACAGATGTTGCTTGAATGCCAGCAAACACCGCAACCATACGCCGCCATGCTTTGCAATGCAATGATTCCAGACTACGTGCTATTGGCCTGGCATGGTAAAGTGTCCTACCACGGAGCACGGAATAAGGCTGCCCTCCCCAGAAACCTTTTACAAAGGCTTTGGGAGTACATCCAGGAGAGCTTTATGGAGACATCCCTGGAGGATTTCCGCTCCATCCCCAGACATGTTAACAGACTTTTCCAGTAGCTGTAGCTGTACTGGCCGCAAATTAATCATTAAACACGCTTACTTATAAAACATGTAATATATTAACAGAGGCACACTCACCAGAGGTCCCTTCTCCGCCTTCAAGGTCCCGGAGCACGCCTTGGGTGGGTTCGTAGGGTACTGGCTCCAGGGTGGCAAACAGTTCCTGGCTGTCGGGGAAAACGGCTTTTCCGCTTCCTTGCTGTGCGCTATCTTCAGCATCATTATCATCATCTTCCTCTTCCCGAAAATGCTCCTCGCTGCTTTGTGATGCTCCATGTACAGAGTCAAAGCACATGGGTGGGTTAGTGCTGACTGCACCCCCTAGAAGGGCATGCAGCTCATCATAGAAGCAGCATGTCTGGGGCTCTGACCCGGAGCGGCTGTTTGCCTCTCTGGTTCTTTGGTAGGCTTGCCTTAGCTCCTTAATTTTAATGCGGCACTGTTGCACATTGTAGCCTCTGTCCTTCATGCCCTTGGATACTTTGGCACACGTATTGGCATTTCATCTTTTGGACCATAGTTCTGCTAGCATGGATTCGTCTCCCCATACAGCGATCAGATCGCGTACCTCACGTTCATCTTCGGTTCTGGGACTCCATCATGGTCACCTCTGCTGATGAGATCTGCACTCACCTGCAGCTCGCCACACTGGCGAAACAGGAAATGAAATTCAAAAGTTTGCGGGGCTTTTCCTGTCTTCCTGGGCAGAGCATCCGAGCTCAGACTGCTGTCCAGAGCGGTCAAATGATGCACTGTGGAATAGATCCCTGAGGCCAATACCGTCGAATTGCATCCACACTAACCCTAAGTCATAGAATCATAGAATCATAGAATCTCAGGGTTGGAAGGGACCTCAGGAGGTCATCTAGTCCAACCCCCTGCTCAAAGCAGGACCAACCCCAACTAAATCATACCAGCCAGGGCTTTGTCAAGCCTGACCTTAAAAACCTCTAAGGAAGGAGATTCCACCACCTCCCTAGGTAACCCATTCCAGTGCTTCACCACCCTACTAGTGAAAAAGTTTTTCCTAATATCCAACCTAAACCTCCCCCTCTGCAACTTGAGACCATTACTCCTTGTTCTGCCATCTTCTACCACTGAGAACAGTCTAGATCCATCCTCTTTGGAACCCCCTTTTAGGTAGTTGAAAGCAGCTATCAAATCCCCCCTCACTCTTCTCTTCTGCAGGCTAAACAATCCCACTTCCCTCAGCCTCTCCTCATAAGTCATGTGCTCCAGCCCCCTAATCATTTTTGTTGCCCTCCGTTGGACTCTTTCCAATTTATCCACATCCTTCTTGTAGTGTGGGGCCCAAAACTGGACACAGTACTCCAAATGAGGCCTCACCAGTGCCGAATAGAGGGGAATAATCACGTCCCTCGATCTGCTGGAAATGCCCCTACTTATACAGCCCAAAATGCCGTTAGCCTTCTTGGCAACAAGGGCACACTGTTGACTCATATTCAGCTTTTCGTCCACCGTAACCCCTAGGTCCTTTTCTGCAGAACTGCTGCCCAGCCATTCGGTCCCTAGTCTGTAGCAGTGCATGGGATTCTTCCGTCCTAAGTGCAGGACTCTGCACTTGTCCTTGTTGAAGCTCATCAGATTTCTTTTGGCCCAATCCTCTAATTTGTCTAGGTCCCTCTGTATCCTATCCCTACCCTCCAGTGTATCAACCACTCCTCCCAATTTAGTGTCATCTGCAAACTTGCTAAGGGTGCAGTCCACACCATCCTCCAGATCGTTAATGAAGATATTGAACAAAACCGGCCCCAGCACCGACCCTTGGGGCACTCCACTTGATACCGACTGCCAACTAGACATGGAGCCGTTGATCACTACCCATTGAGCACGACCATCCAGCCAGTTTTCTATCCACCTTACCGTCCATTCATCCAGCCCATACTTCTTTAACTTGCTGGCAAGAACACTGTGGGAGACTGTATCAAAAGCTTTGCTAAAGTCAAGAAATAGCACATCCACTGCTTTCCCCTCATCCACAGAGCCAGTTATCTCATCATAGAAGGCAATTAGGTTAGTCAGGCATGACTTGCCCTTGGTGAATCCATGCTGACTGTTCCTGATCACTTTCCCCTCCTTTAAGTGGTTCAGAATTGATTCCTTGAGGATCTGTTCCATGATTTTTCCAGGGACACGGCCATATCGAGTCGACACGGCCATATCAATTTTAGCGCTAATCCCCTCATTGGTGGTGGAGTGGAGAAATCAATTTTAAGAGCCCTACAAGTCGATGTAAATGGCTTCGTCGTGTGGATGGGTGCATGGATCAATCGATCTAACGCTCATAAATTCGACATAAACTGGTAGTGTAGACCAGGGCTCAGAGTCCACTCTGGGGGCATCACAGTTACATATAGCCCCTTAGAGCAGTTTGTTCTTAACAACTTAGCCCTTAGTGTAGAAATACAAAGATAAATAATATAAAGAACTTGTGATGGGCTCTACTTCTCACTAGGAAGGCAAGGAAGGGGTGAAGAAAGAGCCCATTAGGACAAGAACATAAAGAGGAGGCCAGAGACGACCTGTGCCTGCAGACTGGCGGCGCGGGGGGGAGCAGAGTGAGAGCAGAATTTAGAATTTCAGCAGAAATTTTTGGCTTGCTATCTATATTCAAGTCAAATGCATTACTGCAATGACTGTACAGCTGAAGATGGCAATCAATCACAGATCATTTAATTCCTCTGAAAATATGTGTGAGATTTTCTTAAACTTAATATGCCTGAGATTTTCAAAAATGGATTTTTAACCTGTACTGTATGTGGAAAGAATTCCAGATTAGAATTCTAATGCAATTTCTGGCATGCAGGCAGATTGCTGAGCCCATGCTGAGTCCTAGAGAAGTCAATGCAATTCTGTGCAAGAGCAGAAATCCTCTCATTTTCAAGAAGTTGCAGAACTGGGGCCTAGATCTGTATGGTCAAATGTGATCATGTCAATATCTATTACACAATATACACCTTAACAAAACAGTGATTTCTTAGAGTTTGTCTGCACAAATTATTTTATAATAAAGTACTCTTTACTCATCAGTCCCTTCAGTTTTACTAGTCAATATCTAAAATCCTTTAATTTTAGATAGACAGTTTCACCATGCAGATACATTTGAGCTGGGAGGTGCGATTCCCTGCTTGCGTAGACATTTCTGCACTAGTTCTCCTTGATTTAGCACACTAAAAACATCAGTGTAGCCAGAGTGGCATGCCCAGAGCCCCCTGGGATTCACGCCACCGAGCTCAAACATAGACGTACCCTAAGTGTGAAACTTTTTATGCAGCTTTAAGAATAGGAGATTGTAGGAAGACTAATAATTTCAGTAACAATAGTGTAACCTGTGCCAAAATTAATTTTATACTAGGCATCTAATTTATATGTCCCTTTCATTTAAGGGCCAAATTTTGCTCTCACTTGCAATATTATTCATCTAGAGTAACGCTATTGAGTTTTGGAGATTAAAACTGACATAAATGAGAGCAACATTTGGCCTTACCTATTTTTTGCCATTTATTTTATCTTTGGTTTCATGACCTGTCATTCACACCGAGTCTTCACTGTTTTGGCTGTTTCTCTGCCTTTCCATTTGCAGTGAGCTGTCGACCAGAGATTCATTTTTTGCAAATGCTGCCCTGTCCAACTTTGAAGTTTCAGCTTGAAAACTGTGCCACTGAATGGCAGAGATGCTAGAAAATTTGTTTCCAGTGAAAAAGCCAGCGGAGAGCTGATGGAAACCATAAAGCTACTTTCCCACATAAGTCTCCTTTGTGACACTACTCTGAAGCAGAGCATGCTGGTTTTCTTATGGTGTGGATGTGAGCAAGGCTTGAAGAGCAGAAACACTGATAGGATAAGACAGAAAGTGGAAGGCAGAATCTGGGCAGAGTTGCACCAAAGCACACTTTCAAAGGGAACACATGGTTCAAGCTCCACTTTTAACTTATCTTTACAGGGACACTTTCAAAGCTGATTGTCCCCTTATGTAAGTGCTCCTCTTCTCAAAATGTGTTTCTCAGTTTAAAAACACTTCTGTTATGGGAAATAATACTGCCCCTTCCACATGTGGATAACAAAAGGCCAAAGTGCTCCCCTGTGCTGCACAGTGCAAAGGGAATAAAGGAGAAACTAATAACCCCAAAAGCAATGAAAGAAGTTGGTAACATCACATTTTGCCATTTCGGGAATGTGTAGAAGCCACTCCACACTAACACCATGTGGCTAGGTGTTGGACTGAGGTGGGGCTTTGGGGCTGGAGAGAGGAAGAGCTCCTGCATGACAGACTTCTCTCCCGTCAACACCGTCAGAGTCCCAAGCATAAATCTATGATGTATCTCACTGCTTCCTCCCACCTCAAAGGAAGAAGTAATGCATAGACACAGAGTTCACCTCACTAAATCCTTCATGGAAGGGAGCCATTTAGGCCACATATTTTAGACACCATGACCTAAACATGAATGACCTAAACATTTCTCAACCTTTTTGATACCTGGAGCTGACTTGTTGCCTTCCTAAACTGTGTCATGGAGATCTAAGCGACTGGCACCAGTTCACAGACCAGTCATTGAGAAAACAACGGTCTAAGGAACACTTGACTGCTCCATCCCTACACAATAAAATAGTTCAAACAACGGTCCAGTCATAAATAAGCTATGATGGGAATCTGCACGGACAGGTTTATTTAATATGCAGTGACAGCAGAGAGTGCCAAATTGGTTTTGATTAGTTAATTTGAATTATTTAGTGCGGGCAGGTGTGAGAAACAGCATCTCTAATCTGAGTATAGAAAGACACAAGGTCTGTGTTCTTTGTTGTCTTGCTTGTTTCTGTTTTAGAAAACCATAAGAGCTCTACAACTTACAACTATAGTGAAACCAATGATTGAAACAACATGATGATGTCTATTGAACAGACCAACAGGACTGTTTCTTGATTAAGGACTTGGACTTGAAGCTGAAGTAGCTTCTGTGGATATACTCCAGAGTGGCTCTACACTAAGGAGAGTAAGGCTTGCTCACACTACCCACTGAGCCTCTCCCCAGATACTCAATCTGGGGGCTGTAATGAGTTCTGGGCCTTGCTGAACCACTAACTATTGTGTTCTTCATTTATTTTAATGTGATTGCCTAAGAAATCTTAAATACCATCATGTAAAACAAGCAGAAATGTGTTTATTGCAATGTGTCCTCCACTCAAACACATTTTACTCCAGGAAAAGCAGCGCTTGCAAGATTTTTTAGTATCTGTATTCCAAGAATGCACTTATTAGGGCTCCCATAACCTACAATAAAAATGATTAAATGTAAACACTACTAACACAAGATAAATATTTTATACAGTTATGTATATATATATATATATCTGATGCATCACATATACTGCAATACTCTGTTTCTTTCCCCCCAATAGATCACCTGCAGCTGGTGTGATGAAACTTTCTCTGTTGAACTTCTGACCCACTTAAGACCCACTACTGCTAAAGTTCCTACTGATTTAAATAGGAACAGAGTTAGACTAACACTGAGCAATTTTGAAAACCTTGCCCTTTATGTGGATATAGCTCTTACCAAAACAAAATTATAGCATAAAATGTAAATTGCTTAAGAATTTTAATTCATTTAGGACAAATTTTGCAGGTCTTTCACTTTGAAGCCATTAAAAATAGTAAAGTCAAAACAGGTAACAGGATTGTGAATTAATAGAGATTCATGCCTATTTTTCTTGTTACAACTGGACATTATGCATATTGTTTCAGTATTAATCTTGCCCTCAATACAGTACACTTCAGCTAATTATTATTAGGGAGAAAGTAGCTGCATATTGTAACACGTAACAGTAGCATGTAAAATTAAATTAACATCAATAATTTAATAATTAATAAATGATTAATAGAAATTTTAAATAAATAAGTTTAATTAGAACATACTTTAGTCATGTATCAATTATTTTAAAATACTTAACAGATGAGACAAGAGCAGATACAAAGCACTTATAGAAAGCAATTTAAATACATTTCCACAATGTGATCCAACACAATTGATAATAATGCATTTGCAGAAGTGACTATTAAAAAGCCACCATTTACCCAGAGTTTCCAGATCACAGCATCTGATATACTGCAGGCATTTTCCTGCGAATAGGATGTATCATGGTCATGTGGTGTGCTAACTCTGGGTAAATGAGAAAGAAATACTTGTGGCACCTTAGAGACTGACAAATTTAAAATAATTTGTGTCCATTTATTCTTTTGCAATACCCACTTGCTGAAGTGAAAAAACAAATTGACAAAGCCAGAAGAGTACCCAGAAGTCACCTACTACAGGATAGGCCCAACAAAGAAAATAACAGAACGCCACTAGCCATCACCTTCAGCCCCCAACTAAAACCTCTCCACCGCATCATCAAAGATCTACAACCTATCCTGAAAGATGATCCCTCACTCTCACAGGTCTTGGGAGACAGACCAGTCCTCGCTTACAGACAGCCCCCCAACCTGAAGCAAATACTCACCAGCAACCACACACCATACAACAAAAACACTATCCCAGGAACCTATCCTTGCAACAAAGCCCGATGCCAACTCTGTCCACATATCTATTCAAGTGACACCATCATAGGACCTAATCACATCAGCCACACCATCAGGGGCTCGTTCACCTGCACATCTACCAATGTGATATATGCCATCATGTGCCAGCAATGCCCCTCTGCCGTGTACATTGGCCAAACTGGACAGTCTCTACGCAAAAGAATAAATGGACACAAATCTGACATCAGGAATCATCACATTCAAAAGCCAGTAGGTGAACACTTCAACCTCCCTCATCACGCAATGACAGATTTAAAGGTAGCAATTTTGCAACAGAAAAACTTCAAAAACAGACTCCAACGAGAAGTTGCTGAACTGGAATTAATATGCAAACTAGATACCATTACCTTAGGTTTGAATATTGATTGTGAATGGCTCGGTCATTATGTTAATTGAATTTATTTCCCCGCCCCCCACCGTTAAATACCCTTAACACCTTTGTGTCAGCTATCTGTAATGGGCCATCTTGATTATCACTTCAAAAGTTTATTTCCTACTGATAACAGTTCCTTTCAATTAATTAGCCTTTTACAGTTGATATGGTTACTTCCACCTTTTCATGTTTCTCTGACTGTATAAATATCATCTCACTGTGTGTTCCATTCTATGCATCTGATGAAGCGGACTGTAGTCCACGAAAGCTTATGCTGAAATAAATTTGTCAGTCTCTAAGGTGCCACAAGTATTTCTTTCTTATTTTCTTTTTGCTGACACAGATTAACATGGCTACTACACTGAAATCTGGGTAAATGGTTTTACAGGCACACTTTAACAGCAATTTTATTTATAATTAATTAATAAGGCCAGATTTTGCCACTTTTACTCATGCTAAGTAGTATCTTCTGATCTGATTCTGCAAGTAAAACCAAAGCTGATTTCAGTGGTGCTTTGTACGGGTACAGGGAACCAACTACCTGTGCATTTTAACTTGCAGCATTGGCACCTTTCTGCTCAAGTAGTCCCATTGATTTCAGTGATATTCCTCTCAAAGTAAGCTTCTATTCAACATGAGTAAGAGCCCTAAGAATCTGGCCCTAAGTATCTAAGTATGTAGGGCAGGCATCTTCCATGAGTCCAGGTCAACTCAAATATCAGTGCATCTTATTCAAAAAGATATGATACTGAAATACAAAAAACTACATCAAGGTCAAATTACTGCATCCCGTAAGGGACAAATTCACTGCTGGTGTAACACCACTGAAACCAAATAAACTAGTGCACCTTATTACTGTATTCAATTGTTGACCATATATATAATTGTTGACCAATATATAGAAGAGAAGAGTGAGGGGGGATTTGATAGCTGCTTTCAACTACCTGAAAGGGGGTTCCAAAGAGGATGGATCTAGACTGTTCTCAGTGGTAGAAGATGACAGAACAAGGAGTAATGGTCTCAAGTTGCAGAGGGGGAGGTTTAGGTTGGATATTAGGAAAAACTTTTTCACTAGTAGGGTGGTGAAGCACTGGAATGGGTTACCTAGGGAGGTGGTGGAATCTCCTTCCTTAGAGGTTTTTAAGGTCAGGCTTGACAAAGCCCTGGCTGGGATGATTTAGTTGGGGTTGGTCCTGCTTTGAGCAGGGGGTTGGACTAGATGACCTCCTGAGGTCCCTTCCAACCCTGAGATTCTATGATTCTATGATATGCTGTGACAAAGCTCTGTCCTTGTCTCAGTGGGTCCTGTGCTTTCTGGTGGATTTTGCTAGCCTCAGAGGCTCACCATGACCCATCATGTAGCCCTTCTCTCTCTAGAGGCAAGGGTCACAGATTATTGAGCCATTTTCATCATAAGACAGCAAGGGAGGTGAGGAGAAGCAACCCTCCCTCGCACAGTCTCTGTTGTCTCCCAGTCTCAGTGATTAATCGAGGAGGGGAGGGGGGGAGCCCGGGCCCGCCCTCTACTCCAGGCTCCAGCTCAGGGACACTAATAGTAGAATCTATGGTAGCTGACTTTTTGGAAATAGGAGATGTACAATTCCCTGGGCCACTTCCCCACAGCAGCCCCCAATTCCTCAATATCTACTTCACCATTACCTCAGGGACGCCTTCCTTGTGTCTGATATGGTTTGTACTGCTTAGTTCCTCCAACAGCATGGCTTCCTCCTACAGCTCCTGACATGAGTGCCCAACTGACTAACTGGGAGGCTTTTAACTAGTTTCAGCCAGCCCCTAACTGGCTTCAGGTGTCCCAATCAACCTAGCTATCTTCCCCGCCTTCTGGAAAGATCTTAATTGGCCCCACGTGTCTTAATTGACCTGGAGCAGCTGCCATTTACTTATCCTGGTAACAGCGATTTGTTTAGCCTGGGGCAAATATATCTGTCTCCCACTACTTTTCGATAGCTATCTGGCCTTGTCCCGTCACAATGCTGGCTAGCATATATATACTATATTGATAATATCTATTAGCCACACACCTATATACATTAGTATGCATTCAGCACAAATAGCATTAAGCACAAATACTATAGCAGTTCTAAATTGGCCTGTATCTTTACTACAATCCTGTTCTCTTATGCTAAGTATTCCATAACACCTTTAAGTAAGCTTGGGCATAAGCAGACAGGAATCTTGTCAAAATCAAGATACATTTGTTCTATGTCTTAGTACAAGCTAGGGCAGTACCTCCATGGACCAGTACCTGAAATGCTAGTATCCAAAACAAAGATAAGGAAGGAACAGAACAAGAAGTTAGGGAACTGGGACTAATAGGTTGGATTTTAGTGACATGTCAAAAGATGTGTGTGATGTTCCCCTCTGGTATTATCCAGACTGGTGATCTGCTAGGTCATTCCAATCCTTGACTCTGGGAGCCAGCCTTACCCTGCTCTGCTGTGAGAATCTGTGTGTAAGCTGCTCCTTGGATTGTGCAACTGAATGACACTAGCCAATATCTCTGGTCCCAGACACAACCCTAGGAACCTCCATCTTGCAGTGTCCAGTTATGCCCACTGGATGCTGCAAGCTTATATGAGTTCGTCAATTTAACAAAGAAATTGATATGTACCAGGCTTCTTATTCCAAGGGGAGTCTCTGACCCTCTTCAAACCAAATGCACTGCTCCAGGAATAATAAACAAACAAATGTATTCACTACAAAGAATAAGTTTTAAGTGATTATAATTCAAAACACAACAAGTCGGATTTGGTCAAATGAAATAAAAGCAAAATGCATTCTAAGCTGATCTTAACACTTTCAGTGCCCTTACAAACTCAGATGCGTCTCATCACAGGCTGGCTGGTTGCTCTTCAGCTGGCCTACATTGTGCAGGAGGTCAGACTAGATGATCATAATGGTCCCTTCTGACCTTAAAGTCTATGAATCTATGAGCTAGGCTCTCCCCTTTGATCAGCGCTTCAATCACTGATCAAAGTGGTGGTGATGTTTCTAGATGGAGGTGGAAGAGAGAGGAAGAGCATGGCAAACGTCTCTCCCTTTTATCATGTTATTTCTTCCCTCTTGGCTTTGCCCCCCCTTTGGGGTCAGGTGATCATTACCTCATTGTAGTCCCAAACTGACCAAAGGAAGGGGGTGACTCACTCGAGAGTCCAACAGATCCTTTGTTGCTGCCTAGGCCAGTGTCCTTTGTTCCTGAGAGGCTGGGCTGGATTTGTCCCATACATGTCCTGATGACATGTGAACTGCCCCTCTGCTCTTGGAGAGTTTTGCCTGGGCCTGTTTTAAGCCATGAGGACACATTTTCAGCCTCATAACTATACACATGAAACTACAACCTACAACCTATAACTACAACCTATTACAACAATGCTCAGTGCATCATGAGCCTTCCGAAGACACCCGACATGACAAACTTTGCATTGGATACCACACAATCATTTTATAAGGATGAACATGGGGGTGCTCGGTGTTCCCCCAAGGTACAGAGCATCACAATGTGTAACTAGTAAAATCATCATATAAATAATAACAGCTGAAATTTATAACTTGGGGAACACACCTCCTGCATAAGGTGAACGTAACATTGCTGCAAAAGAGGCTTCCTGGAGATTGGTATTGTGTAGAATCTTTGTCCTGTAACTATATTATTATTGGCTTGGAGCAATAAACCTGACTAAAATTGGTTATTTGGCCTCTTGAGTATATTTCATATCAAACCAAAGTGTGATCAAGCAACTGACTATGCAATTTATCAACACGATTCTCACTGCACTCACAGGCTTGCTTTCAGGCAGAGACAACACTTCTAAAAACCTATTAATTAATGATGACCAAATTACTTCTTACAGGAGCTGCCATTAAGAAGTAAACATTTACACAAGTGAGATACCACAGTTATTTTCCATTCTAGATATACTTAAATACCTGCAGTAACTCTGGATAAATACTGACTTTTCAACAGCAGCTACTGTAAACGCATTTTTATATTATTACATAATGTGTCATGGAACTGATTAAACTGGCCCAATGCATCTAACTGAAGCCAGCTATAGGCTCTGATCTTTCAAATAGCACTTGTACTCCAGCAGAATCCCACTGACTTCAGTGGGGCTGATCATAGTGTACCTTGTAGAACTGGGGCTATGGTCTGAAGAACGAGGGGCCATAAATTAATTTCTGTCTGTGACTCCCCTGATTTCAGTAGCAATCTGCTTTGGGGCATATCAGTTATCATATTTTCAAATAACCCTGTGCTTATGCATAATGGGATGAACTGATTTTTTCATTTTAATTCATCTTAGTCTCAAGTTTTCATTTCCCTTCCAGATAGTGTAATAATGGGGAGAGAGGAAAAGAAAACCATTCGTGTATGGCCTCTTTCAAAAGTGTACACTATCCAGTGTGTGGATGGAATTCTAAAATGTACCTCATATTATTGATTTGATAGAACATAAGAGAGCTCTTCCAAACCTTCAAAGACTATCTTGGAAATGTATATTTTATGAACTTTTTATCCCATGTACTGTGACAGCAGCTATAATGCCTGTCTCATAGAACAGGAAGGACCTTGAAAGGTCATTGAGTCTAGTCCCCTGCCTTCACTAGCAGGACCAAGTACTGTCCCCTGACAGATTTTTTGCCCCAGATCCCTAAATGGCCCCTTCAAGGACTGAACTCACAACCCAACCCTGGGTTTAGCAGGCCAATGCTCAAACCACTGAGCTATCTCACCCTTCCCCCTCTGTGTTGTTTTTCAATATACATATTTAGAGTTTGCTTTAAATGGGACATAGTCATCTGAAGGACCACGACATCTCTGCAACTACTGCCCATGAGAACTGAATGCTAACAATCCTTATGTCATTTTTACTAGAGGAAAACAATTGCTGCATATACATAGTAGCTACTTTTTAAAATGAAAATAAAGTTTGTGTTTCTGCAGAGCACTCAATATAGCTTGACATTCTGAAGGTGTATAGGCACTTCCAGTGGCCTTCATTGGTTAGTGGAACTGGAGGTTATCAGTGGCTAGATTGTGCCTGGCTGGTGCATGGATGTGCAAGGGGGTAAGTAAAGTGCTAAATGTTTTCCCTCCCTGCAGCACAATCATTATCCCAGTGCTCCCCGGAGACAAACTGAACAAAACGGTAGCAAGAGAAGACAAACACTCAGTGAGGAAGGTGTGAAGAGAATGGTCCTTTTACACAATAATTGTGTTATAAAATTATAAAACCCAATTATTGTCTGACAGGACCATATATACAGTGCCTAAGCTCTGTTCTGATGTGGGTATATTATAAATTTAAAAAATGCTTACAGGGTAAACCACTCATTAAAGGTTCACAAAATATATGGACTAATAAGTAGTCTTGACACATGCATAGTGCAAGTTCCCACATACTATCCTGCCAATGCTCTAGATAATCCTTACTTGCATTACTCCTTCCCTTGTAGTCTAACACAAATTGCAGATTGTTTAGCACTTTACCGAACCACATAGTGGTTTTAGGATGTGCATAACTGGAGATTAGGAAAAAATTCGATTTACTCATGACCACCATCAGAATGTGAATATAGATCACCAGAGGTCAAAGTCGAGTGCAACAACAATCCCTTAATAAATTAACATTAGTAGCTATAAGCAATGTTATTAACATATAACATTAATAAGGCATATAAATACCCAGCTGTTAAAATGGAAAACCTGTGATGATGATTTGGAATAATGTAATGCTGCAGTTTGCTTCTGGAAATGTTACTTTCATGTTAAATTAAATGCAAATACAAATCTATTTAAAAACCAGAAGTACCTACCTTGGTACATTCTGTATGTATTACTGAGGCAGGCACAGTTTAACTTATTTCACAATAAGGGGACTGACTAACTTACCTTATATCAATAATCCCTATACAGATTCACTTGGAATATCAATGGTAATGAATATTCTGACAATGAGTAATCAGCCTTAAAATGAGCTAACTGACTCATTACTGTGTGGCAAGCTCATATTCTCTACAAAATTAGGATTCATGGAACATCTAGGCACCAAGACCACCTGGAAAGTGCAAGAATCTCTATATGTGAAATCGGTCACTGGTAGAACACCAAGCTTGTTACAAAAAAAAAAAGTGCCACAGATGATGATGGAACTGTAAATTTCTACATTATATAAGCATTTCAATTTACAAGGTTAAGAGTTGTTTCATTCTCCACCTACTGAAAATTACAAAAATCTGAGCTTCACATGAAACACTTCTGCATGAATTTTAGTGCACTAATGTACCCAAAAATATATCCTTGTTCAGATCATTATTATTCACTATCAGTGGCTCTAAAAGTATTTAAATATCCAACTTGCTTTGGTTGAAATACCATGAAAGAAAAAATTAAGGAAGGGCTATCTGAGCAGTGCAGGCAAATCTGATGAGTCATGCTCACCATGTGTAAAAGCATGGAGCCTTTGATGAAGAATGTGAATAATATAGCTGAATACCACCCTGATTATATATTTATTTTGTGCACCGCTGCACAGAACTCAAGTGCCTAAGGACTGACGTAAAAATCAATATACTGACATAAGCATCAATATAAAGTTCCCTCTTTTGTCCTTCTGGTATAAATGGAAGTCATAATTAGCAATGAGTTAACTTGAATGGTTGAAAGCTAAGGTTTGGGTTTGAATAAGAATCCATAAGAACAGATGTTTATCTGAAACATCTCCAAACTAAGCAAACGTTGAGTCTGTAAAATTGAGGTGAAAATCTCAAGAGAACAGGCTTCTTCCCAAGATTTTTATCACTTACATTTGTGAGCCCAGCTGCAAAAAACATATCTAAAAATGAGGTTGGTGGAAGTTTGCCACCAAAATTTTCAAAAACAGCTGCTGATTCTAGTGCTTCAGTCTTTCAGTGCCCACACTGAGCCATCTTGAACAGCCAAGCACTGAGGAACCCAAAATCAGAGGCAACTTTTGAAGATGTTGGCTTTTTTCTTTTCTGAACCAATTTTGTCACAGCAACCAATTTTTTGATTAATTATCTGACCAGGCAAGGAGCATGTTTTCTGCCTCTGTAGCTTTTTGTGGGATTTTCTGCTTTTAATTCAAGCTGAACTGAGCCTTAAGTGAAAGTTACCTGCTAACAGGAACAGCTTTTTTGAGGACGAGTGCTTACATCTGCAATTTCTATGCCATCTCCTACTATACATAAAAAAGCATTTACAAGATTTAGAGCCTTACGAACCACTGTATATAAACAATATACTTCATCCAGGCTGAATCAGTGCCATGTTTTCCTTTAGAAAGTTATTACCTCCCCAATATGCAAGTTAATAAACTTTTTTGGAAAAAAGAATCTTAAGATCTGATCCAAAGCCCTTGGAAATCAACGAGTGTCTTTCCATTAACTTCAATGGCCTTTGGATCATGCCCTTAATTTTGTCCTTAATCACATCAACAAATTTGAAAAATCCCTCAGAGAAATTCCTGCAGTTGTTTTAAAATGTCTAATCCAGGAGGAACAAAATTTAAAGAGTTTCTAAATTTACATTTTTAGAAGTAAAAAAAAGAGACCTAATGTCTATTTAACAACAGCTATCTGTTTTTGATATTTTTAGACTCTGATTTCTTGTAGTAAAATAGACCTGTTAAAGCCATTGTGTGGAGCTGAGTGAGAACTGAGTGTGCTAATAAAGTTTGCGGATGAAACAAAGTTGGGAGGTATTGCCAATTCAGAAAAGGATCGGAATATCATGCAGGAAGATCTGGATGACCTTGTAAACTGGAGTAATAGTAATAGGATGAAATTTAATAGCGAGAAGTGTAAGGTTATGCATTTAGGGATTAATAACAATAACTTTAGTTATAATCTGGGGACGCATCAGTTGGAAGTAACAGAAGAGGAGAGGGACCTCGGAGTCCTGGTTGATCACAGGATGACTATGAGCCGCCGATGTGATATGGCCGTGAAAAAAGCTAATGCAGTCTTGGGATGCATTAGGCGAGGTATTTCCAGTATAGATAAGGAGGTGTTAGTACCGTTATACAAGGCATTGGTGAGACCTCATTTGGAATACTGTGTGCAGTTCTGGTCTCCCATGTTTAAGAAGGATGAATTCAAACTGGAACAGGTACAAAGAAGGGCCACTAGGATGATCGGAGGAATGGAAAACCTGTCTTATGAAAGGAGACTCAAGGAGCTTGGTTTGTTTACCTTAACCAAAAGAAGGCTGGGGGGAGATGTGATTGCTCTCTTTAAATATATCAGAGGGATAAATACCAGGGAGGGAGAGGAATTATTTCAGCTCAGTACCAATGTGGACACAAGAACAAATGGATATAAACTGGCCATCAGGAAGTTTAGACTTGAAATTAGACGAAGGTTTCTAACCATCAGAGGAGTGAAGTTCTGGAACAGCCTTCCAAGGGAAGCAGTGGGGGCAAAAGACCTATCTGGCTTCAAGATTAAACTAGATAAGTTTATGGAGGGGATGGTTTGATGGGATAACATGATCTTGGCAATTAATTGACCTTTGACTATCAGTGGTAAATAGGCCCAATGGCCTTTGGTGGGATGTTAGAAGTTACTACAGAGAACTTTTTCCTGGGTGTCTGGCTGGTGAGTTTTGCCCATATGCTCAGGGTTCAGCTGATCACCATATTTGGGGTTGGGAAGGAATTTTCCTCCAAGGTAGATTGGCATAGGCCCTGGAGGTTTTTTGCCTTCCTCTGCAGCATGGGGCACGGGTCACTTACTGGAGGATTCTCTGCATCTTGAAGTCTTTAAACCATGATTTGAGGACTTCAATACAGCTATTAAAGACATAGGTGAGAGGATTATTCCAGGTGTGGGTGGGTGAGATTCTGTGGCCTGCATTGTGCAGGAGGTCAGACTAGATGATCATAATGGTCCCTTCTGACCTTAAAGTCTCTGAGTCTATGAGATGACAGAAAGAATTAATTATTTTTGTTGCAACATGAAAATATTGCTTTTTCGTATTTTTCATGCTCCCAAGTGGGAGTTCCAGAGAATATACATGTTGTGGCCTATGAATCTCCAAAAGGAGGACAATGTGGGGACAGTTTACTCTCTGCGCTGCAACTTTGGATTCTGCTCTCTTGAAAGTTGACAACTATGTTCAAATTCAGGGCTTACTTAAGTGGGCACAACCCCATTGATTTCAATTGTGTTATGGTTTCTGATTCCATCAGTGAATTTATCCCAAGAGTGAGAGGGCTGAGTGAGAGAGAGTTTTTTGCAGTTTTGATTGTTGCTAACCTTGATCACTACCACAGAAAAGAAGTGTTGTTTGTAGCTTCTTCCCAAAGTTAACCAAAGTACTGAGCAAGAGCTATCATATCAAACAATGCTATGACAATACATATCATTTTGATTTAAGAATCTCTTTCACCCCAGAAAAAGATTTTAAAAAATCACATTGCATCAAACAGACTTATGAGACCATAATATCCTATTGTCTCCAAGCCAATATCATGCGTCTGGGGATATCTGACCAGATCAGAATTTTTGATCCTTGTAAAAGCACAGATGAACAGTGAAACCCTATAAACTGGACATGAAACTGAAATTTAACACACATGATCCATATCACTGGAACAGAAAAAAATGCAGAATGCTCTCTACCAATGGCCACTTAATGGCATAAAAATTGTTTGCCTACCTCAAGCAAATTAATGAATGCACCCCACCACCAGAACAGAAAGCTTAGAAGAAAGAATCCATCACCCCCAAGCAAGTACTGTAGACAAAGGACCAGACCCTCCTCATAGTCTGCCAGTCACAGTAGGATGCTGTTCCCTTTCCCAAAGGCAACATGTTATATTTAGAGCTAGTTGGGAACTTATCAACCAAACAATTTTTTCTTTGGAAAATGTCAATTCATCAAAATCATTTCTCTGGTCCAGGATGGAATTATAGGTCAAAACCAGAGAGAAAACCCATTTCAACACAGAGTAGCAGATAGGCCAGTGGTTAGGCCACTCACCTGGGATGTGGGATACTCAGGTTCAAGACCATGTTCTAAGTCAGCCAAGATAGTGACTTGAACCTCCCAAATGAGTGTCCTGACCATAGAGCTATTGGCTAGTCTGAATTGGAGAGCTCTTGTTTTTCCATGAAATATTTCGAAAGGCCTAGGTTTCATTCTGCATCCAAATGGAAACAAATGTCAAAAACAGCAAAAATGTTCATGAAACAAATCTTTTTTTTCCAGCCAGCGTGAGTTCTATTGCACTTCCTGCTAATTTGCTATGTATTCTTGGACCAGTCATTCAGGGCAGCTATGCAGCAGGTGGATTGATGGGAACACTGGGTGTATTTTGGTTTTGCATCTGTCACCAGAGCCATCCTGTAATTGCACAAGATGATTCAGGATAGCCATCTATGCACTGCAATAAACTGTTGTTTTACTGATCCTCTAAACAGGAGTAATTCACCAGCTTCTGATTTTGCCAACTACCGTCACGCGACCTAGCTGGCTGGAGCTAAACACAACCCACCCAGCATGTTATATACACACCATTTTATATCTTCTGGGAATCTATGTTCCTTCCATTCAAGACTAGGTTGGTGACTAATAAGGGTAAGTGGGCCCTTTTCCACCACCCATCTTCCATAAAGAAAGCAAATTAACAACATTTGTGGGTGCCATCAGGCTTGTTAGTGTTCTGGGTAGAGCTTTTTCTTCCCAAAATCAAACTAATTTAATAACAGATAAGATTGTGCATCCCAGGAAAGGGGAGGCAAGGGAACAAAGAAATAAATGCCCGATGGAGACAAGGCAAGTGAAACAAGCAATACCTGTAAACCAAACTTCAGAGAACCTCATAAAACCTGGATGCGCCAGCAGAACTGTGACTTGCAGCCATCCAGAACTTCCAGTGCAAGCGGAAGGGAAAACAAATAAGTTACAAAAAGGAGTGGGGTATGTAAACTCTACATTGTACAGCGTAACAGCAAAGGTGACGGGCTTGGGAACAGACGCTGAAGGCCTGGAAGAACAAACTACCAGTATGGATTCCACAACCCCATGAAACACAACAGAAGTGACACACTCCAAAAGCTTAACAGCAGCTGCAACAAAAGAAAGCAGAGCTTGGGATTGGAGCCTCATAGTGCTGTTCCTATATATAGCAGAAGCAGGAAACAGTCCTGCTGTGAGCCCTGATTCAGCAAGATACTTAAACCAATGGTACCCTTTGACTTCAATGAGGTGACTCGTGCTTAAAGTGAAGCATATGCTTAAGGACTTTGCTGAAAAAGGACCCAAAGGATCTTATAATCTAGATGTAAAAGGTAGAGAGGAAACAAAATGCCACCAGCTTACTCTGAGGGGGACTATTTTCTGTATTTCAAACACACCTCTATCTTTCTTTCTTTTGGTATGTCTACACTAAGAAATTAGACCGATTTTATAGAAGTTGATTTCAACAGATTTTATACAGTCGATTGCGTGCGTTCCCACTAAGCGCATTAAGTCGGCGGAGTGCGTCCACAGTACCGTGGCTAGCATTGACTTTCAGAGCGGTGCATTGTGGGTAGCTATCTCACAGTTCCCGCAGTCCCCACTGCCCACTGGAATTCTGGGTTGAGCTCCCAATGCCTGAGGGGGCAAAAAATTTGTCGCGGGTGTTTTTGGGTAAATGTCATCAGTCAACTCTCCCTCCCTCCCTCCTTCCCTCTGTGAAAGCAATGGCAGCCAATCCTTTCACGGCTTTTTTCCTGGGTTAACCGCGCAGACGCCATAGCACTGCAAGCGGGAGCCCACTCAGCTCTCCATCATCACTGCTGTTGCACGCAAGTCTAAAGGGTAGTTATTCTGGGTCATGTGCGGGCCTGTTTAGATTTTAGGCGCATCATATTCCTCTCCTTTGTCGCCAGAGAAGTCTTGCATCCGTCCTCATCAGTAGGACTTGTAGCCATCCTTGGAGCAGCAATGTTGTTTTTCTCGCTCTGCCGCTTCCGCTGCAACTCTGCCATCCCGAGCTCCAGCAATCCATCAGCAGATTGTGCAATATGCCTGCAAGCCAGTGTCATATCTATGACTTTTAGCCATCCTTGGAGCAGCAATATTGTTTTGCTCGCTCTGCCGCTTCCGCTGCAACTCTGCCATCCTGATCTCCAGCAACCTGGCTGCTCTCCCAGCTGGCAGCACCATGCGGTCGCACCTACCCCAGCCTACCCCTTGCTCCCATAGCTCATGAACCCTGGACAATAGTAAAAACAGTTGAACTATAGGCTTAGCAAGTTCAGAATGGTGGTGCAATGTGCCTTTGGACGTTTACAAGCTCGCTGTCGCTGTTAATCAGACCTCAGCTCAACTAGCATTTGCATTGTTATTGCTGCTTGCTGTGTGATACATAATATCTGTGAGAGTAAGGGGGAGACGTTTATGGCGGGGTGGGAGGTTGAGGCAAATCGCCTGGCATCCGATATGGAGTGGACAGACACCAGGGCGATTAAAAGAGCACAGGAAGGCGCGCTGCGCAACACAGAGACTTTGAAAACCAGTTTCTCCTTGATGCAAACCCACCCCCTTTCTTGATTTTAATTCCCTGTAAGCCAACCACCCTCTCCCTTTCGAAATAAAGCATGTTTATTGTTTTGAAACCATGCATTCTTTCTTTATTAATTAAAAATAAATGAGATAACGGAAAAGGTAGCCGCGGGTGGTTTGGGGTTCAGGTCGTCAGTCACCCTGCCTTCCCCTCCTCCCACCATGAAAGCAACGGCAGACAGTCCTTTCACACCCTTTTTCCTGGATTGCCCACATATGCGCCATAGTTCTGCAAGCAGGAGTCCGCTCAGATCACCGCTGCAGTTGTGAGCATTGTAAATAAATACCTTGCATTTGCCCTTGGAGATTTTAGCATATATACTGGCATTGCGTCTTTTGGAACAGAGTTCTGATAGCACTGATTCATCTCCCCATACAGCGATCAGATCAGTACCTACCGTTCAGACCATGCTGGAGCTCTTTTGCGATTCTGAGACTGTGTGGTCACCTGTGCTGATGAGCTCGCCATGCTGGCCAAACAGGAAATGAAATTCAAAAGTTCCTGGGGCTTTTCCTGTGTACCTGACTAGTGCATCTGAGTTGAAAGTGCTGTCCTGAGCGGTCACAATGGTGCACTCTGGGATAGCTCCCGGAGGCCAATACCGTCGAATTGTGTCCACACTACCCCAAATTCGACCTGGCAATGTTGATTTCAGCGTTAATCCCCTCGTCGGGGAGGAGTACAGAAATCGATTTTAAAAGCCCTTCAAGTCGACAAAACTGGCTTTGTAGTGTGGATGAGTGCAGGGTTAAATTGATCTAACGCTGCTAAATTCGACCTCAAGTCGTAGTGTAAACCAGGGCTTTGTTACTATCAGCTGAGACCCTGTGGCCTATAACTGCGCTGCCTCTCAAGGAGCACTGGGAAGGAATTGTGTTTCAGAGAGAAACTCCTATTGCTCTCGGTCAGGCGTACTTTTGCCTCAGCCTTTTTCAAGATCTTTATATCCCACCATCCTCATTTGGCTGGAGCATAGCTCTGCCCACTCCTAAACCTCTCACACATATACACACACACATGGGGGCGTGTTGGGGGACACACTAGGCATGCAGGTCCTGTTCCCTCCTCACTCCACCCTAGACCTGGGGCCACCATCCAGGCAAGGCTCATGCAGTCACACACTGGCCTAAGAGGAGTCCTTCCTCCCCTGCACAGCCCCACAGCTCACGGGCAGATTCTAGACTTGTGTGATTATCTGTATTTGTTCAAGGGACTAATCCAGACCATAGGTAATGGAAGCCATTGCCTAAATAATCAATATTAATTTAAATACTAGTGAGAAATAGGACAAAAAACTAACAAATGTATAAATAACACTGCTCTACAGCCAAAATGCTTCTGAAATAAATGTAGTCAAACTTTACTAATTCTGGGTCACTGAGAACGAAAATGATGCTTAAAATTGTTGATTGGCTCTAGTTTTCAAGATATGCTGTTGGGTCAGTATATACGACCCTTGACTTGGGAATGGCGGAGGATAAGTGAGTTATAAAGGGAAGGGATCTCAATTTAAACCAGAAATGACTAAAATACATCTTTGACTGGATCTATGAATAAATCTATGACTGGGTTTGGACAGTACTTGCTTTTTAGGCAAAACAATGAATGATGCAATCTGAAGCTGGTATTGCGTCATACATGATATGAATTGCATCATGTTATTCCTAGAAGTCATGGATGATGCAATCATAACAAAGCTTACATCACTCTGCTGAACAAATTGCCCTATATCAGCTCTAGAAATCATACAGTGTCGTGCTCTCTTATTTGTCAGTGTTTGATTTTGCAAAGGGACACATTTCTGTTTAGCCAAAGTGAGCAGAGATGCCTCGTACTTGTGTGAACAGTGCAGATAACTTCTGCTATGTTTGTGGTGAAGTGACTTTTGCATCACAAAAGCGCAGTATAACCACTATGGTTAAGAAAGCCTATCACCTTTCTTTTGGCTGCAAAATTGGAGATCAGGACAAGAGGTGGGCCCCACACATATGCTGCAACACTTGTGCAACAAATCTTTGCCAGTGGTTGAACAGGAAAAGGAAATCTATGCCTTTTGCAGTGCCAATGATTTGGAGAGAGCCAACAGATCATACCAGCAATTGTTACTTCTGCATGGTGCCTCCAGTTGGGAAAGGTGTGTCAAAGAAGAAAAAGTGGACTGTGCATTATCCAAACATTCCATCAGCTATACGCCCAGTACCCCACGGAGAAGGACTGCCGGTTCCTGATGCACCAGAATCATTCTCACTTGAGTCAGACGAGGAAGAGGAAGAGGATAAAACTTCTGGTCCTGAACCATCAATGTCACAGGACCCACATTTTCTCCCATCCTCCTCCTCTGAACCACACCTCATAACACAAGGTGAACTGAATGAGCTTGTCAGGGATTTGGAACTACCCAAGAGTAAGGCAGAGCTTTTGGGCTCCAGACTACAGCAGTGGAATCTCCTGGCAGGTGATGTTAGGGTTTCCATGTTCTGTGACCGTCAAAAGGATCTTGTCCCATTCTTCTTCATGGAAAGTGATCTTGTAGCCTGCAACAACATCGATGGTGTGATGGCAGCCCTCAACATCGTTCACGATCCAGATGAGTGGAGACTGTTCATTGATTCATCCAAGACAAGTCTTAAAGCTGTTTGACTGCATAATGGCAATGTTTTGCCATCAATTCCAGTTGGTCATGCAGTCCAGATGAAGGAAACCTATGACAACATGAAACAACTTTTGAGGTGCATAAACTATGACCAACATCAGTGGCAGCTTTGTGGCGATTTGAAGGTTGTTGCTCTCTTGCTTGGTCTGCAGACTGGATACACAAAGTACTGCTGTTTTCTCTGACAATGGGATAGTCGTGCAAGAGATTCCCACTACATCAAAAAGATTGGCCACTCTGACAGTCATTGGAGCCTGGGAGGAAAAGTGTTCAGCATCCACCACTTGTTCAATCAAGGAAGATTTTGGTACCACCCTTACACATCAAGCTGGGTCTGATGAAGAACTTTGTCAAGGCCATTGACAAAAAACAAGCAGCTTTCAAGTACCTCCGTGGAAAATTTCCAAGGTTAAGTGAAGCTAAGATAAAGAAAGGTGTCTTTGTTGGTCCTGAGATTCGTGAACTTCTTCGAGATGATGCATTTGACCATGCACTGCGTGGCAAGGAAAAAAAGGCATGGAAAGCCTTCCAGTTAGTGGCAATCAATGTTCTCGGAAACAACAAGGCAGACAACTACAGGTTGTTGGTGGAAAACCTCCTCAAGGCATACAAAAGCCTTGGTTGCAACATGTCACGAAAGATACATTTTTTGCACTCTCATCTAGATTTTTTTCCACCGAACTGCAGAGCAGTGAGTGACGAGCACGGCGAGCGATTTCACCAGGACATTGCAACAATGGAGAAACACTATCAGGGCAAATGGAGCCCATCAATGTTTGCAGACTATTGCTGGACAGTGACAAGAGATGCTCCACTTAATGAATACAAGAGACAAGCCAAGAAGCGCCAAGTAGACACTGAATAGGACTAAACTATGTACATAATAGTTTTTTGCCTTTTGTTTCATAACATAGTTTATTTATATAACCCCTTTGCTGATATTTAAAGTGTTACATAAACAGGACAGGTGAAATATTATCATGTAAAGCAACCATAAACACACGAAAAGACCTAGGTTTACAATTTATGATTAAAACTCTACTATCTACACAATATACATAGACATAAAATGTAAAAACTTAAATATCTTAGAAACGGTAGCCAATCAGTTGTTTTAATTCTCATATTTGAATTCAGCACATCAAAATACATACTAAATAGCACATTTTATCTCTGAAGATGACGACTTCTCAAAAATTGTAGACCAGTGTAACATTAAAATAAATGGGAAAAACTTTTAAAAGTATCCTTTGGTGATTATTAATTTTTAGGTGGATTCACAATTTCACATCATCCAGTGGCTTACACAGCTGGATACAACTAGACATGCCTCATCATAGCAGCGTCTTTTACCTGATAGTTCATAGAATCATAGAATCTCAGGGTTGGAAGGGACCTCAGGAGGTCATCTAGTCCAACCCCCTGCTCAAAGCAGGACCAAACCCAATTAGATCATCCCAGCCAGGGCTTTGTCAAGCATGACCTTAAAAACCTCTAAGGAAGGAGATTCCACCACCTCCCTAGGTAGCCCATTCCAGTGCTTCACCACCCTACTAGTGAAAAAGTTTTTCCTAATATCCAACCTAAACCTCCCCCTCTGCAACTTGAGACCATTACTCCTTGTTCTGTCATCTTCTACCACTGAGAACAGTCTAGATCCATCCTCTTTAGAACCCCCTTTTAGGTAGTTGAAAGCAGCTATCAAATCCCCCCTCATTCTTCTCTTCTGCAGGCTAAACAATCCCAGTTCCCTCAGCCTCTCCTCATAAGTCATGTGCTCCAGCCCCCTAATCATTTTTGTTGCCCTCCGCTGGACTCTTTCCAATTTAGCCACATCCTTCTTGTAGCGTGGGGCCCAAAACTGGACACAGTACTCCAAATGAGGCCTCACCAGTGCCGAATAGAGGGGAATAATCACGTCCCTCGATCTGCTGGAAATGCCCCTACTTATACAGCCCAAAATGCCGTTAGCCTTCTTGGCAACAAGGGCACACTGTTGACTCATATTCAGATTTTCATCCACCGTAACCCCTAGGTCCTTTTCTGCAGAACTGCTGCCCAGCCATTCGGTCCCTAGTCTGTAGCAGTGCATGGGATTCTTGCGTCCTAAGTGCAGGACTCTGCACTTGTCCTTGTTGAACCTCATCAGATTTCTTTTGGCCCAATCCTCTAATTTGTCTAGGTCTCTCTGTATCCTGTCCCTACCCTCCAGCGTATCAACCACTCCTCCCAGTTTAGTGTCATCTGCAAACTTGCTAAGGGTGCAGTCCACACCATCCTCCAGATCGTTGATGAAGATATTGAACAAAACCGGCCCCAGCACCGACCCTTGGGGCACTCCACTTGATACCGGCTGCCAACTAGACATGGAGCCATTGATCACTACCCGTTGAGCGCGACCATCCAGCCAGTTTTCTATCCACCTTACCGTCCATTCATCCAGCCCATACTTCCTTAACTTGCTGGCAAGAACACTGTGGGAGACTGTCTCAAAAGCTTTGCTAAAGTCAAGAAATAGCACATCCACTGCTTTCCCCTCATCCACAGAGCCGGTTATCTCATCATAGAAGGCAATTAGGTTAGTCAGGCATGACTTGCCCTTGGTGAATCCATGCTGACTGTTCCTGATCACTTTCCCCTCCTTTAAGTGGTTCAGAATTGATTCCTTGAGGACCTGTTCCATGATTTTTCCAGGGACTGAGGTGAGACTGACTGGCCTGTAGTTCCCCGGATCTTCCTTCTTCCCTTTTTTAAAGATGGGCACTACATTAGCTTTTTTCCAGTCATCCGGGACCTCCCCCGATTGCCATGATTTGTCAAAGATAATGGCCATAGTTCTTTAAGTGGAAGTGATTTTCTCTTCAGGTGATATTCCTTATAAAATGTTTTCCCCCATTCGTATTTAAGAAAACTGCATCTTTCTGCATTGACCATTTTGTGACATATTACATTCACATCCTTTTATATCAGTCACTTTGTATTAACATTTATATGCATTTTCATAGAGACAAGCAATGTATCCCAAGTATAGCATTCCATTTAGTTGATTGAGCTATTCATTTAATGTTGGCAACAGATTGAACTATTCTCTACATACTATTCTGTCATGGTGATATTTTCCTTAAGACTTTATCTGGGAGAAGGAAAAATTTGCTGCATTAGATGAAAACCTTTTACTGCCTCCATTAGTCAGGGTAAATTTGTAATAACAAATATTTTATTTGTAAATTATATTAATTTACATTACAACCCAGTAGTGTACCTGTGTATTCTTTCTCCCATACATACCACAGCAGCTTCAGCTATGAAATAGTAATGGTGGGATGCATTCTAAGATGATCTAAGGTTCATTAAGCCTGACTTAACAGCCTGTATCATCAAGATAAGGAATCATTTATCCAGAGGGAAACACACATGACTCTTAAAAAGCCTGATTCTTCCTAGCCCTTTTGTAAGTAACAGTGGGAAGCGAAGGTGACTGTCTCAATGGGGTTGTCCGGGAGCTCTGGGAGGTATTTTGCCTTCCTTGACTCTGACTCACATTACTTCCAACACAGTGTATAAATGCTACAGGAAACCCAGATCAGATTTCAGGAGATTACAGCGTATGCATTAGAGCTCAGAGCTCCCCAAAGCACATTAAACTATTTAAAAATTTAGCACCCTACATTGCCAGAAATAGTCAAAGGCCACAATCTTTACTGAGGACCAAAAAAAGACAAAAAGGCAAAAAGATAAAAATCCCCACCCCACCCACACACCAATATGATGTTTCTAGGCCCCTTCTAGAATTAGAATGATTTTACAAAATTGAACTGAAACTGTCTTATCCAATTACTCCCCAAATCTCCCTCCCCCCTCACAAAATTGTCCTCTGGCAGAGAACCACACATAAGAAATATTCAGGTGGACTGATTTATTTCTGCTCCACCTGGTGAGGGGGTTAAGAGTTAAATTTGGGCTTACAACAGAAAGATAGCCACAACCTTAACTATGGAGAGAGACAGTGACAAATACCATTTGGAGTTGTCACAGATCTGGTTTAGCTCCCCATGCTGGACACTCAGACTTCTGTGAGGGGATCCAAACTGAATCCCACATGCCCTTAGCTTGCTAGAACTGGCCAGAGATTATGCACTTTTTCTGAGTTTAGGCCTCCACGCATTCACTCCATGTGCAGTGCAGCGCCAACAGACCCTGGTCGTCGGCAGGCGGGATCAAACCGGGGACCTCTAAAGCTCAGTGCATGAGCCTCTACAGCAGGGGTCGGCAACCTTTGAGAAGTGGCGTGCCAAATCTACATTAATTTAAGGTTTGGTGTGCCACATCTTACATTTACAGAGGCCAGCGGACGGAACCCCAGACTGGCAGCAGGCTGAGCAGCGCCGGCAGCCAGGACCGCTCATCCTGCTGCCAGCCTGGTGGTCCGTCCATCCAGGCAGGCAGTGGGCTGAGCGCGGCCGGCGGCCAGGACCCCAGGCCAGCAGCAGGCTGAGCCGCTCAGCCCGCCGCCGGTCAGGGGTTCCGTCCGCCAGCTCCTACCAGCCAGGATCCTGGCCGCCGGTCCCACTCAGCCTGCTGCCACTCGGGGGTCCCGTTCACACAGGCCATCAGTGGGCTGAGTGGGGCTGGTGGCAGGGACCCCGGCTGGCAAGGGGCCGGCAGCGGGCTGAGCGGGGCCGGCGGACAGATCCCAGACGCCAGTAAAAACCGTCTTTGGCATGTGAGCTGCAGGTTGCCGACCCCTGTTCTACAGCATGAGCTAAAAGCCAACTGGCTGTTAGCTAAGGCTGTAGAGCAGACTCATTAATCTCTCTCTAAGTGGTCTTGGTGCTACTAGATGGGACACAACACCACACCCAGGAGGTGTGTGGGTTACACAGGCACCCCTCTTGGCAGTGGGGACCCTACATTATAACTACCAAGACACTGAAACTAGTCCCATCTATCCCAAGCCTCCCCAAAAGCTCTTGCATATTCCTCAGAATCCCACCAAACACATGGGCTTTGCAGTTTACAGTTTTCCTCTTCAGAGGCACATGACACTGAAAGTAAATAGACAGAGGTTTAGGAACAGGTTTCTGACTGAATTACTCCTAAGAGATAAGACACAATCATGTACATAACAATGATCACCCTGAACACAATGCCCCTCACTCTAGCTCACCTTTCCCTTATGAGTCCATCTGAGGACAGACACGATTCCCTCCAACCCAGATCAGGCCCCTGCAACAACTTTCATCAGCTTGAACAAGTGAAAATAATCAAACCTTGCTGAACCTCAGAGTAGGGCAGCTGCTGCCCTTTTATAACCTTCCGGTCTCCCCCCTCATATGATGTCCTGATCAGTCTCAACAGGTGAGAACTGACCCCAGCCAAGCAACTTCATTGTCAGGCAACCTCTCCCCTGAGAAACCAATTTTCCAACATAGAAGTCAGCTTTTTGACTAGGCTTCTTCCATTTGAATAGAGGATTATCAGCGTTTAACTATGGTTAGTCCTGTGCCACTACCCCTTGGAACTCGAGTCCAATATGGCGATAAAAGCACAACAGAGAATGCAAACAAACCCCACATTTGTCGAGGAAAGCTGGCTGTATTTTAAAGAATCCTTATTGAGGTTGCAGGAACAAACCATCCCGATGTGTAGAAAGAAAAGTAAATATGGCAGGCGACCAGCTTGGCTTAACAGTGAAATCCTTGCTTGTCTTAAACACAAAAAAGCAGCTTACAAGAAGTGGAAGACTGGACAAATGACCAGGGAGGAGTATAAAAATATTGTTCGGGCATGCAGGAGTGAAATTAGGAAGGCCAAATCACACTTGGAGTTGCAGCTAGCCGGAGATGTTAGGAGTAACAAGAAGGGTTTCTTCAGGTATGTTAGCAACAAGAAGAAAGTGAAGGAAAGTGTGGGCCCCTTGCTGAATGAGGGAGGGAACCTAGTGACAGAGGATGTGGAGAAAGCTAGTGTACTCAATGCTTTTTTTGCCTCTGTCTTCACAGACAAGGTCAGCTCCCAGGCGGCTGCACTCCGCAGCACGGTATGGGGAGGAGGTGCCCAGCCCTCTGTGGAGAAAGAAGTAGTTCGGGACTATTTAGAAAAGCTGGACGAACACAAGTCCATGGGGCCGGACGCACTGCATCCGAGGGTGCTAAAGGAGTTGGCCGATGTGATTGCAGAGCCATTGGCCATTATCTTTGAAAAATCATGGCAATCGGGGGAGGTCCCGGATGACTGGAAAAAAGCTAATGTAGTGCCCATCTTTAAAAAAGGGAAGAAGGAAAATCCGGGGAACTACAGGCCAGTCAGTCTCACCTCAGTCCCTGGAAAAATCATGGAACAGGTCCTCAAGGAATCAATTCTGAACCACTTAAAGGAGGGGGAAATGATCAGGAACAGTCAGCATGGATTCACCAAGGGCAAGTCATGCCTGACTAACCTAATTGCCTTCTATGATGAGATAACTGGCTCTGTGGATGAGGGGAAAGCAGTGGATGTGCTATTTCTTGACTTTAGCAAAGCTTTTGATACAGTCTCCCACAGTGTTCTTGCCAGCAAGTTAAGGAAGTATGGGCTGGATGAATGGACGGTAAGGTGGATAGAAAACTGGCTGGATGGTCGTGCTCAACGGGTAGTGATCAATGGCTCCATGTCTAGTTGGCAGCCGGTATCAAGTGGAGTGCCCCAAGGGTCGGTGCTGGGGCTGGTTTTGTTCAATATCTTCATCAACGATCTGGAGGATGGTGTGGACTGCACCCTTAGCAAGTTTGCAGATGACACTAAACTGGGAGGAGTGGTTGATACACTGGAGGGTAGGGATAGGATACAGAGGGATCTAGACAAATTAGAGGATTGGGCCAAAAGAAATATGATGAGCTTCAACAAGGACAAGTGCAGAGTCTTGCACTTAGGACAGAAGAATCCCATGCACTGCTACAGACTTGGGACCGAATGGCTGGGCAGCAGTTCTGCAGAAAAGGACCTAGGGGTTACAGTGGACGAAAAGCTGAATATGAGTCAACAGTGCGCCCTTGTTGCCAAGAAGGCTAACGGCATTTTGGGCTGTATAAGTAGGGGCATTTCCAGCAGATCAAGGGACGTGATGATTCCCCTCTATTCAGCACTGGTGAGGCCTCATTTGGAGTACTGTGTCCAGTTTTGGGCCCCACACTACATGAAGGATGTGGCTAAATTGGAAAGAGTCCAGCGGAGGGCAACAAAAATGATTAGGGGGCTGGAGCACATGACTTATGAGGAGAGGCTGAGGGAACTGGGATTGTTTAGCCTGCAGAAGAGAAGAATGAGGCGTGATTTGATAGCTGCTTTCAACTACCTAAAAGGGGGTTCCAAAGAGGATGGATCTAGACTGTTCTCAGTGGTAGAAGATGACAGAACAAGGAGTAATGGTCTCAAGTTGCAGAGGGGGAGGTTTAGGTTGGATATTAGGAAAAACTTTTTCACTAGTAGGGTGGTCAAGCACTGGAATGGGTTACCTAGGGAGGTGGTGGAATCTCCTTCCTTAGAGGTTTTTAAGGTCAGGCTTGACAAAGCCCTGGCTGGGATGATCTAATTGGGGTTGGTCCTGCTTTGAGCAGTGGGTTGGACTAGATGACCTCCTGAGGTCCCTTCCAACCCTGAGATTCTATGATTCTATGATTCTATGATTCAAAATGGGAGTCTGCAGTCTGACACAGATCCATATAAAGAGTCCCCAATATTAAACAGAATTCATAAGTTGTACATAGATTCCCCAGATCATCACAGCAGTCTTATAAAATCTTTTGCTTCCAGATAGGATGACCAGATGGCAAGTGTGAAAAATCAGAACACTTTTTTTTCATAGTTCATAGAATCATAGAATAATAGAATATCAGGGTTGGAAGGGACCTCAGGAGGTCAACCAGTCCAACCCCCTGCTCAAAGGACCAATCCCCAACTAAAACATCCCAGCCAGGGCTTTGTCAAGCCTGATCTTAAAAACCTCTAAGGATGGAGATTCCACCACCTCCTTAGGTAACTCATTCCAGTGCTTCACCACCCTCCTAGTGAAAAAGTTTTTCCTAATATCCAACCTAAACCTCCCCCTCTGCAACTTGAGACCATTACTCCTTGTTCTGTCATCTTTACCACTGAGAACAGTCTAGATCCATCCTCTTTGGAACCCCCTTTCAGGAAGCTGAAAGCAGCTATCAGATCCCTCTTCATTCTTCCCTTCTGCAGACTAAATAATCTCAGTTCCCTCAGCCTCTCCTCATAAATCATGTGCTCCAGCCCCCTAATCATTTTTGTTGCCTTCCGCTGGACTCTTTCCAAATTTTCCACATCCTTCTTTTAGTGTGGAGCCCAAAACTGGACACGGTACTCCAGATGAGGCCTCACCAATGCTGAATAGAAAAGAATGATCACGTCCCTCGATCTGCCGGCAATACTCCTACGTATACAGCCCAAAATGCTGTTAGCCTTCTTGGCAACAAGGGCACACTGTTGACTCATATCCAGCTTCTCATCCACTATAACCCCTAGGTCCTTTTCTGCAGAACCTCTGCCTAGCCACTTGGTCCCTAGTCTGTAGCAGTGCATGGGATTCTTCCGTCCCAAGTGCAGGACTCTGCACTTGTCCTTGTTGAACCTCATCAGGTTTCTTTTGGCCCAATCCTCTAATTTGTCTAGGTTCCTCTGTATCCTATCCCTACCCTCCAGTGTATTTACCACTCCTCCCAGTTTAGTGTCATCTGTAAACTTGCTGAGGGTGCAATCCACGCCATCCTCCAGATCATTAATGAAGATATTGAACAAAACCAGCCCGAGGACCGACACTTGGGGCACTCCGCTTGATGACATGGAGCCATTGATCACTACCCATTGAGCCCGAAGATCTAGCCAGCTTTCTATCCACCTTACAGTCCATTCATCTAGCCCATACTTCTTTAACTTGGTAGCAAGAATACGGTGGGAGACTGTATCAAAAGCTTTGCTAAAGTCAAGGAATAACACGTCCAGTTGCATATATAAGACAAAGCCCCTAATATTGGGATGCTTGGTCACCCTACTTCCAGAGGAGATGAACAGTGGCACATGCCAGCATACATTTTCATCTCAGTAAATCACATTTACTAGACTTATGCCTTGGGCGTTAAATAAGAATATGCCTGTGAGGCTAGAATGCCACCCCCTGTATTAATGGAACCATGGAGAAGGTTCTTGAAGGTCCTAAGAGTTTTTTTCTAGTGAGAGATAAGGTTAGGGTTAATTTATTGTTTGATGTTCTCTGTTTATACACAGAGCCACCAATGGAAAGTATCTGCCCACAACAGGTATATCCATGTATCTGTTTTTTGTTTTGAGGTACCACAATGAGGAGGTGGATGGGGGAATGCTTCTGGAAACAATGTCTGATTGATACTAACATCATTCCCAGATAGTAATTTTAGGCATAATGAGAATTCAGAGAACCCAGGGCTGTAGCAGGTCTTGGGGAATGCCAATAGATTCAGGTTTAATTTTTATTAGTTACGTTTCAGGTTGTTTAATAATGGGCAGGATATTGCACATCATAAATGAAACAGATAAAAGTAATAAGAACTTGTCTTCCACATGATTTGTTTATAATGCTGCACATTTGTAATTTAAAGGCATGAGCAATGCTTTCTGTACAGGCTTTATCAACCTGAGGATAGTAATATCCCAGACTTTTACCTAGAGTTCATTACATTTCTAGCAAGATGACAAATAACAACAAACACCAAGCTTTCATTTTTCCAGCCAAGAATTTAATCCCTCCTTAAGACCTATTTCCACAGCACCTACAAGAAACTAGCTGACAAAGTCATCTACTTATTCACTTCTTTATGCTGTGGTGAACTGCAGGGACTAAACCTGGGAACAGCTGCAGGGCAGGAAGGAGGAAAGGGCAAGAGATGATTTATGGAGGAAGAACCGGAATTTAGTATATTTAACTTTTTAAATATATACAAAATTAAAATCCATAACAAACAAATGTGTAACTAATAAGACATGCACTTATCATCTCCCTGACCACTTTGCTTGTCACCTGTATACCTCTCCACTGCCCTTCTTCTGTCTCTGTATTTTAAACTGTGCATTGTTCAGGGCAGACACTATGTCTTCCTTTGTGTTTGGCAAGTGCCTGGCACATTCTGAGCACTGCTACAATTTAGCTAATAATAATACATCCCATTAACCATAGGGAACTCCAACAAGGCACCTATGAGCAAGAAGCAACAGCAAAGGCAAAAGGTCAGAGAGACAGACAGAGGATGGCGGAGGAGCAATAGCCAGTGCAGCAGAAAATGACACGTGATATCTGAGTAATTTAGTTTTCATCATTCCTCAGCATGTTTGGATATTGCTCTCAGGCTGTGACCTTCAGTAAGTTGTGACTGTAGCAGAAAAATAGCTCAGGCTAGGGCTCCATACAGGGCTGAAAGTAACTTAAAGGATTTATCCGTACTCCGGAGTCCTGATGAGGGGGTGTGGCCTCTACCAGAAGAGGTGGGGCCTTTAAATCCCCAGGCCCTTTAAATCAGGAATTAAAGGGCCTGGGACTAGGGCTATGGTGGCAGCAGCTGGAAGCCCCGGGCCCTTTAAATCACCCCCTGAGCTCCCAGCTGCAGAGGCATCTGGGAGCACTGTGGTTCGGGGGCAATTTAAAGGGGGTGATTTAAAGGGCCCGGGGCGCTAGCTGCTACTACCGCAGCAGAGCCCCGGCCCTTTAAATTGCCAACGGAACCCCAGGGGTCCCAGCTGCTGCCGCGACCGCCGGGGCTCCAGCAGCAGGGCTCGGGCGACGATTTAAAGAGCCCAGGGCTCCAGCTGCCACTACACTCTGAGGCCCTTTAAATTGTCCCTGGAGCCCTGCTGCTGCTACCCCAGGGCTCTGGCAGCAGGGCTCCAGGGACGATTTAAAGGGACCGGGCCAGGGCCAGGTTAACTTTTTGTGGGCCCGGCACCAAACATTTTTGTGGGCCCCCCTGAGGAATCAAGACGCCAGGGGCAAGAGCACAGCAGGGCATGGTGAGGGGGAAGAATTGGTCCCCAGCTGGAGTGAGGCAGGGGCCAGGGAAAAAATGAGCACAGTGGGACATGGGGGGAGGATTAGTCCCTGATGACTGGAGCAAGGCTGGGGCTGGGGGTAAAAGCACAGCAGGGCGGGAGCTAAGGGTGGTCCTTGGAGCAAGGGAGGGGCCACGGGTAAACTGAAAGAGCAGTAAGGCTGGGAAGGGGGTAAACAGGATCCCTCACCCCTGCCCACATAGAGTGGGTACCTACCTTCTCCCTGGTTCTAACCCATTCTCTTCGTCTCTCTCTGTACCGATCTGAGGGTGGTGTGCACTGATCACAGACAAGGTCAGCTCCCAGACAGCTGCACTCTGCAGCATGGTATGGGGAGGAGGTGACCAGCCCTCTGTGGAGAAAGAAGTAGTTCGGGACTATTTAGAAAAGCTGGACGAGAACAAGTCCATGGGGCCGGATGCACTGCATCCAAGGGTGCTAAAGGAGTTGGCCAATGTGATTGCAGAGCCATTGGCCATTATCTTTGACAAATCATGGCAATCGGGGGAGGTCCCGGATGACTGGAAAAAAGCTAATGTAGTGCCCATCTTTAAAAAAGGGAAGAAGGAAGATCCGGGGAACTACAGCCCAGTCAGTCTCACCTCAGTCCCTGGAAAAATCATGGAACAGGTCCTCAAGGAATCAATTCTGAACCACTTAAAGGAGAGGAAAGTGATCAGGAACAGTCAGCATGGATTCACCAAGGGCAAGTCATGCCTGACTAACCTAATTGCCTTCTATGATGAGATAACCGGCTCTGTGGATGAGGGGAAAGCAGTGGATGTGCTATTTCTTGACTTTAGCAAAGCTTTTGATACAGTCTCCCACAGTATTCTTGCCAGCAAGTTAAAGAAGTATGGGCTGGATGAATGGATGGTAAGGTGGATAGAAAACTGGCTAGATGGTCGGGCTCAACGGGTAGTTATCAATGGTTCCATGTCTAGTTGGCAGCCGGTATCAAGTGGAGTGCCCCAAGGGTCGGTGCTGGGGCCGGTTTTGTTCAATATCTTCATTAACGATCTGGAGGATGGTGTGGACTGCACCCTTAGCAAATTTGCAGATGACACTAAACTGGGAGGAGTGGTTGATACGCTGGAGGGTAGGGATAGGATACAGAGGGACCTAGACAAATTAGAGGATTGGGCCAAAAGAAATCTGATGAGGTTCAACAAGGACAAGTGCAGAGTCCTGCACTTGGGACGGAAGAATCCCATGCACTGCTATAGACTAGGGACTGAATGGCTGGGCAGCAGTTCTGCAGAAAAGGACCTAGGGGTTACGGTGGATGAAAATCTGAATATGAGTCAACAGTGTGCCCTTGTTGCCAAGAAGGCTAATGGCATTTTGGGTTGTATAAGTAGGGGCATTTCCAGTAGATCGAGGGACGTGATCATTCCCCTCTATTCGGCACTGGTGAGGCCTCATTTGGAGTACTGTGTCCAGTTTTGGGCCCCACACTACATGAAGGATGTGGATAAATTGGAAAGAGTCCAGTGGAGGGCAACAAAAATGAAAGCAGTGAGCAAGCGACCAGGGAGCTTTGCGAACAGGGCTGCAAACAGGGGAGTTTGAGAGGAATTGCTCCAGGTAAAGCAGGAGCAAATACAGGACCCTTGGGGTAAGTGGCTGTCTGTAGTGTGTGTTTGGGGGTACTTGTGTCTGTCTGTCTGTTCATTCGTTTGTTTGTTTGCAGGACCGTGTGCTGTGGCTAGCAGTTGGAAGCTGTGAGTTTCTACACCAGGGGGCGGGGCTAATCAATCAGGCAGGCCAGGGCTTTAGAAAGCAGTGAGCAAGCGACCAGGGAGCTTTGCGAACAGGGCTGCAAACAGGGGAGTTTGAGAGGGAGTTGGGAAGGGGAGTGTGAAGGGGGCAAGGTACTCTTGCCATTCCTAACTCCTTTAACCCAAACTAAAGGCAGAGCTACCAAGGGGCTGCAGACGGGGGAGTGAGTATCTGTTGTGGGGACAGATTGGCAGTTTGACCGTGTTTGATTTCCTGTTTGAATAGTGTGATTTGGGAGTGCTTTGTTCCACGCTCTTCTAAGAAGACAGTCAGTCAGCTGTGAACCAGCTGAGTGAGGAAACTCTTCAAAGGAAGGGACTATGGATGCTGAGCGATCCGCTGTCGTGACCTGCACAGGATGTGCCATGTTTGTCTTTCTTCCACAGGATAGAAGCGACTTTGTCTGTACAAAGTGCAAGCTGATCTCCATATTGGAAGAGAAGATTCAAGGTCTGGAGAAACGAGTATCAACCCTGCGTTCCATAAAAGAAAATGAGGAGTTCCTGGATAGACGTCAGGATCGGCTTCAGCGGGCACAGTGTTCTGAGGATTCAGAGCAGGCTATGCAGCGGGGACAGAAGGCCAGTGAGGACCACTGGCGGCATGTGACCTCCAGAAGAGGAAAGAGTATGAGACAAGTCCATGTACCAGAAACGCATATTCAGATGAGCAACCGTTTTCATGTTCTCTCCACAGGTACTAGTGCAGAGAGTGGAGTGAATGATACCTCTGAGGGAACAGAGCAGAAGGAGACTCCACTGACTGGAAGGCATGAGATGCACAGTCCTAGAGATGGGGGTTCCACGACCACCACTCCCAAGAGGAGGAGGAGGAGGGTGGTGGTGGTCGGGGACTCTCTCCTCAGGGGGACTGAGTCATCTATCTGCCGCCCTGACCAGGAACACCGAGAGGTGTGCTGCTTGCCAGGGGCTAGGATTCGTGATGTGACGGAGAGACTGCCGAGACTCATCAAGCCCTCAGATCGCTACCCCTTCCTGCTTCTCCACGTGGGCACCAATGATACTGCCAAGAATGACCTTGAGCGTATTACTGCAGACTACGTGGCTCTGGGAAGAAGGATAAAGGAGTTTGAGGCGCAAGTGGTGTTCTCGTCCATTCTCCCTGTGGCAGGAAAAGGCCGGGGTAGAGACTGTCGAATCGTGGAAGTCAACGAATGGCTACGCAGATGGTGTCGGAGAGAAGGGTTCGGATTCTTTGACCATGGGATGGTGTTCCAAAAAGGAGTGCTAGGCAGAGATGGGCTCCACCTGACGAAGAGAGGGAAGAGCATCTTTGGAAGCAGGCTGGCTAACCTAGTGACGAGGGCTTTAAACTAGGTTCACCGGGGGAAGGAGACCAAAGCCCCGAGGTAAGTGGGGAAGTGGGATACCGGGAGGAAGCACAAGTAGGTGAGTGCAAGAGGGGAGGGCTCCTGCCCCACACTGGGACAGCAGGACGATCGGTGAGTTATCTTAAATGCCTATACACAAATGCAAGAAGCCTGGGGAACAAGCAGGGAGAACTGGAAGTCCTGGCACAGTCAAGGAATTATGATGTAATTGGAATAACAGAGACTTGGTGGGATAACTCACATGATTGGAGTACTGTCATGGATGGATATAAACTGTTCAGGAAGGATAGGCAGGGCAGAAAAGGTGGGGGAGTTGCGTTGTATGTAAGAGAGCAGTATGACTGCTCAGAGCTCCAGTATGAAACAGCAGAAAAACCTGAGAGTCTCTGGATTCAATTTAGAAGTGGGAGCAACAAGGGTAATGTCGTGGTGGGAGTCTGCTACAGACCACCAGACCAGGGGGATGAGGTGGACGAGGCTTTCTTCCAGCAACTAACAGAAGTTACTAGATCACAGGCCCTGGTTCTCATGGGTGACTTTAATCACCCCGATATCTGCTGGGAGAGCAATACAGCGGTCCACAGACAATCCAGGAAGTTTTTGGAAAGTGTAGGGGACAATTTCCTGGTGCAAGTGCTGGAGGAACCAACTAGGGGAAAAGCTCTTCTTGACCTGCTGCTCACAAACAGGGAGGAAATAGTAGAGGAAGCAATAGTGGATGGGAACCTGGGACGCAGTGACCATGAGATGGTTGAGTTCAGGATCCTGACACAAGGAAGAAAGGAGAGCAGTAGAACAGAGACCCTGGACTTCAGAAAAGCAGACTTTGACTCCCTCAGGGAACTGATGGGCAAGGTCCCCTGGGAGAATAACATGAGGGGGAAAGGAGTCGAGGAAAGCTGGCTGTATTTTAAAGAATCCTTATTGAGGTTGCAGGAACAAACCATCCCGAGGTGTAGAAAGACAAGTAAATATGGCAGGCGACCAGCTTGGCTTAACAGTGAAATCCTTGCTCGTCTTAAACACAAAAAAGCAGCTTACAAGAAGTGGAAGATTGGACAAGTGACCAGGGAGGAGTATATAAATATTGTTCAGGCATGCAGGAGTGAAATTAGGAAGGCCAAATCACACTTGGAGTTGCAGCTAGCCGGAGATGTTAGGAGTAACAAGAAGGGTTTCTTCAGGTATGTGAGCAACAAGAAGAAAGTCAAGGAAAGTGTGGGCCCCTTGCTGAATGAGGGAGGGAACCTAGTGACAGAGGATGTGGAGAAAGCTAGTGTACTCAATGCTTTTTTTGCCTCTGTCTTCACAGACAAGGTCAGCTCCCAGGCGGCTGCACTCCGCAGCATGGTATGGGGAGGAGGTGACCAGCCCTCTGTGGAGAAAGAAGTAGTTCGGGACTATTTAGAAAAGCTGGACGAACACAAGTCCATGGGGCCGGATGCACTGCATCCAAGGGTGCTAAAGGAGTTGGCCGATGTGATTGCAGAGCGATTGGCCATTATCTTTGACAAATCATGGCAATCGGGGGAGGTCCCGGATGACTGGAAAAAAGCTAATGTAGTGCCCATCTTTAAAAAAGGGAAGAAGGAAGATCCGGGGAACTACAGGCCAGTCAGTCTCACCTCAGTCCCTGGAAAAATCATGGAACAGGTCCTCAAGGAATCAATTCTGAACCACTTAAAGGAGGGGAAAGTGATCAGGAACAGTCAGCATGGATTCACCAAGGGCAAGTCATGCCTGACTAACCTAATTGCCTTCTATGATGAGATAACCTGCTCTGTGGATGAGGGGAAAGCAGTGGATGTGCTATTTCTTGACTTCAGCAAAGCTTTTGATACAGTCTCCCACAGTGTTCTTGCCAGCAAGTTAAGGAAGTATGGGCTGGATGAATGCACGGTAAGGTGGATAGAAAACTGGCTGGATGGTCATGCTCAACGGGTAGTGATCAATGGCTCCATGTCTAGTTGGCAGCCGGTATCAAGTGGAGTGCCCCAAGGGTCGGTGCTGGGGCCGGTTTTGTTCAATATCTTCATCAACGATCTGGAGGATGGTGTGGACTGCACCCTTAGCAAGTTTGCAGATGACACTAAACTGGGAGGAGTGGTTGATACGCTGGAGGGTAGGGACAGGATACAGAGGGACCTAGACAAATTAGAGGATTGGGCCAAAAGAAATCTGATGAGGTTCAACAAGGACAAGTGCAGAGTCCTGCACTTAGGACGCAAGAATCCCATGCACTGCTACAGACTAGGGACCGAATGGCTGGGCAGCAGTTCTGCAGAAAAGGACCTAGGGGTTACGGTGGACGAAAAGCTGAATATGAGTCAACAGTGTGCCCTTGTTGCCAAGAAGGCTAACGGCATTTTGGGCTGTATAAGTAGGGGCATTTCCAGCAGATCGAGGGACGTGATCATTCCCCTCTATTCGGCACTGGTGAGGCCTCATTTGGAGTACTGTGTCCAGTTTTGGGCCCCACGCTACAAGAAGGATGTGGATAAATTGGAAAGAGTCCAACGGAGGGCAACAAAAATGATTAGGGGGCTGGAGCACATGACTTATGAGGAGAGGCTGAGGGAACTGGGATTGTTTAGCCTGCAGAAGAGAAGAATGAGGGGGGATTTGATAGCTGCTTTCAACTACCTGAAAGGGGGTTCCAAAGAGGATGGATCTAGACTGTTCTCAGTGGTAGAAGATGACAGAACAAGGAGTAATGGTCTCAAGTTGCAGAGGGGGAGGTTTAGGTTGGATATTAGGAAAAACTTTTTCACTAGTAGGGTGGTGAAGCACTGGAATGGGTTACCTAGGGAAGTGGTGGAATCTCCTTCCTTAGATGTTTTTAAGGTCAGGCTTGACAAAGCCCTGGCTGGGATGATCTAATTGGGTTTGGTCCTGCTTTGAGCAGGGGGTTGGACTAGATGACCTCCTGAGGTCCCTTCCAACCCTGAGATTCTATGATTCTATGATTCTATGATTAGGAGCACATGACTTATGTGGAGAGGCTGAGGGAACTGGGATTGTTTAACCTGCAGAAGAGAAGAATGAGGGGGGATTTGATAGCTGCTTTCAACTACCTGAAAGGGGATTCCAAAGAGGATGGATCTAGACTGTTCTCAGTGGTAGACGATGACAGAACAAGGAGTAATGGTCTCAAGTTGCAGAGGGGGAGGTTTAGGTTGGATATTAGAAAAAACTTTTTCACTAGTAGGGTGGTGAAGCACTGGAATGGGTTACCTAAGAAGGTGGTGGAATCTCCTTCCTTAGAGGTTTTTAAGGTCAGGCTTGACAAAGCCCTGGCTGGGATGATTTAGTTGGGGTTGGTCCTGCTTTGAGCAGGGGGTTGGACTAGATGACCTCCTGAGGTCCCTTCCAACCCTGATATTCTATGATTCTATGATCTGGGGGTGCAGGGTCTGGCAGGGAGTTAGGGTGCAGGAGCAGGCTGAGGGGTGCAGGGTTGGGGCAGGAGCTAAAATGAGGGACGGGGCTCAGGGTTGGGGCAGGAGGTTGGGGTGTGGAGCGCTTACCTGGGGCAGCTCCCCCATTCAGTGCAAGGGGTGCAGGTGGGTATGTGGGGGGAGGGTGCATGAGCTCCTGTTTGGTGCTCAGGGTGGGGGTGGGGATGTGTGGGGGTGTAGCAGTCAGGACTGGGGGCTGGGTGTGTGTGAGGGGGTTCAGGAGTGATGGCATAGGGTGTGGGGGGCTGGGTATGTGTGTGGGGTGCAGGAGTCACGGCTGGGGTTGTGGGGGGATGCAGGAGTCAGACAAAGGGCTGAGTGTGTGTGAGGAAGGTGCCGGAGTCAGGGCATGGGGCTGCGTATGTGTGTGGGGTGCAGGAGTCAGGGCTGGGGTTGTGTGAGGTGGGTGCAGGAGTCAAGGCAGAGGGCTCACGGCAAGGGGCTGGAAGGGGTATGCCCTTATTCCACAACCTTCCCCAAGGCCCTGCCCCCGCCTCTTCTCTAATTCCTCCCTCTCCCTCACTCCGGAAAACAGCTGATTGGCGTCAGGGAGAGGGAGTGAGAGGCAGAGGGGTGGGAACACATTACAGTGGGGGAAGAGGCGGGGGAGGGGGGAGCTTGGCTGATGGCAGAGCCTGCCCTGCTGCAGCCCCGGGAGCCAGCAGCACCAAGCTTATGCCGCCGCAGAAGAGAGCAGGGGTAGGAGAAGAGCAGCTGGGGCCCCTTTCTAGCGTGGGCCCTTTAAATAGCCGCTGGAGCCCCACCACCGCTACCCCTGGCTCTCCAGCAGTGGGGCTCTGGCGGCAATTTAAAGGGCCTGGGGCTCCAGCCACTGCTGGAAGACCCTGGCCCTTTAAATTGCCTCCTGGGGAAGCCAATCTACCCCGGTACGTCACACAGGCTCTTGCCGGTACGCCATACAAGGGTGGACCAGCTTACTTACCTTCTGGTTCCATAGCACATACATCAAGACGACATATCTGGAAGTCATCATATAATTTGATTTGCAACCAACATAAACTAGCCACAACTAAGGGTAGCGATCGATCTTTCGGGGATCGGTTTTTCACTTTTAGCTCTCGACTCTGGTAATCCACCCCGGCGAGGGGCGGAAGCGGAGTCAACGGAGAAGCGACGGCAGTTGACATTGCGGCGTCCTCACGGTGTGGTAAGTCGAGCAAAGTAGCTGAAGTTACGTACCTTACATCGACCCCCACCCCTAGTGTAGACCTGGCCAAAAGTTATGTCCTCACTCTATCTAGTGCCAGTCCGAATCCCAGAGGAATCCTGGCTTTTGTAACAGCTGTAATTTTTTCAATGTGAATGCAGAGGGCCAAATTCTGCCCTCAGTCACACCTCAAGACAATAGGCCAAACCCATCTCTGGAGTAAGTCCATTGAAGTCAGTGGAGATACCCTAAGGGTGAATTTGTCCCAATATAGTTGCATAGGACATACTGAGAACAGATTTTGGCCCATAATGGTATTTTTAAAAATAACCAAATTAATATATTTACTTTAACAACAATAAACATTCTTGCCTGCTATATACTATCTGGGCAGAACTCTGATGGGTTTAAAAGGAAATCTCAATGACAAATTCAGCATGGCAATCTGATGGAATAGGTATAGAACGGGTGTAAATCATTTAGTAAAACAGGATAAGTGGTAATACTGGAACTTTCCCTGTTTAGCTGGGGTGGAGGGATTCTTTACCTCCTGGCAGTAGCTTATTCTACTAAACCCCTCTGGCGCCTGAGACCTACATCACATTGTTTTTCATGCCCACTGAATGTCAAATGCACACTATCCTACTTTACCATTTACATCTGTTTTATAACCAACTTATGGCTGACATGAAATGTCAACCACCATTTGTTTAGCTGCTCAATCTGACTCCCTGAATGCAGCTTCTGGAAAGCCACTCCAGGTTAAATACTCACTAGGTCCCCAATTGGTTTTTATTTTAGAAGTTTGCAATATTTGAAACTGCCCACTTCAGCCCTAATTAATAACATTCTCAAGTGCTGTTATTTTTCTCCTCACAGCTGCCAGATGGAGCAATGCAGATTACTCTCCACCTCATCATTTGAGTGCATAATTTTTAAAAAAGCATCTGTTGCATAGTGTACTTCTTCCCCTTTGATCCCAGCACATTTACCCCATTTGATCCTAGCACATAATAACCAAGTGTAATGAATGCTGTCTTCCCTCTGAGCTTCAGATACTACTACTGGGCCACTTCACTATTTTCGTTATGTGCTTATTTTTATTAAAAATCTTTCTCATAACAAGTAACTAACAGGCCAGTGTAGCAGGTTGGTCTGAAACCCAGCTGGCCTAGTGGTCAGGCTGTTGCGCCACAGTTCTTTTCAATCTCTCTGTTCTGGAGGGCCTCAGCCCCTCTTTGTGTATTCCTTCCTTTTCCCTCAGGGTTCTGTCATGACAGAGGGAGGATGGGAGCAAGGTAGGGGACCTGGGGTCCTCCCACTCCACCGGGTCCTGAACCAGGCCCTAAAAGAATATTTCAGTGCCCAGACCACTTGTTGGTCCACCCTGTTAGAGAACTGTGTAATGAATTGTGTTACTCAAACATATAGCTAACAGAATGTTACTAACCATTAGGAAAGGCATAGATAATAAATCAGAAAATATCATAATGCAACTCCATACATCCATAGTATGCCCACACCTTCAATGCTGTGTGCAGTATTCGTCACCTCATCTTATAAAAGATATATTAGAAATGGAAAAGGTACAAAGAAAGGCAATACAAATGATTAGGGATATGGAACAGTTTCCATATGGGGAGAAATTAAAAAGACTGGGACTATTCAGCCTGGAAAAGAGACAACTAAGGAGTGTATGATAGAGGTCTATAAAGTCATGAAAAGGTGGAGAGAAAGTGAGTAAAGAAGTGTTATTTACCCCTTCACATAACAGAAGAACTAGGGGTCACCTGATGAAATTAATAGCAAGTAGGTTTATAAAACACAAAAAGAAATTCTTCTTCACACAACACTCAGTCAACCTGTGGAACTTGTTGTCATGGGATATTGTGAAGGCCAAAAGTATAACTGGGTTCAAAAAAATAATTAGATATTTTCATGGATGATCAGTAGCTATTAGCCAAGATGGTCAGGGACACATCCGGTTGGGTGTCACTAAACTACTAACTACCAGAAGTGGGGACTGGATGACAGGGGATGGATCACTCAATAATTGCTGTGTTATGTTCATTCCCTTTGAAGCATCTGGCACTGGCCACTGTCAGAAGACAGGATACTGGGGTAGATGGAACAATAATCTGACCCAGTATGGCTGTTCTTATATACTGAATGTTAGAAAAATTAATATTATTTATAGTACTATAAGAAAATATAACAGAATGATTGCTTTTTTATTCCTCTCTGCTGCTGTAGCATTTCAGAACTTAGCAGAAACAGCTTCAGGACTGTGTACTATGTGAAACTGGTTTGTGTGTCTGAACTATAAAATAGCATGGTGAAGCAGAGTGTCACGAGAGCGTTGTTAGCTCCAGGTGTATTTCCCTCCCTCCCAACAAGACAAGCTAACAAGTAAAAACCCAAGGATACATAAACAGACCAATAAGAAGAACAAACAACTCCTGTAAGACAAGAACAACTGGATGGAGCCAGTGGGGTTAACAGCAGAGAAGAGATGGGTTGGAAATCAGACAGCTAAAAGTACGTTTTAGCAGGATAGGGAAAAATGAGAATGTTACTCACCTTGCAATAACTGAGGTTCTTCGAGATGTGTGTCCTTGTGGGTGCTCCACTCCAGGTTACGGTGCGTCCCAGTGCCGTTGATTGGAGATCTTCAGTAGCAGTGCCTGGTCGGGACGCATGCGCTCAGCTGCTGTATCACGGCCTCATTAGAGTCTGCCTAAGCGCATGCATCCCGCACCCCCCTCAGTTCCTTCTCTACCGTAGAGATGTCAGAATAGTACTCCAAAGTAGAGGGGAGGAGGGCGGGGTTCTTCTTATTCTTCGAGTGCTGTCCCTGCGGGTGCTCCACTCCGGGTGAATGTGAAGCAGTATCCACTATGGCTGCTGGGACTTTGGAGTTGCAGCAGTGACAACTGTAGACAGTACTGTGTGGCCTACTATGCTGTCTGCAGTGGTATCCTGTGTGCTAGAATGTTTGGCAAATGTGTGGTCAGATGTCCACATGGCCACCTTGCAGATGTCAGTAATAGGTATGTTATAGAAGAAGGCAACGGATGCTGACATTGCCCAAGTAGAATGAGCTCTGATGCCCTCAGGTGATTGGGCATTCTGAGTTCAGTAACAGGATCTGATGCAGTCAGAGATCCACTTGGAAAGGCGTTGCTTAGAGATAGCCACATCCTTTGATCTCCCGGTAGTGGAGACAAATAGCCTAGGGGATTTAAGAAATGGTTTAGTCCTGTCTAGATAAAAGGCGATTGCCCATCTGACGTCAAGGGTATGTAGTGCCGCTTCATGCGGAGTCTTATGAGATTTGGGATAGAATGCAGGTAAGTATATTGGTTGGTTAAGGTGGAAGGTTGACACCACCTTAGGGAGAAATTTAGGGTGGCGTCACAAGGTAACTTTGTCTTTAGAGGAGGTTGTGTAGGGAGGGTAGGCCATCAGGGCGCTTATTTCCCCTACTCTTCTCGCTGACGTTATGACAACTAAGAAAGCTACCTTCATAGACATGTGAAGAAGGGATGAGGTAGCTAAGGGCTCGAAGGGAGGTTTCATAAGACTGCGAAGAACGAGGTTGAGATTTTAGGCGGCTGCCAGTGGATGAATCTCAGGGTAGAGATTTTGCAAGCCCATGAGAAAGTGTTTTATTGTGGAGTGGGCAAAGAGTGAATATCTATCCAGCAAATCATGGAAGGTGGTGAGGGCCGCGAGGTGTACTCTGATGGAGCTGAGTGAAAGCCCGTCCTGCTTTAGTTTCAAAAGCTAGTCTAGGATGTTAGGGAAGGTCACGGTGTGGGGCATCAAGCATTTATGTGAGCACCACACAGAGAAGCGCTTCCACTTTTGCAGGAAAGTCTTATAAGTGGAGTCTCTTCTACTGTGCAGGAGGACATACCAGTCCTGGTCAGAACAGGCTAGTTCGTGCGTTTGGAACCATGAAGAAACCACGCCATCAGATGGAGTTTCTGGAGCTTCAGATGAAGAAGCCGGCCGTTGTCCTGAGAAAGCAGATCTGGTCTGTTGGGGAAAGTCCGTGGAGGACAGATGGACATGCATAGCAGGTAAGGATACCATGTCTGTCTGGGCCAACCCGGGGCAATAAGTATGACCCGGGCCTTGTCGTCTCTGATCTTGCATAGAACCCTGTGTATCAGAGGGATCGGTGGAAAAGCTTACACGAGGGAGTTGTTCCACGGGATGCAGTCCAGAGTCCCGCTCTGAAGCAAAATAGATGGCATTTGAGATTCTGAGTTGTGGCAAAGAGGTCCATCAATGGGGTGCCTCAGTGGAAGAAGAGCTGTCATAGTATCGTGGGATGTAATTCCCATTCGTGTTCCTCGGAGAAGTGTCTGCTGAGCGTGTCGGCAGTAGTGTTGTGACATCCGGGTAGGTATGAAGCGGTAATTTCTATGTGGTGTTGTATGCACCAATTTCATATCCGGATGGCCTCCATACATAGGGAGTGTGATCGTACTCCCTCCTGTCTGTTGATGTAAAACAAACATGCTATATTATCCGTTAGGACCTGGATGGATTTGTTCTTTATGAGGGGAAGAAAGTGAAGGCGGGCTTGTCTGACTGCTCTGAGCTCTAGGAGATTTATGTGCAGACGTGTCTCTGACAGGTACCAGTGGCCCTGTGCCATGTGTCCCCCCAGGTGCACTCCCCAACCAATCAGGGAAGCACCCATGGTAAGCATGAGTGCCGGGGGGGCATTGCTGGAAGGGAACGCCCATACAGAGGTTCTCTGGTTTTGTCCACCATTGTAGGGAGGCTAGTAGGTTCGCTGGAGGAGTTAGCATCATGCAGAAGCTGTGTCTGCTGGGTTTGTAGTTAGCGTTGAGCCAACCCTGAAGATATCTCATGTGCAGCCTGGCATAATTGACCACTAAGGTGGTGGCTGCCATGTGGCCAAGAAGCTGTAGGCAAATTCTTGCCTGTATCCTGGGACGAACAAAGAGTGTGCATATGAGATGTGTAATAGAGAGGAATCTGTTGTGTGGGAGCGAGGCTCTGGTTCGAATTGCATCCAGGTGAGCTCCAATGAACTTGATCCGCTGTGTGGGTGTCAGGGTGGATTTTTGAAAGTTTATTTGCAGACCTAAGCTATGGAAGAGGGAGATAGCAAAATGGGTAGATCGTAATGTCTCGTCATATGAACCGCCTTTGATGAGGCAGTCGTCTAGGTAGGGGAAAAGTATAATCCCATGTCTGCGGAGGTGGGCCACAACTACGGCTAGGGTCTTCAAGAATACTCTCGGTGCTGTGGAGAGTCCGAAAGGGAGTACCCTGTATTGAAAATGGTCGTGTCTGAGTGTGAATCGCAGGAAGCGTCTGTGTGCTGGATGAATGGATATGTGAAAATAGGAGTCCCCGTAGGTCGAGAGCTTTGAACTAGTCCCCTTGTTCCAGTGCGGGTATTATTGTGCCCAATGTGACCATCAAATTTATTCAGTCGGCGTAGGTCTAGTACAGGTCTCCATTCCCCGCCCTTTTTTGGGTAAGAAAGTAGTGTGAGTAGAACCCTTTTATTCAATGTTGTGTCGGCACTGGTTCCACTGAACCTAGCTGTAGAAAATGTGCCACTTCTACTCAAAGTAGGTCCTTGTGAGAGGGGTCCCTGAAGAGGGACGGGGAAGGTGGAAGGGTAGGAGGGTAGGATATAAAAGGGATGGAGTAATCGGACTGAACTATTTCCAGGACCCAATGGTCTTGTGTGACCTGCTGCCAGCCATGGTGGAGAAGCTGGAGGCAGTGGCCACATGGGCAAAAAGGCAATGGAGTGCTCGCGCAAACCTTCGACCAACACTTCAAAATTGCTGTTTGTTTCCCGATGGGTGGGAGGTAACTGGTTGTGCCTGGTTTTGTCTGCACCTAGAAGGTCCAGAGCGATTCCTGGCTAAATCATATGGTCTGGGCTTGAGCCGGTGATATTGTTGTGTGCATGGCCTCTCATAAGGTTGATACCTCCCGGGGAGAAATGGATATATGCCCAGTGGGAGCAGGATTGCTCTAGAGTCTTTCATAGTGTGAAGGACTTTGTCAGTTTTTTTGGGGGGAAAGCTTATCTTTATCAAAGGGGAGATCCTCCACTTTGGTCTGCAGGTATTTGGGGATACCAGATGCTGACAGCCAGGAAGATCTGTGCATAACCACCGCAGTTGTGGTAGTGTGGGCTGCTGTGTCCACTATGTCCAAAGATGCTTGTAGGGCCGTCCTGGACACCAATTAGCCCTCGACAAGGACTGACTTAAAGTCTGCTCTCCTGTCTTCCGGGATACGGGAGGTAAGATGAAAGACCTTATTGTATTGTCAAAGTCGTAGCTTGCAAGTAGGGCGGAATATTTGCAATAATGAATTGCAGAGTGGAGGAGGTATCAACCTTGCGGCCGAAGAGGTCAAGGCATTTGAGGTCCTTGTCCCGCGAGGTGGGCCCGTATTGCGGCTGTTTTGTTCTGTGTGTCGCGGCATAGAATCATAGAATCTCAGGGTTGGAAGGGACCTCAGGAGGTCATCTAGTCCAACCCCCTGCTCAAAGCAGGACCAACCCCAACTAAATCATCCCAGCCAGGGCTTTGTCAAGCCTGACCTTAAAAACCTCTAAGGAAGGAGATTCCATCACCTCCCTAGGTAACCCATGCCCGTTCTTCACCACCCTACTAGTGAAAAAGTTTTTTCTAATATTCAACCTAAACCTCCCCCTCTGCAACTTGAGACCATTACTCCTTGTTCTGTCATCTTCTACCACTGAGAACAGTCTAGATCCATCCTCTTTGGAACCCCCTTTCAGGTAGTTGAAAACAGCTATCAAATCCCCCCTCATTCTTCTCTTCTGCAGGCTAAACAATCCCAGTTCCCTCAGCCTCTCCTCATAAGTCATATGTTCCAGCCCCCTAATCATTTTTGTTGCCCTCCGCTGGACTCTTTCCAATTTAGCCACATCCTTCTTGTAGTGTGGGGCCCAAAACTGGACACAGTACTCCAAATGAGGCCTCACCAGTGCCGAATAGAGGGGAATGATCACGTCCCTCGATCTGCTGGAAATGCCCCTACTTATACAACCCAAAATGCCGCTAGCCTTCTTGGCAACAAGGGCACACTGTTGACTCATATTCAGATTTTCATCCACCGTAACCCCTAGGTCCTTTTCTGCAGAACCGCTGCCCAGCCATTCGGTCCCTAGTCTGTAGCAGTTCATGGGATTCTTCCGTCCTAAGTGCAGGACTCTGCACTTGTCCTTGTTGAACCTCATCAGATTTCTTTTTTTGGAAAGTGTAGGGGACAATTTCCTGGTGCAAGTGCTGGAGGAACCAACTATGGGAAAAGCTCTTCTTGACCTGCTGCTCACAAACAGGGAAGAAATAGTAAAGGAAGCAAAAGTGAATGGGAACCTGGGAGGCAGTGACCATGAGATGGTAGAGTTCAGGATCCTGACACAAGGAAGAAAGGAGAGCAGTAGAACAGAGAACCTGGACTTCAGAAAAGCAGACTTTGACTCCCTCAGGGAACTGATGGGCAAGGTCCCCTGGAAGAATAACATGAGGGGGAAAGGAGTCGAGGAAAGCTGGCTGTATTTTAAAGAATCCTTATTGAGGTTGCAGGAACAAACCATCCCGATGTGTAGAAAGACAAGTAAATATGGCAGGCGACCAGCTTGGCTTAACAGTGAAATCCTTGCTCGTCTTAAACATAAAAGCAGCTTACAAGAAGTGGAAGATTGGACAAATGACTAGGGAGGAGTATAAAAATATTATTCAGGCATGCAGGACTGAAATTAGGAAGGCCAAATCACACTTGGAGTTGCAGCTAGCCAGAGATGTTAGGAGTAACAAGAAGGGTTTCTTCAGGTATGTGAGCAACAAGAAGAAAGTGAAGGAAAGTGTGGGCCCCTTGCTGAATGAGGGAGGGAACCTAGTGACAGAGGATGTGGAGAAAGCTAGTGTACTCAATGCTTTTTTTGCCTCTGTCTTCACAGACAAGGTCAGTTCCCAGGCGGCTGCACTCCGCAGCACGGTATGGGGAGGAGGTGACCAGCCCTCTGTGGAGAAAGAAGTAGTTCGGGACTATTTAGAAAAGCTGTACGAGCACAAGTCCATGGGGCCGGATGCACTGCATCCGAGGGTGCTAAAGGAGTTGGCCAATGTGATTGCAGAGCCATTGGCCATTATCTTTGACAGATCATGGCAATTGGGGGAGGTCCCGGATGACTGAAAAAAAGCTAATGTAGTGCCCATCTTTAAAAAAAGGAAGAAGGAAGATCCGGGGAACTACAGGCCAGTCAGTCTCACCTCAGTCCCTGGAAAAATCATGGAACAGGTCCTCAAGGAATCAATTCTGAACCACTTAAAGGAGAGGAAAGTGATCAGGAACAGTCAGCATGGATTCACCAAGGGCAAGTCATGCCTGACTAACCTAATTGCCTTCTATGATGAGATAACTGGCTCTGTGGATGAGGGGAAAGCAGTGAATGTGCTATTTCTTGACTTTAGCAAAGCTTTTGATACAGTCTCCCACAGTGTTCTTGCCAGCAAGTTAAGGAAGTATGGGCTGGATGAATGGACGGTAAGGTGGATAGAAAACTGGCTGGATGGTCGTGCTCAACGGGTAGTGATCAATGGCTCCATGTCTAGTTGGCAGCCGGTATCAAGTGGAGTGCCCCAAGGGTCGGTGCTGGGGCCGGTTTTGTTCAATATCTTCATCAACGATCTGGAGGATGGTGTGGACTGCACCCTTAGCAAGTTTGCAGATGACACTAAACTGGGAGGAGTGGTTGATACACTGGAGGGTAGGGATAGGATACAGAGGGAACTAGACAAATTAGAGGATTGGGCCAAAAGAAATCTGATGAGGTTCAACAAGGACAAGTGCAGAGTCCTGCACTTAGGACGGAAGAATCCCATGCACTGCTATAGACTAGGGACCGAATGGCTGGGCAGCGGTTCTGCAGAAAAGGACCTAGGGGTTACAGTGGACGAAAAGCTGAATATGAGTCAACAGTGTGCCCTTGTTGCCAAGAAGGCTAATGGCATTTTGGGTTGTATAAGTAGGGGCATTTCCAGCAGATCGAGGGACGTGATCATTCCCCTCTATTCAGCACTGGTGAGGCCTCATTTGGAGTACTGTGTCCAGTTTTGGGCCCCACGCTACAAGGATGTGGATAAATTGGAAAGAGTCCAGCGGAGGGCAACAAAAATGATTAGGGGGCTGCAGCACATGACTTATGAGGAGAGGCTGAGGGAACTGGGATTGTTTAACCTGCAGAAGAGAAGAATGAGGGGGGATTTGATAGCTGCTTTCAACTACCTGAAAGGGGATTCCAAAGAGGATGGATCTAGACTGTTCTCAGTGGTAGAAGATGACAGAACAAGGAGTAATGGTCTCAAGTTGCAGAGGGGGAGGTTTAGGTTGGATATTAGGAAAAACTTTTTCACTAGTAGGGTGGTGAAGCACTGGAATGGGTTACCTAGGGAGGTGGTGGAATCTCCTTCCTTAGAGGTTTTTAAGGTCAGGCTTGACAAAGCCCTGGCTGGTATGATTTAGTTGGGGTTGGTCCTGCTTTGAGCAGGGGGTTGGACTAGATGACCTCCTGAGGTCCCTTCCAACCCTGAGATTCTATGATTCTATGATTCTTTTGGCCCAATCCTCTAATTTGTCTAGGTCCCTCTGTATCCTATCCCTACCCTCAAGCGTATCAGCCACTCCTCCCAGTTTAGTGTCATCTGCAAACTTGCTAAGGGTGCAGTCCACACCATCCTCCAGATCGTTAATGAAGATATTGAACAAAACCGGCCCCAGCACCGACCCTTGGGGCCCTCCACTTGATACCGGCTGCCAACTAGACTTGAAGCCATTGATCACTACCCGTTGAGCCTGACCATCTAGCCAGTTTTCTATCCACCTTACAGTCCATTCATCCAGCCCATACTTCTTTTACTTGCATCCACTACAAGAGAATTCAGCGGTAGATGAGAAAATAAGAAGTCTACGTCCTTAGCAGGAACATAATATTTACATTCAGCCTTTTTGGAAGTTGGTGGGCTAGAGGCTGGGGTCTGCCAGAGGGTGTCGTTGGTTCTAGGAGTGCTTCTTTTATGGGGAGCTCGATCTTTGAGGGCGCAGAGGGTTGGAGGATTTTGAGGAGTCTGTGTTGTGTCTCCTGGACCTCTTCTAAAGGGATGTCCTGGCTGTGTGCCACTCTCTTGAAAAGTTCCTGGAATTGCTTAAAGTCGTCCACATTCTGTGGAGGCAGAGGCATGAGGGCTCTGTCTGGAGCTGATGGAGAGTTAGGAGTCGGTGAATCAGGGTATGGTTCATAACCCACCTCTTCATGGGGCGTTCAGGCACTCTAGATGTAGACGGAGCTGGAGATAGAGGCACAAAACAAGCTTGTGGTCTGGTGGAAGAATCATGAGGATGAATGGCAGAAGGAGCTGGCCAAGGTACCACTGAGGCCAAGGCATGGGATAAGAGAAGTGAGGTCCCACCCACGGGGGAGCGAAGTAGGGTAACTGACGCTGGTGCTTTTGAGCCATGACTTGAGGTATAAATGGTTCCGGTGGAGGAGGAGAGGCAGGTGGGGAGAACTCTGCCTGCTGCTGCATATCGGGCTTGCTGTCAGTGAAGGTAGTCATGTCAGGTGGGGAGAGCGGCTGGTCAAAGAGTGAGCGCTCTGTGTCAAGGAGCAGAGAGTCATGCTCAGGGGCCACTGAGATGTCATCCTGATTTAAGAATTGTTGTTGCTCCCTGGGCTGTGATCCTGCTGAGTGTGATATGTGATCAGAAGCACATATTGACTTCTGCTTTGCTTTTGCTGGTGCCGCAGGACATTTTTAGGCACCCTGCAGGAGGTCTGCTCCTGCTGCTGGAGTGGTAGGCAGGCTCGATGCCAACGTTCTTGTCGGCACCGGGACAGAATGCACTATTGGTACCGGGTCTATTTTTGGTGCCGAGGGGACCGGTGCCGAGGAGACCTTCCCACTACAGGAAGTTGGGTCCCTGCTTCTGCACTCCATGGGAGCCATGGCTGAGGTGCTGGGACGGTCGGAGGCGCCTGCCTTCAGCACTGTCAGCATTGAGGGTAAGGATCTCACAGGAGACCCTTTATCCTTTTGAAAGTCTCTGCACGGAGACAGTTGGGCTTCCTGTCTCTTCGCTTGGGAAGGTGAAGCCACGGTCCCAATCGGTTCCGAACTGGGCGGGGAGCATGAGGGAGAGGGTTTGCTATTGCCCATCTCTACAGGCGGCTGTAGGGATTTCTCCATCAGGAGCATTTTCAACTGCAGGTCCCTGTCATGACAAGCCCTGGTTTTCAGGCTGGCGCAATGGACACACAGTGTGAGTGTCTGTCGGACCGCGGTATAGGCTCCTGACAGGAGTCACATTTCTTAAATCCTGAAGACCCATGCATTATTGCACTAGGAATGCCAGGGGAGAGTGTCTCAACAGGAGACGAACTTGAGGGGAAAAAAGGTGTTATTTTGTTTGTTTGTTTGTTTTTTTAAACTAGGTAACTATTTTAAAGGAAGGAAAATAACTGGGATGTTTCTAACTAACTATTTCCATGTCTTTGTACTTATTTCCTTCAGTGACCAGGGAAGAGGTTCAGCACTGCCCCGAGTCCCGTCTTCAGCCGAGGACGGCTGAGAAGGAACTGAGGGGGGTGCAGGACATGCACGCTTAGGCAGACTCTAACGAGGCTTCGAGACAGCAGCTGAATGCATGAGTCCTGACCAGGCACTGCTACCGAAGATCTCTGATCAACGGCACCGGGACACACCGTCACCTGGAGTGGAGCACCCACAGGGACAGCACTCGAAGAAGAATCATAGAATCATAGAATCTCAGGGTTGGAAGGGACCTCAGGAGGTCATCTAGTCCAACCCCCTGACCAAAGCAGGACCAACCCCAATTAGATCATCCCAGCCAGGGCTTTGTCAAGCCTGACCTTAAAAACCTCTAAGGAAGGAGATTCCACCACCTCCCTAGGTAACCCATTCCAGTGCTTCACCACCCTACTAGTGAAAAAGTTTTTCCTAATATCCAACCTAAACCTCCCCCTCTGCAACTTGAGACCATTACTCCTTGTTCTGTCATCTTCTACCACTGAGAACAGTCTAGATCCATCCTCTTTGGAACCCCCTTTCAGGTAGTTGAAAGCAGCTATCAAATCCCCCCTCATTCTTCTCTTCTGCAGGCTAAACAATCCCAGTTCCCTCAGCCTCTCCTCATAAGTCATGTGCTCCAGCTCCCTAATCATTTTTGTTGCCCTCCGTTGGACTCTTTCCAATTTATCCACATCCTTCTTGTAGTGTGGGGCCCAAAACTGGACACAGTACTCCAAATGAGGCCTCACCAGTGCCGAATAGAGGGGAATAATCACGTCCCTCGATGTGCTGGAAATGCCCCTACTTATACAGCCCAAAATGCCATTAGCCTTCTTGGCAACAAGGGCACACTGTTGACTCATATTCAGCTTTTCGTCCACCGTAACCCCTAGGTCCTTTTCTGCAGAACTGCTGCCCAGCCATTCGGTCCCTAGTCTGTAGCAGTGCATGGGATTCTTCCGTCCTAAGTGCAGGACTCTGCACTTGTCCTTGTTGAACCTCATCAGATTTCTTTTGGCCCAATCCTCTAATTTCTCTAGGTCCCTCTGTATCCTGTCCCTACCCTCCAGCGTATCAACCACTCCTCCCAGTTTAGTGTCATCTGCAAACTTGCTAAGGGTGCAGTCCACACCATCCTGCAGATCGTTGATGAAGATATTGAACAAAACCGGCCCCAGCACCGACCCTTGGGGCACTCCACTTGATACCGGCTGCCAACTAGACATGGAGCCATTGATCACTACACGTTGAGCGCGACCATCCAGCCAGTTTTCTATCCACCTTACCGTCCATTCATCCAGCCCATACTTCCTTAACTTGCTGGCAAGAACACTGTGGGAGACTGTATCAAAAGCTTTGCTAAAGTCAAGAAATAGCACATCCACTGCTTTCCCCTCATCCACAGAGCCAGTTATCTCATCATAGAAGGCAATTAGGTTAGTCAGGCATGACTTGCCCTTGGTGAATCCATGCTGACTGTTCCTGATCACTTTTCCCTCCTTTAAGTGGTTCAGAATTGATTCCTTGAGGACCTGTTCCATGATTTTTCCAGGGACTGAGGTGAGACTTACTGGCTTGTAGTTCCCCGGATCTTCCTTCTTCCCTTTTTTAAAGATGGGCACTACATTAGCTTTTTTCCAGTCATCCGGGACCTCCCCCGATTGCCATGATTTGTCAAAGATAATGGCCAATGGCTCTGCAATCACATCGGCCAACTCCTTTAGCACCCTCGGATGCAGTGCATCCGGCCCCATGGACTTGTGTTCGTCCAGCTTTTCTAAATAGTCCCGAACTACTTCTTTCTCCACAGAGGGCTGGGCACCTCCTCCCCATACAGTGCTGCGGAGTGCAGCCGCCTGGGAGCTGACCTTGTCTGTGAAGACAGAGGCAAAAAAAGCATTGAGTACACTAGCTTTCTCCACATCCTCTGTCACTAGGTTCCCTCCCTCATTCAGTAAGGGGCCCACACTTTCCTTGACTTTCTTCTTGTTGCTCACATACCTGAAGAAACCCTTAGTTTTAGTTTATTAGTTTAGGTATTAGTTTAGGTTAGTTATTGTGATTTATTCATGAGAAATTAGGGGTTTACAGTAGATAAGCACACAGATGAGGTAACGTGGTAAACTGAGTGTGTACAAAGTTACAGAACAAGGAATAAAAGATAGATGTTTGACAATAAGAAAGTGGAAAAGACACGGAGTGAACATAGCAAGACCAGAGATTTGAAAAAAAATCACACTGTCCCCAAGGAAGGTAAATTGACCATTTACTTTTTTGTCTTACCTGTTTTTGCATGTACATTGTAATTCATGAGTGATAATAACATTGTCTTTAAAACATACATCATAAGAGCTAAAAGAAACTGTTCAAGCCTAAATTGAAGTGAATTTCATTTTTCATCCAGCAACCCCAAGCTATGCTCCCTGTTGGATCTCTTCCTACTGGGCAGGAGCACCTCTATTTGGTGCATGGTCACAGTCTGAAGCAGTTTAGCCTGCCAGGGGATAACGTTTCACTCCTCTGGCCTCTCCTTGGTTCCCAGCTCCAAAGGGTGGAGGGTTCTGATCACTACTGGCCTCACAAGTACTGCAGTTGCTCTTCCCACAGCTCCAGGTTTCAGCCTCACATCCTGGCACATCCTGTAACTGCTTTCCCCGTCTCCTCACCTGGGCTGCCAGTGCCCTTTTAAACTGTCCCTCCACCTGGAGCATGCCCTGCAGCTGCTGTGGGGTGGGGGATACCCCACCCAGTACTGCTCCAGGTCTTGACCTGGTTTAGCCTGGGGTCTGTAAATCCAATCACAGCCAGATTGTTAACAGACGCATACAAAAATGAGTGCGCACTTTCAGGAGTCTGGCCCTATGTTTTTCTGTAGATGGACCCTACAAAAAAAACAACAATTCCAGCACCCCTTAAGTTTGGGGAAATCTATATAGTGATGCTAACGTTGCTGCTGCTGTCCACGGACACTAAAAGAATAATATTTAGCACTTATGATTGACAATCAAACTGCTTCAGGAATATAGGAACTGCCAGACTGGATCAGACCCAAGATCCTTCTAGTCCAGAATCCCATCTCCAACAGTGGCCAGTAGCAGATGCTTCAATGGAAAGTGTAAAAACCCTTCAGTAGACAGACATTGGATAATCTGCTTCCCTTCATAGATCTGCTCCTGATCCTTAATACTTAGAGACTGCCTTATTTATATAAAGGCATTACAATATTCTCCCATTCTAACATCTTGCTAGCCTTTTTTGACCACATTGAGCAGTGTTCTTCACTGAGTTGTCTACAATGATATCCAGGTAATACCAGAGTTGATGTAGTAAATTTAGAACCCTATAAGGTGTATGAGTAGTTCACATTTTTCCTCCCAATGTTCATTATTTTGTATTTATCAACCCTGAATTTCATTTGCCATAATGTTGCCCATTCATCTAGGTTGGTTAGGTCTCTCTGAAGCAGGGCCGGCTCTAGGTTTTTTGCCGCCCCAAGCAAAAAAAATGTTGGCTGCCCCCCACCCCAGCCCCGGGCTCCCCCCCGCACCCACCTGCTGCCCCAGCCCTGTTCTTCCCCACACCCCTCTGCTACCCCAGCCCTGGGCTCTTCCCCCCACATGTGCACCCCCTACTGTCCCTGCCCTGGGCTCTCCCACCCCAACTGCACCCTCCTGCCACCCCCGCCCTGGATCACTGGTAACTCGGTCCCAGGGCAGGTCATTCAGTAGGAATTTTGGATGTGCACAGAACACAGACAGGATTGGTTCCCATATGGTTACAGAACTGCAGTAAAGTGGAACAATTTTCAGCTTGTGTGATTGAAGGATATCTGGATGCATATTATAAGACTGTCCTACATTAATGAGGAAAAGCTGAGGTGCCTTTATTATTCTTTAGTTCCATTCTTTGTTTCTATGGGGAATTTGACAATGCAATATCACTGTCTTCCTTTTAAACAAATAAAACTAAAAAAAAAAAGACAATGGCTGTTGAAAATAGCAATTCCAGTCCTAATAACAACTGGGAAGCATTGCTTGCTCAATTTTATCCTACTTTTTCTACAGCAAGATCAGTATATTTGATTTGGGAGAAATGAAGTAACAGCTGCCCAAAATGAGCGTGAGCACTCCTGAATTTTGAGGGTGTTCAAATCTGGAAGGCAGGGGCTAGATTCCCTTTCTGAATATTAGCTAAATCTGGAAAGGAAAAGTCAATTTCTGCTTCCATGGCTCAGAAGTGGAAATCCTCCTACGTGCCTACAGTATCTAAAGCTGCCCAGGTCCTCTAGTAGAGCCTCCCCTTCTGTACTTTTCATTTTAAATTCTAGTGGGATCCACCTACCTCCCTTGCTAGGCTTCAGATAGAGAGGTGCACTGTCCATTTCGTCCACCCAATTCTTTCTTTGGGGGCTGCAACGTGAGGTCACACCAGTGGAGTGTCCTCCTTTTTTTAATGTTAAAATATGGTATCCCTACCGTTCAGCAGCCAGCTTTCCATTCACACAGCAGGTCTCACTACAGCGTGTCTCAGCAATCTCACTCCCTCCCCCTCCCTTTCCTGTTGATAGCTGCCAAGGAATGCTGGGAAATGTAGTTCTTTCCCTGCTCCAGGGCTGACTCTATAGGCAGGGAGCTAACCAAGGAACGACAGCTCCCAGAGCTCCCTGCCGCCCCTGCAAATTTGCCGCCCCAAGCAAATGCTTGTTTTGCTGGTGCCTAGAGCCGGCCGTGCTCTGAAGTGCCTCTCCCACTTCTAGATTATTAATAAACGTATTAAATAACACGAGACCTAGTACAGAATTTTGAGGCACCTGCTGTTAACGTTTTGCCATGATAAAAATTGACCATTTAATCCTACTCTTTGCTTTCTGTCTCCTAGCCAGTTTTTGATCCAAGCCAATACTCTGCCTCTCACACCATTAGTTTATTTAATAGTCTCTTCTAGAGGACCTTGTGGAAGTCCAAACAAATTATGTCGGATGGTGCTCTTTTATCTACTACTTTATTAAGACATTTAGAGAACTCTAAGAGATTAGTGACACATAATTTTACTTTGTAGAAAACTTGCATTATCTCATGATCTTCCAGGAGTTTTGTTGTTTTATATTTAATTATTGTTTCAACCAGTGGGCCAGGTGCAAACCAATGGGCCAGGTGCAGATGTAAAGCACACTGGTTTATAATTCCCAAATCAACCCTAGAACCTTTTTTAAGAATAGGAACAATATTTGCTACTCTCCAGTTCTCTGGAACATTTAAATGAGCGATTGGATATCTATATTAAAATTCAGCCTCTTCATATTTCTCCTAGATATACCACCTGCGCCTGGTGACTTATTCCTTTTGAAATTATCAATTCTCTCCTGTACTACTTCTTCTGACACTTCAGTTTCCAAGAGTAACTCATCTTTATTATCAGAAAAGTGCAGGACTTCAGCAGGAATCTCCCCAACATCCTCTGTGGTGAAGACTGATGCAAAGAAATTGTTTAGCTTCTCAGCGATGTCCTTGCCTTCCTTAATTATTCCATAGCCTCTGAAGATTCCAGTGGGCCCACAAGTGGAACTTCTAATTTCCTTCTTACATATTGCCTGCTGTACTTATACTCTTGCTTCACTAGGGTCAGATTTCCAAATTTTGAAGGATTTCTGCTTGGCTTGAATAGCCTCTCAACTTTTGCCATTTAGCCATAGTGATTTACTCCTTGTCTTCATTGTTCCCTTTTTGTTCAGCATTACACGTGCTTTGTGAGACTCTATTATTATCCATGCCACTTCTACGGATATTACTTCCCTTACTTTTAACTTTAGGGCCTATTAGACTAGCCTCATTAAAATTAAATCTCCTTTTCTGAAGGTTAGGGCAATTGTGTCACATTTTTGGTTCCCTGCCTTTTGGTTCCCTTGGATGGTCAACCTAATTACATTGTGGTCACTATTACTAAGTTGCTCAGCTACTATCACTTCTTGAATTAGCTCCTGTGTTACTTACGATTGTCAAGAATAGCTTCTCCTCTTATGTGCTCTAGAAATTGCTGTTCCAATAAGTGAACACTTAAAGTGTTGAGAAATTGTTTCACTAAATTTTGTCCCATTCTGCCATTTGACGATTTTACAGGTGGGTAGTTGAAGTCCCCCATTATTGCCATTTTATTAGAATTTGGTGCCTCAAACTGATATCTTTCAACATTGTGCAATCAATTTCTATTTCTTGAACTGGAGGCCAATAGTATAGCCCTACTGATATATTTACTTTCTTATCGCTTAGGACTTGTATCCATATAGTTTCAACTATGTGGTTCTCTTCACTCACAATAGTTATCTCATTAGATTCTATGAAATCCTTCACATACAACACTAGTCCCCACCTCTTTGGTGTAGTTTATCTTTCTCGTACAGTTTGTAACCAGGTAATACAGTTTTTTGTTGAATTTTGCCACTCCACCAAGTTTCTAATGCCTGTTATATCAAGGTGCATTGGAAGATATTCTAAATCACTTATTTTTGCTTTGAAGAGATTGTGGGCAGCTGCAGCATGGTGAGTGCAAGGGTAAGACATATGGGGCCTGATTCATGGTCCCATGCCTGCCCGTGTGCCCCTCTCCGGTGGTGCAGACTAGGAATCTGGATTACCAACCCTGCTGGGGAATCCCTTGTATGGGGAAGTCTCCAGGGGATATAGATCCAGCTCCTTCCCCATTCTTCCCCAAACCTTCAGAGCAGAGAACATATCAGGTTGGGAAATGGAAGGGGCTCCTTGCCCCCTCTGACCCAGCACATACAGACACAATCTGGCCCTCAAAAAGTAACTTCTGTTGATCCAATTCCCAACAATATGAAGTTGAGAAAAAAAGTTAGGGAGTAGAATATTATGTGTAATTTGAACCATTGCTTGAGGACCCAAACTCAAATCTGTCAGGCAAATAGTGGGAAGCGAAAGTTATAAGTGTGGACCTGGCTGCCAGAAACACTAGAGCAAATGAAGGAGGATGGGAATTGTCATTCAGCAAGCCTGTGCAGTTAAAGATTACAGTTGTCTCCATTAGACAGGAAGCAGGGCAAGGATAAGGGAAGAAAAGGGTGAAGTTTGGCTCAATAACACAAACATTATTGATTACAAAGCTGTGAGACCAGTGAAGGACATAAATTCCACACCGTGTAGAGGTCAAGCATAGGAGTTTATTACGACAGCACTGCCAGAGTGTCACCTGCTTATTAGGCGAAGAGACACTGCCAATCAGTTGATTACAATGGAATATATGGATTTTCCATGGGTGGGGGAAAGTGACGAGGTGGGCAGTTCACACCCCGGGATAGGCTAGAGCAAGACAAGATAAGCACATTAGCCCAATGGTCAAAAGATTACATAATGTCTCCGCCCATGGTCTCAAGTTCACAAATTAACATTTAATTAGTATAAAATGTATTAGTAACATATATGTATATGTAAGCAGAGTCAGGATGAGCTCCACCTTGACATCTGGTGGTGAGTCGTGGCAAAGCACACCAGGGGCTGATCCCATTTGCATAGCACACCCACCCCGCCTGGTACGAACGATAGTGGCTCAAATGGGCACTTTGGGCTGCTGTAGGATCCCCAGTTTTCTGTATTGGGGCAGGAATTTCTGTTATTGGGGCAGGAAGAATAAACTGTTGTTATACTGCTTATGTAAATCATGGACAGTGGAACTGTACTTGGCCTTGTGTCACGATAAAAGGGAACTCACCCTTAGATAAGCAGCACTCGCCAGCCAAGGGACATGGGTTCCAAAGCCCAATGAATTAAGAGAGTCTGGGGACAGGTATTTGTATCTGGTGGCATGGGCCTCTTTTGAGGGCCCTAAATGTCAATTGCATCTCCTTCTCTCTCTCCACTGTGGAATATCAGAGCTAATTTTGAGTTCCTTAGGAGTCTAATCACAGGCTGCTGAGTTGGAATCACTCCGGGTTAAGTGTGCAAATGAGCACGAAGACTCCCGTAACTACAAGCTGAAATCACTAAAAAGCTGAAATTGTTATGAGCTGAAATCACTGAGCACTGTGTTAAGTAGTGGGGGAGCTGGAAGATATATTGCTGAGTGGCTGACGGAATAGAGCAGTTGGCGGGACAGCCGGAGCGGCTTGCAGGACAGCTGATGGAGCGGAGCTGCTGGTGGAGCGGAGCAGTTGGCGGGACAGCCGGAGTGGCTTGCAGGCCGGCTGACGGAGTGGAGCTGCTGGTGGAGCGGAGCTGCTGGTGGGACAGCCGGAGCGGCTTGCGGGACGGCTGAGCGGAGTGACTCATGGGATGGCTGGCGGAGCAGAGCCGAGCCAAGCAAAGCCCCACGAAGGGATGGGGCAGTCAGCTTCAAGCCACGTAAGGTGCCCCTTACCTCTCCCCTGCCCATTTCTACCCAGACTGGGGGGGGTGTAACACTCTGCAGATGAACTTTTGAACTCTGGGTCTGGACTTTTGGGTTGTTGGACTTTTGGGACTTTGGGTGATTTTGGGGGTTGCTGGACTCATGAACCAAAGGGAAAGGACATGGCCAATTTGCTGGGGTGGGCCGTTGCTCACAGTTTGGTTTACAAATCCTAGATGTGGTGTTTCCCCAACAAAATGCCGCATTGTTTCTCTCTGTCATTAAAAGGTTTTTCTACACTCAGACTCTGTGCTTGCAAGAGGGGAAGTACTGCCTCCGAGAGGCGCCCAGGGGGGGTGATATATATTTGTCCCAGGTCACTGGGTGGGGGCTCGAGCTGGTTTTGCATTGTGTTATTGGAATGGAACCCCTAGATACGGAACCCGGCCCTTGTTGCTGCCGACTCTGACTGGCAGAAGGGTTACATATATGTTGAATTTGATTTGGGGTCCATAGGAATGAAGTAGCCCCTCTGATCATTTAACAGATGCATTCCTAGGGATTAAAGCAAAAACAGTGAAAAGTATATGATAATAAGAATTGCTTTCTTTGTGTTAAGGCAGGCTTGGTCCCTGGGAAAGACAGGTGGGAGGCCTTATCATTATACTGACATGCCAACCCTTCATAAACTCAAGGTTGGTCTGTGGGAAGATCTTCTCCCTCCCGAAGAAACCAACACAACAGGGACAGGACGTCTTTGTCCCACATTTGCAACTTTAGAGAAGATACAATTATTTAGTTATTGCTTCAACATCTGGCATATTGCTGACTAGACTTAAACAAACAAAGCGAGGCTATCTCTTATTTATTCTATTTTCTCTTAGCTAATCACTATTCACTAGGCCTCTGGCCTCTTGGCCAAACTATGGACCTTTGGGCCTCTAAAAGTTGACACAAGTCCATATGCCAAGTTGTTATACATGAAGCACATGGATTTCAACCCTTCACCAGTGACATCACTTGCCTTTCAAGGGGACATGGCAAACTATTTAAATGTATGTGGCACAAAAGTAAAAGCAAACAACATTATGTTAACAAATCAGTCAGATATTCATGGAAGGATTAGAATAAAAATAATAAAATAACAACCCCCAGACCTGCCCAGCAGTGTCACAACAAACATGCTAACATGGGGGTAAATCTGAGTTTGTGACTCTCACACAGTCCTAAAAGGAAGGAGTGTCTTGTATGACTCTACAATGAGCTGTGAGTTGTTGTCTTCCCTTTCCATAGAGGATCCCTGGTTCTAATGAAGCTCATCTTGATAAGAAAGGGAACCATCACAGTCGAAACATGCTTCTCAGATCAGCCAGAAGATTCTGTGCCATTTTAGGATCTGATCCTGAGCCCACCGCAGTCAATGGCAAAGCTTCCACTGAATTCAATAGGCTCAGGATCAGACCTCTAGTTCAGGGGTGGCCAACCTGAGCCTGAGAAGAAGTCAGAATTTACCAATGCACATTGCCAAAGAGCCACACTAATGCGTCAGCAGCCCCCCATCAGCTCCCCCACCCCAGTTTCCAGCGCCTCCTGCCCACCTGCAGCCCTGCCGATCAGCACCTCCCACTCACTCCCCGCACCTCCCGATCAGCTGTTTCAGGGCATGCAGGAGGCTCTGGGGGGGAGAAGCGAGGGCATTGCAGGCTCAGGGGAGCGAGCTGGAAGGGATGGAGTGGGGGCAGGGCCAGGGTTGAACATTGAGCACATTGGAAAGTTGGCGCCTGTAGCTCCAGCCCCGGAGTCGGTGCCTATACAAGGAGCTGAATATTAACTTCTGAAGAGCCGTGTGTGGCTCCGGAGCCACAGGTTGGCCATCCTCTTATTTACTGGTCTTTATTTATTTATTTAATTCTTCATATAGGTTTTATTGTTACCTCTACACCCCCAATATTCAGCTCTGAGTTATATTTTTTTTACTCTTGTTTTGCTGCTACAGAATGCCACTTTCTTTGCATGCTTTTGTCATTTATTTTAAAAGACACTTTTTCTTATCTGGCCAAAAAAAATTGAAATTGTAGTTTACAAATTTGTTCTTATCCCATATCCTGTTCATTTAAATCTTGTCACTACACTTTGCCTGTATTCAAATCCCCTTTATCCTTCTGGTTTATGAATTTTCAGACATGTGACAATTATTATCTGGAGGCAGACAGAGAAATGATATACTGTGCTCAGCACTGTGCCAAGTGAAATTTACAAAGGGTAATGTATCTTACACCAGAAACAATACATTAGGTTGAGTACAACACCAAGATATGCTGAATACAAATAAGCAGCACTTTCTACACAAGTACATACAAATACATAACCTCCCAAATGAGAAAGAATACCTAGGAATATTGGGCTAAAGTCACATTTTTATAGATACACTTCCAAATCACACCTCCTGGCTCTCTGTGCCCCCAGAGAAGATTCACTGAGGAAACATATACCATGATGCTACCATTTACACTCCTCTTGGTTTTCTGCCAAGGAGCGCATGACTGCAATATCCACTGGGGGGAGGAAGTCCATAGCATACAGAGCTAGGATGCTGAATCAGAGAATTCCTCCTATTACCCTGACTGCACCGTCTTCACCAGCCAGCTCTGCTCACATTCGTTGGCTGTCTGCAAGCCCCTTGGCAGAAGGGAAGTTGTGACCCACTAGTCCTATCAAAACTTCCCCATGGCCAACATTTCACTGCTGGGGGCCCCATGCCTTGGGTATGCTAGCAGAATCCAACCTCGACTTGGACTAAATCTAGCCCATTACCTGTAAAATACTGGCTGATCTGTTTTAACTAGGGCTGTCAAGCGATTAAAAAAATTATGATTAATTGCACGATTAAAAAAATGAATTGCTGTTAAACAATAATAAAATACCATTTATTTAAACATTTTTAGATATTTTCTACATTTTCAAATATATTGATTTCAATTACAACACAGAATACAAAGTATATAGTGCTCACTTTATATTTATTTTTATTACAAATATTTGCACTGTAAAAACAAAAGAAATAGTATTTTTCAATTCACCTCATACAAGTACTGTAGTGCAATCTCTTTATCATGAAAGTTGAACTTAAAAATGTAGAATTATGTACAAAAAAACTGCACTCAAAAATAAAATAATGTAAAACTTTAGAGCCTACAAGTCCACTCAGTCCTATTTCTTGTTCAGCCAATCGTTCAGACAAACAAGTTTGTTTACATTTGCAGGAGATAATGCTGCCCACTTCTTGTTTACAATGTCACCTGAAAATGAGAATAAGCATTCGCATGGCACTGTTGTAGCCCCTTCATGCTTCAACCACCATTTCAGAGGCCATGCATCCATGCTGATGACGGGTTCTACTTGATAACAATCCAAAGCAGTGCTGACCGACACATGTTCATTTTCATCATTTGAGTCAGTTGCCACCAGGAGAAGGTTGATTTTCTTTTTTGGTGGTTCGGGTTCTGTAGTTTCTGCATCGCAGTGTTGCTCTTTTAAGACTTCTGAAAGCATGCTTCACACTTTGTCCCTTTCAGATGTTGGAAGGCACTTTAGATTCTTAACCCTTGGGTCGAGTGCTATAGCTATCTTTAGAAATCTCACATGGGTACCTTCTTTGCGTTTTGTCAAATCTGCAGTGAAAGTTCTCTTAAAACAAACAACATCTGCTAGGGCATCATCCGAGACTGCTTTAACATGATGGTAGAATGCAGGTAAAACAGAGCAGAAGATATACAATTCTCCCCCAAGTAGTTCAGTCACAAATTTAATTAACGGATTATTTTTTAACAAGCATCATCAGCATGGAAGCATGTCCTCTGGAATGGTGGCCAAAGCATGAAGGGGCATACGAATGCTTAGCTATCTGGCACGTAAATACCTTGCAATGCCGGCTACAAAAGTGCCACGCCTGTTCTCATTTTCTGGTGACATTATAAATAAGAGGGCAGCATTATCTCCCACAAAGATACGCAAACTTGTTTGTCTTGGCGATTGGCTGAACAAGAAGTAGGACTGAGTGGGCTTGTAGGCACTAAAGTTTGACATTGTTTTGTTTCTGAGTGCAGTTACATAACAAAAAAAATCTACATTTGTAAGTTGCATTTTCATGATAAAGACACTGGATTGTAGTACCAGTATGAGGTGAAAAAAATATTTAATAACTTTCAATTGGTATTCTAATATTTCAATTGGTATTCTAATATTTTTTGAGTTAATCACGTGAGTTAACAGCGATTAATCAACAGCCCTAGTTTTAACCCAACATAGGTGTTTCCTGCCTTGTGTAAAGGTTTCCTTTATCATTTTTGAGAAGTGCTAAAGTGCCCGCCCTCTTTTATTAATCATTACTTTTAAACCTTTAAGGTACAAAACTGAATATGAATTATATGAATTCACCAATCCAATAAAACAGCAGCTGATAAAAATCCCTGTAAAAACTGACATATATCTCATTCTTCTTGCAAGTCTGCATGCAGCTTATAAAAACGAAAGTGACACTGGCATTTTTTCATAAATCCTCAGAAAAGGCTGGGATACAGACTATCAGAAAACCATCAAGCTACATTTTCAAATCAGGCTAAAATGATCCCAAATGAGCAGATACTTAAAACTATATTACCCATCAAGAAAGTTTTGGTGTTGGACTACCTTAGTTTTATACCCCAAAACTAAACGCTGAAAAATGGGAAGCTATGTCCTCAATTTGACTCCTCTTATCTTTAATATCCATATGCATTCCTGCTGCAGCATTAATCAGCTTTGCATTTATAATAAGGCCTTTCTTGTGTATCAGGCTACACAATATGCACATAGCCTTTTTTAGTCTACCTGCACATTATGAACCAAATCTTCAAAGCTGGAGCACAGCTAATGACCCCACAAAGTCATGGGTTAGATGAGTCAAGGGGCATTTGCACACACTCAAAAAGACAGTTAGGTGTGCAGTTACCTGATCTGTATACACAAGTACCTCTTTGTTTCATGGGTGGAATAGGCAAGCATGACTTTGGGGGCCCATCAGTTGTACTAGCTTTAAAAATGAGGCGCCACATGGAAAAAGTGACTCCAAGATTAACGTGTAAATTTCTGAATTCTAAAACCAGCAATTTTCACATTCACGCAAAACACTCATTCATTGTGGGACTTTCAGAAATGCTCAGCATTGGCCAAACTGCTCCCATTGACATTAAGGGGAATTTCAACATTGACTTCAGTGGAAGCAGTTATGTCAGGCTAAGATCTTTTGGGACTCCAATCCTACATGTGTAGAGCCTGATCCTGCAAACAGATCTCCACATGCAGATACCATTATTATATGTACAGTCCCACTGAAGTCTGTTCATAAATTGTGTAAAAACATATTTAGTTAGGTTTGCAGTAAATACATTTCAGTAGATTTATCTTAAAAAGTTATAATCGAAGTAGTGACATGAGGGAGCTACTAACTGCGAATAACATTAGGATTGCCACTGACCCATTTCTTGTCGCGTCCAAGGACTTTGACGTGACTTGCAGTAATGGGGAAGAAAAGAATCAAGTGGTTGGTGATGTAAAAAATAGGGTCATATCTTCAGCTGAAGTAAATCAGCTCCACTGAAGTCAGTGGAAGTCATCTTATATTAGCCGAGGATTTCACACATAATCTTTCAACATTTTTAACTACTATACAATATTTGGGAATAACTAGGATCAGCGTGGTATATTGTATGCTATCCACTCAGCACCCCCAGGCAAAGGAAAAAGCTGGACTAGAAAGGCACCTGTGATACTATCAATTCCATAATTACAGGGGACATGCAATGGTTGAATTCAGTTCATCGTGTTTTCTCTTCTCTGTCCCTCTGACCCGTACTCTGGCAATGCTAAAGGAAATGCAGGTCTAGAGGTTCAAAATTATTTACTCAAAGTTATTTTCTGTATCATACGGGAATCATAGAATCATAGAATCTCAGGGTTGGAAGGGACCTCAGGAGGTCATCTAGTCCAACCCCCTACTCAAAGCAGGACCAACCCCAACTAAATCATCCCAGCCAGGGCTATGTCAAGCCTGACCTTAAAAACCTCTAAGGAAGGAGATTCCACCACCTCCCTAGGTAACCCATTCAAGTTCTTCACCACCCTACAATCTAGAAGTCAATCTAGATGATCATAATGGTCCCTTTTGGCCTTGGAATCTATGAATTTTCTTCTCACCTAACTGCAGCTTCGTCAGAATTATTTTTCATATTATTTTAACAACTTTGTTTTAGAAAAAGAACTAGAGGGTGAATGCAGTAAGAAAAAACAGTTATACACAAGCAAAGGAGCCCTGTTTTGCTGGATGCTGCTACAGCTAGTGTCATAAAAATAAAGGAAAGGGGGAGAGGGTCGGATGCAGTGCTATAAAATCCTCTTACCAGTAAAGGGTTAAGAAATGCAGGTAGCCAGACTGACACCTGACCTGGCTGGCATCTGACCAATAAGGGGACAAGATACTTTCAAATCTTGGGAGGGGGGAAAGTGTGTGTGGCTCTTTGTCTGAGTCAGAGTGATCTTGGAAGACAAGAAGTACCTGCAGAAAATCAATCTCCTCAACCAGTCATCTTCTCACCAAACCTCACTTTTCTAAAGTAAGTTTAGTCAGCATAGCGAGTAGGTTTCTGTTAAATTTGCTTGGTGAGCTTTCCCTGTGTTAGAGGGAGGGGTTATTCCTGTTTTTTCTGTAACTTTAAGGTTTTGTCCAGAGGGGGAATCCCTCTGAGTTTGGAAATTGAGTACCCTGTAAAATAGTTACCATCCTGATTTTACAGAGATGATTTTACCTTCTTTGTTTTAATACAATCCTCCTTTTAAGAAGCTGACTGTTTTCTATGGTTCTAAAACCCCGGGGGTGGGTTTTTAGATCACCGTGTAACCAATTGGGTTAGGAGATTATTCTCAAGCTTCCCAGGAAAGGGGGGTGTATGGGCTTGAGAGGAAATACCCTCTCAAGGGGAAGGGGAACTTCAAGTGGTTCCTTTCCCGGATTCCTGTTTAAAGCACTTGATGGTGGCAGTGAGAGAAGCATTTCTCAGGGTGCGGGGAATTTTGTACCTTGGGGATTTTAACCTAAGCTGGTAAAAACAAGCTTAGGAGCTCTTCATGCGGGTCCCCACGTCTTTACCCTAGAGTTCAGAGTGGGGAGGGAACCCTGACAGCTAGCTTAATAAATAACTGTACTCAGACTCACAACGGAAGAAAGAAGAGATGAAGAAGTTACTGTCAGAGGAAAACTGGGCTAGGTGAAACATCAAACTGACATCCTCATCTTTATCCCCTTCCCTCTCCAAAATCTTAAGTATATGAAATATTACTTGATTTCAGCAAGACTCTATTTAGCTAAATGAAAAGATTCTCCAAAATGTTAGTGCTATCAATACCCCCTTCATCCCTACACACTCTCAGACATTTTACATGCACTCTAGCTCCTCCAACATGATATCTTCTATATTACTGTAGCTTAGTATCCAACTTTGGCATCCACTACTTCCAACAATTATTGATCTACTGTGATTGAAGATCTTTCATATGATGAATTTTGCTGAGTAACTTCCACAGAATGATATTTTAACATTTGCAGTGGAATTCTTTCCACTCCTTCTGGAAAGAATATTCTTTTTCTAGTGCTAGAAACAGGGTGCAGCTCCAGCCTGTATTGTGTAACTCAAACCATAAGATCCTCCATTGCTGTGAATTTCTATTTCAATTCACCTTCTTTGCATCTGCTATTAATTTCTTGCATTTATGTCCATGCTAACATCACCCTCATTGAATGTAAGTTGTAACTTCAAATGTTTCTGGGTATTCTGTTTATAAGAACTCTCTATTTTCCATCATTCTGGGTTAAAAATATAGAATAAAATTACCTGATGCTTTCTCTGAATTCTCTACATAGACTAAAATCTGCTCTCAGTGACATCAGTGTAAATCCAAAGTGACTCCAATCTAACTAGTTGAGTTATTCTGAATGTACATTGGTGTCAGTGAACAGGATTTGGTCTAGTGCACCTTTCAGTTTGTTTAATGCCAATCAGTTCACTGGAGTTTTGACTCTTCTATGAAGTATCAGAGTTGTACAAAGCTAAAGAATGTAAGATGCAGTTTGCAATCCTGTATTGTATCTAACTTTCTTCTTCCAGTGATTGCTCATGTGTATTCCACAGTAGATGTGTGTGCTCACCACGTGCATCGGTGTCGCACGTTTTTCCCTTAGCAGTACCCTTACTGGGGGAGCACCGCTGTGACCCCTGGAGTGGTGCCACTATATCGCGCTATAAGGGGAGCTGCACTCTCTTCTTGCCGCCAGTGAAAGTAGTCGGAACTTCTGCTCCAGCTTTGCTGCAGCTTTTCTACTTGAACCTTAGTGGTACTGTTAGCTAGTTCTTCAGATTCTAGTTGTTAAAGTGGACTCGGGGCATGCCCCGTGCCCCAGGCTTTAAGTTCTGCGACCCTTGTCGCCAGTCCATGCCTAGAAGTGATCTGCACGCTGAGTGTCTCCGCTGCCTGGGAGAAACTCACGTGAGTGAACGCTACAAGATCTGCAGGTCGTTCAAGACGCGGATGAAAAAGGAGAGGGACATCTGACTTCATGCTCTCCTGATGGAGTCGGCGCTGGCCCCAGCCCGCCGGGCAGAGTCGGCACCTTGCACCGCATCTTAGGTGCGTAGTGAAGTCCCCTCCACTAGCCGGCACTGCTCCCCATCCAAGAAGCAGGGGAAGACATCCTCATCGCAGTGGTGCCATGAGAAGGAGAGGGGTGAGGCTGGTCCCACGCTGGGCAGCCCTAGATCCCCCCCAGGCCCAAGGCCTCCGACTCGCGTTGAGCAGAGCAGCCTGATACCGTCAGCGCGTGTCTCCCCCACCATCACGATGCCGTCGACGCCAGAGACATTGCAGGCCGTGTGGGACATCATGACTTTACCGGTACCCAGGGTTCCACAGCCGGGCCCCCGGTCCCGAGGCAAGCAGCTGCTGGGTGCCCCTCAGACATCCCTGGAGTGGCGCAGCCATTGATCCGAGAACTGCTCTCCGTCCTGTTCGGTGTGCTCTTCTCCCAGCTCGGGCCGACCATCCACTCCTGCCGTGTCGGGAGTCCCACCATACCTCCACGCCTCGCAGTGATGTGCTCAGGCACCGGAGATGCTCCTCTTCCTTGACCCGCAGCTACTACAGCCGGTCACGGCACCGTCGGCGTCAGCGCTCCAGCTCGAGATCCAGGGCTAGACATCGCGCACGACGCTCCTCCCGCCAATGACCAGCACCAGAGCACCGTAGCTCCAGACGCCGGGGCGGGTACCGGAGCAACTCTTCAACCGGAGACCGCTCCTCAACGTCGAGGTCCCAGTCCCGAGGGAGGCACCGTAACAGGCACCGTCGCTCTCGTCACTCATACGGCATGGTACGCTCGATGGTGACCTCAGCTTTGGCACCCAGCCGCCCGTCTACAGGTCGTGCGGCCCAGCTGGAACAGTTGCTGACTCCCGGTCCCCAACTGGCTCAGTGCCAAGGGGCACCGTGGCAAGGACAGTGGTGCCAATGGGCACCGTGGCCCCAGTTGCCCGTCCAGGCAACTACCCGCTCGGTAGCGGGGACGTCCCAGGCTCCGTCGGCATCTCCCTCGCGTCGGGGGGAGAGACCTGTAGAATCCGAGCCCCTCCGGTGCCGCCCTCGGCCCTTGGCTCAGAGCCGGCCCACTCTCTGGTACTGGATGACGCCTGCTGTCCCACTGGAGGACTTCAAAGCGCACCAGGACTTCCTTAAGCGCGTGGAATCCAACCTCCAGGCCGAGGAGATGGAAGGGCCCTCTGACTCGTTGTTTAATGTACTGTCATCATCGGCACCGGGCCAGGTGGCCTTGTCCCTTCACCAGGGTGTAGCCAATATCTCGAATACCCTGTAGCAGACCCCAGCTTCCTTGGCCCCCGTTTCCAAAAAAGCAGAGAGGAAATACTTTGTCCCAACAAAGGACCATGAGTACCTCTATTCGCACCCTACGCCCAACTCCCTGGTGTTGGAGTCGGTGAACCACCGTGAACGGCATGGCCAGCCCGCACCCACCCCCAAAGATAAAGATGCCAGGAGACTGGATGCTTTCGGCAGAAAATTTTATTCCTCGGCAAGCTTTCAGCTCAGGGTGGCTAACCATCAGGCCTTACTGAGCTGTTATGCCTTGAACTTGTGGGGGTCCCTCCCCAAGTTTGAGCCTCTCCTTCCGGATCGGGACAAGAGGGATTTCAAGGCTCTTGTAGAGGAGGGGGCGACAACTGCAAAAGCCACCCTCCAGGCGGACTCAGATGCGGCCGATACTGCGGCCCGCTTGATGGTTTCCACCATATTCATGCGCAGGGCGTTGTGGCTCACCCTGTCTGGACTGTCTGCGGAGGCCCAGTCCATCATGCAAGACCTGCCCTTTGGCGGGAAAGCGTTGTTTGCCGACCAGACGGACGCTCGCCTCCACGGCATGAAGGATTCCCATACCACCCTGCAAACCTTGGGCCTCTATGTCCCCCCGACGAAAGACAAGCCCAGGCCACAGGCGTCGGCTCCACCTGCACGAATCATAGAATCATAGAACCTCAGGGTTGGAAGGGACCTCAGGAGGTCATCTAGTCCAACCCCCTGCTCAAAGCAGGACCAATCCCCAATTTTTGCCCCAGATCCCCAAGTGGCCCCCTCGAGGATTGAACTCACAACCCTGGGTTTAGCAGGCCAATCCTCACACCACTGAGCTATCCCTCCCCCCAGGAGAGGGGGGATACGAGGCAGATACGATCCCCCTGCTAAGAGGCTGAGAGACCAGAGGCATCGGTCTCAACGTCAGTCCCGCTCTGCCCCACAGCCCGGGCCCGCTAAGGGCAAGAGGCAGGGAAAGAGACGGTTTTGACTATTTGCGGGGGGAAACCAGGCACATTGCCAGAAAAAAACCCCGGTTAATAAAGTTTGTGTTCTGCAACCGATTGTCTGTTTTCCAGACGGCATGTCCCGCATAATGTCAGACCGGTGGGTCCTCAACACGGTTTCCAAGGGCTACATGTTGCAGTTCACTTCACCCCTGCCCTATCACCCCCCGTCCCGGCAGGGCCCGGGGACCCAGGAGCATGCCCACCTCTTAGAGCAGGAGGTGGCCCGCCTGCTCCACCTGGGGGCGGTGGAAAGAGTCCCAGTAGAATACCAGGGCAGAGGCTTCTACTCCAGGTACTTCCTGATCCCCAAGGCCAAGGGCGGTCTCAGGCCCATCTTGGACCTGCAGGACCTCAACCGGAATATGGTCCGCTCCAAATTCCGCATGGTATCCTTGGCCTCCATTATTCCCTCGTTGGACTCGGGGGACTGGTACGTGGCCCTGAATCTCTAGGACGCGTATTTCCATATCCATATCCTCAAGGCGCACAGACGCTTCCTCAGGTTCATGGTAGGGACGGACCATTATCAGTTCACGGTCCTCCCCTTTGGCCTCTCCACGGCACCGAGGATCTTCACCAAATGCATGGCAGTGGTGGCCGCCTACCTCAGACGGGAAGGGGTTCAAATCTTCCCTTATATGGATGATTGGCTTCTCAAGGGCAACTCTCAGTCCCAGGTACAGGCCCATGTCGAGCTGCTCCGCTCCACATGTGCAGATCTCAGCCTAGTGGTAAACAAAAGTACATCCACGTTAGTCCCAGTGCAACGCATAGAGTTCATAGGGGGCACTGCTGGACGCCTTAAAGGCCACAGCCTCTCTCCCTCTAAGCAGGTTCGAGACTCTCAAAGGTCTCATAGTCTCAGTCACGGCTTTTCCAGTGACAACGGCAAGAGCGTGCCTCCAGATTCTGGGACATATGGCGGCTTGCACGTACGTGGTCCGCCATGACAGGCTCCGAATGAGGCCCCTCCAGCTCTGGCTAGCCTCCCAGTTCTCCCAGGGCAGGGACGGACTGGACAAAGTCCTCACGATACCATCCCCGGTGCTTACCTCCCTTAAATGGTGGTCGTACTCGCACAACATGTTGCAAGGGTCCCCTTCCTGGAGGCATCCCCGTCGCTAGACCTGGTGTCCGAAGCATCGGACTTGGGCTGGGGAGCCCATATAGGGAGTATGCAAACCCAAGGGAAATGGTCGGCCTCGGATTCGTCTCTTCACATAAATGTCAGAGAGCTCAGGGCCATACGCTTGGCGTGCATAGCTTTCAGCACGCACCTTCGTGGGAAGGTAGTCAGAGTCCTCACGGATAACACCGCCGTGATGTACTACATCAACAAGCAAGGCGGGACTCGTTCCTCAGCCCTATGCCTGGAAGCCCTGAACCTATGGGAGTTCTGTATAGCCCAAGATAGCTCCCTTCGGGCTTTTCACCTGCCCGGCGCCCGCAATCTGCGAGCCGACCGCCTCAGCAGGATTTTCTCCCACCAGTACGAGTGGTCCCTCCACTCGGAGGTCACTCACCAGCTCTTCCGGGACTGGGGAGTTCCCCAAGTCGACCTCTTCACCACCTGTCAGAACCAGCGCTGCCCATAGTTCTGCTCCGGAGGGGTGGGGGGGGCGATCCCAGACGCCTTCCTCCTGCAGTGGTCGGGCCAGCTTTTCTACGTGTTCCTGCCCTTTCCCCTCCTCAGCAAGGTCCTGCAAAAAGTAAAAACAGACAGGACGCGTGTCATCCTCATAGCTCCAGACTGGGCCTGCCAACACTGGTATGGGACCCTCCTGAGCTTGTTGGTGGCCCCCCCACGGAGGCTGCTGCTCCACCCAGACCTCCTCTCCCAGGACGGGGGCCACCTCCTACATCCCAACCTAGCAGCGCTTCACCTAACAGCATGGTTGCTAGGTGGCTAGACGAGGAGGAGGGGAGGTGCTCGGAGGAAGTCAGACGAGTCCTGATAGAGAGTAGGAAGCTGTCCACACACAGAACATACCTGGCTAAGTGGTCCAGGTTCTCCAGATGGACGGGGGAGAAAGGAATCTCCCCATCGTCCGCACCGCTCCAACTCATCCTCGAGTACCTCCTGTCTCTTAGGACCCAAGGGTTAGCTCCCGCCTCTGTCAGAGTACATTTGGCGGCCATATCGGCCTTCCACCCGCCGGTACAGGGCCAATCAGTCTTTTCTCATTCCATGACCTCCAGCTTTCTGAAAGGGCTAGACCGGTCATTCCCATACACTAGGTCCCCCGTGCCACAATGGGACCTAAACCTGGTATTGTCCCACCTTACGGGACCCCCCTTTGAGCCCCTGGCCACGTGTTCCCGGTCTCACCTCTCATGGAAGGTAGCTTTCCTCGTGGCAATCATGTCCACTCGACGTGTCTCGGAGCTCAGGGCCCTGACCTCAGAACCCCCGTATACGGTCTTCCACAAGGAAAAGGTCCAGCTTCGCCCACATCCCGCGATCCTTCCAAAGGTGGTCTCCGCCTTCCATATGGAACAGGACATTTTCCTTCCGGTCCTCTGTTCTAAGCCCCATTCCTCCAATGAGGAACACCGCCTCCACACGCTTGACATACGTAGAGCACTGGCCTTCTAGCTAGACTGGACTAAGTTGTTCCAGCAATCCTCGCAACTGTTTGTTGCCTCGGCCGAGCGTATGAAGGGGCAACCTATTTCCACCCAGCGCCTTTCCCGCTGGATTACCTCATGCATACAGACGTGTTATAATCTGGCAAGGGTTCCCCCGCCAGGGGGATGGTATTGACATAGCCAGAAGAGTACCCAGGAGTCACGTACTACAGGACAGGCCCAACAAAGAAAATAACAGAACGCCATTAATCGTCACCTTCAGCCCCTCAACTAAAACCTCTCCGGCACATCATCAAAGATCTACAACCTATCCTGAAAGATGATCCCTCACTCTCACAGATCTTGGGAAACAGACCAGTCCTCGCTTACAGACAGCCCCCCAACCTGAAGCAAATACTCACCGGCAACCACACACCACACAACAAAAACACTAACCCAGGAACCTACCCTTGCAACAAAACCCGATACCAACTCTGTCCACATATTTATTGAACTGACACCATCATAGGACCTAATCACATCAGCCACGCCATCAGGGGCTCATTCACCTGCACATCTACCAATGTGATACATGCCATCATGTGCCAGCAATGCCCCTCTGCCATGTACATTGGACAAACTGGACAGTCTCTACACAAAAGAATAAATGGACACAAATCTGACATCAGGAATCATAACATTCAAAAATCAGTAGGAGAACACTTCAACCTCCCTGGTCACTCAATAACAGACTTGAAGGTGACAATTTTAAAACAGAAAAACTTCAAAAACAGACTCCAATGAGAAGCTGCTGAACTTGAATTAATTTGCAAATTGGATACCATCAACCTAGGCTTAAACAGAGACTGGGAAAGGCTGGGTCATTACACTCATTAAATCTATTTCCCCAAAGTTAAGTATCCTCACACCTTCTTGTCAACTGTCTGATATAGGCCTTCTTGATTATCACTACAAAAGGTTTTTTTTTCTCCTGCTGATAATAGCTAAATTAAATAGCCTCTTAGAATTGGTATGGCAACTTCCAAGTTTTCTGTGTGTATATATACATCTTACTTCTCTATGTTTCATTCTATGCATCCGATGAAGTGGGCTATAGCCTACGAAAGCTTATGATGAAATGAATTTGTTAGTCTCTAAGGTGCCACAAGTACTGCTGTTCTTTTTACAGATACAGACTAACACGGCTGCTACTCTGAAACCTTTTTAGATACAGTGTAATTGAAAGAAAATAACATCGGGGGCAGGGCTGCCTTTCCAGTTCCTAGTTGTCTTAGTTCAAGTATAAGTAACCATTCCAACTCTAAGGAAGCCAGTTTACACAGGTGCAGAACTCCAAAACCAGGATATAGGATATTTAGGTGAAATTCTCTCCCACTGAAATCAAATGGGAACTTTGCTGTGGTTTTGATAACTTATTTCACTTCCTAGACCAAATTTACCAGCATCTGTTTTTGTTATTTGGGGCTTAATCAGCCATATAGTCTCTCTTTCTGAAAAAAGGGGTTGAACAATCACTCCAATACCCTTTCCCCTACCCTGACAGGAACAGCATTAAATGGAGTTGAACATCCAAATATTTGTCTGTCAGAGAAATTTCACTCCCACAGCTTCCTGCCATTCCTTACATCTATCCAAATCGTTTGATGCACATTCAAAGACTCATGATTTTAATACACTCTGAATACACAATCTACAGACATTATTAAAATTAAAATGACCTAAAGAAACACCAAGAGCACTTTCCCAATACTATACCACAAAAGAAATCCCTCAACAGCAGACAATGCAAGCAAAACTTCAGTGGCTCAAAAAACTGCTGTATTTGCACTCAGTTCTGCTACTGCTTCAGGTGATCCTGGCACTGGCCTTGTGCTATAGGGCTGCTTACACCATAGCAAAAATAAAAACAAATCCAAAACAAAAACACCCACATTCCAGGTCTTCTCATGCCAAGAAAATACTATAATAAAAATATCCTGCCATACTCTGGAACTGTTCACCCATTCTCTGTTATTTCTCTGTAATGATGGGAAAGTGGAAACATTTATTGAGGTGACACACCATGGCTTTCAGAAATGGAGATGTCTAGAAACAGTCAACTGAGTAATGTCACTTTCTGTATATCTCTGGTTCCTTTCTGAAATGATCCAATAACAAGTAAAGATACAGCTGCAGTAAACTTTCCAAAGTACTGTTAAAGTACAAGTATACTGGACAATACATTCAAGCTCCACAGTGAACTGTTTGAACAATTTTAAGACAGCTTTCCTCCCTAACTGAGTTAGCAGGATGCATCATTTCTATCATTAGCAAAAGAGTATGTCCAGAGTACCATACCTTCTTCCTAGATGGTTGTCACTTCTTTATCTTTTCAGCAATGAAAGACAGGTGATGAAGCATACTGTGCAAAGTATAAATGTAATAAAAGAATAATGTACCCTCAGCTATACGTAATAAACCAAACTCTGCTCATGAATGCATGCACACAAGTCCCACTGGCATAAATGGGAGCCCTGTATATACATGTGAGAGGAGAATTTGACCCACCAGTACTAATTCCTTTGAGGGATTCAGCTAAGACAATAAACTAGGAAAGTGATGCTGAAGTGGTTTGTGTCACCAGATCCTCAGGATGGAATTATGGGTGTATATTTTGGAGATACAGCATTTTATATCATGCAGGACATGGTTAAAGTAAATATCCCCCTCTCAGTCTCTTGCCTGCATCTTCAGAAACTCAGGCCACCACTCCTAAGTCCTTTGCCCTTCTGGCTTCCCAACTGAATCTATCATGTGGAAACTAGGTCAAAAAGAGGGAAGTAGGTCAAATTATGAAGAACGGATTTTTTAAAAAAAGCACACACGTGTAGGGACAAAATCAGAAAGGTCAAGGCACAAAACGAGATTAAACTAGGTAGGGCCATAAAGGGTAACAAGACAACATTCTACAAATACATTATAAGCAAGTGGAAGACCAAGGACAGGGAAAAGACAGTGAGGAGGGAAAAACAACAACAAAAAACACAGCAATGGCCAAAGTGTTAAATGGCTTTAGTGTTTCAGAAAGGTTAGCAGTGATCGGAATACTAACATAGCGAACATCAATGTAAATGAAGTAGGATCTGAGGCAAAAATAGGGAAAGAACCAGTTAAGAATTATTTAGACAGGTTAGATGTCTTCAAGTCAGCAGGGCCTGACAAAACACACCCTAGAATACTTAAGGAACTGCCTGAAAAGATCTCTGAGCCATTAGTGATTATCTCTGAGAACTCGTAGAGGATGGAAGAGATCCCAAAGGACTGAAAAAGGGCAAATATAGTACCTATATATAAACGAGGGAATAAGAACAATCCAGGTAAATATAGACCAGTCAGCTTAATTTTAGTACCCAGAAAGATAGCGGAGCAAATCATCAAACAATTTGTAAGCACCTAGAAGATAATAAGGTAACAGTCAACATGTATTTGTCAAGAACAAATCATGTCACACCAACCTACTATCCTTCTTTGACAGGGTTAACAACTTTTGTGGATGGGGGGGAAGCAGTAGATGTGATATATCTCAATTTTAGCAAGGCCTTGTCTACACTACCAAGTTTTGTCACCAAAAACTGGCTTTTTGTCGACCAAACAGTGAGTGCGTACACACTGCAATGCGACTTTTGTCTGGAAAAATGCCCAGTTTGGCGACTAAATACATCCATCCCGACAAGAGACTTAGTCTTTTTCCTCTACATTTTTCTTGACAAAGTGCCAGTATAGACACCATGCTAGATTTCATCACTTTCCTGGGCCTCCATCCTGCCCATCTTGACCTCTCTGGTCAGCAGTTTGAACTCCACTGCCCTGCAGCTAGATAAACAACCATCCGCCCCTCCCCACTTAAAAGTCCCGGGATTTCTTGAAATTCCATTTCCTGCTGGCTCAGCATGGAGAGGCCTCATCGCATCTTCCCAGGTGACTATGATGGGTTATTGCACCAAACGCTCTCCCGCTTGGACCACTGCGGAGCTGTTGGATCTGATCAGTATGGAGAGAGGAGGCTGTGCAGTCCCAGCTGCGCTTGAGCCATAGGAATTGGGATACCTACGGGCACATTTCTCTAGGCTTGAGTGAAAAGGGCTATGATCAGGACATGCTGCAGTGCACAGCGGAGATAAAGGAGCCGAGACCGGCGACCCATAAGGTAAGGGAGGCAAACTGTCACTCTAGTGCTTCACCTACGACCTGCTGGTTCTATAAGGAGCTGGACACTATCCTCGATGGCGACTGCACCTCCACCAAGAGCCCCATGGATCATAGAATCATAGAATCATAGAATATCAGGGTTGGAAGGGACCTCAGGAGGTCATTTAGTCCAACCCCCTGCTCAAAGCAGGACCAATCCCCAACTAAATCATCCCAGACAGAGCTGTCAAGCCTGATCTTAGAAACCTCTAAGGAAGGAGATTCCACCACCTCCTTAGGTAACCCATTCCAGTGCTTCACCACCCTCCTAGTGAAAAAGATTTTCCTAATATCCATCCTAAACCTCCCCCTCTGCAACTTGAGACCATTACTCCTTGTTCTGTCATCTTCTACCACTGAGAACAGTCTAGATCCATCCTCTTTGGAACCCCCTTTCAGGTAGTTGAAAACAGCTATCCAATCCCCCCTCATTCTTCTCTTCTGCAGACTAAATAATCCCAGTTCCCTCAGCCTCTTCTCATAAGTCATGTGCTCCAGCCCCCTAATAATTTTTGTTGCCCTCTGCTGGACTCTTTCCAATTTTTCCACATCCTTCTTGTAGCGTAGCTTCCAAAACTGGACACATTACTCCAGATGAGGCCTCACCAAAGCCGAATAGGAATGATCACATCCCTCAATCTGCTGGCAATGCTCCTACTTAAACAGCCCAAAATGCTGTTAGCCTTCTTGGCAACAAGGGCATATTTTGTCTAGGTCCTTTTCTGCAGAACTGCTGCCTAGCCACTCGGTCCCTAGTCTGTAGCAGTGAATGGGATTCTTCCATCCTAAGTGCAGGACTCTGCACTTGTCCTTGTTGAACCTCATAAGATTTCTTTTCGCTCAATCCTCTAATTTGTCTGCTTGGATACTTTGGATACTTTGGAGGGAACGGAGGCAGCAGAAAGAAGACCTAATCCAAAGGATGAAGAGGTGGAGTTAGACGAGGATGGGCAGCTCCTGGTGGTATCACCCAGTTGGGCAGGCAGTCAGGAATTGTTCTCTACTCCTGAGGTGTCTAGCCAGTCTCAACAGTCGCTCTCTGGGGAGCAAGAAGCAGGAGATGAGACGCTTGGTAAATGGCTGTGGCTTGTGTAGTGCAGAGGTGCATTCAGTGTATAGAAATGTGGGAGGCTGATTGTGTTTCTGTGAGGTGGACATTTCCCTGTGTAGCTAATCAGTACGGTGTAATAGGGTGTTGATGCATGGTGAGATCTCATGGCAATCCTTCAGAGAGATCTCCAGGAAAGTTTCCTGGAGGTACTCGGTAATCCTCTGCCGAAGGTTCCATGGCAGAGCATCTTTGTTCCTTCCCCCATTGTATGAAACTTTCCCACGCCATTTGGCAATCATCTGTGCAGGGACCAAAGCAGCACATGGACAAGCAGCATAGTGATCAGGGTGGAAGCCACAAGCATGGAGTAGATGTACCCTTGTTTAGCAGTGAGATGTCTGCTAGAATGACCCCTGCCCGTGGAAAAGTGTGAGAGAATTTTAGATTTTTTTCCCCATAGAATGCTGCACCATGACCCTTGGAGAGAGTGCATCCTCTTTTCCCCATGTGGAGCGTTGTCCTGCACCCCCACCCCAGCAACACTCATCATGGTTTAGCTGTTCGCAGAGATGTGTGCCTGGCTTGGGTCAGTGAGAAAGTGATTGCAATGTAGCAAAAGGTGTACTTAACTGAAATGTTACAATGCTGTGTGTGAATTTAATAATCCCACTTCTGTGCATTGTCCCCTGTACTTCACCAGATGTAGCCTTCAGGAACACCCCACACACCCCTGCCAAGCATCTCCGCCAGATAAGAAAGTGCCCAAGACACAGCAAAGAAGACATGTTCCAGGAGGTCCTGCAGTGCTCCAATGCAAAAAAAAAAAAGGGGGGGGGGATGTAAGGAGTGCTGGGAAGCTGAACAGCAGGACAGAAAAAAGAATCAAGTGTTAGTTAAGGACACAACTGAGAGGATGATTAAAGTAATGGAGGAGCAAACGCTGATGTTGCAGTCCTTAATAGTGCTGCAGACTGAGAAGATCCATGCTCGCCCTCCCCTGCAGCACATTCAGAACACTTTTCCATGCCCCCACAAACTCCGCCCACACATTCCTTTCCACTTTCTGGGATTTCTCGGTTTCCTCTTAACTCCACCCCCTCGGACAACTTTCACAATGATAGTTGCCCTTTCCTGGTTCCTCCTTTCCTAGCAGGCATCTGTGTGTTTGTGTGTGCTGTTTCTTGTTCAATAAAATCAAAGTTCTTTAATGGTGAATCACCTTTATTTTTTTTCTACACATTGAGATTGCAAGCACTACCAATACATGCGCAGGCATTGTTATCACTGTCTTACAGGAATATAAGGCCCAAAATGACACCATTGCATCAGAGGGGGGAGGGATAGCTCAGTGGTTTGAGCATTGGCCTGCTAAACCCAGCGTTGTGAGCTCAATCCTTGAGGGCGGCCATTTAGGGATCTGGGGCAAAATTGGGGATTGGTCCTGCTTTGAGCAGGGGGTTGGACTAGATGACCTCCTAAGGTCCCTTCCAACCTTGATATTCTATGATTCTATGAGGAAAACAAGCACCCTTTGACAGAGATATACATTACTGGTGCTCTTTGTCAAAGTGCTGCCTCAAAGCCTCCCTGATTCAAACTGCCCCCCTCTGGGCTCCTCTGACAGCTCTGTTATCTGGCTGCTCAAAATCAGTGGCCAAGCAGTCTGCCTCAGCACTCCACCCCTGAGCAAACCTTTCACCCTTAGCTTCACAGACATTATGCAACATTCAGCACACAGCTATGACCATGGGAATATTATCCTCATTAAGGTCTAGCCTGCCATAGAGGTATCACCAGCACGCCTTTAATCTGCCAAAGGCACATTCAACTGTCATCCGGCACCTACTCAGCCTGTTATTGAACCTCTCCTTACTGCTGTCCAGGTTTATCGTGTAAGGTTTCATGAGCTATGGCTGTAAGGGATACGCTGGGTCTCCTAGGATCAGTATGGGCATTTCAACATCCCCCATGATAATCTTCTGGTTTGGAAAAAAAGTTCCCACTTGTAGCTTTCTGTACAGGCTGGTGTTCCTGAAGATGTGTGCATCATGCACCTTCCCAGACCACCCTACATTGATGTCAGTGAAATGCCCTCAGTGATCCACAAGCGCCTGCAACACCATGGAAAAGTACCTCTTCCTGTTGATGTACTCTATTGCAAGGTGGTCTGGTGCCAAAATTGAAATATGTGTGCCATCTATCGCCCTTCCACATTTAGGGAACCCCATTTCTGCAAAGCCATCCACTATTTCACACACATTTCCCAGAGTCACGGTCCTTCGTAGCAGGATGTGAATAACTGCCCTGCATACTTGCATTAACACAGCCCCAACGGTCGACTTTCCCACTCCAAATTGATTTGCGACCGACTGGTAGTAGTTTGGAGTCACCAGCTTCCACACAGTGAATGCCACATGCTTCTCTACCGATAGGGCGGAGTGCTCATTCTGGTGTCCTTGCACCTCAGGTCTGGGGTGAGCTCCACACACAGTTCCAGGAAGGTGGCTTTCTGCATCCAAAAGTTCTATAGCCACTGCTTTTCACCCCACTCCTGCATGATGATACAATCCCACCATTCAGTGCTTGTTTCGCAAGCTGAAAAGTGATGGTCTACCCTATGCAGCTGCTCTGTGAATGCCAAAAGCAACTTAAAGTTGCTCCTATCCATGTCACAAAGAATATCTGATGCCTGAGAGTCTTCTTCAGTTAGGAACTTGATGATTAACTGCACTGCCATGCACGATGTCTTCACACAAAGATGCCGAGGTGCATAGCAAAGAAAGGCTGTTGCAAAAATGCTGCAAAAGAAAGCTGGAAGCCCCTGGACTGCTGGGACACAAAGCAATGCATCATGGGACATTTAGCCAGCTCCCAAGATAAAGTCTGTGGACAATACCAACCTGGGACAATTTGCAAGAACTTAGGAGGACAGAATTAGAATTCAAAATGATCTTAACAAACTGGAATAATTGTATGAAATAAACAGGATGAAATTCAATAAGGACAAATGCAAAGCACTTAATTTAGGAAGGAAAAATCAATTGCACAAATACAAAATGGGAAATGACTGCCTAGGAAGGCGTACTGCAGAAAAGTATCTGGGGTTAGAGTGGATCACAAACTAAATATGAGTCAACTATGTAACATTGTTGCAAGAAAGCAAACACCATTCTGGAAGGTAAAGCAGGAATGTAAGCAAGACACAAGGAGTAATTCTTCCACTCTACTCAGCACTGATCAGGCCTCAGTGGGAATACTATGTCCAGTTTTGGGCACCACATTTCAGGAAAGTGGACACATTGGAGAAAGTCCAGAGCAGAGCAACAAAAATGATTAAAGGTCTAGAAAACATGATCTGCAAGGAAAGATTGAAAAAAAATGAGTTTGTTTACTCTGGAGAAGAGAAGACTGAGGGGGCACATGATAACAAACTTCAAGTACGTAAAAGGTTGTTATAAAGAGGAGAGTGATAAATTGTTCTCCTTATCCACTGAGGTCAGGACAAGAAGTAATGGACTTAAATTGCAGCAAGAGAGATTGAGGTTAGACATTAGGAAAAACGTCCTAACTGTAAAGGTAGTTAAGCACTGGAACAAATCACCTAAAGAAATTGTGGAATCTCTATCATTGGGGGGCGGGGTTAAGAACAAGTTAGATAAACACCTGTCAGGGATGGTCTAGAATTCTAGATAATACTTAGACCTGCCTCAGAACAAGGGACTGGACTAGATGACCTATCGAAGTCCCTTCAACTCCTGCATTTCTATGATGATATAGTCTCCTCTCATTCTATCCTTTCTCATAAATGTCTCCCACCAATACAGAAGTTTCAATTTTAAGAATTATTTACATTACAAAAAGTAATAATATATTTACATATTTTCCCGATAACACATTATGTACTTGTCCAAAAAGTTATTTTCCTATTACAGTTGCTTGGCCTGTAGGACCCATATAAATTACATTGAAATTTTCAAACCAGTTATATAGAAGGGGCACATCTACAACCACTGAAGTACATCTAGAGTAACAAATGGTACCTCCAGCTGTACAGAACCTCTTACTATCTTACTGGGGAACTGGTTCAGCCCTGACTCTGATGGACCTACTAAACCACCAGTATTGCTTTGTGCAGCACAGAGATATTCCATAGAGATTGGGCTGGTTGCCAGCCATCTTGATTTTGCTGAGGTGATCCTGCTTCCCAAAGTGCCGTTTGCAGGATGGCAACAAGTCTCTAAATTACTTTTGGAGATGAGGGAATATTACTATTGCAAGCAGGCTGGCTAACGTAGTGAGGAGGGCTTTAAACTAGGTTCACCGGAGGAAGGAGACCAAAGCCCCGAGGTAAGAGGGGAAGTTGGATACAGGGAGGAAGCACAAGAAGGTGAGTGCAAGAGGGGAGGGCTCCTGCCCCATACTGGGACAGCAGGATGATCAGTAAGTTATCTTAAGTGCCTAGACACAAATGCAAGAAGCCTGGGAAACAAGCAGGGAGAATTGGAAGTCCTGGCACAGTCAAGGAATTACGATGTAATTGGAATAACAGAGACTTGGTGGGATAACTCACATGATTGGAGTACAGTCATGGATGGATATAAACTGTTCAGGAAGGATAGGCAGGGCAGAAAAGGTGGGGGAGTTGCGTTCTATGTAAGAGGGCAGTATGACTGCTCAGAGCTCCAGTATGAAACTGCAGAAAAACATGAGAGTCTCTGGATTAAATTTAGAAGTGGGAGCAACAAGGGTAATGTCGTGGTGGGAGTCTGCTACAGACCACCAGACCAGGGGGATGAGGTGGACGAGGCTTTCTTCCAGCAACTAACAGAAATTACTAGATCACAGGCCCTGGTTCTCATGGGTGACTTTAATCACCCCGATATCTGCTGGGAGAGCAATACAGTGGTGCACAGACAATCCAGGAAGTTTTTGGAAAGTGTAGGGGCCAAATTCCTGGTGCAAGTGCTGGAGGAACCAACTAGGGGAAAAGCTCTTCTTGACCTGCTGCTCACAAACAGGGAAGAAATAGTAGAGGAAGCAATACTGGATGGAAACCTGGGAGGAAGTGACCATGAGATGGTCGAGTTCAGGATCCTGACACAAGGAAGTAAAGAGAGCAGTAGAAAACAGACCATGGACTTCAGAAAAGCAGACTTTGACTCCCTCAGGGAACTGATGGGCAAGGTCCCCTGGGAGAATAACATGAGGGGGAAAGGAGTTGAGGAAAGCTGGCTGTATTTTAAAGAATCCTTATTGAGGTTGCAGGAACAAACCATCCCGAGGTGTAGAAAGAAAAGTAAATATGGCAGGCGACCAGCTTGGCTTAACAGTGAAATCCTTGCTCGTCTTAAACACAAAAAAACAGCTTACAAGAAGTGGAAGATTGGACAAATGACTAGGGAGGAGTATAAAAATATTATTCAGGCATGCAGGACTGAAATTAGGAAGGCCAAATCACACTTGGAGTTGCAGCTAGCCAGAGATGTTAGGAGTAACAAGAAGGGTTTCTTCAGGTATGTTAGCAACAAGAAGAAAGTCAAAGAAAGTGTGGGCCCCTTGCTGAATGAGGGAGGGAACCTAGTGACAGTGGATGTGGAGAAAGCTAGTGTACTCAATGCTTTTTTTGCCTCTGTCTTCACAGACAAGGTCAGCTCCCAGGCGGCTGCACTCCGCAGCACGGTATGGGGAGGAGGTGACCAGCCCTCTGTGGAGAAAGAAGTAGTATGGGACTATTTAGAAAAGCTGGACGAGCACAAGTCCATGGGGCCGGATGCACTGCATCCGAGGGTGCTAAAGGAGTTGGCCGATCTGATTACAGAGCCATTGGCCATTATCTTTGAAAAATCATGGCAGTTGGGGGAGGTCCCAGAAGACTGGAAAAAAGCTAATGTAGTGCCCATCTTTAAAAAAAAAAAGGGAAGAAGGAAGATCCGGGGAACTACAGGCCAGTCAGTCTCACCTCAGTCCCTGGAAAAATCATGGAACAGGTCCTCAAGGAATCAATTCTGAACCACTTAAAGGAGAGGAAAGTGATCAGGAACAGTCAGCATGGATTCACCAAGGGCAAGTCATGCCTGACTAACCTAATTGCCTTCTATGATGAGATAACTGGCTCTGTGGATGAGGGGAAAGCACTGGATGTGCTATTTCTTGACTTTAGCAAAGCTTTTAATACAGTCTCCCACAGTATTCTTGCCAGCAAGTTAAAGAAGTATGGGCTGGATGAATGGACTGTAAAGTGGATAGAAAGCTGGCTAGATGGTCGGGCTCAACGGGTAGTGATCAATGGCTCCATGTCTAGTTGGCAGCCGGTATCAAGTGGAGTGCCCCAAGGGTCGGTGCTGGGGCCGGTTTTGTTCAATATCTTCATTAACGATCTGGAGGATGGTGTGGACTGTACCCTTAGCAAGTTTGCAGATGACACTAAACTGGGAGGAGTGGTTGATACGCTGGAGGGTAGGGATAGGATACAGAGGGACCGAGACAAATTGGAGGATTGGGCCAAAAGAAATCTGCTGAGGTTCAACAAGGACAAGTGCAGAGTCCTGCACTTAGGATGGAAGAATCCCATGCACTGCTACAGACTAAGGACCAAATGGCTGGGCAGCAGTTCTGCAGAAAAGGACCTAGGGGTTACAGTGGACGAAAAGCTGAATATGAGTCAACAGTGTGCCCTTGTTGCCAAGAGGGATACTGGCATTTTGGTTGTATAAGTAGGGGCATTTCCAGCAGATCGAGGGACGTGATTATTCCCCTCTATTCGGCACTGGTGAGGCCTCATTTGGAGTAGTGTGTCCAGTTTTGGGCCCCACACTACAAGAAGGATGTGGATAAATTGGAAAGAGTCCAGCGGAGGGCAACAAAAATGATTAGGGGGCTGGAGCACATGACTTATGAGGAGAGGCTGAGGGAACTGGGATTGTTTAGCCTGCAGAAGAGAAGAATGAGGGATGATTTGATAGCTGCTTTCAACTACCTGAAAGGGGGTTCCAAAGAGGATGGATCTAGACTGTTCTCAGTGGTAGAAGATGACAGAACAAGGAGTAATGGTCTCAAGTTGCAGAGGGGGAGGTTTAGGTTGGATATTAGGAAAAACTTTTTCACTAGTAGGGTGGTGAAGCACTGGAATGGGTTACCTAGGGAGGTGGTGGAATCTCCTTCCTTAGAGGTTTTTAAGGTCAGGCTTGGTCCTGCTTTGAGCAGGGGGTTGGACTAGATGACCTTCTGAGGTCCCTTCCAACCCTGAGATTCTATGATTCTATGGGTGTTTAACTACCCTGGGTCCATCACAGTAACTGCTCTGCCCCCAACTCCCTAGAGTTCAAACTAAGGATTGCTATGAGTGTCCCAGTAACTGAAGCCACTATGAGGGATCCCACAGGAAAAGGTGGATTGCCCAGAGATAGTTCAAGTTAGGCCCACTGAGGGCTTTAAAGAATGGAACCACCACCTTGAAATTGAACCAGAATAAAATAAGCCACAAACACTGTTAATTTAAGCAGGTTGCCATAAATGGCTACAAGACTAGATTCCTAAAATATCTCAAGGAAAATATTGAAGTTCTATAGCTGTGAAAAGTACATTTTAATAAATCTTTCTTACTTCATTTCTAGTGTATTTGAGTCATTTTTTCAATCAAATAACATCCCAGGGTGTGCAAACTAAACAAGCGATAAGTGAATAATCCACTAAAAACTGATTCTGCATGTTGGTTTCATATTTTTAGGGCAATAGAGCACCAAATCACCGACACGGAACTAGGACATCTATTTCATACATGAAGCAGCACTTTACCATGGTACAAGTATCTGTATCTTTTATTAAACTGATTGCTGTCTCTGGCTAGTTCCAACACCCTGCAATAGGTTTTCACATTATATTCACCTGAGCTTAAAATAAATCAAACCTTGCTCAATTTCTTTTACCTACTGGATTTTTAGAAAATAATTTAACAATTTCAACTACTGAATCTTTCTACCTCAGCAAACATAATTTAATGATTTAGACATCTTCTCCTCCGCTCACCCTTTTACTTATATACTAATTGAATTGGTACTTTCACCTTCTGCAATTTAGCCAATTAAACTTTACAGAACTTATCTTTTATTTCAGCCTTCAAATTAGCCTAGAGCAGTAGCTCTGCCTTGTATGTTAAACATCTGTAACACAGTACAAGCAGCAACAAGGATACTGAAAGCAATTAGTACACATTTGCATTTTCTAAACAATTTTAGCATATAATCTGATAATGAAGGGAGAGAGTCCCATTTCGGGAGGGTCTTCAAGGTCATTCTAAAAATCCATTCATAAGAAGCCCTTACATAGGTGAGCTCTTTGCAATTCTGCCACATTTAGATTCTCTCCCAGATGACTGTCTAAGCTAAATGCAAATGCTGATTTAAGCATCATTTGGAAATGTTCCTTTCCATCACATCGGCATTTTGTATAGTGTACTATTGAGAAAAAAGGACTGTATTTTGATTAGTGAAATAAATGAGACCTAGAATACAAAACAGGAAAGAGGAGAAAGTGGTGAAGAAGAAGAAGAAGAAGAAGAGGCGGAGGCGGTGGCGGCAGCGGCGGCAGCAGAAAGAGGCACAAGATTTTATCACCTCCAAATTGTAAAGAGCTAAAACATATGTCCTGATCCACTAAGCTGTCAGATGAGAATAGTGCCATTTTAGCACACTCTCAACCAGCTTATGTCTATTAACTGACAAGCCATTCATTACTTTACTTAAAGTAAAGAATGAGGCCTAAATTGTGCCCTCAGTTATTCATGTGCATGGAACTTGTGTGTTGGGCTAGAGTCTGGCCCCAGGTATCCACATTTCTGTAATTCTGACACTTCTTTGTCTAGATCTTTGTTTCACAACCCATCAGTATACAATATGCAGAATGGAGCCACAAAAATCGTTTTCCCCACAGTACAATAAAGCGTGATGCATCATAGAATCATAGAATCATAGAATCTCAGGGTTGGAAGGGACCTCAGGAGGTCATCTAGTCCAACCCCCTGCTCAAAGCAGGACCAACCCCAACTAAATCATCCCAGCCAGGGCTTTGTCAAGCCTGACCTTAAAAACCTCCAAGGAAGGAGATTCCACCACCTCCCTAGGTAACCCACTCCAGTGCTTCACCACCCTACTAGTGAAAAAGTTTTTCCTAATATCCAACCTAAACCTCCCCCTCTGCAACTTGAGACCATTACTCCTTGTTCTGTCATCTTCTACCACTGAGAACAGTCTAGATCCATCCTCTTTGGAACCCCCTTTCAGGTAGTTGAAAGCAGCTATCAAATCATCCCTCATTCTTTTCTTCTGCAGGCTAAACAATCCCAGTTCCCTCAGCCTCTCCTCATAAGTCATGTGCTCCAGCCCCCTAATCATTTTTGTTGCCCTCCGCTGGACTCTTTCCAATTTATCCACATCCTTCTTGTAGTGTGGGGCCCAAAACTGGACACACTACTCCAAATGAGGCCTCACCAGTGCCGAATAGAGGGGAATGATCACGTCCCTCGATCTGCTGGAAATGCCCCTACTTATACAAGCCAAAATGCCAGTAGCCTTCTTGGCAACAAGGGCACACTGTTGACTCATATTCAGCTTTTCGTCCACTGTAACCCCTATAACCCTATTCCAGATCTCATATTATTACTAGGTTTCAGTGTAGTAGCCGTGTTAGTCTGTGTCAGCAAAACGAAAATAAGAAAGAAAAACTTGTAGCACCTTAGAGACTAACAAATTTATTTCAGCATAAGCTTTCGGGGGTTAGAACCCACTTCATCGGATGCATGGAATGAAACATACAGTAGACAGATATTATTACTATTATTACAGATGGAAAGCTCCTCTTACAAGGTATATATGCCAGCAAGCAAAATGCAAAGCCATGAAATCCTGTTTCAGAAAAGAAATTCAGTTTGATTCATGTGACTTCTGTGATATTTATACTCAACATAGAGAAGTTAATTAAACATCCATCCAGTTAAGCAGAGTTTTTAAGAGCAGCAGTGAACTGAATACAAATAGTAGAGATCACAGAATCTCAGACAACATGACCTGATCCTGTTCCAGTGGAAGCTAATGTGACACTCCCAGTGACTTCAATGGGAGCAGGAACAGTCCCCCATATCTTAAATTTGCCATTCAGTTTTATTTTCATTTTCTCAAGAGGAGTTTTGAACATTTCCCAAGTTCTTGTGTCCCTTCTCCCCATAATCCTAGGGGTCATTCTGTATTTGTCACAAGAGGAATACAAATAACATCTCATTAGGAGCCAGGAAATATCCCCCCTTGATCATACCTATGATTTTACAGTTCTAAAGGGCATAACAGGCATGTGTTTAGAATTGTCACTGTTTTCTTTCCTCTCTTCCTTCTCTACTTATCCTGATCTTTTCCCACACTGGTAGTAACAACAAATGTGAGAAACAAAGAATATGATGTCCCTTTTCAAAAGCTCATGGTCAAGAACAAAGCACAGATCCCTATGCAAACAAATCACAAACGATTTCTACCCAACAAGCTCTTAGTACCAGAGTAAATTTCCTCTTTACTTTTGCCATTCCATGTCTCACAGAAAACAAAAAAAAATGGTAATGAATGACCTAAGCAAAACATTCTAGAACTACCAGTGTAGTCTTCCAAACATACATCACTCTCATTCCCAAGGGGTCAGTTGCATGTTGAGTAGTAATTGCATTTCTGCTTCAGAGACAGTGATGATCTTTTGGATGTTTTGTGAAAATACAAGGCCCCACCCCACCCTCTATCCTTTTCAGTACCTTCAGGACTATGTTCTGGACATATCACCTTCCAAATATGATTGACAAATGTGGTGCATGCAAAAGACTAATACCAGACTCTAATAACTGAGAAGTCCCCCAAGATCTGCAGCTGGCGTAAACCAGAGTAACTCCACTGACTTCAATGGAATTATGCCCATTTACACCAACTGAGGATCTGGACTACGCTGTTTTCTTTTGACGCCCAATCAATTCAGCTAAATGCCTGTATTTCACATGCATCACTCTGAGCAACCACGGTTTACAGTATAAGGCACCTGAGATATTGCTTATGGTGAGTGTAAAAGGCCCAAGGTCAACATAGGGGAGTCTGTGGACATTCGCTAAGAAATATTTAGAAAAACTATTTTCAAAATGGGGACTTCTTTGATTATTTCAAGCACTTATATTTTTTTCCAACTGGTATAATTACGTTTTTATTTCTATGGCGGACTCTTGTTTGCTTTCATTTTCCCGTATAAAGCTGAGAATTCCTCAGCACAGTGGGCTCTCCCCATGACCATATTCACCAACTCCTTCATGGGAATTTTTAGGAAAGGGCTCATAACCCCTTTCGCTCTTGTCTGAGAACCTCGTCCAACAACCAGTGAAGTCAGTGGCAGTTTTTTCCATTGACTTCAATGATCTGATAGATGATCCATTACTCCTGTCATGACTTAGCCTTCACTGAGGTCAGAGCCCTTCTCCCCAAGGCACCCAAGAACAGGTATCCCCAACATGACATTTCCTCATCCAGCACAATTTGTTTGAAATACATGGACACCAATACAAAGAGAACACCCGTCTGTGCAACCTCTTGACTTAGGAACATAGTATTTCCAAAAATCTGCCCTCAGTTACAGTATTCACAGCTGGAGTAAATGAGATTTCAGTGGAGTTACACCAGTGGCACTGGGGCTGGGAGCTGAATTCGACCCAGGGTGCACAATACTGTTCTACTCTTGGCAGAAGACCACGTCTCGAGCAATTCAATTATGTTGGCACTTTGAGCAGGTGCTTAAGAAAAATATTAAAGGAAAAGCAGAGCACACCCTTGAAAACTAACAGGAAATTATTTCAGCCCCATGAAATATGACAGACTATGACATGTATCAGAGGGGTAGCTGTGTTAGTCTGGATCTGTAGAAGCAACAGAGAGTCCTGGGGCACCTTATAGACTAACAGATGTATTGGAGCATAAGCTTTCATGGGTGAATACCCACTTCTTCAGATGCAGACTATGACATATGACACCAAATGCCTTAAGTGATTACTCAGCCACTTCAAGCTCTATACACAGATTGGTCCACCAGTGTCTGTCCAGTACTTGTTTACAAACTGACTTATTGTACATGCATGGTCTTCTGCCTATCACTATAACAATGTCCTGCCTACATCCTTGTGTTATTTCTTCTTTACATCACTAATTTATGTAATTTCAAATACACCCTGTGTATCTGGTCACAATGTTTATTTCTTTAACCAACAGTACAGTCTATGTATCTAACTGCTTACTCTGTTGGGTACTTTCTTATACTGGTAACTATCCCTTTGTAGCACAAATTATTTGTTTAAAAAAACCTCAGTCTTCTTTATGGGGAATTCCAAATCTACAATACATGGAGCACGAACTACCTATAATGCAGAGGGGATTATTATCAATATGGCCCCTCTGTGGAAGCATATTTTATTTTACACTGCAATCTGAGTTACAAATAAACTTAATAATCCCTTTGACAAGCTATTTTTTGTGCCTCATCAAAGGGATTTTTTATGTGTCTCCAATCCTCATTCACTAAATTAGTTTCTACTACCATAGTCTTTTCTCCAGGCAGAGGATCTGCCCTCTAAACTTTAATTTTTAAGAACTGAAAATAAATTTGTTTTTAATTTTGTCCATCTAACTTAAAAATCCATTTATCTTCTCAGACATCTTCCAGGAAAGGTTTCCATCCCCACGGTGTCTTTGGTTGGTGTTAAATTTATCAGAATTACCATTTAGACAAGATGAAAGATTAGAGGTAATCAGGTTGTGTGTTAGCCTTTAGCCTCATGACTTTTTCTATGCATTACAATTTTTTTAAGAAAGCTTTCCAACTTTCGTCTTTGTAAGATTATTTAGTTAGTTTCTGATAACTTTCAAAGAAACATACTTATAATAAATGACTGGAAAAATCCTCAATCTGTTTTCTGAACTGTAGGGAATTGCTTTTCAGACCTTAGCTAAAGACCTAATCTGTTAAGCGACTGTATCACTAAGACACAGTATGTAGTAAGAAGCTTTCATTATTTTCAAAATGTATTGTCAATGCTGGATTTTCTTCCTCCTAATCAAATGTGGATGGAAGTTTCCACAGTACGTGCACAAACAGCAAATTTAAACAAATTTATACTGCTTTGTCACAGTTTTGTGTAGTCAGGATTTTTCCTACTGGTTGTTCTGACCCTTTGGGGATTTCCAGTGCATATATGCACCATGTCATAGTGCCACACTAACAGTGTGACAGTTATTAGTCAGATGGCTCTTCCAATCCAAACACCCCTTTTCATTCATTTTCTCAGAATTATTTTGGAAAAGTCCATGAAAAGCTGTTCAGTCATTCTTGTGTTATCCAAACATGGGGGACAGTCAGTTTTCAACTGTTAAGAAACAATTCAGATTTTCTTTTTAATTACACACTGCTAACTCAAGCACAGCATTATTTGAAAAACTCATCAGAGGGATGACCTAGACAAATTGGAGGATTGGGCAAAAGAATTCTGATGAGGTCCAACAAGGACAAGTGCAGAGTCCTGCACGTAGGAAGGAAGAATCCCATGCACCACTACAGGCTGGGAACCGACTGGCCAAGCAGCAGTTCTGGAGAAAAGGACCTGGGAATTACAGTGGATGAGAAGCTGGATATGAGTCAGAAGTGTACCCTCGTTGCCAAAAAGGCCAACCGCATATTGGGCTGTATTAGTAGGAGCATTGCCAGCAGATCGAGGGAAGTGATTATTCCCCTCTATTCAGCACTGGTGAGGCTACACCTGGAGTATTGCATCCAGTTTTGGTCCCCAGCCCGCCCCACTACAGAGGGGATGTGCAGAAATTGGAGAGATTCCAGAGGAAGGCAATGAAAATTATTAGGGGGCTGGGGCACATGACTTACGAGGAGAGGCTGAGGGTGTGATGGGTTGGTATCACAGAAACCCCCTTGGAGCTGCCCCCTCCACAAACCTCCTGTAATAGTTTGCCAAGCCTATGAAGGATTGAACTTGCCATTTAGTCTGGGGTACAGGCCATTTCATGATGGCCTCCACCTTAAGAGGGTTGGGGAATATTTCCCCCCTCCCAACCCAGTGCCCCAGATAAGGGAATCTGGCTGCCCCTACCTTGCACTTAGAGGGCTTTACAGTTAGCCCAGCCTCTTTGAGCTTAGATAGCACAATTTGCAGGTGCTCTTTGTGGTCACCCCAGGTGTTGCTGAACACAGCAATGTCATCTGTGTATGCTCTAGCATAATTCTGCAAACCATTTAACACTCGGTTGACCAGTCTCTGGAAGGTTGCACCCGCATTTACCAACCCAAACGGTAACACTGTAAATTCATAGAGCCCTATATCAGTGATAAAAGCTGATTTCTGTTGGGCCTCTCCCTCCAGAGGGATCTGCCAGTAACCTTTGGTTAGATCAAAGGTACTAAGGTACTTGGCTTGGCTCAGCACATCCAGCATGTCATCAATTCGTGGCATGGGGTATGCATCTGTTACAGTGACAGCACTGAGTTTTCTATAGTCTACGCAAAATCTAACGGTGCCATCTCTCTTGGGGACCAAGACCACAGGTGAAGCACACGCTCTATCCGAATCTTAATCACCCCCAAGTCCAACATGCTTTGTATCTCAGCCTGAATTTGCTCCTTCACCTGGCTGGTGGCCCTGTAAGGCCTGGAAGGAGGAGGCTGTGCCCCTTTCGTGAGGATTCTATGGGACAGCAAGTGCGTCCTCCCTGGTTTGTTGGAAAATACCTCGCTGTACTTCTGCAGCGTTGACAACGCTTCCTTCAGTTCGACTGGTGTCAGCTGACTACAGCTTTCTATACTTTCCAGGGTTGACCCATCTTGGCATTCAGCCATCAGATCAGGGAGTGGGTGTGCCTCAGTTTCCCCTTCGACACAACAGATCATGTTTACTCCGGCCACTCTACTGTGATAGGCCTTGAGTCTGTTTACATGTACCAGTTGGGGCACAGCACCATCCAGGGGCTTTTTAACTGTATAAGTGTCCTCCTTCGCCACTTCCACCACTTCAAAGGGCCCCTCCCAGGAGTTTTGCATCTTGAACTTTTTGGCAGGGCTAAGTACCATGACCAAATCCCCTATGTCAAAAGTGCGCTTACAGGTATTTTTATCGTACCACTCCTTTTGCTTGGCCTGACTACTCTGGAGGTTGTTTTGGACAATTTCCATCATGTCTTTCAACTCCCTTCTGAACCTCTGGACATATTCAGTCATGGATTCCTCCCTTACCGTGTTGCACCCTTCCCAGGTATCCCTGATGAGGTTGAGAGGTCCCCTCACCTTCCTCCCATACAGAAGGTCAAATGGGGAAAATCCCGTGGACTCTTGGAGTACCTCCCTGTAGGCATACAGCAGGAATGGCAATAGTTCGTCCCAGCTCTGGCCCCTTTTCTTGGTATACATCCCCAGCATGGATTTTAGGGTCCCATTGAATCTTTCCACCAGCCCATTGGCCTGGGGGTGGTAGGGGGCCGTTTTAAGCTGTTTCACTCCACACACCTTCCATAGCTCATTGAACAACTGCAACATAAAGTTTGCCCCCCGATCAGACAAAATCTCCTTAGGGAAGCCCACTCTGCTGAATATGGTGAGCAAGGCTCTTGCCACTGTCTCGGCTTCTATGTTAGACAGCGTGATTGCCTCAGGGTACTGAGTGGCGAAGTCTACTACCACCAAGATATACTTGTTCCCCCTCTGAGTGGGGCGTGGCATAGGACCCACTATGTCTATTGCCACCCTTTGGAACGCTTCCTGGATGATGGGCAAGGGGCGCAGCAGAGCCTTATGGGGTCCCCCCGGCCTCTTCCTCTCCTGACACACCACACAAGTTCTACAGTAATCCCTCATGTCATTCTGTATCCCTGGCCAGTAGAAATTCTTCCTCAGCCTGTCATACATCCTCTGTACCCCCAAGTGACCAGCAAAGGGACTGTCGTGTGCTACCAGCACTAATTCCCCCCGATGTTGGTTGGGTACAACCAATTGCTTATAGGGTTGACCGGGACCCTGGTTTTTTTCCCACAGGGGCCTCCCTGTACAGTTTCCCGTCCTCTTCAAAAAACTTCTCCTCCCCCTCCCTTCCAGGAGTTCCCTCCGAGATACACTTCCTTATACTCTCAAGGGAGGGGTCTGCCCTTTGTTTAGCTGCAAATTCCTGACAGACAAACCTTGAGATAGCGTCCCCGTCCCTGGGCCCTGACTGCATCTCCCCTGCCCCCGCCCCTGGGAGCCTGTTGTCTTCAGCCGGGCAGAGGCCTGGCTCTGCCTCTCCCATACTCGGAAGTACCCCACCTCCATGCACTGTTCTGTCAGTGGGACCCTCCCCCAACTCCTCTGTGGGTTCTAAGGTCCCCGCCCTGTCCCTGGGGACTCTCTTCAAGTCACCAACCCCCGTGTTCCCTGGGGTAGGATGTGTTGGCTGTTCAGCTGCATCACACCTACAGCCATCAGCTGGAACGGCCTCCCCCTCTAGAAGCCCCTCACAGCCTTTCTTCGTGCTGTGAGGTACCACACTAACAGCCCTAGTTTTGCTGAAAAAATCATTCCCCAGCAACATGTCCGCGGGGATGTCCTCGAGCATCCCCACCAGTAAAGTATTTTCCGTCCCTTCCCACTCCACATGAACCTTAGCCGGGGCCCCACTCCCTTAGTCTTCTGCGGCACCACCCCCTTAATGTGGGTTGTCTGCCCCGTCAGAACACTAGCATCTGGAACCACACTCAGTCGGACCAGAGAGAACTGAGCCGCTGTATCCCTCCACCCCAGACACTCCATGCCATCAATCTTGACAACCTTGATGTGCTCCCTATCCACTTCATTAGGCCCCATGTCCACCAAGCTGGTGTGGTAAGAGGTAGGGGTGTCCTCTGGGGCCTCGGCGTTGAGGGCAACCGAGCTAACATGGGACAAGGGAGGTGTACTCTCCTTTAATGTGGGACAGCTGCTTCTCAGGTGCCCTGGGGAATTGCAGTGAAAGCACCTTCTGGGATCCCCTGCTTGCGCAGGAAATTTAGGACGAGAAACAGGGGAATGGGGAGGTGAACACCCAGCCTCCTTTTTCCAGGGGTAAAACGGTGACTCTGTTTTCCCCCAGCCCTGTACCCCTCTGCCAGTGGTTTATGCTTAATTGCAGCTTGCGCCTGCTCATAAGAGTCTGCATACCCAGCTAATTAACCCACTGCATTTACCTTTTTGTCCCACAAATACTGTTTTACATCATCACTGCACATATTTGTTCCTGAGCAACCAAATCACACATTCCTTCAAAGCTTGTAATGTCTTTTCTCCTCACCCACTTATCTACCAAATCTCTCATTTCATTTGCATAAGCCACATTACTTAATCCAGACCCCCTCTTAAGACTCCTGAATTTAACCCTGTAGGTTTCAGGTGTAACCTGAAACTGTTTCAAAACCAGTTCCTTAAATTTACCATAATTGGAGGCATCACCAATGGGCATCTTATTGCATATGTCCAGAGCTCTGCCAGTCAATTTTGCTATCAAAGTGGTCATCTTTTGATCTTCAGGGATCGCATGGCGGGTGCACAGTCTTTCGAAGGTGATGAAATATTCAGCTATATCGCTGGATTCATCATACTGTGGGCATAGTCGCTCCCATTTGTGGATTTTTGGGGAAGTGGAGCCAGCAGCTGAAGGGTTTCGACTCTTCAACTCTGCAACAGCCAGTTCATGCTTCTGGGCCTCCCTCTGGGCCTCCATAGCTCTCTTGTGGGCCAACTCCTCCCTGGTTCTTTCTGCTCCCATCACTCTCTTGTGGGACAACTCCTCTGCTTCAACAGTTCTCTTGTAGGCAATTTCCTGCCTGGCTTTTTCTGCACTAATTTCCAGTTGTTTTAATTCTATTCGTCTCCTATGTTCGTTTTCTTTCTCTGTTGCTTCCAGTCTAGCAAGATCTAGTTTGGCCGTTGTTTCACTGGCGGACATTTACTGCTCTCTAGTGCTGGGCCACGCCCCTCTGCAGTTCACTGAATCTGGGCTGCACTCAGGTCAGGGGCTTTTCAGTTAAGAGACTTTCCCAGCTCTCCTGATCTTCACTCTCACTTATTTTGCTTCCTTTTCTGTCCCTACTTCCCTTACCCGAAATAAGCAAACAGAAAATAACAAACCAGTAACCACTTTGTCTGTTTTCCAGCCACCACACTTAAAACTCACTTAAAATCACTACCAGTATCTCAAAGCAATCAGCTGTGCACAGATCCGCTCGACTACGCCACTGTAATGGGCTGATATCACAGAAACCCCCTTGGAGCTGCCACTTGGTGTGCCAAGACTACTTCTGCCCCGGCTTCCCTGCCTTTTCCAGCTTAGGACTCAAGAATCCTGTCTGTTTTGAGCCAGACCCGCTGGTCTGCTGCAAACCCAGACCCAGGTCTGAACCATGTCCACTAACAGCTGTAGGCCTGCCTGGAAGCAGCTCAGGAAGTGCTCTTGCCTTTGACACCAAGGTGCCCAACTCCCAATGGAGTTCAAACCCTGAATAAATCCGTTTTACCCTGTATAAAGCTTATACAGGGTAAACTCATAAATAGTTCGCCCTCTATTTCATAGATAGAAAGATATGCACAGCTGTTTTCCCCCCCCACACACACAGAGAGATATTAACACGTACTCCAGGTAACTTAATAAGTAAAAAGTGATTTTAATAAGTACTGAAAGTAGGATTTAAGTGATTCCAAGTAGTAACAGACAGAACAAAGTGAATTACTAAGTAAAATAAAATAAAACACGCAAGTCTATGTCTAATCACACTGTATACAGATAAAAACCTCACCAGTTCCAGCAAACTTCCCTTTACAGGTTATAGTCCTCCTCGCCTGGGTCCAGCAATCGCTCACACCCCCTATTATCTTTGTCCTTTGTTCAGTCTCTTTCAGGTGTGTCCTTGGGGGGGTGGAGAGTCTCTCTCTTTAGCCAGCTGAACACAAGATGGAGGGGTCTTCCCGGGGTTTAAATAGACTTTCTCCCCTGGATGGATGCTCCTCCCCACTCCCTGTATAGCATCATGTTACCCTGGAGTTTTGGGATCACATGGGCACGTCACATGTCAATGCACAATTCAGTAACTAGCCCAGTGACATTCTTGGCCAAGTTCAGATGTGGATTGGTGTCTGCAACTTTTGTGTGTTTAAGAGTTTCTTGATTGGGCTCTTTACCTGCACATTCCTTTCTCAAGACATGATCCCATGCTCTTACAAAGGCTATGTATAAAACCAGCAAATATACAACCAATATTCATAACTTCAGCTACAACAATGATACATGCATACAAACAGGAGGAATAGATTCAGTAGATCATAACTTTTACAGAGATATATTACATGGCACATGCAGCATAAAACATATTCCAGTTATATCATATATACATTTATAAGCATCTCCCCATAAAGTCCTTTGGGGACACCGTCACAGAGGGAATTGGGGAAGAGAAGAGTGTCTGCAGAAGAGAAGAGTGAGGGGGGATCTGATAGCAGCCTTCAACTACCTGAAGGAGGGTTCCAAAGAAGATGGAGCTCGGCTGTTCTCAGTGGGGTAGATGACAGAACAAGAAGCAATGGTCTCAATTTGCAGTGGGGGAGGTCTAGGTTGGATATTAGGAAACACTATTACACTAGGTGGGTGGTGAAGCACTGGAATGGGTTACCTAGGGAGGTGGTGGAATCGCCATCCTTAGAGGTTTTTAAGGCCCAGCTTGACAAAGCCTTGGCTGGGATGATTTTGTTAGTATTGGGCCTGCTTTGAGCAGGGGATTGGACTAGATGACCTCCTGAGGTCTCTTCCAACCCTAATATTCTATGATTCTATTATGACTTTAAGGGTGACTTGTGGCTTTAGGCACAGCCTTCAGCAAGGAATGGTGTGAAGTGGCCCCATCTGCAGAGTAATCTTGCTGGGTATCACGATTCAGACACTCCTCTTAGTTCCACTTCCTCCTGGCTGCCAGGCAGATGGGAAGGGCGTAGTAATCTACTGCTGGCATATATATCACCTGATCCTGGCTCGATCACTCTGGCCTCAAGAAGAAGAGGTACAGGTGAAGATTCACCATTCCGTACTCCTCCCCACCCACAAAGTAGTAAATAGGCAACTAGCTCCACTTATTCCTAATGTTTGAACCCTACATTTGGGTAGCCTGTGCAGGACTGTAAGGGGGTTCTTATTCCACCTTACTCCTTTGTATAGTCCAAGTCACAACCTAACCCAGAAATGAGCACTATGATCCCAGTTCTGTGAAGTGTGGAATGCCCTCAGCTCCCACTGATCCCAGCCCTCTGCAGCGGACACAGCTAGGCCTTAATGCCTTTGCTCTGCCTGAAAAAGATTTTCCTATGAACTAGTGTTAAGGAATGGACACTTGATAACAGTGTTGCTCAGTGCGTTATCTTCAGAAAGCCTCACCTCTTTGCCTCTCTGAAGAGAGGAACATTTGTAGGGGCTCAAATTTTTGAAAAATTACATCTTACAATATTAACCCCCTACCTCTATTTCAGCATATAATTATTTTAATAGCTGCAAGTACACCCATGTGATTGGACAGCTCAGAGGAAAGATAAGAGGTTAGGAGATGTCTGAAGGACCTGGAACTTTTTCTCAGAGTTAGTGCTGCTCATTTCTCTGCTAGTGCACCAATAACACTTTTTTATTTTTCAACCTGTAACAAGTGCAGCAGCTTATACCTACTTTTAAGAGTACAAATATAACTGGATGTGGCAGTGCACCCAAGGATCAGCAGAATGAGGGAGTCACACTGAGATGCTGTTAAATGCTGTGGTCAATTTTCATTAGGGTTAGCATTAGGTTTGCTGCCTATCTGTAATAAAAAAAGAGTAGAAAATCATTGACCCAGCTTGATAACTCTAAAGGCCAAATTCAGAAAACCTACTCACACTGAGTAGCACCTAACCTCAAAAGTAGCCCCACTGAAGCTCATGGGATAAGAATAGTAATAAGATCTATTCAATGTAAATCAAGATATCAGAATCTGGCTTTAAGATTTTAAAAGTTAAAAAATAATAGGCATGGGACTATTTAACCCACCAGTTAAAGGGTAAAATTCACCTTTTATACATTAAAAAAATAGAACAATGTGATTGTCACTCAATACAAGATACAATTTCAATAGTTTAAATCCATTTATAAATTTTATTTTACCTAATCTGACTAGGCATTTGTGTCATACCAATCACCATGATATCAGAATGTTTGTGCATTTTCTATTGGACTTCAAACAAAAAATGAGCAATATCCTGAATGTACTTAACACCACTGTACAGGATGGGTCCATTGCATCATCAGGTTCTAATTTGCCTAGACTGGAAATATTTGCTAAAATTTGCAAAACATTACTGAAAGCCTAAAACACAGGAGTATCTTTCATGAATACTCCTAGCAAGGCATAGTGTCATATACATTTTTTTTTAATTTAAACAGCTGCGAGACACCGAGCTGTCTCTCTCTGGACAGCCCCTCATAAGCTATCAAAAATAAATGAAGGAAAAACAAAGAAGAGCCTATGATTATTTTAGTCACTGGCAGATTTGCAGTAATATGTGCATCTCCATTACGCTCAGGACCAAATTCAGCCCTGCTGCAAACAAGCATGATGCTGTTGAAATCAGTGGAGTTACATCAGTCTGAAGCTGTCCAGAGTTTATGTGCCAAGGTTGGTTACACAATGATAAAAAAAAAAGTGTGCTAACATAGCCCTGTTTATGTAAGAAATGAAATCTTGTTATGTTATTACATTAAACACTATAGAATATTGCATTAATCTACTATGCTAATGATTTATGCTAGAAAAGTCAATAAACTACAACTAAAACTGAAAACACTATATAAACTAAACTTTGCTTTCAAGATAGTACTCACACTATAATCTTTCTTACCATTACATTTGCTACTTTGACTATTGGGTCTGTGCTCTTTCCTAGAGCTATACAAAACTGGACCATTTCTCTTCTCAAGGATTCTCACAAACATTTACTATGGTTTTGAGCCACATGAATTTGTTTTACAATTAATGGGATACAGATTCCAAAAGCCAAATGTGATTGAAATCTTTCTGTCAACATGGCCTGAGTTTCAAGCCAGAGACAAAGCCCCCAGTGCAGGTGAGTCTCTTGTGATTCCAAGTTTGTTATGAATATTTTGCACAGTTCTGCCCTTTAAAACAAGACCAAGGCCCCAATTCTGCAAACACTTACACACATGCTTAATTTTAAGCACTTGAGCAAAGTCCCACTGAAGTCAATGGAGCCACTCATCTGCTTAAAGTTTGCCACATACACAAATGCTTGCAGGACTGGGGCCTAAGATGCTAGGCAACTTGCACTGTAAGTTTAATATATTAAAAAAGAGGACTATAAGAAAAATGTAACTACTAAGCCATTTTTGACTTTTGAGTAATGGGCATTGTCTCTGGCCTGATGGATCATTCTGATTATGCTTAGCAGCACATTGCTAAGTTTTTAAGCAGCTCTACAGTGCTGAAAGAACAAGGCAGCATGAGCCATCTGGATCCGCCACTAGATGCCTGTATTCTGTTCTTTTGTACTGTTCCACTCAACCTGTTTTGCCATGTTCTAAATCATTCTAGCTACACTGGACTTCTTTTCTTACATACTCCTAGGGAAAAATTAAAAAACCCCAACATTTAACCATGCGGTGAGGCTGCCTTGTAAGGGCAACACACACACACATACCCCTCCCTGTGTCCAGGGCCCAAGTAAATTCCCAACTCTGCTGCATAAGTAGGCTTACATAAGATACTCTGGAGTCTATGGTCAATATACTTTTGCAATGTGGGGTCCCCAACCAAAACGAGGAGAGTGAATAAGGTAGGTATAGTGGGTTTTCCAGACTGTATAGAGATGGCTGACAAACTTAACTAGCTTCCTGCTTCATCTCCCATCCTTCGTCTGCGTTGTCTATTTAGAACATAGGCTTTTCAGGGAAGGGCCTGCCTCTCACTATGGCAGTGTTTACACTTACGGTGGGGTGTAAAGTATATGCACTGCATGCCCACCTAGCTTGGGCATAAACAGCAGTATAGACAGTGCGGCATTGCTTATGTGAGTAAAGACAGGCCATAACCTTAGGATATATTCCCAGCACAACTCTCTACACACCCAAGCAGTGTCTCCCCATCTACACAGACATTTTTAGCAGTGTAGTGTCCCATTGCATCCCTACTGCCGGAACCACAGTGAAAGGCTCCAGCAGTGGGGAGCTGCTGGAGCCTTTCCCCACTGCCTCCCCATTTTCATGCTCTCTGTTTTTGTAGATTCTGGGTTGACTCTAAAGTCCAAAACGTGACGCATATGCTCGTGAGCAGATTGGGCAGACAAAGTCATTGGTGAGCATCTTGGTAGCTATAGCAGTGGTATGATGCTTTTCTCTTGCAGCTAACAATCGATTATTTCTGTCCTCTTCAAAGGCTTGGAAAGCTTTGAGTGCTGTGTGTCACCATGCTGATCTATTTGACACAGCCTTCTCGAGATCATCTGGTTTTATTGTATGATCATCTGGTGTATGATGTTCTTGGTGCTGTCCTTGTAGCGCTTTCTGGGGCGGCCTTGATTCCTATGTCTTTGTGCCAAGTCTCCATAGAAAATTTTTCTGGGTAGTCAATGTTCAGGCATCCTAATGATGTGTCCAACCTAGCATAGTTGGTCTTTATCAGCATGGCCTCGATGCTTTTTGCATTTGATTTTGGAGAACCTCATGGTTGGTAATTTTGTCTTCCCAGCAGATCCCTATAATGGCAGGCAGAGACCGCATTGGAAGGCCTCTAGCTGTTCTAAAAAGGTTTCAAATACTTTCATCCCCATGTGTCAAGATCTGAAGAGAAAGTGTAGGAATGGGATCCAGCAGCAACACATGGAATGCAAACTTCTCCACGAATCTGTTCCATTTTCTCATATCCATAGTGAGGGGAAAGCCATCTTTTGAATGTCAGTGGGGCTTGTGGTCCTAAGTCACATAAGATATTTCTACACTTAGGGCGGCATGTAGAATACGGACACAGCATGCCCAGCTATCACGGGTATAAATAGCAGTATAGCTGGGGGAAGGGCCGGCTCCAGGCACCAGACGAGAAAGCACGTGCCTACTGCGGCACATTGTAAGGGGCAGCATTCCAGGGATTCTTGGGGCGGCACATTTCGGCCGCCCTGCCGTGGTTCTTTTTTTTTTTTTTTTTGCTTCGGCAGCCTGGTCTGTAGCTCCGGAGCCCCCGGCCGGCTCCCCACGCTCCGCCAGTCCTAGCTCAGCCCTGCAGGGGCACGGACCCCAGGCCGGGGGGGCAGGAACTAGCGATCCCTGCCACTCACCGTGCCACCAGGCTCCCCAGGAAGCGCCACCCCCCGCTGCCTGCACCGGCCTCCGCCTCCCGCGCAGCTCTGAGCCGCCTTTAAAGGATCAGCTGAGCCAGCATTTCCTGCAGCCCCTGGGGGCTCCGCCTGCCTGGCTGGGAGAAGCACCCCGAGGCCGGAGGGGGGAGCCCCTCTCGCTTGGCTGTGAGCAGGCTGCAGCGCCTGGCTGCCCATGGGCGGAGGGAGTGCGCGGCCGCCAGTTTTTTTTTGTTTTTTGTTTTTGCTTGGGGCAGCAAAAAAGCTAGAGCCGGCCCTGGCTGTGGGTGGCACTGCTTAGTGAGTCCTGATATGCCTGAACCCTGTGGGTATGTAGCCTACACAGCTCTCTACACACCCAAGCAGTACCTGCCCTGTCTACACTGTTATTTTTAGCAGTGTAGTGTCCCATTGCCTCCCCACAGCCAGAATCTTTCCTCACCACAGTGAAAGGCTCCAGCGGTGGGGAGCTCCTGTGGCCTTTCCCCGCTGCCTCCCCCTGCCAGAGCCTTTCAGTACTATGGGTAGCTACACACTACAGTGTGGACACAGCCTGCTTTTTACTACAGCATGTTGCTACACATGCCCTACATACTACCGCAATGTAGACAAGACCTATGTGTTTGATACAGAGCCTATCTTGCTTGATGCCTTTTGGAGTCCTGTAATATAAATCTTTTTTTAAATAGCAATAAAAGTCAGAGGACCCCTGGGCATGGGCTTCACAAGCCCCAAAGACTAACCAATGATGAAAAGGGTTAGAAAGGAAAGAGACTTTTCTTCATTTTTTTTAAGTGAAAGTTTAGATGCAATAGAATTAGCCGAGTTTTGTAAACATATCCAACCCTCTCACAGAGGTAACACAGAGGAGATGTTACAAAATTGACCCTCTGATACCAAAGACTTTGCATTCCAACTTGGTAAAAAAATATTGTTCAGTGCACCAGCTCTTCATCAGGGTTAGAGTATAAAGACACAATTCTGAAGTTTTTACAGTTAGCAAACAGGAGCAGCAATAGCAAGTTTTGCTAGGGAGTTTTCCAGGCGAAGAAGAAGCGACTATGTGACCCTTGGGGTGAGTTTGTCATCAGTTAGTTTGTTGTGTGCTTGCTTGCCATGTGCCTGCTTGATTGAAATGTATAGTGTGTGCAGTTTGGGTGGCTATTTGCTGAGCCTAGTGGTGTGCTAGGCAAGGTTTAGAGCTTCCTAACGAGGCTCTGGCCTGCCATCCTTTGATCCCTAATCCCTTTAGGATTCCTTGACATGGTGAACTGCCTGCCAGGTGCAAAGGATGCAGACCTCTCGAGACATCTAGACAGACTTATGTGCAGTGCTGGGGGGAGCCAGTGGTCGTAGTACATTTAGGTACCAGTGACATAGGAAAGGATAGGAGAGATGTCCTGGAGGCCAAATTCAGGCTTCTAGATAAGAGATTCAAGTCCAGGACCTCCATGTCAGCATTCTCTGAAATGCTTCCAGTTCCACGCACATGGCCAGTTTGACAGGTAGAATTGCAAGGTCTCGATGGGTGGATGAGATGATGGTGTTTGGAGGAGGGATTTAGGTTCATTAGGACCTGGGGAACCTTTTGAGAAAGGAGGAGCCTATACAGGAAGGATAGGCTCATCCTAAACCAAAACAGAACCAGATTGCTGGCATGTAAAATTAAAAAGGTCATAGAGAAGTTTTTAAACTAAGGGCTCTGGGAAAGCCAACTGGTGCCGAGGATCACACAGTTTGGACAGAGATATCCCTTAGGAAAGGGTTTATTAAAAGGGATTTTCTATATTCTAGGAAAGAGGAAAGGACAGATATTGATAAAGTACAGGTAGAAACTGAAGAGAAACAGTCAAACAAAAAAGAGTCTCATGCAACTCCATCACATGAAGGCAGAAAATTAAATATTCACAAATTTTGTAAGTGCTTGTATACAAATGCTAAACGTCAAAATACTAAGGGTATGTCTACACTCGGACTGTAGTTCGATTTTACCACAATCGATTTTTGTGAACCGATATTATGAAGTCGAACGTGTCTGTCCATACTAAGTACATTAAATCGGCGTTGTGAGTCCAAGCGTCGACATTCGAAGCGGTAAACTGTGGGTAGGTATCCCACAGTTCCTGCAGTCCCCGCTGCCCATTGGAATTATGGGTCGAGCTCCCGATGCCTGATGGGCCAAGAAAATTATAGTGGGTGATTATGGGTATATGTCGTCATTCAACGGTCACTCCCCCACTCCCTTCGGGAAAGCAACTGTCAGACAATGGTTTCACGCCCTTTTCCCTGGATTGAAAGCAAGGACGCCATAGCGCAGCGAGCATGGAGCCTGGAGACATCATCGCAGCAGTTATGGCCGTTGTCAACACCTCGTGCATTATCATGCGCTTTATCCAGAACCGGAACTTGAGAAATCAGGAGAGTAGTCAGTGCGGTGAGGAGAGTGACGAGGACATGGACACAGACCTCTCTCAGAGAATGGGACCCCACAAATTAGACATCCTGGTGGCAATGGGGCAGGCTCATGCCGTGGAACGCTGATTCTAGGCCCGGGAAATGAGCACAGACTGGTGGGACCCCATAGTGCTGCAGGTCTGGGATGAATCCCAGTGGCTGCGAACTTTCACATGCGTAAGGGCACTTTCCTGGAACTTTGTGACTTACTGTCCCCTGCCCTGAAGTGCCAGGACAGCAGGATGAGAGCAGCCCTGACAGTTGAGAAGCGAGTGGCGATAGCCCTCTGGAAGCTTGATACGCCTGACAGCTACCGGTCAGTCACGAATCAATTTGGAGTGGGCAAATTTACTGTGGGGGTTGTTGTGATGCAAGTAGCCAACGCAATCGTTGAGCTGCTGCTGTCAAAGGTAGTGACCCTGGGAAATGTGCAGGTGATAGTAGATGGCTTCGCTGTGATGGGATTCCCAAACTGTGGTGGGGCTATAGACGGAACTCACATCTCTATCTTGGGACCAGACCACCAGGGCAGCCAGTACATTAACCGCAAGGGCTACTTTTCAATGGTGCTGCAAGCACTGGTGGATCACAAGGGACGTTTCACCAACATCAACGTCAGATGGCCGGGAAAGGTTCATGATGCGCGCATCTTCAGGAACTCTTGTCTGTTTAGACGGCTGCAGGAAGGTATTTACTTCCCGGACCAGAAAATAACAGTTGGGGATGTGGAGATGCCTATAGTGATTCTTGGGGACCCAGCCTACCCCTTAATGCTCTGGCTCATGAAGCCATACACAGGCGCCCTGGACAGTAGTAAGGAGCTGTTCAACTACAGGCTGAGCAAGAGCAGAATGGTGGTGGAGTGTGCATTTGGACGTTTGAAAGGGTGCTGGAGAAGCTTATTGACTCGCTCAGATCTCAGCGAAACCAGTATACCCATTGTTATTGCTGCTTGCTGTGTGCTCCACAATCTCTGTGAGAGTAAGTGGGAGAGGTTTATGGCGAGGTGGGAGGTTGAAGCAAATCGCCTGGCCTCAGCTTACGCACAGCCAGACACCAGGGCGATTAGAAGAGCACAGCAGGATGCGCTGCGCATCAGGGAAGCTTTGAAAACTAGCTTCCAGACTGACCAGGGCAATCAGTGACTCTTACGTTTGTTTCTCCTTGATGAGAACCTGCCTCCGTTTGTTTACTATGTTGATATTGCCTATCCTCTCTAATCACCAACCCCCGTCTAACCCCTCTTCCCCCCTTCCAGCTCACCTTGCTTTGAAAGCAAATAAAGGCACCACTGTTTCACAAACAATAATTTTTTATTCAAGATTTGGGAAGACAGGGAGAGAACTGGGACGGTGGCCAGGGTGGGGTGCGGGCGGAGGGGTGGAGGAAGGAGGGAAGGAAAGGCCGTTTCAAAACTTGTTGAATGACAGCTTTCTGCTGCTTGAGCAATCCGCAGGGGTGGAGTGGTTGTTCACACGTTGCCTTCCCCCCCCCGAGTTTTGGGGACTCTGGGTGAGGAGGCTATGGGACTTGCGGAGAGGTGAGGGTGGTTACAGATGTGTTGCAGTGGCGGTCTGTCATCCTGCCTGCATTCCTGCAGAACATCCACCAGACGCCGGAGCATGTCAGTTTGCTCCCACAGTAACCGAAGCATCGCCTCTGTTACCCTCTGGTCTTCCTGCCACCACCTCTCAGCTCGAGCGTCCCTCCTGTCCTCCTGTTCGCTGGCCGCTTCCTTGTACTGGGAAATTCTGTCCCTCCACACATTCTGCTGAGCTAATTCAGTGCAGGAGCACTGCATCAGCTCAGAGAACATCTTGTCGCGTGTGCATTTCTTTCTCCGCCTTATCTGCCACAGCCTTTGGGAGGGAGATGCCGGGGGAAGCCTAGGGACAGTTGCAGCTGTGGGATGAAAAAAAGGGAGTGAATTTTTTAAATAGATATCTTTTACAGAACAATGCTTATACTCTTTTGCGATGAACAGCACCATTCACAGTACCTACCAAATATACTTTCAGTACAAGGTCGCATTTTGCATCTTTATATTGAGTGCCTGGGGCTTTGGTGTACAGATCACACACGCAGGGCTGAGCAACGGAATTTGGCTAGTGGGAGGCCATGGTAAGCCATAGACTTTCGGCTTCGGAAACCTTAATTAACAGCAGCGCCCTCCTTTCATGCTCAAAGCCAAGTAACTCAAAACAAATAACTCCAGCCATTCCATTCAATGGGATGCTTGCTTTCGCCGTCACCCAAAAGCGTGGCTGGTATCAGGGAAGCTCCCTGCTAGCTGAACGCCAGCTACCCAGCATGAACGGCCCCCGTCCCCACTCCCACCGCGTGGCTGGTATCAGGGAAGCTCCCTGCTAGCCGAACGCCAACTGCCCAGCATGAATGATCACCCTCCCCTCCCGCACCACGTGGCTGGTATCAGGGAAGCTCCCTGCTAGCCGAACGCCAACTGCCCAGCCTGAACATCCCCCCTCCTCTCCCCTTCCCCACCGCATGGCTGGTAGCAGGGAAGATCCCTGCTAGCCGAACGCCAACCGCTCAGCGTGAAGGTTCCACCGCTCCCACCACTGGAAAATGCTGAGAGGATATCTTTTCAGGAACAGGCAAACAGCCCAGTAGAAACGGCCACCTCTGACTGTCCCCGTAATTAAATTCCCGTATTTCAAACAGGTCACCATGAATAATATCACTCTGATGAGGATAACACAGACAGAGAAAGAACGGATGTTGCTTGAATGCCAGCAAACACCGGGGCCGTATGCTGCCAGTCTTTGCCGTGCAATGATACCAGAGTATTTGCTACTGGCCTGGCGTGGTAAAGTTTCCTACCATGGAGGACGCAATAAGGCTGCTGTCCCCAGAAACCTTCTGCAAAGGCTTTTAGAATACCTACAGGAGAGCTTCATGGAGATGTCCCTGGAGGATTTCCGCTCTATCCCCAGACATGTTAACAGACTTTTCCAGTAGCTCTACTGGCCACGAATGCATCCCAAGTACTCAGGACAAAGTAACCATTAAAAACCAATTTCTTTACAACCATGTCTTTTCAATTCAAAAGATACACTCACCTGATGTGCCTTCTCCGGCTTCACGGTCCGGGATACCGCCTTGGGAGGGTTGGGAGGGGATCTCTGTCAGGGTGAGGAAAAGTTCCTGGCTTTCAGGGAAATCGCCCTGCAGAGCGCTGTCGACTACCTCGTCCTCATCATCCCCCTCATCATCTTCCCCGTCCGCAAAAACATCAGAGGAAGCGAGTGATGAGAATACCCCATCCTCGGAGTCCACGGACATGGGTGGGGTAGTGGTAGCATCCCCCCCCTAGGATGGCATGCAGCGCAGCGTAAAAGCGACATGTCTGGGGATCTGACCCGGAGCGTCCGTTTGACTCTTTGGTCTTCTGGTACGCTTGTCTCAGCTCCTTAATTTTAACGCGGCACTGCGTTGCATCCCTGCTGTATCCTCTGTCCGTCATGGCCTTGGCAATTTTTTCATAGATTTTTGCATTACGTCTTTTAGATTGTAGCTCTGCTAGCATGGATTCATCACCCCAGACTGCTATCAGGTCTAACACCTCCCGTTTTGTCCATGCTGGAGCCCTCTTTCTATTCTGGGATTGCATGGTCACCTCTGCTGAAGAGCTCTGCATCGTTCCCTGTGCTGCTGAGCTCGCCACGATGGCCAAACAGGAAATGAAATTCAAACTGGCCAAACAGGAAATGAAATTCAAATGTTCCTGGGGCTTTACCTGGGGCTTTACCTGGCCAGAGCATCCGAGCTGGGACTGCTGTCCAGAGAGGTTGCAGTAGTGCACTGTGGGATAGCTCCCGGAGCTATTAGCGTCGAATTCCGTCCACACTAACCCTAATTTGACACGGGAATATCGATTTTAACGCTAATCCCCTAGTCGGGGAGGAGTACAGAAATCGATTTTAAGAGCCCTTTATATCGAAATAAATGGCTTAGTTGTGTGGACGGGTGCAGGGTTAATTCGATTTAACGCTGCTAAATTCGATATAAACTCTTAGTGTAGACCAGGCCTAAGATGGGTGAACTTGGGTGACTGGTATTAAATGAGGTATTGATATAACAGGCATCACAAGAACTTGGTGGAACAATAACAAGCCATGGACATGGTAATACCAGGGTACAAAATATATAGGAATGATAGAGTAAGTTAGGCTGGTGTGGGAGTGGCACTATATGTGAAAGAAAGAATAGAGTCAAATATAGTAAAAATCTTAAATGAATCAACCTGTACCATAGAATCTCTATGGATAGAAATTCCACGCTTGAATAATCAGAGTATAGCAGTAGGGATATACAACTGACCACCTGACAAGAATGTTGACGGTGATAGTGAAAATCTCAGGGAGATTAGAGAGGCTACAAAAACAGAAAGCTCAATAATAAAGGGGGATTTCAAATATCCCATATTGACTGGGAACATGTCACCTCAGGATGGCATGCAGCGATAATATTTCTAGATACCATTAATTACTACTTCTTGGAACAGCCAGTCCTAGAACCCACAAGGGGAGAGACAATTTTTGATTTAGTCCTAACTGGTACATAGGATCTGGTCCAAGTGGTGAATATAACTGAACAGCTCAGTAGTAGTGACCATAATGTAATTAAATTTAACATCCTTGTAAAGGGGGGAAATACCCAAAGAAACCCAGCACACTTCAAAAAGGGGAACTACACAAAAATGAGGAAGCAAGTTAAATGGAAAATAAAGGAACAATCGCAAGAGTGAAATGCCTGCTAGCTCCATGGAAACTTTTTAAAAACACCATAATAGAGGCTCAAATTAAATGTATCTCCCCCCCTCTCCCCCCACACCTCCCAAAAAACAGTAAGAGGACCAAAAAAATGCCACCATAGCTAAACAACACAAAAAAGGGGCAGTTAAAGACAAAAAGGCATCATTTAAAAATTGGAAGTCACATCCTAGTGAGGAAAATAGAAAGAAGCATAAAGTCAAGTGTAAAAGTATAAGTAGGCAGTCCAAAAAAAGAATTTGAAGAGCAACTAGCAAATGACGCAAAAAATAACAGCAAATATTTTTAAGTCCCTCAGAAGCAGGAAGCCTGCCAAACAATTAGTAGGGTCACTGGACAATGGAGGTGCTAAAGGAGCATTCAAGAAAGACAAGGCCTTTGCAGAGAAGCTAAATGAATTCTTTGCCTTGGTCTTCACTGCCGAGGATGTGAGGGAGATGCCCATCCCTGAGCCATTCTTTTTAGGTGACAAATCTGAGGAACTGTCTCAGATTGAGGTGTCAACAGATGAGGTTTTGGAACAAATTAATAAATTAAACATTAATAAGTCACCAGGACAAGAAGGTGTTCCCTCAATAGTTATGAAGGAACTCAAATATGAAATTGCTAAACACCTTAGTTTTCAGTTTAAACCGATTTTTACTGAAAAAATCCCAGGCTTTTCAAAAAGTATTATTTATTTTTTTCCAATTGTCACCCTACTTTTGTATTATTCAAATATATAAAAAATAATATGTTTTATTAGGAAAATACAATACATCGCAGGAAATATGTGTATTTTGATAATACATTAGTCCGTGTGTAGATGCAAAGCTGCCTGTTGAAGTAAGGCTATGTATTAGTCTAGAAGATACGCACAAAAAACAAACAGGCATGCACTCAAGCTCTAAAGTGCATGTTCACTCTGAACATACTAATGAATCTCACGCCCACCACGTACACATTTCAAGCTGCTAGCTGATAATGGTTTAAAAAAATCTGACACACTAAAATGGGAAGAAAATGAAAATCTGTATCAGAATACATTTCAGAACACAAGGAAGTATTTGAAAGTTTTAAAAAAACAAACACAGGAGAAAAGGATGAAGTTGAGTGCATGCACTGCAAATGGTGTGACCCAATTATTAAATGTAAATATTTATAGGCTAATAGTTCTAAGTCTACAACAGTAAACTGTTTATTCAAATGAAAAGTTTTATTTGGGGATTAGATCTGGATAAATTCCATTCATCAAAGCATTAATCTACTGAATACTTTTTTCTCCGTCCTTCTGTCCACCAAAATAAACCCTGATATATATCCAGAAAAATTATTAATAGGTTTTTTTCCCACCAATTTTCACCTGTTTTTGTTGTTGTAGTAATAAACACTGATAAATTCCCAGGAAAAATAAAATAAAATAAAAATAAAAAATGAAGGGCCCTAGAAATTGCAGAACTACTAACTGTAGTATGTAACCTATCACTTAAATCAGACTCTGTACCAGATGACTAGAGGATAGCTAATATAACACTGATTTTTTAAAAAGGCTCAAGGGGCAATTCCAGGCCAGTAAGCATAACTTCAGTACCAGATAAATTGGTTGAAATTATAGTAAAGAACAGAATTATCAAACACATAGATAAACACAATACGTTGAGGAAGAGTCAATACAGGAAATCATGCCTCACCAATTTATTAGAATTATTTGAGGGGGTCAACAAACGTGGACAAAGGTGATTCAGTGCATATAGTGTACTTGGACTCTCATAACGTTTTTGACAAGGTCCCTCACCAAAAGCTCTTAGGCAAAATAAGCAATCATGGGATAAGAGGGAAGGTCCTCTGGGGATCAGTAACTGGTTAAAAGATAGGAAATAAAGGGTCAGAATAAATTATCAGTTTTCAGAATGAAGAAGGGTAAATAGCGGGGTTCCCCAAGGATCTGTACTGGGACCAGTGCTGTTCAATATATTCACAAATGATCGGGAAAAAAGAAGCAAACAGTGAGGTGGCAAAGTTTGCAGATGATAAGAAAATTACCCAAGATAGTTAAGTCAAAAGCTGACTGGGAAGAGTTAAAAAAGGATCTCACAAAACTGGGTGACTGGGCAACAAAATGGCAGAAAACATTCAATATTGGATAAATGCAAAGTAATGCACATTGGAAAACATAATCCCAACTATACATACAAAATGATGGGACCTAAATGATCTATTACCACTCATGAAAGAGATCTTGGAATCATCATGGATAGTTCTCTGAAAACATGCACTCAATGTGTACCAGCAGTTAATAAAACTAACAAAAGATTAGGAATGCAGGGATCAGTTCTGGGCCTGGGTCTGTTTGATATCTTCATAAGTGATTTAGATAATGGCATAGAGTACACTTATAAAGTTTGTGGGTGATACCAAGCTGGGAGGGGTTGCAAGTGCTTTGGAAGATAGGATTAAAATTCAAAATGATCTGGACAAACTGGAGAAATGGTCTGAAGTCAACAGGATGAAATTCAATAAGGACAAATGCAAAGTACTCCCCTTAGGAAGGAACAATCAGAATGGGAAATGACTGTGTGGGAGGGAGTACTGCAGAAAGGGATCTTGGGGTCATAGTGGATCAGAAGCTATATATGAGTGAACAATACAATGTTGCCAAAAAATCAACCATCAATCTGGGATGTATTAGCAGGAGTGATGTAAACAAGACATAAGAAGTAATTCTTCCGCACTACTCCACACTGATAAGGCCTCAACTGGAGTACTGTGTCCAGTTCTGGGTGCCACATTTCAGGAAAGATGTGGACAAATTGGAGAAAGTCCAGAGAAGAGCAACAAAAATGATTAAAGATCTAGAAAACATGACCGATGAGGGAAGATTGAAAAAATTGGGTTTGTTTAGTTTGGAAAAGAGAAAACTGAGAGGGGACATGATAACAGTTTTCAAGTACATAAAAGTTTGTTACAAGGAGGAGGGAGTAAAATTATTCTCCTTAACCCCTGAGGATAGGACAAGAAGCAATGGGCTTTAATTGCAGCAAGGGAGATTTAGGTTGGACATTAGGAAAAACTTTCCTAACTGTCGGGGTTGTTAAGCACTGGAATAAATTGCCTAGGGAGGTTGTGGAATCTCCATCATTGGAGATTTTTAAGAGCAGGTTAGATAAACTCCTGTCAGGCGTGGTCTAGATAATACGTAGCCTTGCTATGAGTGTAGGGGACTGGATTAGATGACCTCTCGAGGTCCCTTCCAGTCCTACAATTCTATGAACCATTAGGAAAAGGATAGATAAAACAGCAAATATCATAATGACATTATTTAAATCCATGATACGCCCACACCTTGAATATTGTGTGCAGTTCTGGTCACCCCATTTCAAAATAAAAATATATTAGATTTGGAAAAGTACAGAGAAGGGCTTCCATATAAGAAGAGATTAAAAAGCCTGGGACTGTTCAGTTTAGAAAAGAGACAGCTAAAAGGTGATATGACAAAGGTCTATAAAATCATGAACTGTGTGTAGAAAGAGAATAAGGAAGTGTTTATCCCGTCACATGACAGAAGAACCATGGGTTACCAAATGAAATTAATAGGCAGCTGGTTTAAAACAAACATAAGAAAGTACTTCTCCACATCACACACTGTCAGCCTCTGGAACTCATTGCCAAAAGTATAAGTAGATATATTAATGGAGGACACAACCTCATGCTCTGACTGACAGAAGCTGGGGGATCACTCAATAATTGCCCTATCCAGTTCATTCTCTCAGAAGACAGGACACTAGACTAGATGGACAATAGGTCTGACCCAACGTGATCATTCTTATGTTCTTATATTGACATTTTTCAGTTAGGAAAGCAGGTATTCATTAGGTGAAAAGTCATCTGGCTATCGAAGTCTCGACTCTAATGTAGCTTAAGTGACAACGTCCCCTTCCCACCCAACAGAAATAGAATCATAGAAGAATCATAGAAGATTAGGGTTGAAAGAGACCCCAGGAGGCCCAGTGCTTCACTAACCTCGTAGTGAAATATTGTTTTCTAATATCTAAACTAAACCTCCCCCACTGCAACTTGAGACCATTGCTCCTTGTTTTGTCATCTGCCACCACTGAGAACAGCCGAGCTCCATCCTCTTTGGAACCCCCCTTCAGATAGTTGAAGGCTGCTATCAAATCCCCCTTCACTCTTCTCTTCTGCAGACTAAACAAGACCAGTTCTCTCAGCTTCTCCTCATAAGTCATGTGCCCCAGCCCCCTGATCATTTATGTTGCCCTCTGCTGGACTCTCTCCAATTTGTCCACATCCTTTTTGTATTGGGGGGACCAAAACTGGACGCAATACTCCAGTTGTGGCCTCACTAGTGCCAAATAGAGGGGAACAATCACTTCCCTCGATCTGCTGCCAATGCTCCTACTAATGCAGCCCAATATGCCATTAGCCTTCTTGGCAACAAGGGCACGCTGCTGACTCACATGCAGCTTCTCATCCACTGTAATCCCCAGGTACTTTTCTGCCGAACTGTTGCTTAGCCGGTCGCATAGCATGTAGTGTAGTGTAGCTTGTAGCAGTGCATGGGATTCTTCCATCCTAAGTGCAGGACTCTGCACTTGTCCTTGTTGAACCTCATCAGATTTCTTTTGGCCCAATCCTCCAATTTGTCTAGGTCACTCTGGACCCTATCCCTACCCTCCAGCGTATCTGCCTCTCCCCCCAGCTTAGTGTAATCCGCAAACTTGCTGAGGGTGCAATTCATCCCATCATCCAGATCATTAATAAAGATGTTGAACAAAACCGGCCCCAGGACCAAACCCTGGGGCACTCCGCTTGATACCACCTGCCAACTAGACATCGAGCAGTTGATCACTACCCGTTGAGCCCGACAATCTAGCCAGCTTTCTATCCACCTTACAGTCCATTCATCCAATCCATACTTTTTTAACTTGCTGGCAAGAATACTTTGGGAGACCGTATCAAAAGCTTTGCTAAAGTCAAGATATATAATGTCCACCGCTTTCCTCATATCCACAGAGCCAGTTATCTCATCATAGAAGGCAATCAGGTTGGCCAGGCATGACTTGCCCTTTGTGAATCCATCTTGACTGTTCCTTATCACCTTTCTCTCCTCCAAGTGCCTTAAAATGGTTTCCTTGAGGACCTGCCCCATGATTTTTCCAGGGACTGAGGTGAGGCTGATTGGTCTGTAGTTTCCCGGGTTCTCCTTCTTCCCCTTTTTAAAAGATGGGCACTATATTTGCCTTTTTCCAATCGTCCGGGACCTCCCCCGATCACCACGAGTTTTCAAAGATAATGGCCAATGGCTCTGTAATCACATCAGATCCAGAACAATGGACTTGTGCATGTCCAGCTTTTCTAAATAGTTCTTAACCTGTTCTTTCACCGAGGGCTGCTCACCTCTTCCCCATACAGTGTTGCCCAGGACAGCAGTGTGAGAGCCGATCTTGTCTGTGAAGACCGAGGTAAAAAAAGCACTGAGTACTTCAGCTTTTTGCACATCATCTGTCACTAGGTTGCCTCCCCCATTCATTAAGGGTCCCACACTTTCCCTGACCTTTTTCTTGTTGCTAACATACCTGTAGAAACCTTTCTTGTTGCCCTTCACATCCCTTTGCTTGCTGCAACTCCAGTTGCGTTTTGGCCTTCCTGATTACACCCCTGCATGCTCAATCAATATTTTTATACTCCTCCCTAGTCATCTGACAAAGTTTCCAATTCTTGTAAGTTTCCTTTTTGTGTTTAAGCTCACCAAAGATTTCACTGTTAAGCCAAGCTGGTTGCCTGTCATATTTGTTATTCTTTCTGCACATCAGGATGGTCGATATGATTTCTATAAGGTCTTCCTCAGAAGTACCAGCAGCTCCCACAGCCAGAGGCACTCAGAGCATAGCACAATGTTAAAAATGCCTCACTCTCAACTACACCAGTAACTCAGTACTATTCCTACCATTGGTGATAGTGGCTATAATATAGATACTAACTTTTCTAAGGGGCAGTTCAGGACATCTATCCAGAACCTATCACAGACACTACAATTTGTTTATTTAATAATACTAAAACCTTCAACTATTAAATATATCACATACCAAAAAACCTATATTAAACCTATCTACGAAAGTTAGGAAAAGCCAGATTCATGGATTCCTATTCAACCTTAATTCTGTTCCCTTGTACATCTATCCTGTGCACTGAATAAGGCAGGAGTCCTGTGGAAAAAGTAGAATGCACTCATGTAATTACAGACTGTATCAGATGCACCAGGTACCTTAATTCTGGTTTTTCCTAGCTTTTGAGTGTTTGCGTTTTCCATCTAAATGTTATTTATTGTAGGTATTGTGTGTGTAAGTGTTTGTGTGGTTTCCTTATTTTTTTAAGAAAAAGGTAAAACAAACTCTATTATGTGCACCTCTAACAGCCCTCTATTGCACATTATCTTCATTAGTACTGCAGCAGTTGAGCTACGGGACTGCCCAGATGAGCAGGCAGCAAGAGAACATTATTTTTCCAGAGGCGACAATTAGTTGCTAGATCCTGATGCTTGTCCCAGATAATGGCCAGGACTCAGGAATAAGTCCAATCTAGCCTGACTCTCTCCTTCCCGACTCTACCACCATCCTCACACCCACAGTTTGGGAGTTCCTCTCCCATGTGTTGCCCCATGAGGGAGAGATTGGTCTCTGGTGCCACTGTGCTGAGTCCAGAACATGGTTGTGGGGAGCCCAGCTGATCAACCTCTCTCTCTCTCCTGCCCCACATGGTGACCTCAGAAGGAGTGGGAAGGAAATGTGCCACTAGGGCCACGTGTTGGGTCTTAGCGTTTACAGTGGAGAAGTGGGGGAGTGCGGTCTGAGTTTTTTCCCTTCCTTCTGAGAGCTCCCTGGTCTTCTCCATGTAGTAGGAGCTGCTGATACTGCTGCTTTGGCGGCAGCATAAGCCTGACTTCGGTACGTTCAAAGATTTGGGTCGGCTGGCAGGAACTCAACAGAGAGAAGGAAATGGTGATTTTTAACACTCAGGCAAACCTGAGTAGAGTTTCATAGGACAAAGAAAAGGCAATTCTGTAGAACAAGATGTTCCCTGCTGAGTATCACAGGCCTGCTGAAATCAATAGGAATGCAAGACCGTCTCAAAAAAAAGGTTCCAAGCTTCCTTTACAATGGAAAATATTAGGCAACCTAAATATAGGAGTCATTACCAGGTTCCCCTATAATAAGCAGTTTAAGGCCCAGCCCATTAGTATTTCTGTGGTGTCATGCAGCCAACATTGTTTCTGTAACAGTCTAAGACAGGGGTTGGCAATCTTCGGCATGCGGCCCATCAGGGTATCCGCTGGCAAGCTGCAAGACATTTTGTTTACGTTGACCGTCCGCAGGCACGGCCCCTCCACAGCTCTCAGTGGCCGCGGTTCACCGTTCCTGGCCAATGGGAGCTACAGGAAGTGGCAGCCAGCATGTCCCTGCAGCCCGTGGCTTCCCGCAGCTCCCATTGGCCAGGAACAGCAAACCGCAGCCACTGGGAGCTGCGGGGGGCCATGCCTGTGGACGGTCAATGTAAACAAAATGTCTTGCAGCCCGCCAGCAGATTACCCTGATGGGCCGCGTGCCGAAGGTTGCTGACCCCAGTCTAAGAGACTGTGGACTCAATGGGAATCCTCAAATGCATAAAGTTACTTGCATAAACAAATGCAGGACCAGGCCCTAAATTCTTTCACTAACTAGATTATCTGATCCTAGATATGATACCAAAGTAAGTTCTCCTGTTCTCAGAGGAAGAAAAACTACAACATTAATAAATTAATTTCTAGAATTTTGCACATAATGAGAAAATACTCCAGGTAAGAGAGGAAAAGTGTTGGTCCTAGGAAGCAGCAACAGGAGCTTTCTGTGTTAATTTTATATTAATTGTGCATATTCCTAAAAGGTCAGTGCACATTAAAAATATTCATTACATAGGGCTGCCAATTTTGGTTGGATGTATTCCTGGAGATTTCATCACATGACACAATCTTTAATTTAAAAAATAATCTTTAATTCCCGGAGACTCCAGGCCAATCCTGGAGAGTTGGCAACCCTATCACTACAAATCTGTGCTGCCATGTAAGGCTTTGTGAATTATGGGAGATATTTTCTGGTTGCTTCTCTGCCTAAGTCTGCCCAGTTCAATCAGTATGTGCACTCAAAAACTGCAGCAGGTTGCTGGATAATGTGACTGCTAGAAAGCTGCAGGGGAGCATTAGGCCCTGTCATCAGTCTTCCATTGTGTTAGGCCCTGGAGCATTTCCTAATACGGTAATGCGAGTGATGCTAATCAGATCCCCATATCTTGATGCCTTACAGAGTTTCTAGAGGGCCATATTAATCAATATCATCACTTTCCCATCATTGTGCAAGGGGAGTAATTTTATATATGCATCATTTGTTGAGAGGAATATTTTTGCCCACCTTAACTTTAATAGGCAATCTGTCTTACAGACTTTGTCCTCTTACAAATTTTTGCTCCTGCTGGGTAATAGTTTAACAATGTACTGAAGTATTCCTGATTATCTACTTTTTAAAAGAAAAATGAGTGACTAACACAAACTTTTCCCACTAAGTCCAAGATCTTCATTCTCGATAACATTTTCTATTTAATATTTCCTTTCACAGTACATTGATTAATGTACTGCTAGTCTACATTTTTCTTCAAATTAGAATCATAGAATCATAGAATCTCAGGGTTGGAAGGGACCTCAGGAGGTCATCTAGTCCAACCCCCTGCTCAAAGCAGGACCAACCCCAACTAGATCATCCCAGCCAGGGCTTTGTCAAGCCTGACCTTAAAAACCTCTAAGGAAGGAGATTCCACCACCTCCCTAGGTAACCCATTCCAGTGCTTCACCACCCTACTAGTGAAAAAGTTTTTCCTAATATCCAACCTAAACCTCCCCCTCTGCAACTTGAGACCATTACTCTTTGTTCTGTCATCTTCTACCACTGAGAACAGTCTAGATCCATCCTCTTTGGAACCCCCTTTCAGGTAGTTGAAAGCAGCTATCAAATCCCCCCTCATTCTTCTCTTCTGCAGGCTAAACAATCCCAGTTCCCTCAGCCTCTCCTCATAAGTCCAGCCCCCTAATCATTTTTGTTGCCCTCCGTTGGACTCTTTCCAATTTATCCACATCCTTCTTGTAGTGTGGGGCCCAAAACTGGACACAGTACTCCAAATGAGGCCTCACCAGTGCTGAATAGAGGGGAATAATCACGTCCCTCGATCTGCTGGAAATGCCCCTACTTATACAAACCAAAATGCCATTAGCCTTCTTGGCAACAAGGGCACACTGTTGACTCATATTCAGCTTTTCGTCCACCGTAACCCCTAGGTCCTTTTCTGCAGAACTGCTGCCCAGCCATTCGGTCCCTAGTCTGTAGCAGTGCATGGGATTCTTCCATCCTAAGCGCAGGACTCTGCACTTGTCCTTGTTGAACCTCATCAGATTTCTTTTGGCCCAATCCTCTAATTTCTCTAGGTCCCTCTGTATCCTATCCCTACCCTCCAGCGTATCAACCACTCCTCCCAGTTTAGTGTAATCTGCAAACTTGCTAAGGGTGCACTCCACACCATCCTCCAGATCATTGATGAAGATATTGAACAAAACCGGCCCCAGCACCGACCCTTGGGGCACTCCACTTGATACCAACTAGACATGGAGCCATTGATCACTACCCGTTGAGCACAACCATCTAGCCAGTTTTCTATCCACCTTACCGTCCATTCATCCAGCCCATACTTCTTTAACTTGCTGGCAAGAATACTGTGGGAGACTGTATCAAAAGCTTTGCTAAAGTCAAGAAATAGCACATCCACTGCTTTCCCCTCATCCACAGATAGATATTTTGTACATTTCGGAATAAACACTAGTAAATATATTTGCTGACCTTTTAAGGCTATTAGAGATCAAAAACAAAATTTCTTGTCACATCCACTGCAAAATAAGTCACTGTTAAAAATACTATTGATATTCTCCCAAACAAACCAAAGCTATTTGAATAATATATAGGGAACATGGAAATGTCTGAAAGAGACCAATTAATAGACTTTTACGTGTTGTTTTTAAATTACAATCCAACTGCAGAAGAAAACTTTAAAGGTCAAACTGATACTAAAGACAGGCAAGTAATCTGAATCATCTATGATGAATGAGCTGTTAATTATTTATAACAGGTGAACAGGCAGGTGCTAAAAGTTTCTGAAACTACATAGCATCTTACATTTATAGTGAAGATTTTAAAGTAAAATTAATATATTTCAATCAAAGAACCAGGATGCTGAAAAGTACAATTGCACACTTTATTTATATGAGTAGAGTACCAGCTGCTGTGATGGGAATACTTAGATTAGTAAAGCAAGTAGGATTTAGCCCTAAGTGATTCGCTATTTAAGAGTGAATTTAACACTCACTGTTCTGTTCATTTCGCTTTTCTTTAACAGGTCAGATCTATTTTTAAATAGGAAATATGTAGTTTATTTCTTCTTAGTTTTTTTTCTGAGCTAGAAGACAATGCTACTGATACTCAAGGCCCAATTATGCCTCCCTTGAGAAAGGAATAGGGAGAAGGCACATGCCTGAGCACTAGCCTCACAATGGAAGAATGATGTCTCTGAAACAGACAATGCTACCTGGGCATTGGGAAATTACCCCTTATAATTCTCTCTCTCTCTCTCTCTCGGGGATAACACTACTTCTCACAGGTGTACTGTCAGGATATATTCATCACTGTTTGTAAGGTGCTCAGATTCTGCAGTGATGAAGGCCATACTAAGTTCCTAGAAACACAAAAAGAACAGGATTACTTGTGTTACCTTAGAGACTAACAAATTTATTTCAGCATAAGCTTTCGTGGGCTAGAACCCACTTCATCAGACGCAGACCACAACACAAACCAGTTTTTAACCACTCTTTGCTATTCATATTGCAGAGCCCATACTGCCAGGGGAGAATAAGCTAATTCTTTTCTGACTTGCACATTATCATCAGAATTGTTAACCAGGTTCCAGTTGGCAAATTTTTATTACTTGTGATGTGTAAGCCAGAAAGAACCAAGTCTGACATTGGGATACTCCATGCTGAGTTTGCAGGGCTAGCAGTTAAAAAATCCAATTTTGTACATGTAAAAAAATTGATCTGTTTCACTTGGGGGTTTAAAGGAATGAGTCACTTGGTGGTGTATAACTAGGTCTACCACCTTTGAAATGCAAAAAAAGGCACACTCAACCCCCTACAAGGCAACATCGCAACCTCCCTCCCCCTTCAACTGCCATGTATGGAATCCAGAGAGAACACACATATAGATAAGATTGATAACATCATTTTCTTACTGCAAACGTGGGAACACTGCAGCATCTTTACCTGGACACAGAAACTTTTAACGTTAGATATCCCAATGCATTGTGATAATAATGCAAATCTTTAGACTCACATAAATAACCCAGCAGATTTAATTATTTTTCTGGCAACTGCAAATCCATAGAAAAGCAGCCAAGCCGGTCAAATATCGGTCAGGTGGTAATCCTAGGTATAACTGTGCTCCAGAATGCTAGCGCCCCACTTTCCTAATGATGCTGGAATCGATAGTTCCAATGGAACAAAAGAGTAACTGATCACCTGGATGGAATTTTCTGTAGCAAGTCACTCCTTAATTGACTCAATCAGCCTCTGAGTCTTCAATTCCTGTAAGCTTTTTCAGCTATAGGCTACTCCTATACTCCTAACTCCTGTTAGGGCTACTAATATAACAACAGACGTTGACCAACTCCTACATAGGGGTGAAGGGTGCAACAAGAGCCCCCTCTCCATGCCCCTGCTCAGGAGCTGGTCAGAGTTCTAATGGGAGAGTAGGACCTCCTCTTTCCTAGCACTCCCACAGGTACTAGGGGTCAGGGAAAGGTAAAGGAGGGGGCAGGCCTCCTAACCTCCCGCTACACTGGCTAACAGGGAATGTCCATAAATGTGGTAAAGCAGTGTGTGCTGGCTAGGAGCCCCTAAGAGGGAACCTAGCTGGGTCTCTCCATGCCACTTCCGGCACTCCTAGAGCAGAAAATAGCCCATAGTTTGGAATTCCCAACTGCTAGTGGTCAACTCCTCTTTAAATACTAGAAACCTATTTCTAGGTGGCTTTATGAAAGGCTGTGGAAGAAGGCAGGGCCAGGAGTGCAGTGATGAGGAGGCTCCCCCCTCGTTTATATTCCTATTTATCAAGGCAGTAAGTCAGTTCAAGCATCGTGTCACGTTAGATGACCCCCTTTCTGTGGCAAGCTGCCCTGGGTTGGATGTGATTCAGCAACGGAGCTTTAACAGTTGAACTGCTACATCCCTCTTTATCCTGTGAGGACCTCACAACCGCAACACTTGTCCTCAGGACCACATGCCTCAATTACTGTAATCCTCACTTAGCAAGGCTTCTCCAGTGCTGGTAGCTTGTTCAGAATGCAGCCAGGACAACACATATGCTCTCTGGCTAGAGCTACTGTTACCATGAAAGGGCTACCCTGTGTACTTCTCATCAGCTGCCTGCAGCAGTGGATTGATTTTAAGATAGCATCCTTGATTTTTAAAGCCCTTAATAGTGTTGAAGTCAGTTATAGGAGAGATCTCATCCTTCAGACTCAGCTTGGTGGGTCTTTGCGGTCAGGCACTTAAATCCATAATTTAAGTTCCCCACCTCTGCTTCTTAAGGTGGGTCTAAAATGTGGGAATTGCTTCTCCCTAAAATCCATTTCTATCAAGCTCTCCCTGACTTTTATAAAACACCTTAAAACTTTTTGCTATGAAGGTTTATTTGTTACTGTAAGAACTACGGACCCTATATTCATGACTCTCTGTCCTTTTACCCATTTTTCCCTTTTATTTTTTCTAGATCCCTTTGACTAATTTTAGTTTTTCAAAGGTAGTTTTACTATTTTAATGCTTTTAATTATTGCAATGTTTTTAATGAAGTACAGTTCTTTAGTTCTATTACACTCATTATTTATCATTATCATCATGAGATGGGGCAGAAGCCATTAAGTAACACAATGTAACATTTCTAAATCATTCCAAAAGGAATAATAGCCTTAGATGTAGTTTACCACGAGCTTTGGGCTGCATTCCCAAGCAACCCGACTCCAAGAAGAACTTTGAAGAGTGAGTTCAAGAGGATGTGAAACCATTAAGAGGTGCCCGTGGACAGTGTGAAACCGGTAGCAGCCCCTGGCATGCCAGGACCGGGTCTTCTTGGAGTCGGGTTAGAATCATAGAACCATAGAATCATAGAATCTCTGGGTTGGAAGGGACCTCAGGAGGTCATCTAGTCCAACCCCCTGCTCAAAGCAGGACCAAACCCAACTAAATCATCCCAGCCAGGGCTTTGTCAAGCCTGACCTTAAAAACCTCTAAGGAAGGAGATTCCACCACCTCCCTAGGTAACCCATTCCAGTGCTTCACCACCCTACTAGTGAAAAAGTTTTTCCTAATATCCAACCTAAACCTCCCCCTCTGCAACTTGAGACCGTTACTCCTTGTTCTGTCATCTTCTACCACTGAGAACAGTCTAGATCCATCCTCTTTGGAACCCCCTTTCAGGTAGTTGAAAGCACCTATCAAATCCCCCCTCATTCTTCTCTTCTGCAGGCTAAACAATCCCAGTTCCCTCAGCCTCTCCTCATAAGTCATGTGCTCCAGTCCCCTAATCATTTTTGTTGCCCTCCGCTGGACTCTTTCCAATTTATCCACATCCTTCTTGTAGTGTGGGGCCCAAAACTGGACACACTACTCCAAATGAGGCCTCACCAGTACTGAATAGAGGGGAACAATCACGTCCCTCGATCTGCTGGAAATGCCCCTACTTATACAACCCAAAATGCCATTAGCCTTCTTGGCAACAAGGGCACACTGTTGACTCATATTCAGCTTTTCATCCACCGTAACCCCCAGGTCCTTTTCTGCAGAACTGCTGCCCAGCCATTCGGTCCCTAGTCTGTAGCAGTGCATGGGATTTTTCCACCCTAAGTGCAGGACTCTGCACTTGTCCTTGTTGAACCTCAGCAGATTTCTTTTGGCCCAATCCTCTAATTTCTCTAGGTCCCTCTGTATCCTATCCCTACCCTCCAGCGTATCAACCACTCCTCCCAGTTTAGTGTCATCTGCAAACTTGCTAAGGGTGCAGTCCACACATCCTCCAGATCGTTAATGAAGATATTGAACAAAACCGGCCCCAGCACCGACCCTTGGGGCACTCCACTTGATACCGGCTGCCAACTAGACATAGAACCATTGATCACTACCCGCTGAGCCCGACCATCTCGCCAGTTTTCTATCCACCCTACCGTCCATTCGTCCAGCCCATACTTCTTTAACTTGCTGGCAAGAATACTGTGGGAGACTGTATCAAAAGCTTTGCTAAAGTCAAGAAATAGCACATCCACTGCTTTCCCCTCATCCACAGAGCCAGTTATCTCATCATAGAAGGCAATTAGGTTAGTCAGGCACGACTTGCCCTTGGTGAATCCATGCTGATTGTTCCTGATCATTTTCCCCTCCTTTAAGTGGTTCAGAATTGATTCCTTGAGGACCTGTTCCATGATTTTTCCAGGGACTGAGGTGAGACTGACTGGCCTGTAGTTCCCCGGATCTTCCTTCTTCCCTTTTTTATAGTTGGGCACTACATTAGCTTTTTTCCAGTCATCCGGGACCTCCCCCGATTGCCATGATTTGTCAAAGATAATGGCCAATGGCTCTGCAATCACATCGGCCAACTCCTTTAGCACCCTTAGATGCAGTGCATCCGGCCCCATGGACTTGTGCTCGTCCAGCTTTTCTAAATAGTCCCGAACTACTTCTTTCTCCACAGAGGGCTGGTCACCTCCTCCCCATATGGTGCTGTGGAGTGCAGCTGTCTGGGAGCTGACCTTGTCTGTGAAGACAGAGGCAAAAAAAGCATTGAGTACACTAGCTTTCTCCACATCATCTGTCACTAGGTTTCCTCCCTCATTCAGCAAGGGGCCCACACTTTCCTTGACTTTCTTCTTGTTGCTAACATACCTGAAGAAACCCTTCTTGTTACTCCTAACATCTCCAGCTAGCTGCAACTCCAAGTGTGATTTGGCCTTCCTAATTTCACTCCTGCATGCCTGAGCAATACTTTTATACTCCTCCCTGGTCATTAGTCCAATCTTCCACTTCTTGTAAGCTGCTTTTTTGTGTTTAAGATGAGCAAGGATTTCACTGTTAAGCCAAGCTGGTCGCCTGCCATATTTGCTTTTCTTCCTACACATTTGCTTGGGAATGCCGCCCAAAGCTGGTGGTAAACTCCATCTAAGGCTAAATACTGGCAGGAGACAATAGTCAGCAAGTACCGTAAGGGAAAGTTGAAAAGAACTTTGAAAAGGAATAATGGTTTTCAACGGTCTTGAGCAAATGCAATTTACCTCTGAATACGGAGTGCCTGCAGTAGCCCTGTTAAAAACAAGTACCGTATCTGCACTGTAGACAGACAGGTTACAATGAAAGAGAGAAAGAGCATTCAGCTCTGCTTGTATAATAACAAAATGAAGTGTGTCAGGAAAATGCCATAGTTCCAGATTTACACATGCTGCATTAAGATCTATGCCTACATTAATATGAAGTTTGTTTTTTTATTATACAAGCACAAACACACACCATGTTAAGGCTGTATTTAAATAACTTTAGAAAAAAGGGAAAAGTTAATTATATAACAATATATGGTCAACATACAATATAATGCTTAACACTGTTAATTCCGTATTTAGATATGTACCAATATGCGTCACAACAGTGTAACTGTAATTTCTTATTGTAAATGACCAAATAATTAAATCCTCCCTCCAAAAAAACCCCCAAAATCCACGCCTGACCTGAACAATATAGCTGGTGGCTAGTTCCAAACAAACCCCATCCTGCATATAGGGAATGAACTGGCTCAAGTCTGTATTCACTAACAATTCAAACTTCAGAAGCTACAGGAGCATTGTCTGTCAGCATTTTCGAGAGAAACTGATATAATCCCACCTACTGTTTAGCTGTGCTAGACTTTCTATACAAACAGGCCTATCACATTATTAAGAAGCAAAAGAGTATCTCATCAAGTACTGGAGCTGCTCAATCAGAGGAAAGCACTTAATGTCATTTCCTTTACAATGTACAGCTTTAATTTTTAAAACACCAGGCAGTGTCCTTCCTAGAAATCTTTATAAGAAGCATGACATTCACCAAGTCTCTTTACACCTCCACTCTGAATTACCATATCTCCAAATCGATCCCCTTTCTCAATCTACAGGAAACTTCCCTGATATCACTAATTTCCCCTCTCCACCACGGTGAGATTCCTGCCATTCCCTCTTTCTGCCCTCCCCCTCATACAAAGTTCCTACCTGTACTCCAGCCTCAACCTTCCCACAGCTTTTGATATTGTTGATCCTTCTCCACGACATTCTGTACCCCCTTGGCTTTCATTGCCTCCACTCCCTTCCCTTTGCCATTTCAGTGTATCCTTTGGTAATTTCTCTCTCACTCCCTCTACAAAGGACCTACAGGGCTTTGTCCTTATCCACTCTGTTGCTTGGCCTTGGCCAACCTCATCCATTCACACAAATTTAACTATCATCTTTATTCTGATGGCTTTCAAATATGTTTCTCCACGCCTGACCAGTCTTTCCCTGTCCAGTCCTGTATATTTAAATTTCTTTCTCTGAGGTTTCAACCTGGATGGCTCACTGACAACTCAAGCTGAACATGCTCATGCAGTGCAGAAGCATTATCACTTGGGATATTTAAAAATAGACTGAACACAAAACAAGAAGGAATCACTTATGGTTCTTCTCTGACAAATGACATCAGGGAGTCCCATGGTTGTTGTCTCTCAGTGATTTCCATATCAAATGCATTTATCTTAAAAGTAAAATGATGAGGTATAAGCCTTGATAGTTTGACTCTTAGAGAATTTCTTATGTGCGTTTTGCTAAAAATAATTGATTTCTTGTGCTATTTTCACTGTCTGAATTAAACTACTTATTTTTTGATTAGGTGCTTTAAATTTCTAACCACTTATTGCTCATCTTATCTTAAATTGGGGTAATGATTTAATTATTTGACCTATACCCAGTAAAATGTTTTTAGTGGCACACATGCTTTAAGACCATGCTATTATTATAAAATTGGCTAAATACATTAGGAATATTTTCACAGGAGAAAATTATATGTCTCTGCAGAATGTTTTACAGCAAAGACCTTTATACAAGAGTGTTACATCATAAGTGACACCATATGTTCCTACACTTCAGCTTGCAAGAAATACTGACTGTAAAACAATATGTAATGAAGTCTTTCTGAAAAACTACTGCCCTCTGATCCTTGAAATATGTGCATATTTTAAGGAGCCAATAATCAGATCAATCTAATTAAGAAATAGATAATTAAAAGACCATCACAAAATGTTGGTAAATCATGCACAGGACACATAACCTGATGTTTGCACTAGTTTTTATGTAGGATTAAAATAGTAATGGAACCTCATCTGAAATGTAATCTATGGATGATTTAGAGAGATTAAATTGCACTCAAACAGGCTTTATAATAAAAAATCCCATTAAAAACTCAACATTAAACACCACTGGAACCTGCAGTAATTGCGGTATTTTTCTGTACATATAACAGGAGGTACTACAGTACCAGTCACTACAGAGTGAAAAATGTTTAGGCTAAGATTTGCAAAGCCACCTAAGGGATTGGATACCCATGTCACAACTTGGTGTCCAAATTCCTTAGATAGCTATGAAAATCTCAATCTTAACTGCAAATGGTACCCATTGTAAGTGCTTTTAGAAATTAACATTTGCACTACAATTCACATAGTCATTCTGTACAAAATGAACTGTGGGTTCTCTCCCCCAGAGCTTCTTTCACATTTATGGCCACTGCTTTGTACAAGTTTCAACTAACCGGTCCACCACGCTAGTGCACGCAATAACATCAAAAGCAGCAACATGCCTGCCAGAAATAATGTGCCTAATATGCAAAGTACACTAACCCCCGCCAGCTTGGAAGAGGCTAGTTCACCAGGGTTCCATCCTCCACATCTGCCAAGTCACACTGCCCCACAGTTCGGACTACGGGGGTATGAATGATATCATGCACCCAAGTGCTGTGCTGTAACTTCCCCATGTGGACACTGAAGGCGCGAACAAAAAGGTACCCAACTGCATGTTAATGCAGAGGTGGGCAAACTACGGCCCGTGGGCCACATCCAGCCCGCGGGACCCTCCTGCCCAGCCCCTGAGCTCCTGGCCTGGGAGACTAGCCCCCGGCCCCTCCCCTGCTGTTCCCCCTCTCCCGCAGCCTCAGCTCACTGCACCGCTAACACAATGCTCTGGGCTGCGAGCTCTTGCCGGGCAGCACAGCTACAGAGCCGCGGCCTGACCTGGTGCTCTGTGCTGCATGGTGGTGTGGCTGGCTCCAGCTGGGCGGCACGGCTGCCTGTCCTGGTGCTCTGGGCAGCGCAGCTGTAGCGCCGCCAGCCACCAGTGCTCCAGGCACCCCTAACCGGCCCGCCATACAATTTCAGAAACTCGATGTGGCCCTCAAGCCAAAAAGTTTGCCCATCCCTGTGTTAATGTATTCCTCTTTGAATAGTACTACATTAACACAAACTAGGTACCTTTTCGTTCACACCCAAGGCGGACACATGGGAAAGTTACAGTTCAGCACTTGGGTGCGCTCTGCAATTCACATCCCCATAGTCCAAACTACAGGGCAAGGGAGACATAGCCTTGGACACCCATCAGAGAGGATTAAATCTGCAATGCACCACTTCCTCCCATCCACCAGCATGTCTGCAATGATGCCACAGTACTGACTGAAATCAGTGGTTAGGCTGACCATCCTGTCACACAGTCTTATACTAAGTGAGGGTTTTTTTAAGTCCACCAATCATTACTGAACACAGAATTTTGAATTCTGATCACAAAGATTTGTGCTCTTTTGTTTCTCCTCAGGTTAGCAATCTCTGGCTAACAGCTGACTGCACCACTGATTAATATAAACAACTTTCTTAGCCAGAAGTTGTCTATAGTAGTACAAAGACTAAGGTTGTTTGTTGCACTACACTGCAACATGAAAAACAGGTCACAAGAAACAAGATTAGAAATTAAAGCTGCCTTCGCAAATGTGATCACAGCATGTAATCCCTTCATCAGTTTTTACTTAAAGCGTCAATCCTTAGTTTATTAAGATTTATGGGGGAGAGAGTGCCTAAAATTGCCTTTTTTACTAGTGAGCAAGGATCTTTAAGACAATCTCATTACAAGCATATTGCCATCTATTAATGTGTTTTCTGCATCAAAAATAAAAAAGTAGCTTAGTTTCCCTTTGGCCTAGCAAAAAAAGAGATCTCCCTAAGAAGCTAATTTTAAAAGGAAACACACTGATAACATTGATATCATGATAATGATTAAAAATGAGGTTTTCTATGCATGATAGTAAAGCTTTATTTCCCCTAAGACATTATCTTTAAAAGACCTATAATAGGAGATAGTGTTGCCTAGTGGGCAGTGCACTGACCTGGGACTCAAGATATCTGGGTTCTATGCCTAGCCTTGCTGCTGGGTGACCTTGGGCCAGTCACTTTCCCTCTCAGATTCCCCATCTGTATAACACGGATAATGATACTGAATTCCTTTGTAAAGCACTTTGAAATCAACTGATGAAAAGGGCTATATTCTCATTTACAATGAAGCTCCTTTTCACTTCCAGAGCAGTCTAAATAAGAATCAGCCTTCTGATTGTCTGGCTTCATTGTCATGCACAGGAATCAGGCTTATGATAATGACATTGGAGGGACATTGCAGGACATATCCAGACAGCCTACTGCAAGAGAAGCTAAGTTAAGTATCCTCACACCTTCTTGTCAACTGCCTGATATAGGCCTTCTTGATTATCACTACAAAAGGGTTTTTTTCTCCTGCTGATAATAGCTCATCTAAATTAAATAGCCTCTTAGAATTGGTATGGCAGCTTCCAAGTTTTCTGTGTGTATATATACATCTTACTTCTGTGTGTTCCATTCTATGCATCCGATGAAGTGGGCTATAGCCTATGAAAACTTATGCTGAAATAAATTTGTTAGTCTCTAAGGTGCCGCAAGTACTTCTGTTCTTTTTACGGATACAGACTAACACGGCTGCTACTCTGAAACCTGTCTGCTGTCTGTCTATCTAGCAGCTTCACATCAGGAATGCCCCTCCCAATTATGATGACAGTAATGGGGAGATTGGTTAGAGCGCCATGAGAGGGAAAAAAGAAAAACTGGATGAGTCATAGTGCTTTGGTTTAGGGAGCTCCTCATTCTCTGAGACACAACATTTCTCAGTATTAGTGCTTTTTGTTTTAACTCTTTGTATTTCTCTCATTTAGGACAATGAAAATACACTCAGTTTCACTCTGTAATGTAGTCTCTTTCCAGTCAATTTCAATTTCATGTTCTCATTCATTAGTACTATGTATTTTGGGGTTGCAAACAAGACAGAGAATTTCTGGGGAACAGGGGAGATTAAATGTATTTCTACTGGAATTTCATGTAAATTCACTGAAATGTTAAATGATTTGAGGGTTTGTAAAAGCATGTTATTAAAAATATTAAATTTGGGGCAAATTTCACCTATTTCATCCTATTTTTCCATTATGCAGATATCTGAAATCTTACAGCAAGGAAATGATGAGACTGATATCTAACAGCAATCTGCTGACAAATACATCTCTTCCAAAGGTAACCATACTAAACAAGAAACATACAAAGCGGAGATTTGCCACATTAATAAAACAGAGAGTTCTTGCACATTAGTACATTCAAAGCAATATTTTGTTCTCAAAGCAAAAAATAGTGATTTCACATTGGAATATAATTCAGTCACTCAAACTACCCTCTTGTCCAAATGGATATCAGAATCCTTTCAGCAACTGAGTTTGCTGGCTTTAAAATAAAAAACCTTTAGATGACAGAGTACCAGAATAAAAATGTGTTGTCCTGGAAACAGACTCCTGTATGCATTTCCAAGTAGCTGTTGATAAATGTTTACGTGTGTATTAAAAAAAAAACTCTGTTTAATTTGAATTGTTGCAGAAATGTCAAGAAAGAGGGTAACGCAGCTCCCTTTATGCAGAATCTCTTTTTGCTGTTAGACTTCCACAAGTATCTTTTCTCCATCCCTTGGATCTGTAACCCTGGATATAACAGCAGGACTGTGATCAGCACATTGAGTTGGCACTATCCAACTAATTCTCAACAAAACCAGGATGATTGGGTGTCTTGAGGTGATATAACTTGAGGTGATCTAACTCTCAGAGCCATGATTCCAAAGCAGTCTGATAAGTCATTTTCGTGCTCTCAGTTAATCCAATCCATCTTTACTAGCTTGAGTACAATTTTTCAGTAGGTTCTAAAAGATGAGTTCTCCTCATTTTCCATTTTAATACCTTGATATGGAAGTGAAAAGAGATATAAGTCCAGATACCCAAAAGCTAACAGAGTTTGGTTGAATATATCCAAGATGTTCTTTGTCTACCTAGCTCGTCTCATTTCTTATCAAGCTCCAATAAGGAATAAATCAAAGAATACTAAGCACTTGTACCTGGAGGAGACACTGATTCTGGTGTCTTCTGCTGTTTAGTTAAGACTGCAGAGCCTTTGGTCTTGGTGGTTCGAGATCTGGTTAGGAAAAAAAACTTTGTTGGAATGCTTTGCTTTATATTTCATTATTTTTATGGATTTAATAATATACCAAACCCTAAAATGGTTCAAAGTCCCACGACAGAAATGAAAACAATGTACTAAAATACAGTTAAATTATGTCATTGAAAAGAGCACTGCAGAAACAAGGTTAGAATGTTCCAATTTTAGCCCCAGCACATTTGTTTCAACAGGTTTAGTTTTACTGGTTTTGTTTAATTAACTCGAGTGAAATACTACATAATTCATAGCTGGGCAATATTTTCTGAAATCTATCAATTTTTTCAATACTGACCTCAGACAACAAAAATCATGGGATGCATTTTTAAAATCCTTAGATTCATCCACTGTAAAACTCTCTACTAAAAGAGACTCCTAAACCAACATAGGATGTGAGTCACCAAGCAATATATTACCCCAGCTGTAAGTAAGGTTTATTTAAATGTGAGTAACTCGGTAGCAAATCACTCCAGGAATGTTTCAAAAAGCACTACAGATGTTAGGTCTTAGATGTAAATTCACATTTCTAAAACTTGCAGGCAATGATCAAGGGAGAGCCTTATAATTCATAAGCCCATAAAAACAGATTCACTAAAAGTAACATAGCTATGCAGCCATAGCCATTGGGCCATGAAGCCAAACATTTGGAAGCACATGGAAGGCAAATCTGATTCTGCTGATTAAATGGAATGAGTTGGGCATTGCTGGTTCTATGTCATTTAAACTTTATATCTAAACTATGTCATAGGAGTTCTGGAAAACTTATTGAGTGCTTCCCAAGATCACAAAGTCTTAAATGTCTACTGGGTCTTGTTTACTTACTATATTAGTTCATGTTTGCTTTGTTGTACTGTTTATCTCAGGGCTTGCTTTGATTAGCCTTTAATTAACTGTAATAAATCTGTGTTAGCCCTAACAGAGTTTTAAATGCTGCTGTGTTTGACTAATTTAAACAACCACTTAAAATCATACTAGATTTTTACAGAACTGCTTTATAAATGTTGCAGTCTCTTCTCCTCCATCAGTCAGCATTATTTGTAATACCCTTCAGGAAAACCTAGTGCAAATTTCATACAAATCAGATGTAAGAGAAATATACACCAGGCTTTCTGAGAAATGTACTCACTGAATCACAGAGGTAAAAAATGAAACAGTTATCCATCCCATCCCCTTTTCCAACAGTCTTTTCCAAAAGATTGTACAGAAAAATAGGCAAGTGAAAAATACACTAGGAGCTCTGTAGCAAACCTGATGCAGTTTGAACCACAGAAATTTTTCTATTCACAGTCAATCTGCACATATCTGTTTATATTTTATTAAAGTGACGAGATATGTGAGGTAATATCTTTTATTGGACCAACTTCTGCTGGTGGAAGGGACAAGCTTTCGAGCTTCACAGAGCTGTCCTTCAAGTCTCTTTTGAGACAAAATAAAAGGCCAATTGCTATCCAAAGGTTTACAAACTTTTTCATATAGTCGACTACATCTTGAGATCAAAATCACCTAGTGGGCACACCTCCAATCTTGATCTCACATCCTGGAGGCTACTATTGTGCTTAGTTACCTCGAAAAGTAATATCAATATAGATACAAGATTTAAACAAACTAATTTTAATGGGATTGATACAGCTCCTTGACTAAGTCTCTTCCCCCATCTTTCCCTTTTAATTTCCTGGGAATACACTCTACCTTTATTACTACTGAAATGTACCTCATTGCCTTTCAACCCTCATTGCTCTAAGTTCCAGGTTTCTTTGCAGTTTGGTTCTGTCCCCCGGTATACTTGCTACTGCTCCAGTTTTGAGACTGTCTGCAAATGTGATCACAACTGAATGTACATCAAAGAATGGCCATGCAGTAGCACAAAGGGTGCAGAGAGGGTTGAGTTTTGTTTTGGGGATGTGTTTTTACTATTTTTTACTATTTTAAGGTTCGTTGATCAAAAAATGCCTGGAAAATCTAAAATAATCTGGACTGATCTACAAGTACTCCTCGGCGAACTTTGTGCCACTGTGCAAAATTTGAGCAAAAATTAATGTTGTGCATGCAAAAATTCCTTTTCCCCTGCCCCGCGCCTCCCCCCACCCCCCCGAAAAAGTAGTACAGAACTGCTGGCCGCCACTAAAGGCCACTGAACCCAGCAGAGCCCAGCTCACAAATAGAAGACACTGCCAGGGAGGGGGAGAGGGAGCTGGACGGTTCCAGGCAGCTGCAGTACTAAGCACGACCTGAAGGAAGGAGAAGGCATGGAGGAAACTCCATACAAGCAATGGACCCAGCAAGGCTGTTTCAACCTCTGGGCTCTGGGGGTCAGGGGTGCGGGTGTCTGGGCTGGGGGATACCCCATGGCTGGGCTCTGTGGGAGAGGGGGCAGAGAAACAGGAACTCGGTTGTTGTAGGGGTTTCTTTAACTCTATTCCTGGGGGATTTTTTGTGTGTGTCTGTATTGTTACAAGTATCAGAGGGGTAGCCGTGTTAGTCTGGATCTGTAGAAGCAACAAAGGGTCCTGTGGCACCTTATAGACTAACAGAGGTATTGGAGCATAAGCTTTCGTGGGTGAATACCCACTTCTCTCGGATCAGAAGAAGTGGGTATTCACCCACGAAAGCTTATGCTCCAATACCTCTGTTAGTCTATAAGGTGCCACAGGACCCTTTGTCGCTTCTGTATTGTTACAGACATATCGGTACTTGCTGACCGATATTTTGAAATAAATTACCAAAATAATTGAAACTGGCATGATTATATAGTGTTATTTTGACAAATAAAAGTTGCAGAATTTTAAAATATTGTGCACAGAATTTTTAATTTTGGTGCAGAATTTTTAATTTTTTGGTGCAAAATTCCCCCAGGAGTATCTATAAGTAACCAAATCATCACTGCTGGATAACTTACAAATGCTTTTACCTTTGTAATAGAGGGCTCTAGCATCAGTGATCTCGTGGCCACAGCCAGAAAACCAGTGTGTAGACAAATCACAAACATGCATGCAGGTATGGTAAAAGAAAAAGCCGTTTTTCAAAAACTGTAACCTAAAAACACAGGAATTGCCACTAGTCCTATAGCCAGGAATTGCCATCTAGTCCTATAGCCTGTCTCAAACAGTGACCAATACCAGCTATGTTAAAGGAAGATGCAAGACACCCTGCAGTAGGCAGTCATGGAATAACTTGCCCACAGTGAAGTTTCTTCCAAACCTCCATTAGCAGAGGTTGGCTTATGCCCTCCAGCTGGAGGGTTTGGTTTCTTCCAAAACCCTTAAAGTCTTGGTTTGTTTATTTTCATCTTTACTATTGTAGCTCTGTATGTTGTCAAAATCCCAAGAAATGGCAAATCCTCTTTTTAATCGTACTACGCTCTTAGTCTTAATTGTATATTGGCAATGAACTGTGTTAACTGTGGTTTAAGAGATTAAGGAGTCTCATCCTAACAAAAATATTTTCCCAAAATGCCATTGTACAGCATTTTGCCCTTTTCCATTTGAGACTCCAAACTCCAAAGCACCTTCAGAAAGACAAAAATATTGACAATTAAAAAATATACCTCCTACAGTTTTAAAATACAAGATTGCAAGGTTGCACACAGACCCATCATAGCATGGGTCAGTTTTGATCCTGTGACAGTTAGAACATGGCATTTTGAAGATGTACTACTCTCTGGAAAAAGCAGCAGCTCAGAAATTGAGCAGCTTGAGTTTCAAGTTGATTCTCTTCATGGAGACTACACTGTAACTATTGACATAGCACCACCTGGACAATGTTTATTTCAAGACCACTAATTGAACATAATGCTGAATGCTCTCTTCGTAGGGAAAAAAATCTTTGTATGTGACATGAAAGAACTAAATTCAGACTAGCAGTTCTCTGGCTCAGTAATTAAGGCAATGCTTGCTAGCTCTAAAACCAATAAACAAAATCACTCTAGCAATGAAAACTAGGCATGCACAGTTTTATTACACCTCACTAAACAGATATATCCTTGGAATCCCTAAACACCATATAACACCAGAAAGCGTCTCTACAGCATGATTTTTACATTTGAATGGGAAACACAGGCTGCTGGTATTTTCATTTCCACTTTACCTGACCACTTGGGCTCCTCATTACTCACTGGTAACCCATTCTACTCCAAGTCCTATTACATCTGGCAGCCATTATTTTAAGGCTCTATTATTTCAACAGGGCAGTAAGAAATATTCTGTTAGCATATGCAGAAGGAAAGAAAAGAGGCTTTTTGATTAATGTGCATTATAAATCTGAAGAGAGGTTAAGCAAGCACCACTTATGAAGAATTATGATAATATTGTTGATTTGCATTAAAACAGCCAGACCTCAGATAGTCTGACAATTTAATCACCAAAATATATCTAAAAAGCATGTTTTACATTGCAACAATATTGCAATACAGCAGGCATGGGCAACCTTCAGCACGCGGCTCAACAGGGTAAACCCCCTGGCGGGCCGGGCCAGTTTGTTTACTTGCCGCATCAGCTGGTTCGGCAGATCGCAGCTCCCACTGGCCACGGTTTGCCATCCCTGGCCAATGGGGGCTGCGGGAAGCGGCGGCCAGCACATCCCCCAGCCCGCGCCACTTCCCGCAACCCCCATTGGCCTGGGACAGCAAACCGCGGCCACTGGGAGCCGCGATCTGCCAAACTGGCAGACACGGCAAGTAAACAAACCGGCCCAGCCTGCCAGGGGGCTTACCCTGGCGAGCCATGTGCGGAAGGTTGCCGATGCCTGTTCTAATATATACTTGAAATGAGTTGGTAGTCACACATCTCAAAAGACCCAGACAATCTGGCACAGCTGTTAAGATTCTGTTCTGCAAAAGTCAAATACTGGGAACATCAGGGCACTTGCTGGTCTGGAATTGATAGACTCATAGACTCATAGACTCATAGACTCATAGACTTTAAGGTCAGAAGGGACCATTATGATCATCTAGTCTGACCTCCTGCACAATGCAGGCCACAGAATCTCACCCACCCACTCCTGGAATAATTCTCTCACCTATGTCTCAGCTATTGAAGTCCTCAAATCATGGTTTAAAGACTTCAAGATGCAGAGAATCCTCCGGTAAGTGACCCGTGCCCCATGCTGCAGAGGAAGGCAAAAAACCTCCAGGGCCTCTGCCAATCTACCCTGGAGGAAAATTCCTTCCCGACCCCAAATATGGCGATCAGCTGAACCCCGAGCATGTGGGCAAGACTCACCAGCCAGACACCCAGGAAAAAGTTCTCTGTAGTAACTTCTAACATCATGATAGGACTGTGCAGATACCTCTGTATAATTGCAACATGCCTGGATCTAGCCATACCCACCTGGGGAAAGTGACAATGACTCAGAGGGTCCACTAGTCATGAAAGTTAATTCAAATAAAGCATACTTTTTAAAAGTGCCAGATAACTTGCCTGCAGTAGTTATCTCCTGTTTCCTTGATGTGATTCCCACTCATTCTGACAATCAGTGATTCCACTTTGGTGCCACTGGACCTTTTACAGCAGCCACTGGACACAGTAATAGTTCACAGTGAGGAACAAAGCACATGCAAAGCAGAGACCAGAGTGGCTGTATTGCTACAGGACAGGACTACTGTTGAAGTAGCCCATCAAGAAAAAGCAGATGGATACCAGGAGCTCAAAATATTTTTTAACTCTTATTCAGCACAGCAACAGGTGAGAAGGAGTGAGGAAGGAGGTCTGACAGGAACACATAGGAAAGCAGAAAAGGATGGGAGAGAAGCAGAAGGAAAAGAAGAGGAAGAGTGGAGGGAAAACATATGTATACAGTTCAAGGGGTTTCAAATATTAATGTCCTCAGGACCTAGGAATTCTCATGGACACCTCGGGCTCTAGGAGATGTTACTGGCCTTTTACTCATGAGATATACTAGGTTTACCATTTGCTAAACTCCACTCTCCAGATACACAAGCACCTGTTTTTTTAGTTCCCCTACTGCTAACCTCTCCTGTTAAACTGGTGGAGCCCTAAGACTGGAAATATTGCTTAGGTGGCATTTTCCCATCACATACAGGGTAGATCATGGATCTCTTGAAGAATGCAGTATGCATGGGACCAAACAGGGTTTAGATAATAAGATTTCTAGGGTATAGGATTTGTCACACCAGTCAGAAAACTGGGCTAACAAGCTGGGTTATCTTGCCTCTGATATTGGTCTCATGTCTGTTTTCAGAGAAATTTCAACAAATCCATCTGACACCTAGGTGCCAAACCAACTCCCAAGAATTTCCTTTGAGTTCAATGGGAGTGGATCAGACTCCCCCGCCAATTGTACAGTGCTGTACATGGAGGAAGAGCAGATTTCTTTCCTGATGCCTGAGACAATCAGCATCATAATGCCCTGAATTACAAAGTGTAACTACCTATTTTAACATGCATAACAACGTGTATAATGGCTGGTCACCCGGCTCCTTTTAAACCCAGCTAAGGTATTACACTCTGTGAACTTCTGTGGTGAGGCTGATTACACGCTGCATGAAGTAGCATTTGCTTTAATGGAAGGTTCATTTTATGTGGTTTATGTTCTCCTGCCATTCACTTCACTGAGTGGCCTGGCATCTCACAGTGTGGGGCAGTTCACAACAGGAGGAGTGTTTGTTTTCACTCTGGGGAAGATTTACAAAGACATAAAGGGCAGTTAAACACCTACCACCAATTAGAAGTCCATGAAGATTGGACACCTAACTCCAATTTGTGCCTTTTGAAAATCTTTTCCTATACTCTTTGTAATTTTATCTACCTCAATATTGGTAAGTTCCCTCAACTCTTTTCCTTTCAAAGCCAATTAATCCTAGCTTTTTGCAGTCTCTCCTCCTATGTAAATTCTACTTCCCCCCCTCTCCCCCAACTATCTTTGTTGTCCTGCCCTGAAGCTTCCCATCTTGCTGTACCCTCTTCAAGGTATAGGAACCAAAATTAAGCACAATATTCCATGCGAGCACATGCCATTGCATCATATCCATTTATTTATATTATGTTTTTTACCATATTCCTTCTTTATTAATGCATCCAAGCATACTAGTCACTTTTTAAACATATAGGGAAGAGACAGAAAGACAGAAGCAGAGAGAGAGGGGTGTATACCATTAATAAACCTTAATATAAATCTCAAGATTAAATTTTTACATGATCTTAAAATGTATGGTTAAGAAATACTGTAACACTGCAGAGCCCACTGTTCTCTTATTCCTTAGACTGATCAGACAGGAATCATAACAGCACTTACAGAACAATTCCCTGGATCTGATTGATGCTCAAATTAAAAGGGTTACTGTTTATTTAACTCACAAAAAAAGTGTGATTTCTGCCACGAGTCATGAGCACAACTACCATACATACGAAATGGAGATGCAAAAACTGATGGCAAACAGGCCTGATGTAGGTTAATCCAGACTGCGCTGGCCCTGTGTGGGTGTGCAAAGGTGCACAGAGACAGGTGCAATAAGCTTTCTCCCACCCTTTATGTCCCACAGAAACCAGCCAAAATCCAATCCCTTACATTCCCTGAATACAAGGACAGTGTAGTGCTGCCACTGCTATACTCCTGAAGGGAACAAGAAGGGCCAGGGGAGAGGTCTGGGCCCTCTTCCATACTAGCCTAACAAATAAGGCCACAATATGCATGGAAAGTGTATTGCACCCATTCAGACATGGGCTATTCCAAAGGCTCAACACGGGAATTATTGCTGGCTGAGCCAAAATACCATGGCTGCATGGCCACATCTTCTAAGGGTACATCCACACTACCCGCCCAATTCGGCGGGTAGCAATCGATGTTCTGGGATCGATTTATCGCGTCTCATGTAGACACGATAAATCAATCCCAGAAGCGCTCCCCGTCGACTCTGGAACTCCAGCTCGGCGCGAGGAGTAAGCGGAGTCGACAGGGGAGCCTGCCTGCGCCACGTGGACCCGAGGTAAGTACTTTGTAATTCCATCTAAGATACTTCGACTTCAGCTACAGTATTCACGTAGCTGAAGTTGCGTATCTTAGATCGATCCCCCCCCCCCCCCCCCGCCCCCTAGTGTGGACCAGGCCTTAGAACAGCATTCTGTAGGCCAGGGGTCGGCAACCTTTCAGAAGTGGTGTGCCGAATCTTCATTTATTCACTCTAATTTAAGGTTTCGCGTGCCAGTAATACATTTTAATGTTATTAGAAGGTCTCTTTCTATAAGTCTATAATATATAACTAAACTATTGTTGTATGTAAAGTAAATAAGGTTTTTAAAATGTTTAAGAAGCTTCACTTAAAATTAAATTAAAATGGAAAGCCCCCCAGACCGGTGGCCAGGACCCAGGTAGTGTGAGTGTCACTGAAAATCAGCTTGCATGCTGTCTTTGGCATCCATGCCATAGGTTGCCTACCCCTGCTGTAGGCCTAACTCTGCTTCCACTGAAGTCAATGATAAAACTGACATTGATATCAATGGGAGTAGAGTTAGGTCGCCAATGAGTGCTTATGAAAATCTCACAAAAAATGTTCTTTGTGTGACTATCCAACTTAAACAATAAACTTTAGAATTTGGCCAATGTTGGCTTAAAATGGGTATTTCTCATTAGCTTACAGTAAAGCCAGTCTTAAAAGTTTACACACTTTATTTTGTGTCTTTTGCATAGTGCTGAACTTTTAGCTGAACCCTTTCAGAAAAGGTAACTGGCATTTCAGAAATACAGGCATACAGCCTGAACATAGCACATTCATGCATTGTGCATGTTTCATTGTTGTCTGCTCTTACCTATACTGGTGTAAGGATGGAGGGCTGTTAAATGCAATCATTTGTAGCGATTCCCACTTTTATGTGCATTGTTGTATCAGCTATTGTATGATTCCCAGTTCAATGTTTAGTTAAACTTTTAGCAATCAGAGTGGTGATGTGCCAGTACATACAGACAACTGTTTAAACTAGATTAGGCCACTTTATAAACTGACATTAGTGCTCCTATTAAGATATGGAGTCATTTTTGGAAAGATGATTCACCAGATACTAAAACATTTAAAGCATAAATAAAATATTTCCAGTGTGGTTAACAATATGTAAGGCAATACTTACAATTCTCTCCGAAGTGTTCAGACACAAATTTTCCAGTAACATGAAGCTAACCAAAAGCTCCATAATCTTCATATTACAAACTGCACCTCCAGCATTAACCACACTAGCCCACAAAAATGTTTTTGTTGTTATAACAAATTCAACATATTCTAGTCATATAGATGCCCATATACTGGAGTTTGGTGGAAAGACTTCCACTGACATCAGTGGGCTTTGGGACAAGTATGTCTCAATCCTGTATCACTTCAATAAGCACACTTCCACTGCAATCAATAGGAGATCTACAAGTAGAATTTCTGTCAAACTGGATTGATCCTGACACTCTTACTCATGTGAACCATCCAAATAGTCCCATTGACATCAACAAAACTATTCGCAAGAGTAAGGGTTACCCGCCTAAGTAAGTAGTGCTAGATTAGACCCCTATTGATAGGAGTACAGTGGTTTCCATTAAAAAGGCTACATTTACCAACAAGTTACCACACCATAGTATTTGAGACACCAAAATGATTATCTATTCTCAGTATAGGAAAATAATTGTTGCATCTTAAATAGCACTGTGTGCTGACTCTTTGATAAAACTTTGACTTTTTAAAGGGAGTTATTTTACCTTAAATAAACCTGCCCAAGAACATATGCCATTGCTTTGTTCTTTGGCCATTGCATACTACCCAGCAGACAACAATTAAATCAATGCAGTATTGCCATTCAACCTTTTCTCCCTGAAGACATAGAGCACAATTTCTTCTGTGCTCATTCACATACAAGCAGTATGTTCTGCTATGCACTGTCTTTTCTTAAAAAGCAACACATTTATAACAGTAATTGTTCATAATTTAGGAATAATAATTTAACCTACAAGTATTTTTGCTTGCGAGAAATACTGCTGCATTTGTTCTGTACATGAGTTCCCATACCTCCAGCAGTATGTACCAGTTAGTGCTAGTCAGAACTTTTACTTTGGCTCATTAATAACCTCAACAGGAAGCAAGAGGCAGCTCTAAAAGTCTTTGATATTTTCCTTTGACACAAAAATCAAAGTCCAGACTAAAACAGATTCAGAAAATGGGAGATTTACAATAAACCATTTAGAATAAAAAACAACTCAAACTACTAGCCCTCAAAGCATATTAATTTATATAGAGGTACATATACAATACCTATACTTATGTCAGAGTTAAAGATTGTCATACCTTATTTCTAGATTCCATAAATGTTCACTGTAAAACTTATTTTACCATTGCTATTTTGTCCTATAATTTCTGCAGTCGTCTTAGCCCCAAATAGTTCTGTGCTCATTAAGCAGAACACTTTAAGAGTGATCACTGTAAAATATTATGAACTGCTACAACATAAGTTGTATTCGGTTAACATCCTTAAGATGAAGTATATGTTTTCAGTTACAAACACTGGGCCAATTTCTACTCTCTGGCCCCGATTCAGCAGAGCATTTAAGCACACAAAACTTTTGAGCAGATGAGGGAACCCATTTCAGTGCAATGTATAGAACATTTTCCTATCTTCTACTTTTTAAAACTTTTACAATATTATCGTTAGAATTTGAAAATTAATACACGAAAAACGTATCAAAATGCAATCATACTTTTGGCATGAAGAGGGGGGAAACAGAAATTTAAACTTAAAGCTGACACCCAACATCCTTTACTTACCCAATTGTGCCTACAAATACTGCTCTCAGATGCAAGCAGCTCCCATTAACTTCAGTGGGAGCCCTAAGCATGCATCTGAGAGAAAACTAGGCTTTAAGTATTACAACACATACCATTCCACACACTGCAGCATATTTACTTAATATCATACAATTCAGATACCCCTATAATAGCCTACTAAAACAGCCTTAACTCCACAGTGTTTGTCAGTTTCAATCAAATGCTTAAACTGTTTTTATACCTTTTGTATTTATTATAACACATATAGTAGGGAAAAATTCTGCCATCATAACTGTGCTACTAACTATACTGCTCTATCAGAAGTGATGCAAGTATTAATGACAGCAGAATTTTGGACAGCAAGAAAAGTACCTATAGGAGCTTTCATTTTACTAGAAATGACTTGATTGTTTACAAAAGTGCTTTCCAAATACCAACAGCAATTAGTTCATTTCAAGTCTGCATAATAGGATTTTTTTCAAAATAATGTTCAGCAAAAAAAGGAGCACCTCAAATTCTAAGCATTTTCTATTTTTCCACAATTTATCAATTGGAAATAGATTTGTATCCACAAAAAAACAACTCATTTTGTGTTCAGGCTGGTAAATGTCACATAAGAGAAACATTACAATAATCGCCTATGTTGCTTCAGGCCCATGTTATTTGAAACTGCCAAGTTAGAAATCTTAGACAAAATTTGTAGTATAAATGTGAAAGATTAACAACATCCAAAGCAAGCAACACAACTTTAATAAGGAACAAACATTTGTGTGTATGTTAGGATTTTTCTCTTTTGTGTTTTTACAGAAATAATGATGTTCATGTCCCCACTGCAGAAAAATTCCACAAAATGTTAATGCACTATCTCATTAGAGTAATATACATACCAAATTTTACTCTCTCTCTCACACACACAACTTCTAGCCCTATATAGGGCTCAATCTTGCACAGCACTAACTACCCTCACCTCCCGCTGAAGTCAGAAAGAACTGAGAGACCATGGAACCTCACAGGATGGTTTGGCATCAGAGATAGAATTACACCGCTTCAGCCCAATCCAAAGCCCGCTGCAGTCAATGGGTATCTTTCCATTGACTTCAAAGAGGTTTGGATCAGGCCTCTGATGAATAAGATAATATTCTGATTACATATTTAACACATACTATTAATTGAAACAATTTTAAACATTTCATTCCTGTTGGTCAAACAAATGATAGTCACGAATAATATTGCAATGAGATTGCCAGCACATCATAAAATGAACACTATACATTGATATTTGATCAAACACATGCTATCTTGTACTAGTTGAATATATACTGCTGTGGACATTTATCTAGATTTTTATCTAACCCACACAGGAACCCAAGAACCTATAACAAGTTTGATTTTTTTAAAAATGCAATGGTTATAGCATTATTTTTATTCTATTCCACTACGTTTCGGGCCATGTTTTCACAAGGGCCCTCTACATTCATGCTTGTAAATTGCATCATCTTTGCACATGTAAAACCTGAGTTTGCACTCAAATTCTGGGTAATCTAATTCACAATTCTCTAATCTGAACTCAAATGTGTAGGCTTTTTGTACATAATATGCACAGAATTGTACAAAAACAGATTTAGAGGCCACTTATGAAAATGTAGTTCTTTATTACCAATGTCTATCTTGCAAATTTTTTGGAGTAATTGACAAAACAGTTACAGTATAGTTCGGAAGCAGAAAAGTTACCTAAATTTTAATTTACATATTTAACACATTAATCCTACACTACTGAAGTCATTAGGAGCTTTGCCATTGATTTCAATAGGCCCAAGGTCAGATTCTAACTTCAGACGTGAACCTCACAATTACCTTACTTAACTCACGCTTAAGTCATATTATACAAAAACAAAGGAAAAGTACAGTGAAGGCCCTTGAGCACCCAAAGGCCCCCGCTAACATGATTATATAATAGGCAGGATTGAAGGAGCATTTTGAGTGGTCATAAAGTTTGATCCAGCTCAATAGTTAACAGAGAGACTCCCAAATTACTGGCTCCTCCCTTCAGCTCATTATGACTTCAGCCCAAATTGTGGAAAGCTGGAATACTTTACTGAAGAGATGCCAATCACTTCAGGTTTAAACCTGAAACTTCTCTAGTTTCATTGGAAATAACATGGCCAAATTTTCAAGGGATCTCACTATTTGTATGTAGAATATTAGTTAGCATGCCCATTTGCACACACAAAACCTGCATCTATGTCTCCAAGCATGCAAATATATATTTGTGTGTGCTAAGAGATGATTTAAGTTATCAAAGTGGATAGCTTCATGAATAACGTAGTTGCAAATAAGAAGGCCCTTTGAAAATGTATCACTACATTAAGATATTAGGAGGTTCAATGTTTTTCATTCATTATAAATTAAATAAACTGAATGAAAAAGGAAATATACTTTAATACAGCATAAGAAGTTTTTTAAATTTCTATATCTTTAGATCTACATTCTCATTTTTCAAATATTCACTTTAATTGTTTTTAAAATTCATTAGAAATCTCCATATTTTAACTATCCCTCAGGGTTTGGTGGTGTTGTGAATCCACACTTCACTAGGAATAAGCCAGTCCACGGGCCTAAGGAGTAGGTCATCTCATAAACGAAACCCTCTTGTAAGTCATGCATTATTTATAAATGGATTGACTTGAGGGAGCAATGTCACAAGCTGATGAGGATTGCAACCCAGGCATGTAATTCATTATGGCCTTGATCCTAAAAGCAGATCCACACAGGAAGGCCTTTATGCCAGTGTAGAGTTCCATTTTCGTCAATGGATTCCATGCAGATGCAAGGGTCTGGCCTTGCAGAGCTGGGGCCTATAAACCCTATCCTCAGCCTCTTACTCAGGCAAAATTTCCATTGTTAGCAGAGTTGTAGGATGCCCTATTCCAAATCAGAGTAAGAAGAGGTGAGGAATGGGTTTTATAACTGCATAACTAAGACTCAGGCCCTCCCTTATGGAAACATCATATAGAATGTAAAAGGAATTAAATCAAGCAGATTTCTATTGAAATTACTGTAAAAATCTACAGAATTTATAGGTGGGTTTTTCATCCATTCTATAAATATTCTACAACAGAGGTATACTATTTTATTGAGTTCTATAGTTTGATTTGAAAAGGTATTGTAGTCTATTAATTTCTATAGGATGCTTCCATAATGTTTCTCTCCTACCAAAATACCAAGGCCTCAATTCAGGAAGATACTTAAGCATGTGCTTGTCTTCAAGCACATGAGTACTCCCATTGCTATCTTCCTGAATCTTCCACTAAAGAGCTGGAAAAAAAACACTTAAAATTCTCCCTAATCACATTCATTTTATTTTCAATTCATTAATAAATATATACCAACTATAGGGTTAGGGACACTGTAGGGGCCTAAAGCCAACTAACGGCCTTCAGGAAGCTATCTGATTCATCTTTTAACTAGAAGACAGAGTAGCTCAGGAAACTGGCACTGAGATGGAGAAACTTTCAACTTTAAGTAGGTGGTTCACATCCAGTCAGCATCAGACCTAATCAGTTGTTATTATCTAATAGCTAACTTCAGTGTAATTCCACATAGATATAAGGGTCTGTCTATATAACTATCATTGTAGGATTAGGGCCTAGAATTGTTAATCTGTCACAGACATGACATTTACACACTTAAGTGATGTGGTTTCATGATCCCTTACTTATCTATTAAGTCTAACTGCCGATGGATGTCTGAATGGCCACATTATGTCTGTCTCATTTAATAATGAAATAATAATAATATCTAGCTCTTATTGGCTTTATCATTACATGTAATTGTTCTTTTCAAAAGTGGCTTGTATAATATTATATCTACTTCAGTAGTCTTTGTAAATCTGGTTTCAGTAAATATATTGACCCACCATTCATTCCATTGTATACACTCCTGTGATGAGGTGACATATCATCTGCTACTTGTCTCCTTAGGGTACCTTCTCTGCTGCCTCCACTGAGATGTTTGAGATGCTCCGGACTCCCCACATAATGTTGTTTGAGATGCTCAGGACTTGTTCCCCTCACTTTCTGGAGATGTTCTGTGCTTCCACTCAATGTGTGTTTTTGAAGATGCTCAGGGCTGCCACTGCTGTGCTTTTGATGCTCTGGGCTACTACTAGGCCTATGTTTTTGAAAATGTTCAGGGCTACAACTTAAAATGTGCTTTGGAAGAGTTTCTGGACTACTACTGGTGTGTTTTTGCTGTTCAGGACTACCTTTGCCAACGTTTTTATGATGTTCTGGACTTGGTCCTTTTAGATGCTTCTGGTGATCGGGACTTCCAGAACTCTTAGATTTTTGGAGATGCTCTGGGCTAACACTCCTATGTTTTTGATGCTCAGGGCTTCCCTCGCCCCTACTTTTTTGGAGATGTTCAGGACTAGTATTTGGATGGTGTTTATGATGGTCTGGACTGTCTGTACTTCCAGTGCTAGAGGTGCTGCTCCCATCACCAACATCCCGTATGTAAGTACTTGTTGCATTTAGCTGGCAGAGGCTGATTTGGCTGTCAATGGAATTCCTGCTGCCTGCTCCACCACTTTTCTCTTCATCCAGCAAAACACACAGTTCTTTCAGTTCCATGTTTTCTTTAACCACTTCTTCTTGTCTCACTTCCAATTCTTTCAGTTTCTGTAAATATAAGGCAACCTCTTTGTGCATAACCCCAGCAGTGTACCTGCCCAATCTCTGCCACTCTCGTGATACCTTCTTGCCTTTCTGCCTATCATCATCCAGAAAACAGCAAAGGTCTCTCAGTTCTTGGTTGTCTTCTTGCAACTTCTGATTGATATCCTTTAAAAGAAAGAAAATAATTAGAGAGAAGTGTCTAAAAATTAACATTCATTCTAATGTTAACAGTACATAAACCAATTAACAGAGCTCTTGTAGATATGACATCTAAAACTTCCCCATCCTGCTCTAATCAGCATACGTCAATCAATTTTGCATGTATAATTGACCTACTATGACTGCATAATGTTTCTGTAAAACAAGGACACGAAACTAAACATCACACTGAATAAATCTCAAAGGTTCATAGGTTAATTTCAGATATGGTGTGAAAAGTTCAATTTTTTAACCAAAACTAATCCATAACCTTTTAATCTCAAACTGGATAGAAAAAATATATTTATCATAGCTTCTCTCAGAAGATTTCCACTCTTGTGAATTGTCCTCTTTTCTGTTATTGCTGAATAAAACCGGGAAATGTAGAGGCACTAATAATTATATATATGATCATACTTTTATTTTATTATATCTATAATCTAATAGAGAGAGAGAGAGAGAGAGATGATTGAAAGTTATATATATATAAACCATACTTTTCAGAGCCCAAAAGAGTTTGGGGTTTCATTTGGTTTGGTTCCAATTTTGGACAAAAGAATCTGGTCAGGTTTGATTTAGTTCAGTCTGTTCAGCCATTCTGAAATTAAATCATTTCCTATAAATCATTTCCTATAAATCATTTCCAATTCAAAGAAGACTAAGAAGTACATACCCCATGCCCTTCTCTAACTACTGAACATTCATGCTCTAAAGTAAAAACATTCAAGATATTGCTATAGCAGGACATGATGCAAAAGAAAACTTCTTTTAGCATTTGTTATGGTTGTTCCTAGTTTTAATAATCTGGCCTGTGATCATATTCATCATTTGCAACTCCAGGTATTCTTTTCCACCTTTTAATGCTTTTGTAACATTCTGTGTATTTGTGACACATATTTATTTTGTAAATGCTCACATTTTAAATACATTTCCTATACTTCCCTTTCCTTCCTTTCTTATGTATTATTTGAAATACAGAGATGAATTACACATATGATGTTTTAGCATTAGGGAAAGTATTTTCTTTTTTGTTTCCTATTAGCAAAGATGGATGTTTATTCAACAATGTTTATACAGGCTCGGATTTTCAAAGGAACATGTAGGAGCTAGGTGCTCAAATCTCATTGAAATTCAGTGGAGTGTAGGCACCTAACTCCCTTAAACACCTTAGAAAATCACAACCATGTAGCCTTCTGGAACTAAGCTCAAGTTTTTAAAGAGAGAATGAGGCTTCTGTAATACTTAAAACATTACAAAGCAGGCCTATGAATTATTAGAAGAAAATTCATTTTCAAGTCCCAGTTCAAAAACACGAAGAAAAAAAAGGAAATAAAAGTATTGCTTAGGAAGTTCAGAGTTAAAATAGTAACTTATCACTCATTCCCTATCACAGTCCAACGTGGTTTCTTAATTAAACTTACCTAGTATATAAACCCATACTCTAGCCACACCCCTGCAAACCAAAGGAGAGAGCAGCAGAGAGAGTGACAGCCTAAGCTCTGCATTTCTTGTATTGCTGTTGTAATTTAGAACCTTAGCTTTATTTTTACTAGATAATTGTATCATCGGATGGGACCCCAGCACCTCCTGAAGTGCAGACAGATGTCATTTACCGCCAAAGCGGAAACAGGTCTAGCCATGCTTTGCAGAACAGGATATATGAGGAGGGGAATGAAGTCTTCTATCTCTCACTGATTTTCTGTTTTATTCTACACCATTATCAATGGTGGGGGGGAGGGATAGCTCAGTGGTTTGAGCATTGGCCTGCTAAATCTCTCACTGATTTTCTGTTTTATTCTACACCATTATCAATGGTGAGGGGGAGGGATAGCTCAGTGGTTTAAGCATTGGCCTGCTAAACCCAGCGTTGTGAATTCAATCCTTGAGGGGGCCATTTAGGGATCTGGGGCAAAAATTGGGGATTGGTCCTGCTTTGAGCAGGGGGTTGGACTAGATGACCTCCTAAGGTTCCTTCCAACCCTGATATTCTATGATTCAATCACCCATTTCTGGCATATTAGAAGAGGTTTTTCTTAACCAAAGTACATAATACGGGCTAACTGTATGCATCTGCTCTACTTTGTCAGACAAGAACTTCCCCAGATAATATTTCATAAGTCCATACCTTTCCCTGTATGTCTCTTCTCATTACTCCCTCATAATCCCTCAGTTTCAACTCAGTTAATGAACTCCCTGAGAATTTCATCCCTCAGAGCAACAGGATGGAAAGTGTTGGTGAGCTATATAAACTATATAAATACCAACTGGAGTAAATTTGTGTTCCATATAACAGCTTTGGCATGCTACATCATAGCTGTAGCTATGACATAGCCCCAGTTCTCAAAGGCAGGGTGAGCATCCATGAGTGATTATGCCTCTCAGCCACAAAACATTAAAACAATTAGGAATAAATAATTAGAGGCCTGAAGTCAATGGAAATATTCCATTGAGAATGGTTGGATCAGGTCTTAAAACAGAAACAGCACGTTAAAATGTGGAAACTCTCTGAAGATATGCCCAACTCATGGGTTTTATTAAAACATCTTGCTTGAGAAGAGTTCCAACTGCAATTGGCTTTTTTTTTTTAAATTAAAGGAGGCAATCAGAAAAATATTAGTATTTAATCAGAGGACATGCTCTTACTAAAGAAATCAAAGCATGGTATTGGTGAACCCAAAATCAGAGCGGTTTCCAACAATCTGTCCCAGGACTGGAAAGCATAAATACTATGTGCTGCACACGGAAAATGATCAAGCCTGCCCAGAAACTTGGTGAGAAGCTTTACTGATAAATTAAGAAACAATCTTAAGACAACCAGAGAGTTTAGCAGCACTGTCAGACAATCTTAAAAACAACAATCTTTGAATCTATCCAGCATCGTATATTTTATCCTTTCACATGCACTTGACATGAGAACATTTATACCTACTGAAATCTACGTGTTTTGAGGGCAACTATTCAAAGAATCAAAGGTACACATCACCACAAAAAAAGTTTTTGATGTACATTGCACCATATGTTCTACACCATGCACAGTTTGCCACTTCTGTTTCCTGCACCCTCTAGGGAGGAGATAAAAGTCTATTTTTTTTAAAGATTCAACTCCTATTCATTCTGGGTTGAATCCAGGCATCCTTATTCGGGTTTTACTCTGTCCTCACTAAGACAAACTCCTATCAAGTCCCAGTGAGAATTTACCTAATTAATGACTGAGTAAAAACATTTGGGGAGCTAGGGGAATTGTCCCTGGATGATGCACATGCAGATAGGAAATCCCCCACTCTGTTTGAAAGTGCAGATCCCTGAACCCACGAAGGGCCCTCTGCCAGTCCAGGGATGTGGAGGAGAGAGACACATTCATCATTCCCCCCTAAGCTCATGCGGAATCTGTGCTTCTCTTCTCCAAACCTTCCCGCAAAATACCACCAGTGATTTGCCCCAAACACAGAGCAGCCCAATAGACCGAGCGGGCAGCGGGCTCAGCCCCGCAGCCAAAACCCTCCAGCAGCGCCCCTGAGACGGGATCAGCGCAGGGGGCGCAGGAGGAGCGCCCCGCCCAGTGCCAGGCGGCTGCGGCCCCCGCTCGGGTGCCGGCCGGGGCTGCCCCCGCCCACCGCCCCTCACCTTAAGGCCGCGGATCTCGCCGAGGTGGAGCTGCAGGCGGCGGTTCACCTCCCGGATGAGGTTGCTGTGGTCCAGCATCGCGCTCATCTTTTCCGCCTCGGCTCTGCGCAGGCTGCGGATCAGCTCCTCCTTGCTCCACTTCAGCAGCTCCTCGTCGGACACCTTGGACAGGTCCTCGTCTGGGGCCGCCCCGACGCTGTCCGCCGCCTTAGACATGGTGGCAGCCCAAGTCCAACCTCCCTGCCCGCGACGGGGGGACCCCAAAGCCCGCCCGGGCTCAGCCCGCTCCCCAGCAAGCCACCCCCTGGCTCTGCTGCCGCTGGGTTCAGGGAGTGGGAGCTCCTCAGCCCGGACAGCAGCGCCTCACAGAGAGGGGGGAGCCCCGAAACCCAGTTCAGGGGCTGCTCTCTCCCAGCAAGTTGGCCGCGATGTGCTGCTGCTGCTGTGCTGATACAAGGCGGGGATCTTCCGGACCCGGACCGCAGATCCTGACAGAGCGCGGGAGGTGGGCTGAAGTCTGGGGGGGACCCCCACCGCCAGCCTGGGGATCGCACCCTCCTCAGCAAGTCAGCTGCAGTTGGCTCTCCTCCTCCTCGCCGATCCTGAGGCTGTGCTCACCCAGCGAAGCCATCCTCCCTAATTAGGGCTCTGGCAGTACCGAGTCCTCCTCCGGCACGCGATGGAGCCATGCACAAGAACAGGGGTGCACAGTCCCAAGCTGAAGCACCATAGTGGATGGGACGGGGAGGGCAGGGAGGCTGGGGAGCAGGATCCCGCGGGGGAGAGGGAGTAGCGCCCCTTAAAAGCAGACGCAGCTTCTGGTGCCTGGCTTCTCGCCCCCTCTGCCTGCGCAGCAGTAAGGGTGAGGGGTGCAGGCAGAGGGCAGTGCCGCTGCCGCCTCCCCGCTCCTTGGCATGCCTCCTCGGCGCGTACCCGTTGGGCGGCTCTGAGGCTGCATCGGACTCGGGGCTGGAAGGGGAAGGCGGCGGAGCTTTGGAGCGCCTTCAGCGGCAGCCGGAGACTCACGGGCCACTCCTCCGGCTGAGGCTCTCCCGGCACAAGTGAGCTGACCCGGAGCGGCGCGCGGCTTTTCACAGAGGCGCGTGCCATATGCAAGCCCATTGGGAGAGAGCCGCCAGCCGCAGTCCAGCGTGGCTCCCAGGCGCCACCTGCTGCATGTCACTGACTCCGCTGCCTGTGCAACTGGCTTCACACAGCTGGCTCCTCGGCCAGCACCTCTTTTCTCCCAGCCCTCTTGAATGCCCTTTCTGTACAATGGCAAGGTAGGGGGACGGAGGAAGGGGCAGCATTCCTCATTTGGGAGCTGCTAGAGCCTGGGCACTAGCTACAGTCGGGAGAGATAATGGAGAAAGTAGTAGAATCTATGACTGACCAACTCCACTTAACCTAGCTGCCTCATCGCCTCATCCCAACCCTGGGCTGAAGGTATCTGCCCCCCAAAGAGGTGGTAAGGAGTTATTGGTGTTCAAGGAATGACCGATAGATTCCAAGCCCAGAAGGGACCGTTGTGATCATCTGGTCTAGAACTTCTGGTCTAGACCATCTCAAACAGGGGTGGGCAAACTATGGCCCGCGGGCTGCATCTGGCCTGCCAGCCGTTTTAAGCGGGCCACAAGCTTCGGCTGGGGAGCGGGTCGAGGGATGCACCACGTGGCTCAGCCCTGCTCTGGCACTCTGGTACAATAAATACAAGTACAATAAGTACAATATTTATATGCCAGTTGATTTACTTTATAATTATATGGTAAAAATGAGAAAGTACGCACTTTTTTCAGTAATCATGTGCTGTGACACTTTTGTATTTTTATGTCTAATTTTGTAAGCAAGTAGTTTTTTTGTGAGGTGAAACTTGAGGTACATAAGACAAATCAGACTCCTGAAAGAGTACTGTAGTCTGGAAAGGTTGAGAGCCACTGTCCTAGAGCACATCATGTAGAAAAACATCCAATCTTGATTTTAAAATCATCAGGGATGTAGACTCCAGCAGGACCTTCAAAAATTGTTCCAATGGTTAATTACTCTCTCCATTAAACATTTTACAGCTGATTTCTATGAACAAGACTGTGTAAGTGCTAAAGATTAATTACTATTGTTTGTTGCTGCTGCTGCTGCTGCTTCTATTCTTGTTACCCAGCTCAACCCCCTGGCCAAGCAGAACTGTTCTCTACAGTACAATACAAACTATACCAAGATACTCAGATTTTGCAACCTTGAAGCCTAATGAACAATTTGATGAGAGGGAGAGATCTGAAACCTATGTTCAAACACATTTATATAAACTATTTTAAATTGAAAAATAACTGCACAAAACCATCCTACCTGTTAGCACTCCTATTTTCTCTAATGGAGCAAATGACATTGTTTGTTTGCGATTGCCAGCAACAAAAAGCTGCATTTCACACATTTTGTACTGACCCTTCATTTACAGATAGAGAATTTACCTTTATGGGCCAAATTCAGATCTGGAGTAATTGGCTACAACACCATTTTGCGGAAGGTTATGTACACCTGCAATATATTGCTGGCTGGGATTTCAGATTCCAAATGCCAAACATTGTGAGAGTGATTGTAGAGTTGTGAGGGGGCAAACACCCTGTACTAGGACTAATCTTCTTTGTGGATGACTTGAAAGTGTAGCCTTATAGTCCATCAATGTTCCTCACCAAGTAAGGTGTTCTGATGTATCTCAATTTTACCATTGACAGAAGTGGATGACCTGAACCTGTTTGGTGGATAATCTACTGGATTCGCTGTATGTATTAGGTCATCCAGTCCCTTCAGAACAATCCTGCATAAGCAGGGAGAGGAATGCTAAGAGGCCTTTACCGCCTCTAATTCTGTGATTCAATACTGCTTAGGACTATAAAAGGGGAGTTCTGCCCACTGCTCTTGAGGGCACACTGAAAGTACTTGAGACCCTCTCTCTTCTCTTTGCAAATAATGGTGGATCATGAGGTTAGTCTCAAACTGTCACAAGCAAGACTGGCTCTGGCATAAGTCAGAGTCCTGCAATCACTGTCACAGTGAAGTCTCTAAACATTTTGCTGCCCTGGGCAACTGCCTAGTCTGTCTACAAAAGGGAGCCAGTCATTGCCACAAGAGCACACTAGCCTAGAATTATTTTCTGCTCTTGGTAATATTTTAAAGTTGTCACAAGAACAGCTAAAGCTGAAGACTTTTCTCTTTTCTGTTTCTAATCTTCTGAATCTGAATCCTTCCCATGCCATCAGATGTCACTCAGGGTACAAACAAGATTCTACCCACCTTGTCTATCCTAGGCCACTGTTCATGTGTCCTCTGTGATGTTAAGTCCCATATATTTTCCATCTCTAAATAGTATTTGTAGGAAGGATTCTTTTGGCTAGCTCCTTTTACATATTCCTCCAGCTGCCCAGTGGCAGGCTTACCCCATGGCAGGCATTTTGGCTTCATGTTTACCACATCCCAAATATTTCCATCTTCTTTTCTGGATACTTTTGGAGATAAGGAGTTGTTGAACTCTCTGAAGAATCTTGGCTTTTATTATAAATTAGTTCTATTTAATACTTGCTATTTTCCTGAGGCATTTCCTTTCAAAGCATTTAAATGTCTGTGCAGACCTTTGGTGGATTTCCAGCTTTCACATGCACAAGATGGAAATAACATTTGAGTTCAAGATTCACAATTTGGTCTTTAAGTTGTAGATTTTCAGTGACCAAAGTTTGTTTAAGCTGGTGAACACAGCTACCACCTTGCTAATTCGTGACTTAATTTCCTTTTGGACATCCTCATTTGCTTGCAGATGTCACTCAGGGTACAAACAAGATTCTACCTTCCCTGTCTTTCCTAGGCCACTGTTCATGTGTCCTCTGTGATGTTAAGTCCCATATATTTTCCATCTCTAAATAGTATTTGTAGGAAGGATTCTTTTGGCCAGCTCCTTTTACATATTCCTCCATATTCCTTTTACATATTCCTTACTGCCCAATATGAATTGACTCACCTTTTGTATTCCTTGCCCTCTTAACATAATACTTGAGTTGGGAGTAGCTGGGGTTCTCAGTTAGATTTGTTTTTTTCATAATGGATTATTAACCCCATCTTTTCTGTGGTGCGGTTGACCTGTCACTTAGAAGAGTTATGGTGTCAGCAAAATCTAGATCTTCTAGTGTGCTGCTGCTGAGCTATATGATTTCTAATCTTAATGGGAAAAAAATCAGTGAAAAACATAAGAACATAAGAATGGCCATACTGGGTCAGACCAAAGGTCCATCCAGCCCAGTATCCTATCTGCCAACAGTGGCCAGTGCCAGGGGTCCCAGAGGGAGTGAACCTAACAGGTAATGATCAAGTGATCTCTCTCCTGCCATCCATCTCCACCCTCTGACAAACAAAGGCTAGGGACACCATTCCTTACCCATCCTGGCTAATAGCCATTTATGGACTTAACCTCCATGAATTTATCTAGTTCTCTTTTAAACCCTGTTATAGCCTTCACAACCTCCTCAGGCAAGGAGTTCCACAGGTTGACTGTGCGCTGTGTAAAGAAGAACTTCATTTTATTTGTTTTAAACCTGCTGCCCATTAATTTCATTTGGTGGCCCCAAGTTCTTATATTATGGGAACAAGTAAATAACTTTTCCTTATTCACTTTCTCCACACCACTCATGATTTTATATACCTCTATCACATCCCCCCTTAGTCTCCTCTTTTCCAAGCTGAAAAGTCCTAGTCCCTTTAATCTCTCCTCATATGGGACCTGTTCCAAACCCATAATCATTTTAGTTGCCCTTCTCTGAACCTTTTCTAATGCCAGTATATCTTTTTTGAGAGTTCCTGATTCTGCCTGCCTCTGACACAGGGGAACAGTGCTAGCGGGACAGCATAGGAGGCATACAGAACTACAGTGCCACAAAAGGAATTGGGAGGGGGTGGGGCTATGGTTCTCCCTGACCCATGGTTGACAGCATGAGGGAATTTAGTGTTATCTCCTCAGGCAGACTGACTCCCGGTGCACCCAGGGATGCAGCACAGCTACATATTGCCCCCAACACAGGGCTATGCCTACAAGGCACAATCAAACTCCAAATGTTTAGTGAGGTGCAGTCAGGGTGGGCATATATATCTTGTAACTCTGAGCAGCATTTTGAACTCTCTCAGATTGGTCACACTGAAAGGAGTTTAAAAAGTGTAAAGTTAGACAGGTCAGGAAATAACTTTTTACAGAGGGAAAAATTTAGATGAAAACAATGTTTGTTTTTATTTGTTTTAATCAAAATCTGCCTTTGATTTTTTTTTGTTTATAGTCTTTTTAAAAAGAAAATCCCACACTAAAAATATTTTAATTTTTTGTTGTTTTGATGAATATCCAAAAATGTTTAATGAAAATGGAATTTTTTTCATGGAAATTTCTATTTAGTTGAAAAACCATTTTCCATTGAAAAAGTCTTTTGAAAAAAAAATTTGCCCAGTTCTAATGGAAATATAGCAAAAGGTTATCAAAAGTGTTATTTTTTCATCCTCAAATAAACTTTATTTTTTCCATTTTCATGTAATTAAAAAAAAAACAATGTCTGAGAAAGGCAACAATAAATAATTATTTTACATATTCTCAAAAATTAGCAGTGTATTAGCTGAAGGGTTAATTTGGGTTAGAGTTTTATAATTCCAATCATATTTTTCAACAAAACAAAAAGAAGTGTCTGAAAATGTCTGTTTTGTGTCTAGTCCAAAAATGGACTAGTCCACACATGGACTAATCTCCTACCCGGATCTGACATTTATGACACTCACCAGGACTAGCATTTCATACACCCTATGTTGAGACCTACGAAAAATACGAGTCTGAAGTGTCCTGCTTAGGGGAATCATTATACTCTTCCATACAGCTCTCCATATCTTTGTCATCAGGATGGATCACACTGGTGTATAATACTAACTGGAGCATAAGGAAAAGTATGATAGCTGTAAAACGTGGTTTTTAGAGAAAGCTTAATAATGACAAATTTAAAACAGTTTAGCACAGACCTATCTCTAATAATAGAAACAAGAAATTATCAAGCAAGAACTAATCTTAAACATTTTAATAAGAAAAGAATGTTATCCCCCAGGCATGTGTAACAAGATGAGAATGAGAGTGGGGAACGCTATATAATTTTTTTCTCATGGCAATATTAAAACTACACTTTCAAGATCCTTCTCAGATATTTCAACTTGTAACAGGGTGACTCACCCATTAAGGGCTGGTGCCAGACAACCCTGTCTACAAAATGAGCCATATCTGGGAGAGATCAGGATGATTTCCCTATAAACAGTAGCAGAAGGCTACAATGAAGGGCTGGGATTCAGGAAATTGCAAAGAGGCTGTAGAGCAGTGGTCTCCAACCTTTTTACACCCAAGATCATTTTTTGAATCCCAGGATTAACCCTGCCCCTTCCCCGAGGCCCCACCCCTTCCCCAAAACCCCACCCCGCTCACTCCATCCCCTCCTCTCTCCTTCACTCGCTCTCCCCCACCCTCACTTACTGGGGTAGGGGTTTGGGAGGGGGTGAAGGCTCTGGGTTGGAATTGAGGGGTTTGCAGTCTGGGAGGGGACTCTGGGCTGAGCCTGGGGCAGGGGGTTGGGGTTCAGGAGAGGTTAAGGGTGCAAGCTCTGGGAGGGAGTTTGGGTGTAGGAGGGGGCTCCAGGCTGAGACAGAGTGTTGGAGAGTACAGGGTGCTGGCTCTGGGAGGGGGCTCAGAGCTGGGATTGGGGTGCAGGAAGTGGATTGGAGTGCTGGCTCCAGGTGGGGGCTCAGGGCTGGGGGTTGGGGTGCGGCCTCCTGCCAGGCAGTACTTACCTCTGGTGGCTCCCAGTCAGTGGCGCAGCATTGCTGCTGCTAAGGCAGGATCCCTGCCTATCCCGGCCCCATGCCACTCCCAGAAGGGGTCAATGTGCCCCTGCAGCCCCTGGGGTGGGCTGGGGGCATGTGGGTTCGCACACTGCCCCTCTCTGCAAGCACCAGCCCTACAGCTCCCATTGGCCACAGCTTCCCGTTCACGGCCAATGGGAGCTGTGGGGATGGTGCTTGCAGGCCAGAGCAGCGCATAGAGGGAAACCCCTGCCCCCCTACCTACGGGGCCACGCTGGCCGCTTCTGGGAGCAGCACCACCAGAAATCGCGATCAACTGGGAGATCCTCCAGGATCGACCAGTTGGTGACCACTGCTGTAGAGAATGTGAAAGGCTCCTGTAAGGAAGACCCTGAGACCAAGGGAGCTGTGACAGAGAGAAGCTGCAATGAGCAGGAGGCTCCTGCTAGAGACACTGAGGGCTTGTCTACACTTACTGGGGGACTGATGCACAGTGATGGATGCATCAGCAGTCAATTTAGCGGGTCTAGTGAAGACCCGCTAAATCGACCGCAGATCACTCTCCCGTCAACTCCTGTACTCCATCTGAACGAGAAGCACAAGGGGAGTCGATGGGAGAGCGTCTCCCGTCGACATAGTGTAGTGTGGACCCCGCGGTGAGTAGATCTAAGTATGTCGACTTCAGTTACATTATTCCCTCATAGGTATATCAGGCAGGGCATCGCCAGTCAGTCAGTGAGATATAAGAACTAATTGAGAGCCCAGCTGCGATATTGTGAATCTTGTTTTAGAGTGATTGTGAAAGTGTATTTGCGTTTTAAGACTTGTCCACCCAATGCTGGTACACAGTTCAATTTCTTGATGTTATTACATTCCAGTTATTCTTAAAATTAAAATTTTTCTATAAGTTAGAGGAAACGGTTTTTTTTATTTGCGTATATATGGCATGAATAAATACAGATTTACAGATCCTAGTGTGCAAGTATATCATCTTATATCCTATCATATGATGCATGCAAATCATTCATCAAAGTTGTGAAATGGGCTACAAATGCAATAAAAAATAAGGTATTCAAACGTTTAACAAAGATGGGGGGCACCAAAGATGCTCCTCACCTGGGGTGCCATTTGGTCTAGTGCCAGCCCTGGAGAGAGTGACTGAACTGGGGTTGGGGCCTGAAGGGGCACTATGTAAGGACCTGATATATGGGACCCCAAAAGGGGGATGTTTTAATTATCTGTGGACTGTGAGTCATGAAGAGGCCCTGAAAGGTGTAACAGCACTGCCGAGTGACCTCTCACCATGAGGGGGTGCCCGGAAAAGGGGAGAAATTGATAGCAGCACTGGAGGACCTCTCACCATGAGGGGGTGCTCAGAATCCAGTTGCCCCTGTTGTGCCAATGTTTAATACTTTCCTTGGGCTAAGAGGTTTTGTTTTGTTCACACCCCCATCCCTTGATTTTTGTGATACGAATTACTTCTGAAATATACCAATTTTCATATTAAACATTTGGGTCTCAATCATGGAAGCCCTTACTGAGGTGAATAATCCTCACTCACAATTGAAAAGTCCATGAGACTATAGGGTAAGCAAGGGGTAAGTAAGGGGATAACAACACTGGGGCCCTGGAGCTTCTATTTATTTTAGATACTTTTATGGTGCCCATTACCATAGTCTCTGAGCACCTCACACTGTGCAACACCCCTGTGAGGAAGGGCAGTGCTATTCTCTCCATTTTTACAGATGGAGAACTGAGGCTAAGTGACTTGCCCAAGGTCACACAATCTGTGGTGGGCTGGTGCCTTAATCACTGGACCATCCTATCTCCATATAAGCTCATGGGTCACAACCTTGCAACCCTTTCCGTACCTGAATAATTCTTTACTAGCTGGGGCTGTGTATGTGCCAGGCAGCTAGTGTACTGTAATTACTGGTTACTAAGCTAATAATAAGTGTATCACTCTTAACTTCTGCTCATCTTCCTGCTTGTTGGATTCACCTGCTGCCATTCATTACTTAGGGCTGGTCCACACTAGGGCGGGGGATCGATCTAGGAAACGCAACTTCAGCTACGAGAATAGCGTAGCTGAAGTCAACGTTTCCTAGATCGAACTAAATTTACTTACTGCGAGTCCACGCGGCGCAGGCAGGCTCCCCCATCGACAGCGCTTCCTCTTCTCGGCGAGCAGGAGTTCCGCAGTCGACAGGGGAGCGCTTCTGGGATTGATTTATCGCGTCCAGGTGAGACGCGATAAATCGATCCCAGAAGATCGATCTCTACCAGCCGAATCGGGCGGGTAGTGTGGACCTAGCCTTAGATTGCAAGCTGTTTGGGGTAGCTATTGTTCTTCCACTAGATGTGTGCACAATGAGGCCCTCGTTGTTGATTGGGGACTCTAGGCACTACAGTAATAAATAATAATTATTAATCACTTTCAGGCCTTCTTCAATTAGGCATTAAAGCTGTTCAATAAAAGGCTTCCAAAAACATAAAATGCAAAGAGAGTAGTTTTGTAGATGCCTTTGTACTCAAATGTCTTTTTGCTCAAGCTTTCCATAAATACTCATTTGCTGTGGCCAGAGACCAGACCTGGGAAATTTCAGCCCAAAATGCAACAGCTTGACAAAGTTGTTAGAAACTGGAAAAACCTTTAAAATGGAAACAGTCAAGTAACTTTTACTGTAGCTTTGCTTATACACTAGCTATAATGTGGACACAAATAATAGAACTATGATTTAAGGGGAGAAAACGCTTTTTATTTATTTTAAAATTATATGTTCAATCCATCAGATCTGGCCTTAGCTATGGGGACTGAAGGCAGCATACATCTGAAATTTTCATTGATGCTCGTGGACAGTATAAGGTTCATGGTATCTTCTATCATGTCAGGTTTGTATGAAAATTCAAGAGAGAATTGCAAAGTTTGTGTGTGTTGGGCAGTGGTAAAGGGCATATGGCACAGGAGGAAAAGAAAGGTACGTTATTTATGCCATCAGATTTTTTTCTCTTTCCTATCCTAAGGAAAAAGAACTGGTGTGTAACAAGTTATACATGTAAGCAGAGTCAGGATGAGCTCCACCCTGACATCTGGTGGTGAGTCGTGGCAAAGCACTCCAGGGGCTGATCCTATTTGCATAGGCACACCCACCCCACCGAGTACGAACCCATAATAGCCCAATGGGCATGTTGGGCTGCTGTAGGATCCCCAGCTTTCTGTATTGGGGCAGGAATTTCTGTTATTGGGGCAGGAATTTCTGATATTGGGGCAGGAAGAATAAACTGTTGTTATACTGCTTATGTAAATCAAGGACAGTGGCCTTTTGTCATGATGAAGGGGAACTCGCCATCAACTAAGCAGCACTCGCCAGCCAAGGGACATGGGTTCCAAAACCCAGTGAATTGAGAGAGGCTGGGGATAGGTTTCTTGACTGGGCCTTTTGGGTATAGCTCAAGCACAGTACCTGGTGGTGTGGGCTCCTTGTGAGGGTCTGAGACACCAATTGCACCTCTTCCTTTCTCCACTGTGGAATATCAGAGCTAATGTTGAGTTCATTAAGAGTCTGGTTTCAGACTGCTGAGTTAAAATCACTCTGGGCTAAGGGTGCAAGTGAGCATTAAGGCTCCCCTAACTACAAGCTGAAATCACTAAAGAGCTAAAACTCTTATGAGCTGAAATCACTGAGCAGTGTGTTAAGTAGTGGGGGAGCCTGAAGATCTATTGCTGAGTGGCTGGAAGAGCGGAGCAGTTCGGGGAACAGTCGGCGCGGCTTGCAGGACGGCTGGCGGAGCAGAGCTGCCAGCAGAGCAGTTCGTGGGGACAGTCGGCGCGGCTTGCAGGACGGCTGGCGGAGCGGAGCTGCCAGCGGAGCAGTTCGTGGGAACAGTCAGCGCGGCTTGCAGGACGGCTGGCGGAGTGGAGCTGCCGGCGGAGCGGAGCAGTTCGTGGGGACAGCTGTAGTGGCTTGCGGGACGGCTGGCAGAGTGGCCCTTGGGACGGCTGGCGGAGCAGGGCGAAGCCCCACGGAAGGGTGAGGCAATCATCTTCAAGCCACGTAAGGTGCCCCTTACCTCTCCCCTCCCCATTTCTGCCCAGACTGATGAACTTTTGAACTCTGGGACTGGACTTTTGGGTTCTTGGACTTTTGGGGACTTTGGGTGATTTCTGGGTTGCCGGACTCAAGAACCAAAGGGACCAATTGGCTGGGGTGGGTCTTGCTCACAGTTTGGTTTATGAATCCTAGTTGCGGTGTTCTCCCAATTTAATGCTGGTGTTGTTTACCTGCTGTTATTAAAGATTTTCTGTTACACCGAGGCTCTGTGCTTGCGAGAGGGGAAGTATTGCCTCTTTGAGGCGCCCAGGGGTGTGTGTAAAGATTTTCCCAGGTTACTGGGTGTGGGCTCGAGCCAGTTTTACATTGTATTGTTGAAAAGGGATCCCCTATATACTGAACCCGGCCCTTGCTGCTGTCAACTCGTCCTGGCAGAAGGGTTACATACATAAGGATCAGCAGTGGCCCCTGTACAGTACAGCATTCTTTCTTTTTTTTTAAACAATCGACCTTACTACAAATCAGGGTTGGTGAATAAGATTGCTTCTCTCCTTCCTCCCCGCCACTCTGAGCTGCTAGTACATCCTCCTAGTTTTCTCCAACACAGGAGACTGAAGGGAGGTGTGTGAGTTTGTTTGGTTTTTTCTGGTTTGTTTGTTTTGGCAATAGGGATTTAATAGGTACAAATGGAACCATGTAGTTAAAGTTCCCCTTGGTGTGAAAACTGCTCGTGGTGTTAGTTTTCTAATGGTTAAGTGGAGGAGAAGAGAAGGATAACAGGCTGATCTGGGCAGTGCTGAGTTTTTCATTTTATAAACACCTGGCTAGAGATGGGGGACAGACAAAAACCTAGGATATGGATACCTTGAAATTTTGGACTTTCTGAATATGAACCCACGCTAAATGGGGATTTTCCAAAATGACTCCTATCTTTTGAGTGTGTAAAGGCAAATCCCCCAATTTAAGCAAGCCCCAATGTGGGGTGGTCACAATCCAGATCTGGAGCCAGATCCTAATGTTATCGTTTAAAATCCACGTCGTATGCCTGACTTACTGTAGTGGGTGCAATGGGTACAAAAATGTTAATATAACTTTGAGCCTTAGCTCAGCTTCCTGTTGTATGGTGAAGACAGCAAACAACATGCAGCATAGTTGTAATGTGAAAAATGAACAATGTTCCACACATCTGATGTTGATTGTGAACTTTTCTGCAGCCAAGTGCACTCAGAGTTTCAGAAGCCCTTCCGCTGTCTTCTTCAATAGGTTTTCTTTCGTTAGCTAGTTCTCTGGTGACACTGGACACAATGGCAGCAAAGCAACGGTAGTAGCATCAATTATAACTGCAGAACTAGTGGGAATAGTAGATTGCATGGACCCCTAGTGGGAGAGGCTGGCTATGTGTTTTGTGGCATTTTATTTTGCTTTTTAGTTTCCTCTTTTCTTTGTTTGAAGCATGAGATACTGAGCTTTATTCTACCCTCAATGGAACAAATAACTCTACCTAAATAGCGTCAGATACAGTTACAATTGTTAGTCATGTAGGGCTTCTGCCTCCATTCCATTCTGCCTCGCTTGACAGCAGGGGAGTCCCCTGATATGGGCAGGATTCCTGAGTGGCATAGATGCCTTAGCTACTTACTGGTCTCTACACCATCTGCTCTTGCCTTCCTCCCACCCAGTGTATGTGGCTTATTAGGGTCAAATTAGAGACTAGAGTAAGTGTGTAGCCACAGCACCTTGTGATCTCCAATTCCTGGCCACCAGAGCAGTCCCCAGGGAACTGTTGCAGCTAGTGTAGCTTATAGCAGCCACTCAACCACCAGAGGGAGTGGAACAGATTTAGCACTTTTTCTTCAGGTCCTGTGCTGAACACAGGTCAGCCAAACTTCAAAAGAAGAAAAAGATTGGAAGGCGCTGTAGCAGCTTGTTTTGTCTCACAAAAGCCTCAGGACTGGCCTCACTTTTGTGAGCCACAAATTGAGACTTTAAAAAAAATTCTGGGACATTTTCATTAAAAACACAAGCGCTAATCAGCTTTGAAGTGTGCTCTTCTCCTCTATGACACATCTGGAATTCCTGCGGTCACATCTTTACTTACAGTAGCTGCCATTGAAGAGGAAAGGTAACTGTGACATAAATAGCCTCAGAAGCCACTTTTGAAAATATTGGCCTAGGTTTTCAAACCTATTTATTCATTCCAATGAGGCACATGTAAATCAATATATTTCAAACTCCTTTCAAGTTTTAAAAAATAGATTGAGTAATTAGTCCTTACATCAAATTACAGCATGGTTCTAAAAAATGACATCTTTCCAGCTCAGGAGAAAACCTACCTGGAACAATAACTTGAAGACATCCAAAGAAGTTGAACTAAAATTGTTAATGATAACATTTTATGGGGTTGATGTTACCCTGAAGAGCTTGGCAAGTTTTTCTATACAGCTGACAGTTTATCCTGGCCAGGGTCCAAGAGAGCCTCACCTCTCTGACATCTGTGAGTTTGTTTTAATTGTACTTCTATTTATCATTTTGGGAGCCTTTAACTTCATTTTGTCTTCATATTTGATTAGTAAGTTAATGAGGAGCCAGATGCTTCCCTCCATTTATGCTGACGGAGAGAAGCAAAGCAGGTGGGAAGGATGAAGGGGGTATGCTCCACAAAATGCCTTCTTCCCTCCTCCAAACCCCACTACTAATGTACCAAGCAATAGGGGTTCCACAGGGTGGGAAGAGCTGAAGATGGAGAACAGCTGCTCTGTATGCATGCTCCTCTCCTAATCAGCCTGGAAGCAAATGCAGCTTTGCCACTCTCTTCATGGCTGCCTTTTGAGAGGTGCCTTGGGCATAGGTACTGGGGGATAACCAATGGACGTATGGCTCCTGAGGGAGGTGAGTGGAAAGTCAGGCAGCACACAGAGTGCTCTGTACCCATCAGTACTATCCTGGGTTCCAAGGAGATGGGGCCAGGTTTCTGCATAGCACCTAAGAGTCCTCCCAGTCGCAGGTTACAAACATTACCCTCTTGAAGAGAAAATATGCAGGAAACGCCAAACTTGATGACATTCCATTGTTCTTCACCTTTCTATTCCTCACCCCAGCTTCTCATTTGATCTCTGACCTCAATGTTGTGAGTTAACAATTTCCATACAAGTTCTTGTAACAAGCTGATGAATTTGGGAAGATTGTTTTAACTATTAATTTGCACTGATAATTTTTATTAATCTTTTGAAGTGTTTTAGTAGAATTCAGTCTCTAAAATATAATTTATTGACACATTGCTTGGATGGTGATCTCGACTAAGGCACAACATATTTCAGTTAATTCAGGGTTCATGTAAAAAGGATGGATTGAAAACTTCAATTTATTACGCAAAGAGGTGCAGTGCTAGTTTTCCTCACCACTTTGCCAATAGGCTACACATCTGGCCTGGAGACAGTTGGCCCAATTCTTGCTGCTCTGCACCACGTGTTTTCAGTCACACCAGCGCAAAGTGAGGGCAAAAGGCTATGTTGCACTGGTGTAAATGACTACACAAGAAGCAGTCCAACAGGCCCACTATCTAGAAGTGGGGGTATAGTTCAGTTTCCATTCACATTAGTTCCTTCACTTCTCTGCTGAGATTTCCATGAAGCATGCCTGTTCATACAGACGGCTACATTCCCTGTAAACTGGCCACGCACCAGGCTTTCAAGAGAGGTGCCTCTCTCCCGCCTTGGCCCAGGCTCAGGTCCGCTGGAGCTGCCGGGGAGAGGAGTCCCTCCCCCAGCCTGGCCCAGGCCCGCTGGAGCTCTGGGAAGAGGAGCCCCTCCCTCTGCCCGGCCCAGGCCCACCGGAGCTGCCGCGGCTGGGGAGAGGCGCTTGTCACACTGCTGCGGCAAGTGAGGGCTGGGAGGAGTCCTCTCTCCCCGCCGAAGCCCTGGGGCAGCCTACACCCCAAACCCCTCATCCCTGGCCCCACCCCAGAGCTCACATCCCAACCCTCTGCCCCAGCCCTGAGCCCCCTCCTGCACCCCAAACCGCTCATCCCTGGCCCCACCCCAAAGCCTTCACCCCTAGCCGGAGTCCTCACCCCCTGCACCCAACCCTTTGCCCCAGCCCTGAGCCTCCTCCTGCACCCCAATTCCCTCATCATCCCCACCCCAGAGCCCGCACTCCCAGCCAGAGCCCTCACCCCCTCCCTGCACCCCAATCCTCTGCCCCAGCCTTGAGCCCACTCCCACACACCGAACCCCTCGACCCCACCCCCACCAAATGAATTTTGTTATACGCACCAATATGAAGGTGATGTATCACACGTTACCTCCATATTGGTGCACATAACAAAATTCATTCCGCACATGGATGTACAAAATTAGAGGGAACATTGCAGACGAGGGTTGTAGCTGTTTCAATATGAACACATATCCACTAAGAACTGGACTAATAGCCCTTACTCCACATGGGCAACCAAACCACCATTGCATAGTAACAATTTTTAGCCACTCTGACTGACTACTTGGATTCACACTAGAGGTGAAATGTTCCATATCCTGCCATCAATCCCCTGACACACAAGACGTAGTATTTTTATTCTTTGCAGACACAAAGTATTGCTTTTTTGAACCGGTCTATTTCATGATGAGGTCATTATCTCTTGTAGATAATATTGCTATGCATAGCTTATTTTTGCATAGGTTTGTAAAGTTGAATTGTAAATAAAATTACTCCATAGCAAAAGTCAGCAGGAGAGAGCCTTAGCTAGTTAAAGCAGCATAGCTCCACTGAGTTCAGTGAGTTCAGTGGAGCTGGGTCCATTGGCACCAGCAGAGAATTTGGCCCTATATGTTTTGTGTGTGGTATAGCTAAAATGAAGCACCTCCACCCTTCTTCACAGATACAGTGTTTTGTAAGTAGGCTCTGCCATTCCAATGAATACCCACAAATGTGGCATTTGCTAACATCTTTGTTTATAGTCCTATCAAAACCGTGATACAAAGATGGCTCAGAAGTTCACCTGAAGGGCATAGCTTAAAATGCACATAGAAGCAGACGCTTAGCAAAGCCATTGACAGTTTAAGGCTGTGCATCCTGGAAGGATTCCTGAGTAGCAGGTACCACAGATCAGCCATTTTGGGGGTGGGGGAATTAGAAACACACACAGCAGGAACTGAGTTCATTTCAAGTTCGGATTTATCACTGATTTGAGAGTTAAATCCACAGAAGTAATATACACATAAGATCCAGGCTAACTTAAGTGTTGTCCTTAAAATGGGAAGCTATGGTTCGGAGGGGACAAACCCATGTAATAACCATTCTCCAGAGATCCTGCAAATGCAGCAGCTGCTCTTGGAATCTCTGAATTTGCACACCCTGTTCAATCAGCCACTCAGAAGAAAGGATGGGGCTCTCCAAGGCACAAAATAATCAGCTTTCTCCTGCAAAGGCACAGAAACTTTTCAAGGATATTGGTCTGATATGGTCCCAATATTTCTGTACATCTTTAAGGGTGTGTCCCGTCATAAATTTTAAGTACAGCTTTGAAAATTGTATATGCAAATAAGAGATTAGAGCTAGTTGAAAAATGGGTTACTTTTTCCACAGAAAATTTGACACATGAAAAAAGTGTCTTTTATCCATTGAAATTGTCACTGACTTTTTGTTGAATTAACCAAAAAATGCAAAAATTGTTTGGTGTTTGGCCAAACAATTTTGCTTTTCGCTTTCTGGTAAAGAAAGGAGCATTTTGTGAGGGAAGCAAACACCTTCCATTAACATTTTCATTTTACAAAAAACCCAATCTTCTGTCAAAAAAAAAAGTTGAGAAAATGTTTGACCAGCCTTACAAAGATACTTTGGGGGGGAAAAGAAGAAAGGGTAATAGTATGTTGATTAAAATGGTTAATTTGTAGCTAATGTTGCAGATGTCGTTTGGGTTTACTGCAAAGAGCTCTACAGCTATTTAAGCTATTCTTAAAGCTATTCTTATTCTTTAAGCTATTCAGCAATTGCAACTAGTGTAGACTGAAACTGCCCACTAATAAATAGACTTGTTCACATTTATTGTCTTCATTGAGCTGGCACAGATACAACTGGTTGGAGTTGAGTTTAGCAATTCTGGTGATGTTACATGAGTGGGAATAGAGTCTGAAGCTTGTTTAGTCTAAAACATGTGGGTCCTCCCATTGTTAACAGAAGTAAAAGTAATAAACACGCATTTTGTCAACATACTCTGAATATACCTAGGGAGAAGATCAGTTGAGTAAGACAGTGCCATTTTTATATAGTAATTTTTCATAGTAAAGCGATATATTAAGCTAGTTAAGGAAAACCCACATAAGAAAGGCAGCAAGTAGCAGATAGTAAAGTAGCTTGAGACTCAGTGAAAAAAGAAGATTTACAATGAGGAAAGGACAAAATGGAAGTAATGTGACAAAGAAGATTGTAAGTTTCATGTTAGTGGGGATTCTGTCAAGCAGCAATAAGCTTAGTAATGAAACCTAAAAAGATTATAGAGGGCCAGTGATGGCAGAAATTAGACAATGTCCAGACAATGCCTGTGCAGATGGTAATAGTGAAACCATGGGGACTGTGGTAGACAGAGAAATAAATAGAGAAAATAAGGGAAACGTTTTAGCCCTCACAATCAAGATGGTTAGTCCTGCTGAAAATAAAGATCAATCTGGGAATTCATGGGGAAATTTACTGATGTTAAATGCTTGAAGAAAGATCACCATGCTGTCTTAACTGACAAGGATAGCCTTAAGCAGTCAAAATACAGAGTCTTCAGGGATTAGAGAGGAGAAAAAATTACATCTGCCAGAAAGTGTAGTGTTCTAATATGGGTTAGCTACCTTTCCAGTTGCAGTGCCTGTTGTTGGGGTATGTGGTTCACAGGCATCAGAGACCAAGAAGGGGAAACAAACAAATCTGTGAGAAGGTGAGTGTGAATTACTTCTGACTTCTCCCATTGTAGTGTGTTAACTCTCCCAGTGACTTCCTGCACTGGCCTGGCATGTGTAAGAGAATTTGTGCCAAATTATTCAACAAATTTTAGAAATGATCAAGATTATTGATACTGAAACTGAAAGAGGATGGTCCATTAATCCTATCATTCTATCCGTCTGTCTGCCTAGGTAGTATCATCGCTGTATCAGAGTTCTTTTACTCTGTATCTTTCTCTCTCCATTTCATTCTGATTCTGGGAATATGGTCAAATGACATAGCAACTGCCAATTGTACTGACAGTTTGGCAAGTGGTGTTGTCATGTCATATTCAAGAATACTCTGAAAATCTTCATTCTCCTGGCACCACTGAAATACTCACTAACAAACATATGTAAATGAAGGGCATGCCATGCTTGAAAAAAATAAGAGGTTTACAAGCAACTGGAAAGGCAACTCAAGAGAATGTTAAATAATTAGTATTGAGCCGCATGGATCATTTGTCTCTGACTTTCATCTTCATGATACAAACTCTTTTGTCATGCTGCTGATTCCCCTCAGCAGGACAAATTCTTTAAATATCTAATTAAGCTGTGTGTGATATCTTAGGTAACTGAAGTATTCCAAGAAGCGCTAGCCTCATATTACACATTATTGTAACATTCGTATGGTACAGTATTGCAGTCACATGCATATTATTGGTGTGTTCATTATTTGAGTTTATTGCAAAAAGTAAATAAATACAGCACTCTTGTTCAAAGCCTACTTACCTTAAGCTATCACTGTTTAACCAGCTTGATAAGGAGGGGCTGGAATTTTCAGGGTTTCTGGGGCACTTAAACGAAGATAGATGTGTGTGATTTTCCAAAGGGGTATGCTAGCTGCATGGCTCTGTGCTCCCAGGGCTGGATGTACCTAATTTCTGGGCATCACAAGTATAGCTAAGGGTATTGGCGCCCAAGTGGAATTTTCAGACTCAATAAGGGGCCATCTGGTAGAGTTACATGAATAAAAATTAAGCGTAATCAATGCTAGTAGACACTGATCCGGTTTTGGTCAAGGTGCCAGGGCAGCACTGGAAGAGCTGCCTGTAGAGAGCTTCTGATACATGCTGCTAACAGAAGAAAAAATTGGAGAAACAATAGGTTATTGACTGTGATGACAAGTTGAAATTAATCCAAAAAAGTGAGTTGGGATGCAGGAGAAAGAGGGAGTGGGAGTGCACATTTCAAAGCAGCAAGAGATGGAAAGAATAATGCACTTTCCAAAATGTGGGGAGGGAGGATGGAAACTAAACAGTGAGAGAGAACTTTGCAATGGGAGAGGGAAGAAAAGTGGTCTTAAGATACCAAGACTCGGGAGCTCTGGGTTTGGGTCCTGGCTTTGCCACAGACTTCCTCTGTGGTGCTAGGCAAGTCACATCTTTGTGTCTTGGTTCCCCATCTATAAAATTCAGAGATTTTAAGGCCAGAAGGGACCATTTAGTTTGACCTAGGCCATAGAACCAATCAATAGTTTCTGCATCAAAATGGAGTTAACAATACTTCACTATCTGACAGTGTTTGCAAGGGGTTCACACACTAGGGTGATGGGGACACACAAGTACCAAGACAGACTAGAGTGAAGGCAAACACTGGAGGGGATAGGGGAAAGTCATTCCTGGAAATGACATTTAATGGGAAACGAAAGCACAACAAATAAATATGTACTTCAGAACAGTCACAATGTTGCCAACTTCAGCAAATTTCCAACTATTAGGAGTTAGATAATATGTAACTTTTAATCTGTGTGAGGAGTAGCAGGGGAAAAAAAGAATCAACTTGCTGGGCATTTTGTCATGACTGATGTGAGACAATGGCCTATAATTAGAATTGCTGGAGATAAAATGAAATGCTACAATACAAACAGTTGTTTCACACAAGCAAATAGCTGAGGCCAAAGACAAATGAGCTCTTGAGGGAACCACTATTTGCTGTTTGTAGCAAGAGATAAATCATGCACATGAAGCAAGACTTCCATGTAGGGAATTCTTGCAACTGGAGCAGAATGAGAAATAAAAGTGGATCTAATCCAGAAACTTGATTTCTAGGATGACATAGCAATCACTAATCCAAGGTTTAAATATAAGGTTTCAACCTCTGAATACCTGACACCAGAGCCAATTAGGGGTCATTCCTGGGGAATTTGGAGAATTAAGGATAAGAGGTCATTACATAAGAGTCTAAAGTTGGAGACAGGACATCTCTAGTTAACAGGGCAATGCATGGTGTGACAGACCCAGACTAGTGGGATACAGAAATCTCATAGAAGGCAAATATACTGGCCATTGGATTAATAGTTTTCTGTTCCCTGAGTGACCAGAGCAGGGGCTGCACTAGAACAAGCAGGAACTTTCTGGAACCAATTTAAGGCAGGCAGGCTAATTAGGACACCTGGAGCCAATTAAGAAGAACCTGCTAGAATCAGTTAAGACAGGCAGGCTAATCAGGGCACCTGGGTTTAAAAAGGAGCTCACTTTAGTTTGTGGTGTGGCGTGCGAGGAGCTGGGAGCAAGAGGTACACAAGGAGTTGAGAGGGAGAAGAGTTGAAGGACTGAGGAGTACAAGCATCAGCAGACCATCAGGAGGAAGGTCCTGCAGTAAGCGTAAAGAAGGTGTTGGGAGGAGGCTGTGGGGAAGTAGCCCAGGGAGTTGTAGCTGTCACGCAGCTGTTACAGGAAACCCTATAGACAACTGCAATCCACAGGGCCCTGGGCTGGAAGCCAGAGTAGAGGGCGGGCCCGGGTTCCCCCCAAACCTCCCAACTCCTGATCAGACACAGGAGAAATTTGACTGTGGGTTCTACCAGAGGGGAAGATCTCTGAGGCGATCAAAATCTGCCAATAAGCGCAGGACTCACCAAGGTAGAGGAGGAATTTTGTCACAATGGTTAACAAGAAATCATATTTTATCAGGTATTCAGATTATGTAATGGCGAGCTGGCTAGATAATCTAGGGCTTGATCCAAAACTCACTGGGGTAAATAGGAGTCTTTCTATTATCTGCAAGAGCCTTTGGATCAGGCCCTTGCAGAATTCAGTGTGTGCTGGCTTTATCCCTGATCTCCGGAGGCGGATTACAGTTTTGTGGGGCCTTGGGCCAGAGCAAGTGGGGCCCCTCACTCCTTCTGACTGCAGTCCTCCCACCCTCCTTCCTCCCCCTCCCATCCACCCACCCACGTTTACATCTCCATAATCCAATTACAGTCGAAGAGAACTAATTAAACCTAGTGGATAATTATTTTAATAATAGTACTTGGTATTTATATAGTACTTTCTATCTTCAAAGCACTTTACAGGCATTAACTAATTAATGAATAAAATGAATTTAGAAATCAATGCAGGAGCATAGTCTATGATTAGAATTAGCAACTCAATTATACTCCCTCTCTGACCATTACACTTATAAAAATGCTCCTTATTTCTTTCACTGGTGTGCAGTACTTAAATTGAGACTGAATTTCACAACCACTGAGATCTAGGACACATTTTTACAGCGTGCACTGAGCATTCACTAAGGAATACAGTGCCTCACAGAACATGCGACAGACTAAGGCCCCCAAATCTTCTGTCTACTTCTGCTCTTGGAGAAAAAGGCAGAGACTCCAGATGCAAGCACCACAGTATGTTCCCCTTCTCCCAACCGCACAGAAACACTTCCTGGTGCTCTGGAATGATCAGACTCTGTGAATGGACAATGGCTGCCTCCCACAGCATCAATCCCTCCCCAGCCCTTTGTGGAAAAGTTCCATACAACTTAATATGAAGTGATGATATAGAATGATTCAAAAACTCTTAGATTAAATAGGAAGTTATGCCCCTGCTATTTTGTCCTCTTTTAAATTCAATTGGTTTTTAAAGCACTTTTCACAGAACCCTGTTAGTTTCATCCCTATTTAAGTCTATAGGACTTTGAATAAGATACACCATGGAGTATACACTAATGAAGACTCTGCAGGAGCCATGCTGCACTGCATAGCAGTGTGGAGGTGCAAGGCCTCCAGCAGATTTGGGGAGATCCATGGGCTAAACCCCTATCACTACTGCAAATCCGTCCCTTCCAAAGAAAGCAATTAGTTTCTAACTCCACAAGGCAGAGTTTCTTTGCAGCAATAAATTACAGAGGGGCAAGTTAGGCTCTTTTAAAATGTGAAGGAGAATTCTTTTCACTCTTAATCCAGAATTAAGACTTCAAGATACAGTACAGCAATAATGGAAAAAACATATTTGGCAAAGTCCCTGGCAATATTCACCTTCTGTTTTAAATATTATTTCTTTTTCGTGTTTGCCATTGATTGCGCCTATCTGATTGATCTTTGAGATCTGGATATGTTCCTGGTTTTGCAGATTGCTACTTTGCAAGAAGACTAGATTGAGTGTCAAGATAAGTTACATCCATTGCTTTTTCCTAACTCTTTTCATTCATTTGCTTGAACACAGCAAAAGAGTATCATAGTAAATAGCCCTAAAGGTACACCACACAACAATAGTCATTCAAACACATCACTAGTCATTGACATATGATGCCTAAAATAAAAAGAAACTTTCCCTAAATGAGCAAGCAAAGAATCTTTGTTCATAAAGAAAATTTGTGGCATATGAGCCTCTTTGAAAAGATATTTTGCCTGCTGACACATTCCTAATACTGCCCTCACCATCTGCTGAGAAGTTAGTGTTGCCCTCCTGTGGCTTTGCACATCTGTTTAAAAAAGTTAATTCATAATGCAGCATTTTCCCCTGTATATTTATGAACCATTCTCTATGCCCCTATCCTTCCCCCACTGCCACTTTCTTTATGGCAAGGTCCCAATTGCCTAGCATGTGTATCTTGTAAGTATTCTCTTATCCCCCCAAGGTAACAGGTCCTCTTGATCTGCTGCTTACAAACGGAAGAATTGGTAGGGGAAGTAGAAGTGGATGGCAACCTGGGCAGCAGTGACCATGAGATGGTTGAGTTCAGGATTCTCACAAAAGGAAGAAAGGAGAGTAGCAAAATACGGAGCCTTGACTTCAGAAAAGCAGACTTTGACTCCCTCAGGGAACTGATGGGCAGTATCCCCTGGGACGCTAATATGAGGGGGAAAGGAGTCCAGGAAAGCTGGCTGTATTTTAAAGAAGCCTTATTGAGGGCGCAGGAACAAACCATCCCGATGTGCAGAAAGAATAGCAAATATGGCAGGTGACCAGCTTGGCTTAACAGTGAAATCTTCGTTGAGCTTAAACACAAGAAGTGGAAACTTGGTCAGATGACTAGGGAGGAGTATAAAAATATCGCTTGAGCATGCAAGGATTTTAATCAGGAAGGCCAAAACACAACTGGAGTTGCAGCTAGCAAGGGATGTGAAGGGTAACAAGAAGGGTTTCTACAGGTATGTTAGCAACAAGAAAAGGTCAGGGAAAGTGTGGGACTCTTAATGAATGGCGGAGGAAACCTAGTGACAGATGATGTGGAAAAAGCTGAAGTACTCAATACTTTTTTTTGCCTCGGTCTTCACAGACAAGGTCAGCTCCCACACTGCTGTCCTGGGCAACACAGTATGGGGAGGAGGTGAGCAACCCTCAGTGGTGAAAGAACAGGTTAAGGACTATTTAGAAAAGCTGGACATGCACAAGTCCATGGGTCCAGATCTAACACATCCGAGGGTGCTGAGGGAATTGGCTGATGTGATTGCAGAGTCATTGGCCATTATCTTTGAAAACTCGTGGCAATCGGGGGAGGTCCCGGATGATTGGGAAAAGGCAAGTATAGTGCCCATCTTTTAAAAGGGGAAGAAGGAGAACCCGGGGAACTTCTGACCAGTCAGCCTCACCTCAGTCCCTGGAAAAATCATGGAGCAGGTCCTTAAGGAAACCATTTTGAAGCACTTGGACAAGAGAAAGGTGATCAGGAACAGTCAACATGGATTCACCAAGGGCAAGTCATGCCTGACCAACCTGATTGCCTTCTATGATGAGATAACTGGCTCTGTGGATATGGGGAAAGCAGTGGACATAATTAATCTTGACTTTAGCAAAGCTTTTGATATGATCTCCCACAGTATTCTTGCTGGCAAGTTTTAAAAGTATGGATTGGATGAATGGACTATACGGTGGATAGAAAGCTGGGTACATTGTCGGGCTCAATGTCTATTTGGCAGCCGGTATCAAGCAGAGTGCCCCGGGGGTCGGTCCTGGGGCCAGTTTTGTTCAACACCTTTATTAATGATCTGGATGAAGGGATGGATGGCACCCTCAGCAAGTTCACCGATGACACTAAGCTGAGGGGAGAGGTAGATACACTGGAGGGTAGGGATAGGGTCCAGAGTGACCTAGACAAATTGGAGGATTGGGCCAAAGAAATCTGATCAGGTTCAACAAGGACAAGTGCAGTGTCCTGCACTTAGGATGGAAGAATGCCATGCACCACTACAGGCTGGGGACCGACTGGCTAAGCAGCAGTTCTGCAGAAACAGACCTGGGGATTACAGTGGATGAGAAGCTGGATATGAGTCAGCAGTGTGCCCTTATTGCCAAGAAGGCTAACGGCATATTGGGCTCAGGGCCAGCTCTAGGTTTTTTGCTGCCCCAAGCAAAAACATTTTTGGCTGCCTCCCACCCCAGCCCTGGGCTCCCCCCCCACACCCTCCTGCCGCCCCAGCGCTGGGCTCTCCCCCCCAACCCCCACCTGCACCCCCATGCCGCTCCACATCAGCATCCCGCTCATGACACTAGCAGGGACAGAGGCTGCATCCACCCAACTCCTCCCCAGCAACAGGGGTGCCCTGACTCTGCCTGGTCCCCCCTCATCTCCAGCCGGTCCGGTGCTGGCAGGGTCGGGTAAGCCCAGGATCCCTCCTGCTGGGGCTCCCGCCCCCAGGACCGGCTGGGACCCAGGAGGGCAGAGCCAGGGGGACCGCCCCTACAGGGTGCTGATGAGCCGGGGCAGGGCAGCCCCAGAGGGAGTGGCTGGCGGGAAGCGGAGTCCCAGAGGGTGGGATGCGGGCCCCGCACGGCAGTGCCCCGGGCACCAGTCCCCTCTATGGCCCCGCTGCTGCTGCTGCTCCTGGCTGGCCTGCTGCAGACCCTGGGCGGCTCGGACGGCTTCGCCCAGCCCCAGCTCCGGCGCTGGGGGGAAGCTGCCCTGCAGCACCTGCAGGCAGCTCTGTGCACCCCGTGGGGCAGCCCTCAGCCCGAGTGTCCCACGCTCCACGTTTCGGAGCCTGCCCGGCCCGGCCACAAGGTGCGGGCACTGCTGCTGCTGGACCCCAAGCGAAAAAAAAAAGGATGGCCAGAATGTCACCCCGAAAATGTGCTGCCCCAAGCACCTGCTTGCTTTGCTGGTGCCTAGAGCCGGTCCTGATTGGGCTGCATTAAGTAGGAGCGTTGCCAGCAGATCAAGGGAAGTGATTATTCGCCTCTATTCGGCACTGGTGAGGCCACATCTGGAGTATTGCATCCAGTTTTGTGCCCCCCACTACAGAAGGGATGTGGACAAATTGGAGAGAGTCCAGCGGAGGGCAACAAAAATGATCAGGGGGCTGGGGCACATGAGTAGGGGCTGAGGGAACTGGGTTTGTTTAGCCTTCAGAAGAGAAGAGTGAGGGGGGATTTGATAGCAGCCTTCAGCTACCTGAAGGGGGGTTCCCAAAAAGGATGGAGTTTGGCTGTTCTCAGTGGTGGCAAATGACAGAACAAAGAGCAATGGTCTCAAGTTGCAGTGGAAGAGGTCTAGGTTGGATATTAGGAAACACAATTTCAGTAGGAGGGTGGTGAAGCACTGGAATGGGTTACCTAGGGAGGTGGTGGAATCTCCATCCTTTGAGGTTTTTAAGGCCCAGCTTGACAAAGCCCTGGCTGGGATGATTTAGTTGGGGATTGGTCCTGCTTTGAGCAGTGGGTTGGACTAGATGACCTCCTGAGGTGCCTTCCAACCTTAATCTTCTATGATTCTATGATCTTTGGGCAGTAAATTTGGACTTATAAATGCTAAAGAAGAAAAAGAGTTTCTCTGGCTTGGTTTAGCTACACTATTTAAATAGTTTTTCTTCTTGTATCTCTGCTGTTTGTCTAGCTGTAGAAACCTATGTTCAGTTGACGACCATTCTAAATTGTTTTTTGTGTGTGTGCATTTTACATGTTTCTAATCAATAAAATCAATAGCACACTCATCATGTTTTCCACATTACATAAATAAATATAGATCTAATGCTTCCAGTATATAGATTTAGGTAATAAAGAAAAGGGATTTCCCTTATCAAAAGCAACATAAATTACTCGGGTTCTGTTGAATAAAGCTCTTACTAATAATCATCAGAGAAAAATTCCTATCAAGTTAGTGAGATGCCCACGAACGCCTAACAGCCATCTGTGGTTAGTTGCCTGTCATGTACTTCTGTACCAGACATGGACTGGCTACAGAGCCTGTTTATACACACCAGATGTGTTCAACATAAGATCCTTTAATACTTTGCCAGGCACAGCTGTTATCTTAAATAAAGTATTTTATATACATCGCCACCCAGTGGTTGAACAATATAATACAGTTTAGCATTCCATTACACTGCAGATTTTTAAACTTGCTAGTTGGCCAATATCTCCAGCAACACAAAGGAATGTCTTGATCAGCATGAACTTGATCATTTCAGTAAGATTACTTTACTCGTTTAATACAGGGTAGAAATTAGGCCTAATGATGTACTGCTTAGGGCATGTCTACACTTAAAATGATACAGCAGCACAGCTGCACCACTGTAGCGCTTCAGTGTAGACACAGTAGCGTAGGCGGGGGGCGGGGAGCAGGGAGAGCAGCCACTCCCCCTGTGAGCAGAAGCAGCACCTTTTTTTAGCAGAGCTAAAAAAAGGCGCCGCTTCTTTTTAAGCGCCGCTTCTTGCACTCACCCGGTGGCACTCTGGGTCTTCGGCAGCATTTTGGTGGCGGGTACCACCGAAGACCCGGAGTGAGTGAGGACCCACCGCCAAAGTGCTGCCGAAGACCCGGAGCGCTGCTGGGTGAGCACAGGGAGAGGCGCCTTTTTATAGCGCTGCTCTCCCTGCGCTCTGGACCTGGCTGCGCTACTGTGTAGACACTACCTATACCAACAGGAGGGATTCTCCCATTGGCGTAGGTAATCCACCATCCCGCAAGAAGAATTCTCCTGTCGACCTAGCACTGTCTACACGGGGACTTAGGTTGGCTTAATATCGCCACTCAGGGGTGTGGATTTTTCACACCTCTGACCAATGTAGTAAACCAGATGTAATTAGACCAGGCCTAATTCATAATTCACATAGCCTTCTGGATTATCAATGTCTTGACACAGAATGTGTAGCTTCTCATTAGGGGTACAGTTCGCTTTAGGTTGCGATCACACTTGGAAACATCTCTTTCATGCCTTCTTACCCGCTGGGAAGAAAACTCTCCAACAAAAGTTAGTGAAACATGGAGTTTGGAGTGAAAGGGAATCCACTGCGATTACTTCAAATTCAGCCATGGAAGTGTATTTTTCTTTTATATTTTTAAAGGAAAGGATAGTAGTGGTAATAGAGAACAGGAACTCTAAAAGTTGAGGCACTTGACAATAAGAACATAGGTATTACTGAGTGTTTCATTGAAAATGTGAACCTGGGTGGTTCAAGTCCTGGTATTGGGATACACAGGCTTACATGAGGTAATCAATTTGAACCCCGCATGTGTGTAGTGACCAGTGTCATCAGCATCTGGTTCAGTGACCCATGTGGACCACACTAATGGAAAACAGTCCATTTTCTAAAGGACTCAATCATATTAGAAAACTTCTAGATTTGGCACCCTTATCGGTAGGCTCAGCTGGGAGCCCAGGGAATGAATGAGCATGGCTGTGGTATGAACTCCTAATTAGGATTGAGGCACTCGTATGGGAGTGTGAACAAGCTTGCACTGCTGCTGGATGTATTATACCTTTTCTGTGGATAAACAGATGATTTTCCTAATGTGTCTTCTCTTTCATAAGGGCTACATTTACTTATAAAAATAAAAAGGGGAAAAAACTTGAAGAAAGCAGGAAATGCAAAATGTTTCTCTTAACTAATTAACTAAAGGAAAGAGACACCAGGTGGAGAAACATTTCATAAGAAATTACAGTTCTGTAGATCCTCAATCTCATTTTTACATTTATCAGTTCTGCCCACCTGGTCTTCCTCCTACACATGCTTAGGAACATTAATGCTCACGAAATCACATAAAGTTTTCATAATAAAGACTGCTTCGGTCCACTGTACTGGAGGAAAAAACACAGTGTATTCAATATGCTCACTGTGAGAAACCCATTATTGTCTGCTGTAACTAGTCATCATAAGTGCAGTGCATTGCACAGCAAGTTGAACTGCCCCAATTTCAGTCAGCTACAAAAGGAGTGGGACAGGAGTGCTTTTCATGTAGCTTGAATATTTAAGAGATTTTCACGCTGTCCTTAGGACAGTAAGACCTGTCTGTGGCTGTTGTCAGTCACATTGCCTTTCATGGTAATGCACAACTTCATAACAGTAGCATGTCAAATATTACATGCATAACAATAGTAAGTCAGGTGTTTAAAACAAAAAAGACTTTTTTTATCCCCACAAATGCTCATTGTTGAGCAAAAATAACTGACATGCACCTCTTTTCCCATCCAACTCTTCTCTCCAAAGTCAGCCTAAAGGATTTACTTTACTGCATCCTTTGTTCATTTGTTTCTTGGAAACTCTTCATGAGCTGGAAATCTGAATACCACTATGAATGGTATATTTGCAAGATAGACTAAATAACTTATCTTGCAAAGATCTTTTGTGTAACAATAAAGGCCAGACTACCCACAGGAGTGAGTAGCCTGGGATCTCAGCTGAGAATGCCCTTCCACCAGCAACCAGAAGTTTAATGTTAAGGACAAAAAAGTATGAGCACCTCACGCAATCAAAACTGCTGAGTGGAACATAGTGAGGAAAAAGCTTGGAGGCAGCTGGGGGGACACTTCAGGATTCTCTATTGATCAACAACCAATACTTTGAAATGCACTTGGAGGCAAAATAAGAGCCAATGCTGAACATGGGACACTGGTGTAAAGTGCTAAGTCAGCCTATGCTGCATATAGAGTGGGCAGCCACATTCTGCACTACGTACAGCTTTTGAGTGATCTTCAAGGGGTAAAGAGCCCTATGTAGAGCTCTTTGTAGTACTCCAGCCCAGGAGTAACAAAGGCATAGATAACTGTAGTGAAGACTGCATTAGAGAAAAAAGATTGCAACCCCTGGCCAGTCACCGGGGAATCCAATCTTAGTATTGGAGCTAAGACCAAAAGGTTGTAGAACACTGTAACAAAGGCCTCAATAAAGGAAGCAGACGCAGTCCCCACCAGTCACTCAGGATGCTTCTCCTACCCATATGCTTAGCCTCCAGACTGAATCTAAACAAGTTTGTCTCCATCCAGGTCCTTATCCTGGCACTTTGACAAGCAAATGGAAAGTGAATAGATTGCAGCCCCCAGATTCCATGGAGCTGAGTGTCATCTGCATACCCATAGTACTATAGCCCAGGACTACATATTTTCATTGAGCATGGAAGGGGGCACAAAGCACTGGGTAACAACTGAGTAACAACACTGGGTAACTCCCTTGTGTGAGAGTACTCGGGTAACATGAGCAAGTAGGTAACACAATCCTTTGAGATGTCTCTGAAAAAGATAAAATATACCATTACAAAGTGGCCCCATCTGTCCATGCCAGGTACCACAGACAAACCAGACTAACTTTAGAGAAAGCGGCAATCCTGAAATATCAAAATATTGGCATGTGAAATGACAGCCTCAAACTGCTTAACTTGTTTAGAGAATGATTCATGCTTTGTTAAAGACGTGTCTATGTAACACTTTTGCCAGTTGGAGTGGGCAGCAAGAAGGGTCAGGTTCAATATCTAGGGCTTCCTTTTCAACAATATAACACAGAACTGGCTTGAGCCCCACCCAGTAACCTGGGGAAATTAAACGCTACCCTCTGGGCGCCTCTAAGAGGCAAAACTTCCCCTCTTGCAAGCACAGAGTCTGAGGTAGAAAGAGTTTTTCTTTAATAAAAGTAACTGAGTGTAAATCTGGGAAACAGTACAAGCAGGACTCATGAACATAAAAGGATGAGCAAAACACCCACCCCAGAATATGCTGGGCAGTGTCTTTTACTTCACATTCTTGAATCCAACACCAAAATTCCTGTAGTGTGCCCCCCTCTTATCACCCCACTCACAGTTGTTGTCCCTGGTCAGCAAAGACCCAGAGTTCAGAGGTGCATCTGCATGAATTCTCCTCCCATCATGGCGGGGGGAGGGAGGAGGTAAGAGCCATCTTGCTCACTCCGCCGGCTGCCCATCAGTCACCTTATGCTGCCACCTGCCTCTCTGCGGTGACCTCTGCAGGTTTGTCTCTTAGTGATTGTCAGCTCTTAGGCTGGGCAGAAACATTGTCCCACCACAAGTGATTTCAGCTCTTATTGAGCACTTAAAATAACAAAAGACTCCTCATGGAGCCTATTTAGCTCTATCTTTGAACAGTGGGGAGGAACAGGTTAAACCAGACCAGGGACCAGAGTCCACACCTCCTAGCAAGGACACCTGTCTCCCACCCCCATTACTTTCACGGGGTGAAAGGCATTCAAGCCCCTGGCTTAACAAGGTTGTTTCAGCTGAGGCTGACCTCCTCATTTGGGACAGGTTAAGCACAGTTCTTCTCCCCTTTACTCGTACAATAAAGACAACAACATTGATAACAGCATTTCATTACCCCTGCATTCAGGAATAAAGTAATTTGTAACCCAACACCAGCCAAAGCTGATCACTTGGAGCTACAGAGATCCTGTCTGCTGGTTACCTACACAGAGCAGGTGTGGTCATGTAAATACAGTTTGCTCCTGAAGTCTCTCCCCCTCCCCAACTAGCTGTCAGGGAGAGTTCATTCAGACCCTGCTTACATCTATGAAACTTTCTCATGCCTTGCAGGTTTCAGAAATGTCTCAGATTAGAGTTGATGAACAGTGGCTTATGAAAAAAAAATCCCATTATTTAATGGTGTCCAAAACCAGCACAGCTATCTCCTTCCCCAGCATTTCTTTAGCTAATTAGGCACTCGAAAGCGCTCTATGTCCTGTCTTGATTAAAGACTTTCTTTCCAGGTTAGGAAATGTATGTTACCTATTGGACAAAGTTTAAGTCACATGGCATCTATTAACTTTAATAGGAGTCAAGTGACTAACAGCCACGATCACTGCTTTGAATATTTTGGGGTCAGAATTTATATATTGCCAGTCATGATCATTGAAAAGCAGTTTCTCTCAAGAATTAATAATCTCTTTATTAAACTCATTCCATTCTAGCACTGAAAACAGTGTAAGAGGTCTGTTCACCATGCCTGAGTTTCACAGAGATTAGCTCCATTGGAGACAGAATAATATTAACCTCGTAAATGCAAAATTTTCAAACTTAGGTTTGACAATAGGCCATCATTTTGTTATGATCATGTGCCATATCACACAGACCAAGACAATAACTGCTGTAATCATTTTACAGCTTTTGAATGAGTCTTAACCCTTAAAGTTAGGCTCCTAAATCCCTATTTAGAAGTCTTATATAAATAAGTGTGAACATTTTGGCCTAAATGTCCATCACGATAAGATCAGGTGTCAGTCAAATCAGAGTTAAACATCAAACACCATGAGCCAGTCATGACCAGTCATGTGTATAGTATGAGAAGAGAGCCCGTGATCACAACATGATAAACTTTCTCACTGCTTGTTACCATAAACTCCTTCTTTACTCCTTATCTCCACAGGGCTAAGACTCATTCACAAGCTGTAAAATGATTACAGCAGTTATGGTCTGTGTGATATGGCACATGATCATAACAAAATGATGGCCTATTGTCAAACCAAGCCACTGTTTTCAGAGAAGCCAAGTTGGAGACATGCAATTAGTTTGATGGATACAAGTCAGTCCCTTCCAGTGCACTGAGTGGCGTCCACACACTCTGATCAAATCGAAGTCTGTGACACAAATATTTCATTTCCAAATTTACAGTGAAATCAAGTTTCAGTATTAAGGTAATTCCTCAACTTGTAACTTCTTGTAGATTGTTTTTTTAATGAAGTGGTAGTATTACTGCATACACTATTGTGATGACTGTACATTTTTCTTATTCTAAGTAATCCACCTGTTTCCCACACATACTTTATCAACTGCTCCAAGAGTACCTAAGCATCACTGAAGCCATAACATTACGAAAACAGTCTATATGTCAATGTCTGTTTCACCAGTAGATGGCTCCCTGTTACAATTTTACAATAGGAGAACTGTTGTACTGCAAAACTAAAGTACAGTAACTCCTCACTTAACGTTGTAGTTATGTTCCTGAAAAATGTGACTTTAAGGGAAATGATGTTAAGCGAATCCAATTTCCCCATAAGAATTAATGTAAATGGGGGGGTTAGGTTCCAGGGAAATTTTTTTCACCGGACAAAAAACTATATTATATATATATGTGTGTGTGTGTGTATATATATATATGTGTGTGTGTGTGTGTGTGTGTGTGTGTATACACACACACACAGAGTATACGTTTTAAACAAACAATACTGGTACACAGCGATGATGATTGTGAAGCTTGGTTGAGGTGGTGAAGTCAGAGGGTGGGATATTTCCCAGGGAATGCCTTACTGCTAAATGATTAACTAGCAATTGGCTGAACCCTCAAGGGTTCACTCATTGTTGTTAATGTAGCCTCACACTCTACAAGGCAGCACGGATGGAGAGAGGGGAGACAGCATGGCAGACAGAGACAGAGACACACACTGTGTGTGTGAGAGAGAGTGATGCGCATTTCCCTTTAAGTACTCTGACCCCACTCTTAAGTACACTGCCTCATTAAGTAGATCAGCAAGCTGAGACCGCAGCTGCTGCCAGGAAGCTCCCTCTGTCCTGAGCCCTGTCGTGTGTCCCCCGCTGCTCTATGGAAGATGGGGTAAGTGGGGTGCAAGAGCAGGGGGGAGGGGGACACCCTGACATTAGCCCCCCTCTTCCCACCCTCCCCCACACACAGAAAACAGGAGGCTCCGGGGAGCAGCTCCAAGGCAGAGGGCAGGAGCAGCACATGGCAGTGGGGGGAGGGGCAGCTGAACTGCCGGCAATTGATAGCCTGCTGGGCGGCTGCCGCATAGGGAACTTAGGGGAGCTGATGGGGGCCTATCGGTCCACCCTGGTTCCAAGCCCCCACCAGCTAGCTGTAATGGGCTGCTCTTCCTGCAAGCAGTGGACAAAGCAGGCAGCGTTATAAGGGAGCATTGCACAACTTTAAACGAGCATGTTCCCTAATTGATCAGCAATGTAACAACGTTAACCGGGATGACTTTAAGTGAGGAGTTACTGTATCTCTTCACTATAATGGCCTATTTCTGATCCACTCTGAACACGGCCAGACTTCCCCTCCTCACATAAAAATACATAAGAAGAGACCAAGGTGAAGCAAAACTCCATGAGGAATTCCATAAAGAAATCTGCAAAGTGAGCAAGTTCTGTGACCACAATTCACAAATCTCAAGCAATCCACTGCACACTAGAGCATCTTCATAGAGCATCTCTGCCTCCACACCAGTTCCAAGGCCCCCTGGCTATGTGGCTCAATCCTCACCCACCACTTCCCTTTGATCTCCACAGTACAGAAGAGTTCCCCCCAAGACTGTGTTAACTTTGAGGTGAATTTTCCACAGGGCAAATAGGGGAAAGGATGATGCACTTGGCACACCAGCATCCCCTGGCCCACTTTTTTTCCTCTCCAGAGCCAAGTTTGTAGGGAACTCTGCTTCAGAGGATGATCTCTAAGGGACAATCCAGCCCATAGATATTGGACTGTGTTAAAGGTTCACATACTGTTCAGTACAAAGATTTACATACTTTATGTGTATTCAGCCATTATGACATAGAAAATATTCTGCCATAGACACTAGGCATTGCACTAGAATGTGCTGCCATTTGATAGAGTTTCTTCTCCGTATGCCTTATATAACTGATTATGCATGCATTTATTATTAATATTTCACACATTTTATAGTTATAAATTGCCTGCAATCCGAGAGACTCTACATGATTTTTAAAAGTATAAATTAAGAATCACAACTTTCCTCTTCAACATTCCACAAAATACCCCAGTTTACAGGTGAAGAACTGAGCCACACATAAATAAGACTTGTTCAAAAAATTACATAGTTACAAAGTTCATGCTGGTGGGAGAGCTGAAATAGCTTGACTCCAGGCTTTAACCACAAGATAATGCTCTCTCCCAATGCTCCTGAGAGGTAGGCAATGTTATTGTATGTTCACATACAGGTAAACTGGACACCGAAGGGGTAAGGGATTTACCTACATTACCCAGCAAATCAGAGCTGATTCAGGAATAATAACTGTTTTAACCACAAGATACTCTCTTCCTACTAAAAGTTACTTCCAGAGCTCCACACACACGATCAAATGGAAATACACATTCATAATTTACACTGGGCTTCTTGGTTATTTCTGACAATATGCATCAGATGTACAAAGAAAAGTTGTAGATGTTTCCTGAAAAGTTACTGACCCATTGGGTTAAAGTTCTTAATCCTGAAAGTGTCTGATACAATAAATACCACGAAAGCTATTACTTCTGTGTGCTATAGTCACTGCTCTGTCTAATATTCTGACCTTGAGAAAAAGACCCTGGAGTGTATGAGTGAATAGAAATATGGAAATGTCCAGCCTCCTAACCTATGGCCCTCAATAAAGAGAACATGTACCAATGAACACATCGTATTTTATTAAGTACAGTAGCTAAGAATAACACCAGCTCTTTGTCTGAGGAGAATGACTTCTGTAAAATTGGAAATTTCATTCTATAAATAAGACTCCTACCACATTGTATCTATGTAGGGATCTCTGCCAAAGACAGCTGACAAAGGTACCCGACAGGCTCATTCACTCATGTGAAGCTGAATAAGTCTATTAGGCTTACTGTGAGGAACAAGCCTAACTAAAACTGCACACATTAACACTCCATGCCTTAATTAAAGTGTACAATTGCATACAGCTGACACCTAAGAGGCTAGTGAAACAAAGGAACCACATATGGCCTTCAGTTAATTTTGTGTCAAACCTTCAGGCAGTTGTGTGAGAGGGGTCTCTATTCAGAGTGTGGAAAGCTTGACACCATCTGGAGCCAGGTCCTGCTCTCACTGAAGTCAATGGGAGCTTTGTCATTGAGTTCACTGATAATAGGATTGGGCCCTTAAAAATACTAGGGACTGATCCTACAAGATGCCTGATGTGATTTGGGATTGTTTTACATGAGGTGCAAGCCACTGGAGAATCCGGCCTAGAAATGCAGACAATACTATTTCTGCAAATTAAAAGATTTAGGGATGTGTATGTTTTCACCATATATACAGAGCCATTGCAGTACAAGGGTTATGGCCTCATGGACATGAATATAGGATTCTGCAGAGCCCCCTGATTGCTGCAGATCCCAGATGATTGCCCTTGGGTTTCCTACTTAGATTTTCCCTTCTGTATACTTGATGTGAAAGGGGATGATTTCTCACAACCCTTCTGTTTATGCAAACTATCTGAAGTATTTTAGAGCACCCATTCCCATAAACACCAGTGACTTAGGGATCATCTGTGTCAGTAAGTCACAGCCCTGAGTTAGAGGTAGTGTTGAGCCATCCGGCCCTGGGAGGAGCTGCCAAATTCTGTTCTACTCAAATTCTTATCCCACTCCCATCACTGCCGGGCTGAAGGATTGTGACTGGCACTCAGATGTTACAGCATACTACCTTCATTGTACCCAGCCCCTTCTGTGTCCGGAGGGGATGGCCCAACCTTCTCCCCACTCTCTTTGGGGTCACTGCCTTCCTGCTAGCAATAAGAGTGATTATGGCCAGACTTTGCATGGGAATCCCAGGGCAGGGAAGAAAATATTCATTTTGCTCTCCCACCCTTGCATAGTGCAAGGCCAGACATGATGCATGCCAAGCACAAACCCTCTCAGTAACTCCTCATTGAGAAAAGAAAGAAATACAAAGGTAATCAAATGAAAGGAACAATGGGAGATCTTGGTGGTTCAACCAAGCAACTCCACAACCCTCTCCCTTCCACCCTCTCCCAGCCACTTACTGTCCCCAGCATCCTTCCTTGTTATACTCAGGGTATGTCTACACTACGACTGTAGTCCGATTTTACCAAAATCGATTTTTGTGAACCAATATTATGAAGTCGAACGTGTGTGTCCATACTAGGTACATTAAATCGGCGGTGTGAGTCCACAGTATCGGGACAAGCATCGACATTCCAAGCGGTGCACTGTGGGTAGCTATCCCACAGTTCCCACAGTCCCCGCTGCCCATTTGAATTATGGGTCGAGCTCTCGATACCTGATGGGGCAAGAAATTTGTAGTGGGTGGTTATGGGTACATGTCGTCATTCAACCGTCACTCCCCCCCTCCTTCCGGGAAAGCAACGGCAGACAATGATTTTGCGCCCTTTTCCCTGGATTGAAAGTGCAGACGCCATAGCGCGGCGAGCATGGAGCCCGGTGATATCATCGCAGCAGTTATGGCCGTTGTCAACACCTCGCACATTATCGTGCGCTTTATCCAGAACCAGGACTTGAGAAATCAGGAGTTGTCAGCGCGGTGACGAGAGTGATGAGGACATGGACACAGACCTCTCTCAGAGAATGGGACCCCACAAATTAGACATCCTGGTGGCAATGGGGCAGGCTCATGCCGTGGAACGCCGATTCTAGGCCCGGGAAACGAGCACAGACTGGTGGGACTGCATAGTGCTGCAGGTCTGGGATGAATCCCAGTGGCTGCGAAACTTTCGCATGCGTAAGGGCACTTTCGTGGAAATTTGTGACTTGCTGTCCCCTGCCCTGAAGCACCAGGACACCAGGATGAGAGCAGCCCTGACAGTTGAGAAGCGAGTGACGATAGCCCTCTGGACGCTTGCAATGCCTGAAAGCTACCGGTCAGTCGCGAATCAATTCGGAGTGGGAAAATCTACTGTGGGGGTTGCTGTGATGCAAGTAGCCAACGCAATCGTTGAGCTGCTGCTGTCAAAGGTAGTGACCCTGGGAAATGTGCAGGTGATAGTAGATGGCTTTGCTGCGATGGGATTCCCTAACTGTGGTGGGGCTATAGAGGAACTCACATCCCTATCTTGGGACCGGACCACCAGGGTAGCCAGTACATTAACTGAAAGGGCTACTTTTCAATGGTGCTGCAAGCACTAGTGGATCACAAGGGACATTTCACCAACATCAACATCAGATGGCCGGGAAAGGTTCATGACACTCACGTCTTCAGAAACTCTGGTCTGTTTAGACGGCTGCAGGAAGGTATTTACTTCCCAGACCAGAAAATAACAGCTGGGGATGTGGAGATGCCTATAGTGATCCTTGGGGACCCAGCGTACCCACTAATGCCCTGGCTCATGAAGCCATACACGGGCACCCTGGACAGTAGTAAGGAGCTGTTCAACTACAGGCTGAGCAAGTGCAGAATGATGGTGGAGTGTGCATTTGGATGTTTGAAAGGGCGCTGGCGAAGCTTACTGACTCACTCAGATCTCAGCGAAACCAATATACCCATTGTTATTGCTGCTTGCTGTGTGTTCCACAATCTCTGTGAGAGTAAGTGGGAGAGGTTTATGGTGGGGTGGCAGGTTGAAGCAAATCGCCTGGCCTCAGCTTACGCACAGCCAGACACCAGGGCGATTAGAAGAGCACAGCAGGACGCGCTGCGCATCAGGGAAGCTTTGAAAACTGGCTTCCAGACTGACCAGGGTAACCAGTGACTCTTACGTTTGTTTCTCCTTGATGAGAACCTGCCTCCGTTTGTTTACTCTGTTTATATTGCCTATCCTCTCTAATTACCAACCCCCGTCCAACCCCTCTTCCCCCCCTTCGAGCGCACCTTGCTTTAAAAGGAAATAAAGGAACCATTGTTTCACAAAAAACAATTTTTTATTCAAGATTTGGGAAGAAAGGGAGAGAACTGGGATGATGGCCAGGGTGGGGTGCGGGTGGAGGAAGGAGGGAAGGAAAGGCCATTTCAAAACTTGTTGAATGACAGCCTTCTGCTGCTTGAGCAATCCGCAGGGGTGGAGTGGTTGTTCGCACGTAGCCTTCCCCCCCGAGTTTTGGGGACTATGGGTGAGGAGGCTATGGGACTTGGGGAGGGGTGAGGGTGGTTACAGATGTGCTGCACTGGCGATCTGTCATCCTGCTTCCGTTCCTGCAGCACATCCACCAGATGTCGGAGCATGTCGGTTTGCTCCCGCAGTACCCCAAGCATCACCGCTGTCACCCTCTGGTCTTCCTGCCGCCACCTCTCAGCTCGAGCGTCCCTCCTGTCCTCCCATTCGCTGCCCACTTGCTTGTATTGGGAAATTGTCTCCCTCCACACATTCTGCTGAGCTACTTCAGTGCGGGAGCACTGCATTAGCTCAGAGAACATCTTGTCGCGTGTGCGTTTCTTTCTCCGCCTTATCTGCCACAGCCTTTGGGAGGGAGATGCCGAGAGAAGCCTAGGAACAGTTGCAGCTGTGGGATGAAAAAAAGGGAGTGAATTTTTTAACCAGCTACATTCTACAGAACAATGCATATACTCATGCGGTGAACAGCACCATTCACAGTACCTACCAAATATACTTTTAGTACAAGGTCGCATTTTGCATCTTTATATTGAGTGCCTGGGGCTTTGGTGTACAGATCACACACGCAGGGCTGGGCAATGGAATTCGGCTAGCGGGCGGCCATGGTAAGCCATAGACTTTCAGCTTTGGAAACCTTAATTAACAGCAGCGCCCTCCTTTCATGCTCAAAGCCAAGTAACTCAAAACAAAGTAACTCCAGCCATCCCATTCTATGGGATGCTAGCTTTCGCCATCACCCCACTGCGTGGCTGGTATCAGGGAAGATCCCTGGTAGCCGAATGCCTACTGCCCAGCCTGAATGCCCCCCCTCCCCGCCCCCACCTCATGGCTGGTACCAGGGAAGCTTCCTGCTAGCCGAATGCCAAATGCCCAGCCTGAACGGCCTCCCTCCCCGCCCCCACCATGTGGCTGGTACCAGGGGAGATCCCTGCTAGCCGAACGCCAACTGCCCAGCCTGAATGGCCCCCCTCCCAGCCCCCACCGCATGGCTGGTAGCAGGGAAGATCCCTGCTAGCCGAACGCCAACCGCTCAGCGTGAAGGGTCCACCGCTCCCACCACTGGAAAATGCTGAGAGGATATCTTTTCAGGAACAGGCAAACAGCCCAGTAGAAACGGCCACCTCTGACTGTCCCCGTAATTAAATTCCCGTATTTCAAACAGGTCACCATGAATAATATCACTCTGATGAGGATAACACAGACAGAGAAAGAACGGATGTTGCTTGAATGCCAGCAAACACCGGGGCCGTATGCTGCCAGTCTTTGCCGTGCAATGATACCAGAGTACTTGCTACTGGCCTGGCGTGGTAAAGTTTCCTACCATGGAGGACGCAATAAGGCTGCTGTCCCCAGAAACCTTCTGCAAAGGCTTTTAGAATACCTACAGGAGAGCTTCATGGAGATGTCCCTGGAGGATTTCCGCTCTATCCCCAGACATGTTAACAGACTTTTCCAGTAGCTCTACTGGCCACGAATGCATCCCAAGTACTCAGGGCAAAGTAACCATTAAAAACCAATTTCTTTACAACCATGTCTTTTTAATTCAAAAGATACACTCACCTGATGTGCCTTCTCCAGCTTCACGGGATACCTCCTTGCGAGGGTTGGGAGGGGATCTCTGTCAGGGTGAGTAAGAGTTCCTGGCTTTCAGGGAAATTGCCCTGCAGAGCGCTGTCGACCACCTCGTCCTCATCATCCCCCTCATCATCTTCCCCATTCACAAAAACATCAGAGGAAGCGAGTGATGAGAATACCCCATCCTCGGAGTCCACGGATATGGGTGGGGTTGTGGTGGCGGCTCCCCCTAGGATGGCATGCAGCACAGCATAGAAGCGGCATGTCTAGGGATCTGACCCGGAGCGTCCATTTGACTCTTTGGTCTTCTGGTACGCTTGTCTCAGCTCCTTAATTTTAACGCGGCACTGTGTTGCATCCCTGCTGTATCCTCTGTCCATCATGGCCTTGGCGATTTTTTCGAAGATTTTTGCATTCCGTCTTTTCGATCGTAGCTCTGATAGCACGGATTCATCCCCGCAGACTGCTATCAGATCTAACACCTCCCGTTCTGTCCATGCTGACATGCTCTTTCTATTCTGACATGCTCTTTCTATTCTGGGATTGCATGGTCACCTCTGTTGAAGAGCTCTGCATTGTTACCTATTGAGCTCGCCATGATGGCCAAACAGGAAATGAAATTCAAACTGGCCAAACAGGAAATGAAATTAAAATGCTCCCGGGGCTTTTCCTCTGTACCTGGCCAGAGCATCCGAGCTGGGACTGCTGTCCAGAGAGGTCGCAGTGGTGCACTGTGCGATAGCTCCCGGAGACCAATAACTCCGAATTCTGTCCACACTAACCCTAATTGGACATGGCAATATCGATTTTAACGCTAATCCCCTCATCGGTGAGGAGTACAGAAATAGATTTTAAGAGCCCTTTATGTCAAAATAAATGGTGTTGTTGTGTGGATGGGTGCAGGGTTAATTCGATTTAACGCTGCTAAATTCGATATAAATTCTTAGTGTAGACCAGGCCTCAGTTTAGGATCCTAGCCTGCAAAGAATTTCTCCCGTGGGACTCTGTGGAGGACTATGCACTTTTAGGGTAGTAACTATTTGCAGGATCACACCCTTAGATCCTATGTTTATTTGAGGCTGTGGTTGTGTCTTTATTCTCTATGCAAAGTGTCATACACACTTAGAGCCTAATATACAATTGTTAAATAAATAAGAAATTATTAATAACTATTAATAACTTAGATGATGATTCCAGCATTTGCTGTTTGCCACTGTACCCTATGCTGTATTTTTAGCCTGATACAAAATGCTTTCTAAAAATCCATGTAAATTTTTAAAATTGTGATGTAGTTGATACTCAGTGAAATAAAATATAAACATCTGTTTAATTATATGAGACTCTCTGTAGGAAAAAAAGTATATTGCTAGGTTGCTAGGGTGACCAGGCAGCAAGTGTGAAAAATTGGGACGGGGGTGGGGGAGAATAGGAGCCCTATATAAGAAAAAGACCCAAAAATCGGGACTGTCCCTATAAAATCGGGACATCTGATCACCCTATATGTTGCACTGTTTAGTTTAATAACACTAGGCCTCAGCTAATGAACATTTAACAACAGCATTTATCTAAAGGAAATCATTCCACAACCTCACTCTCTCATTAAGCTCCTGTGATTTGCATTATCCTTATGCCAGCTGACTAATTAAGCCCCAAAAAGCAGCTTTCGAAAGCTGGGTAAGGCATGATTTATGCAGAGAAACATCTTTTTTTCCCCATAAGAAACACTGTTTTAAATGAAATAAAAGCATGACTTGGACTCTGTTAGAATAAAGTATTATCACAAGCAGAATTATCGCAGCTCAGTTTGATTTTAATGAGTGAAATATTCATATTTTTCTTTCTTGTTCTATTGCTTGTGATGGAGAAAAATTACATTTACATTTACTAAATCTGTGCCTACATTTATCAATGAGACATCCTTTTCTATGATCTTATTAAAGCTGAGCACTGACAAATTCATAGATGGAAAACAGATCAGCTCACCTATATGTTAGTATTGTTCAAGATAGCTGTGAGACTTGTAAGAACGTGTGTAGTGTTTAGACTCTACAAAATGCTTACAAGTTGCTGCATGCACTAATTTCACTTGTAATATCTGTTTCCCATGCTATCAGGTGATATGTAAGTTTTGCTTTATAACTGTAAAAATGCCTGCTGTGAACCCAGTCAGGAGGAATGGTACACCACCCATCAAGAAGGACTGTCAAAACTAAATGGGCCATAGGGGAGCATCACGATACAAAGACTTGGTTAATGGCACCATACCCAGGAAGATGCAACATGCAAGAAAGCTCATCCCATCAGCTTAAGTGCTGAAAGGAGGGGATAAAACAGGGACACAAGAAAATGTTCTCCCTCCCCTTTGCTGTTTGGATTCTGACAAGGCTGGAGAGCTATGAAAAGAAGCAGAGATCCCCAGGGTCAACCTGGGCTAGCCCTAAAAGATACTCAGTGCTAACAGAACACTACAACTCTGCCACCTTTTGGAACCACAGACTAACTCATTTTTGTATATATGTGTGCCTGCTTTAACCTGAAAATAACTCTTTCATTTCTTTTTCCTGTTTAATCCTTAATTAGTTTACTATAGGATTGGCTACAAGTGTTGTTTTTGGTCTGAGATCTGAGGTACAAATTGAGCTGGGGTAAGTGACTAGTCTCTTGGGACTGGAAGTAACATGAATCTTTTGTGATCTTTAGTGTATGTTTGTTTGTTTTTTGGCATAATGATCAGAGATATGTCTCTGACTTACACAAATTCCGAGTTACGCAAGGAGTTCCGGAACGGAATGCTTGCGTAAGTCGGGGAGCATCTGTAGTCAAATGTAAATTTAAGACCAACTAAAATGCATGCTAAAATCTTTACTGAGATTCCCATTTTGTTAATAAGTCACTTCCTATCTATATTAAAAAAGAAGAAAAATGGGATTTGAAGGCACATCCCTTGCAGGGATAAGCAAACCTCACACTAGTATTGGGTGGTTCAGCTAAATGTATACTAGAGTGTTCAGTCAAAATGAATAAATAATAAATGGCCTCATTTTCTGAGGTAAAAAATAATAATAGTTTGTATGTATATAGAATCTTTCACCCATTGCCCAGATCCTCAGTTTGTGTGAACTGGCACAAACCCATTAAAGTAAATGAAGCTGTGACAATTCACACCAGCTGAGGAGCCACTGCCATGTACCTAAAAGTGCTCTACAGCTAGCTAGGCTTCACACACCCCTTAAGGTAGGTGAGTATTATTATGTCCATTTTACAGGCAGGTTACATTAGATAGGATGCAAATTTTTAAGGGATACAAATCCTCATATTTCAGGTCATTAACCAACCAACTTACAGCCTGAGGTTAGGAAGAAATGTAACTCTAGGATGGTTATATCATAAGTCGTTTATAGGATTTCTTGTACATCCTTCGGAGCAACTAGTACTGGCCACTGTTTGTGATGACTAGATGGGACTATTGGTTTGATCCTGTACAGCAATTCCTATGTTCCCTAAGCTGAGGCACAGAAAGGTTAAGGGACGTTGCTAAAATTGCACAGCCAATGGCAACACTAGAAACAGAATTCTGGAGTCTTTCATTAAGTAATCATGACCTTGCCTCTCCACAATGAAGTCTAAACCAAGCATAAAGATCCGTTTGTTTGGGCCAATGCAAACTGCAATGCATACAAATAAATAAGAACATACACTACCAAAGGATGTTGATGCTTGCACTAAGTAATGGAACATGGATCAGAAGCTGTCAGGCAAGTCAAAAGGTACAGAAAATCAGCACTTGTTTTAGCATCAGTATGAGATTGGCTTAGAGTCCTTTGGGGGAACAAAGGAAAGGTAGATAAGGGCCTGTACTGTTTGGAGAGAGAAGGCAATTCTGCACTGCAGTGCTCTTGTGGCAATTGCTGGCAAGTTTTATTAACTGTCAAATAAATTTCCCTAATTTTTAATATTCTGGATTATTAAAAAGAACGGTAACATGATATGAGAAGTGCACACATTTTCAAAGAGCACACAGGGAGTTTCCTAAGGTCTGTAACTTGTTATGCAGTTGGCATGATTAGCTTTATTTTCTGCAACAAGTTTCTCTAAGCAAGCCCTAGTTAATAGCTTCTAGCTGGTGGGGAGGGTGCATGGCCCAGAATGCCATGTGCTGCTGCCATACAATTTGGTTACAACTATTTAGAAAGAAAATTAAGTGAGTTTTAATTTTCACACCAAGTGACTCCAGTTGGCAGGGCTTTTTGTTTTGATTTGGATTGCTACACAAAAGATTGACTGAAAATAGATTTGGCTCGAGCAGGTGCATGGAACATATTTTGTTTTGTTTCGTTGCCATCTTGAATAACAATACTTAGCTGTCTTCATCTTAAAAGCATTGGACAAACATTGACTAATTAAGCCTCACAACACTCTCTGACAGTCCGCTGTATAATAAGAATAACTATGTTTATAGAAGAGGAGACTGAAAAGGGTCAAGTGAGCAGCCCACGGTCACAGGAAGAATCATTGTCAGAGGCCAATTTAGACACTAGAAGTTCCTGGCCCTGCCCTGTGCTCACATTGTTAGGCCCTGATCCTGCAAACATTTACACATGTATTTAACCTTACTGCCATGAGTAGCCCCGTTGATTTCAATGACACCACTCATGGTAGTAAATTTAAGCACATACATATTGCAGGATTGGGACCTGAGGCTGCACCTCTGCCCTGTTATATTCATTGCCTCCTATTGGATGTTTCCTTGTAATTTAAAAAGAAGAGCACTGTGTCACAAACCACAGGGTACATTTTCTGGGCAAGGCCAGCTCCCATAAGGAGAGTTGGATGGCAAAACCAGTCACTCTGTGTTGTATTTAGCTGTGTAATTCTGATGCTTCACCCCCCCCCCACACCCATGTACTGCACTTTCAACTCTCTAAGCACTCCATTATCTGCAGCCATTTCAGAGCCGAGTTCAAAGAAAACTGTCAAAGCACATACACATTCTATGCACTTGTTTGATTGGTCCCTTAATAGAAAATAGAGGTCTTGCAAATTGAAGTACCTGTGTATTCTTTTTGTATGGAAAAATATAACGTTGTGTTGAAAATCCCTCCCTAATGTCCCCACTGGTATCAGCACAGGAGTGAAAATCATATCTGCTTCTGCTAGGGAGAAGGCAGGCAGCAAGTGTGTGGAAGAAAAACCCCCAAAGGCTTGTAAAGAACAGCTTTCTGCAGTACTGCCGGGCTGTTTCCAGAGACGTGAGTGCTGGGCTGCATGAAGGGAGGGATGTAACAGAGCTTGGAGAGCTGGACGCTGGAGTGGGACTCAGGAGACCTGGGTTTTATTGGTGACTCTGCCACTGACCCACTGGGTAATCTTGGGCAGGTTACTTCATCTCTCTCTGCCTGTTTCCCCTCCCACACTTCATCTGTCTTGTCTATAACTATGTGGTCCTGATCTCACTTGAGGCCTCTAGCTGGTTATTGTAACAAGTGCTGATACCAACCCTACAAATGGGCATGAAGACTGACTTATTGTGTCCCAGAAATGGATTCTGCAGGGTGAGGATGAGGTGGACAGCCATGGCAGTGTGAGGAAGCTTGCACTGACATTGCCTGTGCTGTACCTGCTTTATGACTCAGGGTATCTCTACCCTGTAACTGGAGGTGTAATTTCCAGCTTGTGTAGACATACCTATACTAGCTTTGATCAAGGTAGCACATCAGAATAGCAGTGTAGCCACAGCAGCATGGGCAGTGGCGTGGGCTAGTCACTCAAGTACGTACCTAGGGTTGCAGATGGGATTTTACTTGGGTGGCTAGCCCATCCTGGCATGGCTACACTGCTATTTTTAGTGTGCTAGCTAAATCAAAGCTAGCATGTGTACATCCACCTAACCTGGAAATTGCACCTCCAGCTTCAGTGTGGACATACCCTCAGTGAAGGAATCCAGGGTCAGATCCTCAGCTGGTGTAAATGGGGGTAGCCCTGCTGAAGTCTTTCATGAGCCTCAGAACAACTGAAAAGAAAGTGAAATGTTAGTAAGTTTACAGAAAATTTCATAGACGTTAAAATAATTCACAGTCATTTCAAGCTTCCTTCTCTTACTTTTATGTTGCATCCTGGATTTGACTTCAAGTCTGTGTCATGCATTTAAATCCTATAGAATCTATAGCTATGTATTTCTCCTTATATTATGACTGCCATTCTACCAAGATTAAATCCTGTCTGAGGCATATGTGATCCTCCTGTGTTTGGAATCACTCCCAGAATGGAGTTGAACTCTCATCACTCGGGCCACAAGGCATCTGCTAAGAGGGAAGAAACCCCAACTGAGAACAAGTGTTCTAATGAGACATTTGACATATCCTAGAGTCATTAATCTTAGAGCCAGTGACACTCACACAGGAGGTATTGATGGGCCTGTCCAACAGTCATTTTACTCATCCACTGCTAAAGGCTCTAGTTCATCATGGTTGCCTCTCCTCTATATCATATTATCTGTGAATTCTTGGCTATCACCATCTAGAAAAGGAAATTTAAAATGTTGACTGTAAATCTTTCCTGGCCACACAAGACAGATCACACAGGCTTTCACATACCAAATCTACAAGGGCATTCATCCTTTTTTCATAGTTCCCTCTGTGTCCTTGTAACTCTCTCGCATCCATGCCATGCAGCCTTGGATTCCCTCCCTGACACAGTCTGCTATCCCTCCACCCTCACCTTTTGCACATTCCTTCTTAAAATATGCTTTTCCCACCAGGCCTACTGACAACATTTCCACCTCACCCATAAAGTGTATAAAAAAGCCACAAGAACAAAACAAAGTATGGAACTTAAAGAAAACTATTGAGAACTGTTACAATGAACATGAAACATCAGTCACTCAACCACTTGGTTTTGCTGCATCCCAATCTTCACTCACTCTCCATTTATGCAAAAAATTCACAGTTTTCAAGCTTGGGGACTTAAAATAAGATCCCTAAATGTACAGTATAAAGCACTTAAATAAGTGGCCTAATTTTCAAAGGTGCTGAAACTTAAATGATGGTGTGTTATTTTCTTTACCGTCTAATCCAATTTTTGTAGCCTTCCTATTAATGTTGTGTTTGTTAATTTTTAAATTTAGCATATAGTGGTTTTCATGTTGACTGGCACTTTGGCCCAAAGATGAAGTTCCTTTATTTCTCCACAGAACAGATACGGCACACTGTGTGGCCTTGAGCAAGACACTTCACCTGCTGTATTCCATGTTCCCCATCTGTAAGGAATTATTCCTATTTACCTTTCAGGGGGTGTTTTGAGAAGTGATTATCTCATGTTTATACAGTACTTAGAGAATAAAAGTAAATCAATATGAACTATATTGTGCCTTACAGGTACAGCCTTGAATTATGGGCAGTGTGCAGTTGCCCAGTTGTACTGGGAGAGAAGTAATTTACCACATCCTCTTAAGATGTGTAGTGTGCTCCCCTGTCCCTGGCCAGCCAACTCTGCTGGCCAGTACATAAGGGAGTTGAGCCATGCCACTATCAATTCCCAACTTCTTTTTCAACTGATTTACCAGTACCCCATTGACTGTAGGGGCTATGAGTCAGGGCACCCCTTATGTAGGATGCACCAGGGAGAAAAGTGTGGGGAAGGGCAGCCATTATGTCCTCACCACCTAGTATGGGTCTGTAGAAGAAGCTCTGTTTAGCCCTATATAAGTGCTAAGCATCAATATTATTTTAGCAATATACCAGATTTGAGATATTCCCATAACTAAATATGCGTGTGTGTGTGTGTGTTTTGGGAGTGGGGGTGGGGGTGGTTGGTTTTTGTTTGGTGTTTTTTTTGCTAAGCATGATTGTAAAACCCAGCTTATATATTGGATCTTTTTTGTTGTGCCTTGCACCAATACAACCATTACATTTGTGAAATGTACAACAATACTATTCTTCTAAAATGCCAACAAGCTCATTTTGTCAGCTCCTCAGATGAGTGCTGCTATTGTAATTCAGTGATTGCAAATATCATTACTTCTGCAGTGCTAACATGATCTTGGCAATTCACTTCACCTCTCCATTCACCACTATCAGGTATATAATGGGGATAAAATGTATCACGCCTACCTCAGAACTTTCCAGGCTGTTGTGAGGCTTAATCAACTAACATGTGCAAAGTACTTTTTCCTTGGGGGAAAAAAAGCCCAGCAAAGTTCTAAACATTGATTACATTATCGCCATTATGCTGTAACCAAGAATAAAGTGGAAAATATTTAGCATTTTTAGTGACCTAACAAATGAGTTCAATGATATTCATTGACAGTCTAGATTATACTACTGCAGGAGCATAAAATAATACACATTTGAAAGATACCATATGTTGCATTATATTATAATTGTATCATGGTAAAGTTATATATGATATTCTGTATACATTAAGAAACCAGAACAAAATAACATACCACTCCTCTCTGTTATATTGGCACATAATGGATTAAGAAGTTGCAGAAAGATGACTAAAGAGGCTGAGTCTTATTTCACATCATTGTACTAACTCCACTAAAGTTAATGGAATTACAGCAACACAAGTAGGATCAAAATCATCCTCACAGGAACATTTCAGTGCATGGAATTTCATACCTTCTATTTCCACTATTTGGAGTTTCAGGTACAGTTCTTTTACAAATATAAAATGACACCCCTATGTCTTATATAATCTGTATTCCACTGGGAAGAAATATATTTGTGGATATAGTGAAGTGGTGAGCTGCGGAACGAAGAATGGGGGCGGGGAATTAATAAGCTAAATATCCAGCTATGACAGGTATTCCATATATTTATTATTTCAGAGTGAAAACACAGAGCAGGAAGAAATGGGAAAAGATTCAGAAGAGGCAGCTTCAACAGAGTAATTCAAAATTATTTGCATAGCTGGAAGCAAGTCACAACATAACCCAACAATATGGTTATTAGGTAAGGAAACAATGCTTAGAAATCTTGGATTATAGTTTCTCTTTTAGAATTCAGATTGAGAGATCCAAAGCATTGGTATTAGTACTGTCTATCTACTGTGACACTTGAAAACTAATCAAAGGAAAACAGTAATATACAACCAAGGAGGTGTGTATGGATGAATGACAAAACATTACTAACATAAAACAAATAAGCAGCTATTATTTGTCCTCTCCAAGCATAAACCACGGTCTGGTGATAAAGACATGGTCTCTTACAAAAGAATAGGCTTACCACATTGACTGCTTTATATGCAGTGGGTGTATACAGAGAACAGCAGATATTAGGAAATGGTGGAAGTAGAGAAATCTTTTCTTAGATCCGTTTTCAACCTTGGACACTGCACCCTCAGGAATTACAATATAATACTTTGCACTTCTCCAGAACCTATCAGTGGCTTTCAAAGCAATTGAGACATTACATTAACTAATCCACACAAGATGCTATATGATTTTACAGATGGGCACCCTGAAACAGTGAGGTCAAGCGACTTACCTGAGGTCAACTGTGAGGCAAGGATATCAACATAGCTCCACTGAAGTCAGCGGAGTTTCACAGATTTAAGACTGGTGGGAATCCAGTCCAATGGAGAAACATTGGTGGAACAACCAGTATAAGTGGGATCAGATCCAGGCCCAAGCTTCAACAGGAAAGCTACAGAATGTACACAGCCTGGATGCTAGCCCATGATGCATGGCCTCATGGGTGGCAGCTCTCACATCTGTTCCGAACAGGTAAGATACCCAGATGATGTCTGACTTTATAGTTTCTGTTCCCTGTGGCAGAGGGTCATGCTGTGAATAAAGCAGCAGTGGAGGAATAAGTGAGGGGGGGACACAAGACCAGTCCAGAATGAAGGGCTGAGTGAACATTTTGTGAACCTCTCCCTTTCCCCTAATATTGACCAGGGAGAGATGAGAGCCCTTGGGTATGCAAAACTCCATGTAGACCTCTAAAAAGGCAGCTATGTTCAAGTTCTACCAAAAAAAAAACCTATGCAAAGAGGAGGAAATACGTTTCTCAGTTAAACCTGTGACATGGTAGGAGGATAATTCAGTGTCCCCTCCTAACTCTATTGCCAGAAAAAGACTCAGCGACTACTGCCATCGAGTATAGAGTACCCGTTTAAACAGCAAGAGACAGAAACTCTCATGTTACCAGAGCCAATTTCATTTGAAAGGCTGATTGAATTGAGTCAATTTCCATCTTTTCTTTGCAGCAGGGTAGATGCAGATTTGAAAGCATTAGGTGATGGGATTGCAGCTCATTAGGAAACGACAGAGGAGGATGAGGAGGAGAAGCCAGAAAATGAATGTGGCTTCAGTGGGAGAATTTTAAAAAATGCCATTTGTCTTCATGACACCGAGAGGGAAGGACCAGGAGATTATGTGTGTACATTTAGTTTTCAAAGAGCTCTGGCCTCAGTGCTTCAGTCAAACTGTCAGTAAGTGAGAGATGGTGGTGTGAACTTTGTGGTGTGTAGTAGCAAGAGCTCTAAAGACTGAGTCCTCCTCTGCTGTCTGGACTTGGATGGGTTAAGGCAACAGAATAAAATTCTACTTGTTTGATTGTTTAATTGCTGCCTGCCAGAGATTTTTTTAAAAAGTGGGCACAATGAGGGGTTCATTTTTCAAAAACTGTCTTAAAAGGGAGAGCAAGTCAGTTGGCTGGGATGCTTAACACAGGAAGTTGCTAGCATCTGCTGAAAGTTATTTAAGCCCAGCCCCTGATTACAACTTGCATTACATCAGACAGATTTGAGGTGGCATGGGAATTTTTAAAGGATCACCCACAGACTCTGAGACTTTTGTCTTGGTTGGGGAAATTTACTCCCCTCCCCCTTGTAGTGGGCCCATGCAAGGCCCTTTATGCTATGAGGTGCCACACAGTAGCCCCACAGTGGGGCAGGGGAGGCAGGATGTACATTAACTGGCCAAAAAGGGAGGACTCTACACTCTTTACCTGGCACAAGTGATACAGATAGAGCTTTGGGAAGCTGGTTGAGGGGCACTGTATCCATTCTTATGCAGATACAGAAGCTGGGAACCCCTACATAAGGAGAGGGAGGTTCAGCAGCCACAATTCAAATTGCATTGGAGAGGCACCAGTCAGTTGACTGAAAAAGCAGAGGCACTACAGCCCCATGACCATCCTGCCTATAGGGGATGAGTTAATTCTGTCCTCTGGTTCCCAGAATATAGCCTCTTTACACCAGCCTCATGTGGGAGATCTCTCTGCAGATCCCTCTGTTCCCAGATCACCTCAGCCTTAAATATTCTCCATGTAAGATTGTTTATCTAGGCAACATTTCAACACATTCTCTTTTATTGACTTTCAGTTATGGATGAGGGAGGAGATTTTTAGCAAATGTGGAGGAGATTGCATAGTATTATTTGTTAACAAGACAGTGCACTTCTTCTTGTGCCAGAAAGGATGGTTTCAATGCTCATCTGGGAAGATGAGCAGTATGTAAATCCCAGATGAAGTGCTTGCTGCCAGGGTAGTTATAAACTACCAGTTACATACCAGAGGCAATATTTATGCTCATAGAGATTTCTGGAGACAATTAATTTCTGTTGTAATAACATCGGGGGAAACTCAATATATCCAACAGACCTTTAAGTGGCTCCTTCCTGTTAGTGCTCAGCTCTTTGATATGTGAAGAAATAATCCAGTTCTTATGCTTGAACTCTGCTATTGCAGCAAGAACACAAAACTGCTCTTGTACCTACTCTATGTAAACCCAGTCCAATGTCATGTTTACAGAGAGAGCGCTGGCATACTGTTCACCAGCCACCTGACTGGCTGGACCCTTTGCACTTCACCTGCATTTTAGCCATCAGAAATATATGCATCAAACACAATCCTCATGACTTTCACTGATGTCACTGAAAACCTTGCACTAATAGGCCCTTTGTGTCATTTCTGTAGTTTTAAAACTATTTCTGTACATAGCAACATGATAGGGGGCCGATGCCGGGCATCATTCTCTTCATCCTCAAACTGGGCTTAGAACCAGCAGATTTTTTAATGACTCTGTAGGAGGAGATGGAGAAAGCTATATCCCATAACTAAGTCAGACTCAATTATTTTATATCAAAACAATATTTTAGCTTTTAATGAGTGCAACTGCCAATACAAAGAGTCACGCATTATGAATCACTATTTTCTCCTTCCTAGCACTTTCTAATTTCCTGCTAAGGAGACAGGGCTGAATGGGGTCATTAATCTGAATTAGAAATACCATGACCTGCTATGCTCTTTATCCACTAATGTTTTCCAATAGCACTACAGAAGGGGATTTTGTATTTCAAACAGCTGCAGGATGTGGGTATAGCAGGATTTTATTTTAAATAATGTCAAGAAGGGTATTTTTACTGACAAACATCTGTGTTTAAATGCAGTACAGGGTTCTCTTTCTGTCACAAATATCACAGAAAGTTAACCAGTCACTAGGTAATGTGTTCTCTAAACAAAAAGGCATGAGGATTTGTTTCCTCTAAATCCCATTTAAACAGTACATATAGCTACACTTTTTAAAAAATACATAGTAGAGTATGTACATAACTGTTTATTTTCATTACTATATTTTATTAACATATGAAAACATACCAATTAATATCAAATTTTAAAATGAAGGAAAGACATTTTGTATTTTACATACAAAAATATTGTATTTTACATAATGTATTTTACATTAACCATGTGCCTTTCATCACACAGGATCCCGGAGCACTTCAGACAATAGACCACATTGTTCCATTGCTTTTTAAGCAGAACTCCTCATTGGACTTCAATAGGCAGTTGTTTAAAACCCAATGGTGTATTATATGACCAGTGACCCCAAATCTGCAAACATGGCATTGAAGCCTTATTTTATTTTTGTATTACCATAGGACTTAAGAGCCCAGTCTGTATGAGGCACTGTACAAACACTGTACAGATATTTTACATCTTAATTGAGACTCAGATGTTCCACAGGCCTCCTATCAGCCCTCTTATAAAGGGGTAAAATTCACCCTGTGTAATTTTCCCTCACATGAGTAGTTCACCTGAGGACAATGGGACTTGTCACCAGAGTTAAATTGCTCATGGGAGCAAGCATTTGCAGACGGAGTCCCATGGCTTCTACATGAGTCCACAGGACTCTGGATTCTTAGAGAAAGATTTGAGCCAACTACACAGGATATCAGTTAAATATGACTTATGAGGAGAGGCTGAGGGAACTGGGATTGTTTAGCCTGCAGAAGAGAAGAATGAGGGGGGATTTGATAGCTGCTTTCAACTACCTGAAAGGGGGTTCCAAAGAGGATGGATCTAGACTGTTCTCAGTGGTAGAAGATGACAGAACAAGGAGTAATGGTCTCAAGTTGCAGAGGGGGAGGTTTAGGTTGGATATTAGGAAAAACTTTTTCACTAGTAGGGTGGTGAAGCACTGGAATGGGTTACCTAGGGAGGTGGTGGAATCTCCTTCCTTAGAGGTTTTTAAGGTCAGGCTTGACAAAGCCCTGGCTGGGATGATCTAATTGGGTTTGGTCCTGCTTTGAGCAGGGGGTTGGACTAGATGACCTCCTGAGGTCCCTTCCAACCCAGAGATTCTATGATTCTATGAAATGCAGCCACATCTGGATGAAGGGCAGTAACTAACTGGACACAGCACCCTGAGGGAAGTTTTGTCTGAGGACACTGGTGCAAATGTACCACAGGTCTTTAACATCAGAGAACTCCGCCAGTTCTCAATACAAATTATTCAGTAATGATTCTCTGCTCCTCTCATTCATTCTTAGAAGGCAAGACTGTCAATACTGAGATGTCTTTCTTTATTTCTTTGGTAGAATAAACCCATAATGTTGTCATAAGGCACTTTTACTATGTCAAACCCCTTCAGCAGTTAGTTGTAATTAGATCAAGTCATCTTTCCTCTGATTTGAACCTCTGTTTCCCCAGGCAGTAAAGTTATCTGCATTTTGTATGGTGTTAGAAAGTTATATTTGGCAACATACATAATTTCAGGCTCATGGACCTTATTGCTGAACATTTATTAAGGTACACTGATAAATTAGAGCTAAGCAAATGAATTATGGCTGAAGAGACAGCTTTTCAATTGTTTAGCTCTCTGTTTCAACTACGGGTTGATTAGATCTACTTGAGAAATGCAGGAAGGATGGAGGTGACAAGTATTTCATATTTCAGCAATATTTCAGTTCCTGTTCACTAGTGTAATGGGATACAAGGAGAGATATTGATACTAGTGCTCCTGAGGGGCAGAACATTTTGCATGCAAAATTTTGAAGTATTTAAAAATATTACTGCTTAAGTGAAAATTATGCCTGCTGTAGGTAAAATATTAAACATACTACCAAGATCATTTCATTGATCTTATAACTTGTTCCACAAAACGCAGTGTTCCGGGGGGTTGCAAACAAAGGAAAATGTCAAATGAAATATTAAAAGTTGAAACAAGATTCACATTGGTTAATAAGAGTTTATTGGTCTCAATTTTTATGTAAAATGTTATGTATCAAAAGTCGTTTACAATCTGTGTGTGAGAAATGCCATGTAAAGGATATAGGATCAATTTTTCATCTTATTTTCTATTAATGGCTGCCAGTGTCTTAGCAGCAGTAGACAGGATAGAGCTGGAGAATGAAAAATGCCTTCCTTCCTATATTTGCTTCCTTCCTTCTTGAGTCTGTTTCTTTTTACAAGACCTAAAAATACCCAGAGATAATGGAAGTATTTCCTTTGATCCAAAAACCGTGTCTTTTTTTATTCTGAGCAAAAGATGAAAGGGTACAAACAAATGGAAACTCCTGACCTCTGGACACCTCTTCCACACAGACATTCCAGACCAGATGAACCAAAAAGGTTGAATTAGCCTTTCAAAGTCTGAGCCTAGTTAGAATTAATTCACCCATCCCTATCAGCTGTTTAACCAGTTTGGGCTCCATTGCATTCAGCAGAAGAATCACAGGAACTTGTGCCATTGGCCTTTGGTATGAGAGCACAGTTTTAATGCCATGATGCTGTTTTCAGTACATTATGCTTGTAGGTTTCTTTTATCCAACTCTGCCAAAACATAATAAAGACTTGTATATAGTCAAACAGTAAAGAATATCATAATTGCCCTACTAACTGAGAGCAGTTAGTCCAGTATCCTATCTTTGACAAAAACCAGCATCAGTTGCTTCTGAGGGAGGCCACACCTTCCAGTCAAACATAGCAGATTCTCATTAGAGCCACCAGACTTGGACTGTCTTCCTCTGCTGAAAACATAAGCAGTCTTCCTGGGATTCAGAGATGATCCAATCAGTCCTATCATCAACCTTCATCATCATCATCATCTGCCAACTTTCAAGGAGTTTAATGGTTTCTTAAAGAAAACCTTGAGTTCTCCCTCTGAAATGGTCCCCTCTGCAGAGCTCACAAATGTCCTGACAGTCAGTACTATGTCAAGAAAAATAAATTATGTCCCAACAAAATTCAGTGGCCATCTGATTCCGACAGTCATCACTATACTCTGAACAATTTACATTACATTTTCAAAAATAATGAATGTGCCCTGGTTTTTATTAGTTTCTATCTTAAACCCTTTTTTCCCTTAAACATTGTTTCCATCTGTGGGGGTTTTCGCCCCTGGGGCTGGAGCAGCCCTGCAGTACAGGGCAGTGTGGCCTAGCGGCCAGAGTACATAAAGCAGCCCTGCAGAACAGGGCAGTGTGGCCTAGCGGCTAGAGTACATAAAGCAGCCCTGCAGAACAGGGCAGTGTGGCCCTGTGGCCAGAGTCCAATGGAGGGGGCACCCACCCAGGGGTGTGGCTGCCCCAGTAGGAGGGCTCAGGCCCACCCGACTCCACCGGGCCCCAACCCAGAGCCCTAACAGTGGCGTAGCACCTTGCCACTGACTCAGCGGGGGGGTCCTACCGAACAGGGTGACCAGACAGCAAGTGTGAAAAATTGGGACAGGGGGTGGGGGGCAATAGGAGTCTATATAAGAAAAAGACCCAAAAATCAGGACTGTCCCTATAAAATCAGGACATCTGGTCACCCTACCTACTGAAACACGCTGAGGTTTCCCGGGTGGGAGATACCACTCCGTCACCCTCCCTGGGTCACTTCCTACCTGGCTCTGCGTCAGGGTTTCCCACGAACCTTCAGCCACCCTGTGGGTAGTTGAGCCAGCCGCCTCCTCTGACTCCTCCTGTTGTCGAGGTTCCTGGGGGCCTGGGGAGGCTCTGATTCCCGGTGCAGTCAGGAGCTGTGGCTGGTCCACCTCAGGAGCTTCCCAGACAGGTCCTCCTTCCATGGCTGCCAGCCCAGAATGAGCTGGGCTTCCCCCTTTTATACTAGCAGAGCATTTGGCGCATGCCCAGTCCTGCCAGGGAGGCGGGACTTCCGCTGTCAATACCACAGGTCTGCCCTTGCCTGGGCTAGTGTGGGGGAAGGGAAGCCCCATCACACCATCTCATTGTTAAAAGAGAGCATAGGTCTCATGAGAGGGATTGCACTGAGAGCTCTGCCAGCTGGAGAACTACTGTACATGCATGCACAGAACAAGTACAGCACATGATGTGGAAGCGCAAGCTTCCTCAAATAACCTCACCAATGAGCATCAACATGACTCAGAAGGATCACCTTAAGGGTCAGAGAAATAGTTTTAACCTCTATTCCCATTCAGCCTATGGGCTCTCTGCTGAGACTACCAAAAAGGCTGATTTTTATTATTTGAATTCTGGTAATTCCTGTAAGTTCCAACCAAGATCGGTCCCTCTTCTGCTAGGCACTGTACAAACTCATAGTAAGATTGTAAGGGGGTTGGACTAGATAACCTCCAGAGGTCTCTTCCAATGCTAATCTTCTATGATTTTATGTAAGCCCATTTACACAGGGACCATTCTAAATAGACAAGATAGAGAAAGTGGGAGAAGAGTTTTATTATCTACCATGTCAGAAATAGAAAACTGAAGCACAGAGAGATTTGTGTGACATTGGGCAAGTCTGCAGCAGAGCTGGGAATGGACTGCTGATTTCCTGAGTCACAGTGCCTTAACCACAAGGCCATCCTTTCTCTAAAGTAAAGTTTTTTTTGTGATGGGAATGCCCGTCTGCTATTAACAGAACAGGTACTTTCAGCTCTAAGCAACTATTGGATGGTAACAATTTTCAAATATTACCACTCTGGGCTGAATTTGAATGCATTTTCTGGGAGTGATCAGCTGTATGCCATTACCCAGCCACGCCTGCTGCTTACATCAGTCTCCCCACCAATAAAGCCAGCCAGGGGAGGTCAGGTTGGCTGCTCTACACAGCATCCTCACCCTCCTGCAGAATAGAACCCCTGGGAGAGAGTCATACATGAGATAATAGAGATTCCATCAATATGATTGTGCACAGTCACCCCTTCCACACACTGAAACCCCCTTTGAGGCAGGGATTCATGCCTGCCATGGGTGAGGAAGAACGTCAGTGGTTAGGGTGCTAGTTTATAATTGGAAACTCAGGTTCTATTCACTGCTCTGTCACAGAATTCCCTTGCGCCACTTAGTCTCAGCTATCCATTTGCAAAATGGGAACAATAAGACTTCCCTACCTCACATGAGTATTGTGGAGAAACACACTAAGGATTGTGAGGTGCTCACATACTACAGCTTTGGAGATCATACAGGTACCTAAGCTAGATGAGAGTATGCCCTCCCTGCCACCTAACTTTTCTCTTTTTCTTTTAGTTCATGAGACTATAGTGCACTAACCCACGCTTTATGTGCTGTGAGGTTACAGAGGGTCAGGGAGTTGCATCAGCACAGCCCAGTTTGTCACATTTTACATTGCTATAGGTAAAAACCAACCAACATTCATGTTGTTTCCCAAACATTTGCTCTTAGGCTGACACAGCAAAGAGCAAATGTTTACAGCCCAGGTACAATACCCCCCACCTCCCAACTGGAAGTTGCTAACTGCAATGCTGACAAACCTTTAATTACTGTAATGCTAACAGGAATTACTGTAATAGTATTTTGCACAATAGATTAATGCTTTCCATACAAATTTACTTAATTAGCCAATTTCTTATTTATTCTTACAGCCTGAGGCCAATCAACAGTCAGACATAGAATCATAGAACTGGAAGGGCCCTCAAGAGGTCATCTAGTCCAGTCCCCTGCACTAAAGGCAGGAGTAAGTATCTAAATCATCCCTAACAGGTGTTTGTCCAACTTGCTCTTAAAAATCTCCAGTGATGGAGATTCCACCACCTCCCTAGGTAATTTATTCCAGTGCTCAACCAGTTAGGAAGTTTCTCCTAATGTCCAACCTAAACCGCCCCAGGTGCAATTTAAGCCCATTGCTTTTTGTCCTATTCTCAGAGGTTAAGAAGAACAATTCCCTCCTCCTTGTAACAACCTTTTATGTACTTGAAAACTGTTATCATGTCCCCTCTTAGTCTGCTCTTCTCCAGACTAAACAAACACAATTTTTTCAATATTCTCTCTTAGGTCATGTTTTCTAGAACTTTAATCATTTTTGTTGCTCTTCTCTGGACTTTCTCCAATTTGTCCGCGTCTTTCCTGAAATATGGTGCCCAGAACTGGACACAATACTGCAGTTCAGGCCTAATCAGCAGAGTAGAGTGGAAGAATTACTTCTCGTGTCTTGCTTACAATACTCCTGCAGTACTCCTTCCTAAGCAGTCATTTCCCATTTTGTATGTGTGCAACTGATTGTTCCTTCCTAAGTGGAGTACGTTGCATTTGTCCTTATTGAATTTCATCCAATTTACTTCAGACCATTTCTCTAGTTTGTCCAGATCATTTTGAATTTTAATCCCATCCTCCTAAGCACTTGCAACCCCTCCCAGCTTGGTATTGTCCACAAACTTTATAAGTGTACTCTCTATGCCATTGTCTAAATCATTGATAAAGATATTGAACAGAACCAGACCTAGAACTGATCCCTGCGGGACCCCACTCATTATGCCCTTCCAGCATGACTGTGAACCACTGATAAGTACTCTCTGGGAACGATTTTCCAACCAGTTATGCACCCACCTTATAGTAGCTCCATCTAAGTTGTATTTCCCTATTTTGTTTATGAGAAGGTCATGCGAGACAGTATCAAAAGCCTTACTAAAGTCAAGATATACCACATCCTACTGCTTCCTCCCTATCTACAAGGCTTGTTGCCCTATCAAAGAAAGCTATCAGGTTGGTTTGACACAATTTGTTCTTGACAAATCCATGCTGACTGTTATTTATCACCTTATTATCGTCTAGGTGTTTACAAATTGATTGCTTAATTATTTGCTCCATTAACTTTCTGGGTACAGAAGTTAAGCTGACTGGTCTGTAATTCACCAGGTTGTCCTATTTCCCTTTTTATAGATGGGCATTATAGTTGCCCTTTTCCAATCTTCTGGAATGTCTCCCATCTGCCATGACTTTTCAAAGATAATTGCTAATGTCTCAGATATCTCCTCAGTCAGCTCCTTGAGTATTCTAGGATTAATTTCGTCAGGCTCTGGTGATTTGAAGACATCTAAGGGTATATCTATACTACAGAATTAGGTTGATTTTATAGAAGTCGATTTTTAGAATTCGATTTTATACAGTCGTTGCGTATGTCCACACTAAGCGCATTAAGTCGGTAGAGTGCGTTTTCACTACCGTGGCTAGCATCGACTTACAGAGCGGTGCACTGTGGGTAGTTATCCCACAGTTCCCGCAGTCTCTGCCACCCATTGTAATTCTGGGTTAAGCTCCCAATGCCTGATGGGGCAAAAACATTTTCACGGGTGGTTTTGGGTACATGTCATCAGTCGCCCCTCCCTCCGTGAAAGCAATGGCAGACAATTGTTTTGCGCCTTTTTTCCTGGGTTACCCGTGCAGATGCCATACCACAGCAAGCATGGCGCCCGCTTGGCTCACCGTCACCACTGCTGTTGTGGGCAAGTCTACTGTGGGGGCTGCTGTGATCCAAGTAGCCAGTGCAATCATTGACGTTCTGTTATCAAGGGTAGTGACTCTGGGAAATGTGCGTGCCTTTTTAGATTTTAGGTGCATCATATTCCTGTCCTTTGTTGCTGGTGAAGAAGTCTTTCAGCTGTACATTCCAGTCCGGTCGGTGCTGTAACACCCCATAGCACTTCTGTGGCTGACACATGTAACAGCTCCAAGGATCTTGCTCTTTTGCCTTGGACAAGGTACCTTGCCCTGTCAGGACCTCCAAGCATTTGACACACAAGCAGCTGCAGCAGCTGGCATTGCTACACAGCAGCAGCTCCTGGGTGCCGTCAGAGCAAACGGTGCAGGAGGACTGCGAGATGTCCTCATCCATGGTGTACGGCTCCACCACTTCTGCTGCAACTCTACTCTCCTGCGAGCTGTAGGCTTCTGCCTCAGGCTGCTCTCCCAGCCAGCAGCACCACGCGGTCACACCTACCCCAGCCTACCCCTTGCTCCCATGGCTTATGAAGCCTGGACAGTAGTAAGAAGCAGTTCAACTATAGGCTGAGCAAGTGCAGAATGGTGATAGAATGTGCCTTTGGATGTTTAAAAGCTTGCTGGTGCTCCATAATAGGGGAGATGTTTATGGCGGGGTGGAAGGTTGAGGCAAATCTCCTGGCATCCGATTTTGAGCAGCCAGACACCAGGGCAATTAGAAGAGCACAGCAAAAACATTGTCGCGGGTGGTTCTGGGTATATGTTGTCAGTCACCCCTCCCTCCGTGAAAGCAATGGCAGACATTCATATTGTGCCCTTTTTCCTGGATTGCCTGTGCAGACGCTATACCATTGCAAGCATGGAGCCCACTCAGATTACCGCTGCAGTTGTGAGCATTGTAAACACCTCGTGCATTATCCTGCAGTATGTGCAGAGCCTGCAAAAGCAGGCGAGGTGGTGACGACAGCGTGATCACAATAGTGATGAGGACATGGACACAGACTTCTCTCAAAGCACACGCCCTGGCAATTTGGACATCATGGTGGCAATGGGGCAGGTTCATGCCTTGGAACGCTGATTCTGGGCCCGGGAAACAAGCACAGAGTGGTGGGACTGCATAGAGTTGCAGGTCTGGGATGATTCCCAGTGGCTGCAAAACTTTCACATGCGTAAGGGTACTTTCATGGAACTTTGTGACTTGCTTTCCCCTGCCCTGAAGTGCAAGAACACCAACAAGAGAGCAGCCCTCACAGTTGAGAAGTGAGTGGTGATAGCCCTCTGGAAGCTTGCAATGCCAGACAGCTACCAGTCAGTTGGGAATCAATTTGGAATGGGTAAATCTACTCTGGGGGCTGCTGTGATCCAAATAGCCAATGCCATCACTGAGCTGCTTCTATCAAGGATAGTGACTCTGGGAAATGTGCAGATCATAGTGGATGGCTTTGCTCCAATGGGGTTCCCTAACTGTGGTGGGGTGGTAGACGGAACGCATATCCCTATCTTGGGACCAGACCACCTTGGCAGCCAGTACGTAAACTGCAAGGGGTACTTTCAATGGTGCTGCAAGCACTGGTGGATCACAAGGGACGTTTCACCAACATCAACGTGGGATGGCCGGGAAAGGTGCATGACGCTTGCATCTTCAGGAACTCTGGTCTGTTTCAACAGCTGCAGGGAGAAACTTACTTCCCAGACCAGAAATTTACTGTTGGGGATGGTGAAATGCCTATAGTTATCCTTGGGGACTCAGCCTACCCCTTAATGCCATGGCTCATGAAACCATACACAGGCACCATGGACAATGGTAAGGAGCAGTTCAACTATAGACTGAGCAAGTGACGAATGGTGGTAGAATGTACATTTGGATGTTTAAAAGCTCGCTGGCACACTTTACTGACTAGGTTAGACCTCAGTGAAACTAATATTCCAATTGTTATTGCTGCTTGCTGTGTGCCTCACAATATCTGTGAGAGTAAGGGGGAGACATTTATGGTGGGGTGAGAGGTTGAGGCAAATTGCCTGGCAGCCAATTACATGCAGCCAGACACCAGGGCAATTAGAAGAGCACAGCTGGGCATGCTGCACATCAGAGAAGCTTTGAAAACCAGTTTCATGACTGGCAAGGCTACAGTGTGACAGTTCTGTTTGTTTCTCCTTGATGAAAACCCGCCCCCTTGGTTGACTCTACTTCCTTGTACTTCCTCCCCCCTTCAATCACCGCTTTAAGAGTCATTGTTTCAAAATCATGCATTCTTTATTAATTCAATCACACAAATAGGGGGAAACTCACAAGGTAGCCTGGGAGGGGTGGGTGAGGAGGGAAGCACTGGGTGGGGTGATTGATGAGGGGAGGAGGGAAGGACAAAGCCACACTACAGTCCAAAACTTATTGAATGCCAGCTTCTGTTGCTTGGGCAATCCTCTGGGGTGGAGTGGCTGGGTGCCCAGAGTCTCCCACACACACATTCTTGGACATCTGGGTGAGGAAGATATGGAACTTGGGGAGGAGGGCAGGCGGTTATACAGGGGCTGCAGCAGAACTGTGCTTCTGCTGCCTTTCCTGCAGCTCCACCAGATGCCCGAGCATGTCAGTTTGCTCCCCCATTAGCCTCAGCATTGCATCCAGCCTCCTCTCATCGTGCTCCTGCCTCCTCTCATCGTGCCCATTTAACACTTTCCTGGACTCTGCCATTGTTTGCCTCCATGCATTCTGCTGAGCTCTTTCAGTGCTGTAGGACTTCATAAGCTCTGAGAACATGTCATTACGAGTGCGGTTTTTTTGCCTTCTTATCTGCGCTAGCCCCTAGGATGGAAACGGGGGGAGGGATAGCTCAGTGGTTTGAGCACTGGCCTGCTAAACCCAGGGTTGTGAGTTCAATCCTTAAGGGGGCCATTTGGGGTTATGGGGCAAAAATTGGGGATTGGTCCTGCTTTGAGCAGGGGGTTGGACTAGATGACCTCCTAAGGTCCCTTCCAACCCTGATATTCTATGATTCTATAGGGGGAGTGTAGAAACATTTGCAGCTGTGGGAAGGAAAAAAAAGGGAGAGTAGTACTTAAAAAAAAAGAAACATTTCAGAGAACAAAGGGAAGACTTTCACAGTGAACCAAGCAACTCACATTACATAGCACATGTGCTTTCAGTGCAAGGTCGCATTTTGCCTCCGTACCTGGCGGTTTGGTGTGAGAGATCACACACGCACGGCTAGGAAAGCGAATTCGTCTTGCAGGCAGCCATGGTAAGCCACAGTTTTCGGCTTCTTCAGCCCTCATAACATGTGGGAATGGTTTCAAACAGAAGCGCCCTCCTTTCCCATAACAAACAAAGCCTGTTTGGTTGGCCATTTAAAAGGAGGGGCTGTGGTTTTGGGGTTAATGTGCAGCACAACCCAACACCCCCCACCCCCACCCAATTCTCTGGGATGATCGTTTTACCCCTCCCCCCACCACGTGGCTAGTATCAGGGAAGATCCCGTCAGTCAAATGCGAACAGCTCAATATGAACGTGCCTCCCCGCTACCACATGGCTAACAGCAGGGATAATTTCTGTTCAGCCAAAGGCAAACAGCCCAGCAGGAATGGGCACCTCTGAATGTCCCCTTAAACAAATTTCCCATATTTCAACCAGGTGACCATGAATGATATCACTCTCCTGAGGCTAACACAGAGAGATAAAGAACGGATGCTGCTTGAATGCTACCAAAGCCTGGGCCCATTTGCTGCCATGCTTTGTTCTGCAATGGTTCCAGACTACTTGCTACTGGCTTGGCATGGTAAAGTGTCCTACCATGGAGGATGGAATAAGGCTGACCTCCCCAGAAACCTTCTGCAAAGGCTTTCAGAGTACCTCTAGGAGAGCTTCATGGAGATGTCCCCAGAGAATTATTGCTCCATCCCCAGACATGTTAACAGACTTTTCCAGTAGCTGTACTGGCTGCGAATGCTTCCCAAGTTTTCAGGGCAAATTATTAAACACGCTTGCTTTTAAACCCTGTATTATATTTACAAGGTACACTCACCAGAGGTGCCTTCTCTGGCTTCATGGTCTGGGAGCCGGCATTGGGAGGGTATTGGCTCGAGGGTGATGAATAGTTCCTGGCTACCGGAGAGAATTGATTCTCCGCTTGCCTGCTGTGCGCTATCCACAAAATGCTCAGCCCTCTTGTGTGAGACTCCCCGCTTGCAGGTGTCCATGGACAGTGGTGGGGTAGTGGTAGGGTCCCCACCTAGAGTTACATGCAGCTCGTCATAGAAGCAGCACATATGGGGCTCTGACCCAGAATGACTGTTTGCCTCCTTTGTTTTTTGGTACGCTTGTCTGATCAGATCCAGTACCTCCAATTCAGTTCATGCTGGAGCTCTTTTGCGATCCTGGGACTGCATGGTCACCTGTGCTGATGAGCTCTGCATGGTCACTTGTGCTGATGAGCTCGCCATGTTGGCCAAAAAAGAAATGAAATTCAAAAGTTCCCAGGGCTTTTCCTGTCTACCTGGCCAGTGCATCTAAGTTGAGAGTGCTGTCCAGAGCAGTCACAATGCAGCACCCTGGGATAGCTCTCGGAGGCCAATACCATCAAATTGCATCCACACTACCCCAAATTCAACTCAGCAGGGCAATTTTAGCACTAAACTCCTTGCCAGGGAGGAGTACAGAAATCGGTTTTAAGAGCCCTTTAAGTCAACAAAACAGGCTTTGTTGTGTGTACAGGTGCAGGGCTAAATCAACCTAACGCTGCTAAATTTGACCTAAACTCATACTGTAGACCAGGGCTTAGAATCATGAACTCTACCATTTCATGATCATTTTCATCCATATGCTATGGAAGCTGCTTTTTTCATTTAAATCCACACCAGGGACCTTAAATTTACATGCTACAGTAAATGAAACTGTTAAATTGTATTTACTGTAAGAGTCCATTAATATGCATCATTCTGGAATAGCACAAAATTGAGTGAATGCAACTAAAATGCATTGCATTTAATGGTTGTGGAGAAAGTACAGAAACATGGGCAGTGGAATTAACATATTAAGTCCTAGCAAGATGCCACTGCTGTCCACAGCTGGGTGATTTTCTTTCCAATTAGTTTGTTACTGAGACAGAACAAGATATACACAGTGGGAAGTGCTGAAATGCAGTACAAATATTCCTGCAAATACTTCAGCAGTTTCAATAGCTACTAGGTAAACATAATCCAGACATATCAGGGACCCCTTTATCCATGGGGAAAGGGGATTTCTCTATCTGCTTCCCAGCACCAGTACACAAGCACTTTCATTTGCCCATGTTGGTTTTCCACACAAGTGTACAATGCACACATACCACTCATTGTTTTCTTATTATAGTGATAATGCAAACAGCAACTGTCAATGTTGCAAAGCAGTTTCCATTATAACCCTGTTTCTATGCACTCAGCTTTCCCCAAGTACTCACTTTTGGGGATGAATTTGTTGATGGTAGGTCTCTGGCTAAGGATGATTTATTGTTTGTGCAAACTTATGTAAAATGCCTCCCAGAACTGCATGCTGAAGAGGGAGGATGGCACAGCACTAGCCCTTAGAGGAGTAAGCTCAGGGCTGGCGCTACCATTAGGCGACCCTAGGTGCTCGCCAAGGGCACCAGGACTTGGGGGTGGCATTTCAGGTCCCTCGGCGGCTGCCAGGTCATCGTGGGCATTTCAGCGGGAGCTTCTTCAGCCACCCGGGTCCTCAGCAGCACTTCAACGGGAGCGTCTCCCAGCACTGCCGCCTAGGGCAGCAAAAAAAGCTGGTGCCACTCCTGGGTAAGCTTGCGCTTTCCCTTCACACCTAGCTCTGCTGGCCAGTGTGATGGCAAGGGAAGGACAATGACCGCACCTCCTCTCTGACTCATTTAATGTGGCTGCTGCAGCTAAAGGTGCTAGTGTAGTGCAGACCATTCCCTCCAGCAAGTATTTTGTACCTTATCATACTTGAATCTGCGCAAGGACAAGGCACAATTAAGAGGGACAGTTAAAAGGAGTCAGGGACTGCAAGAGTTCAGGTTCCATCAGCCACAGTGCACATGAGCCATATTCTTAGTTGACTTTAATTCAGTAATTTAGTTCGTCAATTAAGTTTCTTCTGGGCAGGGACTGTTCCTCACTATAAGCCTGAACCAAAATCCAGTGAAATCACTGGAAAACATGCTGTTGGCTGAGTGGGCTTTGGATCAGCACCTCTATGATGGGGTGTCAATGCTGAATGGGATTTTGAGTGCAACCTAAATAATAAATAAAAATGATTACACAGTATTTATACTCCTGTTGTTCACACTAAATATGTAGCCTAATATGTACTCTGAGCCAGAAAATGGGTATCATAAATCTTACATATGTAACGTGGCCAACTTAGTGCTGCTGCTGAAACCTTAGCAGATCTGTCATATACAAATGCAGAAGCTAGGTCATTTTCCATGACTTCAACAATGCTAAACTTAATACATATACAGCCTTTGCCAAGTGGTGAACAAATATTCTTACAAAATCCCTCTGAAGCAGCTACAGCCCAATCCCGCAAACACTCAGGCACATGCTGCACTCAGCCTGTGGGCAATTTAAGTCAATTAAAATTAAAAGATATGCAAGTCTTTGCAAGAATGAGGGTGATGATCTCCCCACCTGTAAAATGTGGGTAAGAATACGAGGCAGTGCCATTAAGTGACTTGTACAAATTCAGAGGGATAGTGCGTCGTGGTCAGTGCTTGGATCCAGTTCTCTGAGCTCTACAGATGGTTTGCTGCTGGTCAGGCTTGTGCAGAATGAGCATGAATGCTGTTGGAGTGTATTCAACAGATGAAACTAACTGTTTGCCACCTCTTGTCAGCCCTCCTTCAGTTACCCCCACCTTGTGGGAAGTTAAATGATTCTAAAAACAATATTTTGAGGCCTTTCCGCTGTGCTCCCTCAGTGGGTGTTTGTCTGCTAGCCCCAATGCTGCAGTGAGTCTGTTCTGCCACAGATGGTGCTTTCCGTCAGTCAAAGGAAGCATGGTATGTGGCAGAGAGCTGAATCAACAGTGACACAGCTGGACTCATGCAAGGGCTGCACAGCTGTAGGAGCAGACAACTTTTTTCAAATGTTGCTCTTCCCCTCCCATGCCCCCTCCACACAGGCCTTGTCAGACATTAGCCAGCTAAGGGGGTAGAGAGTTTCATGGACCACATGGAATTTGAGAGTAGAAGAGTGGTAGGTTGGGGACTAGATTTTGGAATCCAGTAGATAGCAACACAATAAGTGGGACATGTCTGTGATAATAATAGGAACTCAGTAGGCATTCAACATGGGGTTGTGGCTTGATCCAGGACTGGGATTGCAGAAAGGCAGCAGCAAGGGGTGAGGGACCAGAATAGATCTCCTAATCCAAGTACTGGGGCCAATTTAAGTTAATTAAATTTTTTCTATTGACTCCAGTCGTTTTTAGATTAAGTCGCAAATGAGAATGCCACATTTCTGCTGGCATTAAATGCCAGATCTGCTTGGACAGCTTCTGCAAATGCCATGGGCTATTACCTCGAATAACTCCACTTTGAAGTTAAAACTCCACACAGATGAATTAAGGATCTCTCTGTCTCATGGTGCTGCTGGTGCAGACTCAAAACTACTATGTATTTGATTTTATGATAAAGGCTGTGATAACAGGTAGAGGTCTAGAGTTGTGTTTTCTTTTAATGATATTTAGATCCTGGAAAAATACACCAAAAAAGTCTACATAAATGCCAAAATTCAGTTATCACATTCATATCTCTGTGCATGTGGAGGATCAGCATCCCAAATAATTATTCATATATTCAGATTGGAATCAAATGGTCTGGTTTCTTTCTGTTAGTGTTTAATTGTTCTACTGAAAGGCATGTATCCATTTACACAAATGCCATTTCATTTCTTTAAAATGCAACCACCATTATAGATGATTACATTAAACATGTAGTTGAAAGATTTAAAAACAAAAAACCACAAAAACCACAACTTGTTACACACAGCCCATAGCATTAATACAGTATACTTTCTTCATTTGTCTCCTTGTTAATGAGCATAAGCTGAGTCTTAGGGCTGGTCCACACTAACCCCCCGGGTCGAACTAAGATATGCAACTTCAGCTACGTGAATAATGTAGCTGAAGTCAAAGTATCTTAGTTCGAACTAAACAGCACTTACCGCGGGTCCAGACGCGGCAGGCAGGCTCCCCCGTCGACTCCGCTTACCCTCGCGCGAAGCAGGAGTACCGGTGTCAACGACGAGCACTTCCAGGATCGATTTATCGCATCTAGACAAGACGTGATAAATCGATCCCAGAAGATCGATTGCTACGCGCCAAATCAGGCGGGTAGTATAGACGTATCATAGAATCATAGAATCTCAGGGTTGGAAGGGACCTCAGGAGGTCATCTAGTCCAACCCCCTGCTCAAAGCAGGACCAACCCCAACTAAATCGTCCCAGCCAGGGCTTTGTCAAGCCTGACCTTAAAAACCTCTATGGAAGGAGATTCCACCACCTCCCTAGGTAACCCATTCCAGTGCTTCACCACCCTACTAGTGAAAAAGTTTTTCCTAATTGTGACAAAGTTCCTCCTCTACCTCGGTGGGTCCTGCGCTTATTGGCGGATTCTGCTTGCCTCAGAGATCTTCCCCTCTAGTAGAATCCATAGTCCAGGTTAACTCCTCCTGTGTCTGATCAGGAGTTGGGAGTTTTGGGGGGAACCCGGGCCCACCCTCTACTCCAGGTTCCAGCCCAGGGCCCTGTGGATTGCAGCTGTTTAGAGTGCCTCCTGGAACAACTGCACGAAAGCTACAACTCCCTGGGCTATTTCCCCATGGACTCCTCCCAACACCTTCTTTATCCTCACCACAGGATCTTCCAGCAGTACGTCCTCTTACTCTCAGCTCCTAGTGCCTCTTGCTCCCAGCTCCTCACACGCAACCTCCTTCCACAGCTCCTGACATGCGCCCCTCACTGACTCACTGGGAGGCTTTTAACTAGTTTCAGCCAGCGCCTGATTGGCTGCAGGTGTCTCAATTAACCTCCCTGCCTTCTGGAAAGTTCTTAATTGGCCCCAGGTGTCTTGATTAACCTGGAGCAACTGCCATAAGGTATCAGGGATTTGTTTAACCTGGAGCTAACATACTGGTTCCTTACCACTTTCCTATAGCCCTCTGGCCTTGCCCCGTCACATATCCCCCACCCTCTGCTCAACACCATAGAGTTGGGCAACTTGGGACACCAGGCAGTGTGCTCTTGACAGACCATCAGCGTTGCCATGGTGTCATCCAGCCCTGTGCCATATGCGGAACTGGAACAGTTGGAGGGATAAGAACCACCTGGTGACCCTTGCATTCATTTCCCTATTCCGCTGCATCCACTGGAGGGGTGCATGGTCCGTCACAAGAGTAAATCGCCGGCCCAAGAGGTAATAACGTATGGTCTCCATAGCCCATTTGACAGCAAGGCATTCTTTCTCAACTACTGCGTATTTCTGTTCTCTTGGGAGAAGCTTTCTGCTTAGGTAGAGGATCGGGTGTTCCTATTCTCCCGCCATTTGCGACAGAACCTCCCCCAACCCCACCTCGGAAGCGTCTGTTTGTACAATAAATTTCTTGTTAAAGTCCAGGGCTATGAGTACAGGGTCATTACAAAGGGCCGTCCGAAGGTCTGTGAATGCTCCCTCTGCTGCGTCGGTCCACTTCACCATGTCTGGACCTCGGGCTTTCACCAGGTCCGTTAGGGGACTTGCCCTAGCAGCGAAGTGAGGAATAAAACGTCGGTAGTAGCCTACCACACCTAGGAACGCGCGGACCTGCTTCTTTCGGGTCGGCCGGGGCCAGTTTTGAATCACCTCTAGCTTATTCATTTGGGGCTTTACTATGCCCCTTCCTACAATATATCCCAGGTACCTAGCCACTGCTAGCCCTATGGCACATTTAGCGGGATTAGCAGTGAGGCCAGCCCGCCTTAAGGTGCGCAGTACTGCCTCAACTTTCTCCAAGTGGGTTCCCCAGTCTGGCGTATGGATGACTACATCATCTAGGTATGCGCCTGCATAACTAGTATGGGGGCGCAGCAGCTTATCCAGGAGGCACTGGAATGTAGCTGGGGCCCCATGTAGCCCAAAAGGGAGGACGGTGTATTGGAATAGCCCATCCGGAGTGGAGAACGTTGTCTTTTCTTTAGCTTCTTTGGTCAGGGGAATCTGCCAGTATCCTTTTGTCAGATCCAGTGTAGTCAAGAATCGAGCACTACCCAGTCGGTCCACCAGTTCGTCGATGCGTGGTATGGGGTATGCATCGAACTGGGATACTTCATTCAGTCGGCAAAAGTCATTACAGAATCTCATGGTACTGTCAGGTTTAGGCACTAGAACGATTGGACTGGACCACTGACTGTAAGATTCTTCAATCACCCCTAATTCTAACATTTTCTTCACTTCGGCCTTGATTTCTTCTCTTTTGGCTGCTGGGATTCGGTAGGGTCTCAATGTTACCTTGGCTCTGGGGATCGTGCGGATATGGTGATAGGTCTCAGTCGTCCGCCCCGGTTTTGTAGAGAACACCTCTCTGTTGCGATTAATCATGTCAGTTGCCTCAATCTTTTGGATCGGCGTCAAGTCAGGTGATATCCTTACTTGCTCGTGTAAGTTATCCTCCTGGGGAAGGGTCTCCTGGGTGACTAAGCATGCCTCTCGATCGTGCCAAGGTTTTAGAAGATTGATGTGGTAGATTTGCTCTGGTTTCCTGAGGCCTGGCTGCCGCACCTTATAGTTCACCTCTCCCACGGCTTCGATCACTTCGTAGGGTCCCTGCCACTGGGCCAACAGCTTACTTTCTGCTGTGGGCACCAGGACCATCACTCGATCCCCTGGTTGGAACCGTCGAAGCTTTGCTTGGTGGTTATAATGGGTTCGTTGGGTCTCCTGTGCTTTCTCCAAGTGTTCTCGTACAATAGGTGTAACTCGGGCTATCCGATCCCTCATCTGTAGTACATGCTCAACTATGTTCCTTCCTGGATTTGGCTCCTCTTCCCACGCTTCTCTTGCTATATCCAATATGCCCCGGGGGTGGCGCCTGTATAATAGTTAGAACGGAGAGAAACCTGTGGAGGCTTGCGGAACCTCCTGGATGGCGAACATGAGGTAAGGTAATAGGGTATCCCAATCTTTCCCATCCCGGCTCACCACTTTCCTGATCATGGCCTTGAGGGTCCTATTGAACCTTTCCACAAGGCCATCTGTTTGTGGGTGGTATACAGAGGTCCGTAGGTCTTGTACATGGAGTAATGAATGGAGATCTTTCATCAACTTGGACATGAAAGGTGTCCCTTGATCCGTCAATATCTCCTTGGGTAGCCCAACTCGGGCAAAGATCTGTACTAACTCCTTAGCTATGGTTTTGGAAGCCGTGTTGCGTAGGGGAACGGCTTCCGGGTACCGGGTTGCATAGTCCAGTACAACAAGCACATGTTGGTGGCCCCGAGCTGTCTTCTCAAGGGGCCCTATCAGATCCATGGCTATGCGTTCAAAAGGAACCTCTATTATTGGAAGAGGTATCAAAGGAGCCCGGAAGTGCGGGCGCGGACTATGTAACTGACACTCCGGACAAGAGGTGCAGTATCGTCGGACATCTTCATGTACTCCTGGCCAGAAGAACCTCCGCAGGATCCGTGCCTGGGTTTTCTCTACCCCTAGGTGTCCTCCAAATAGGTGACTGTGGGCGAGGCTCAATATGGCTTTTTGATGTTTTCGTGGCACCAGAAGTTGATGTATCTCTTGCTCCTGCATTTGCACCACAGGAGATCTTTCTTCACTATAAAGTAGGGTCCTGGACCCCGGACCTTCCCATCCACAGGTACTCCATCTATCTCAGCCACCTCTTTCCTGGTGTTATCATATCTAGGGTCCTCTGCCTGGTCCCACCCGAAAGTCTCTCTCCCGGGACTAACCTGCCCAAGCTCCCAGGGGTCAGCCTCTGTTGCTTCCAACGGCTCACTTCCATCATGGCTGGGGCCAGCCTCCGGCTCACCGTCCGTGGTGGTAGTTTCTCTGGCTGCTCGTGTCCGTCTGCCTACTAGGGCGATCTTCTGGCCCTGGGTCAGGATCCGGGTTCCCAAAGCTTTTGCAGCCTTCCTCTCCCTTTTTGTCTTCCGGGTCTTTTGGGGGACTGAGAACAGATCCTGAGAAATCTCAGCAAACATCGGGGGTTGACATTCCCCCGGTGACAAGTCGCTGCCCTCAGGGTCCCCACCTCCCTCCAACCTCTCCGGGGTGAGTAAATTATCAAACCCTGGATAGTCCCTCCCAATGACTACAGGATACAGGAGTTTAGGAACTACACCCACTGTCACCTCAATGGGGTTCCCCTGAACCTCTGTCTCCACCTGGATGGTGGGGTAATGGCTTACGGCCCCATGCACACACGTCACTGCTACGCATTTGGCTTGTAGCAGCTGGCTACTTTTTACCAGCTTACCCGATATTCGGGTGATTGCACTCCCGGAGTCCACAAGCGCTATAGTCTCTACTCCATTTATTTTCACCGGTCTAGTGTAGTTATACGGGGCTAATGCGACGCCCGCAAGGTGGATAAGGGAGCATGGGACCTCCCAATCCCCCAAGTTACATTGCATAGGCTCCTTGGTGCTGGGACACTGTGCTGCTATGTGTCCCCACTCACCACATGCATAACATCTATATGGAAACCTAGGCGTTCCCCGGTCTCTTGGTTTGGGAAGTCTAACATCATAATCTTCTTCCCCCTCAGTGCGCCGACTCTTTATGGCCTCTGGTGGGCCTTCAGCCCCTCTCTTTTTCCACCTGGGCCCTCCTGGTGGCCCAGTCACTTGAAATCTGGGGCTTGGTGCTGTTAGTTAAACCCTGGGTTCCGCTTCCTTAACTGGTCGGGTCAGTTCCCTCGCCGTCCTTCGCCCCTCTACCATTGCCACAATCTCATCATAGGTGGAGGGTTCGTTCTGGCTTACCCATGCGCGAAGGTCTGGCGGTAGTCCCCTCATGTATCGGTCAATGACCAGAACCTCTAGTATCTCTTCTGGACTCCGGGACTCAGTTTGCAACCACTTTCGTGCGAGATGGATGAGGTCATACAATTGGGATCGCGGGGTTTTGTCTTCCTAGTACCTCCACTCATGATACCGCTGGGCCCGCACTGCAGTTGTTACCCCAGATCTGGCCAGGATCTCTGCTTTCAGCTGGGGCTAGTCTGCTGCAGCCTGTTCAGGCAGATCATAGTAGGCCTTCTGGGCCTCCCCACACAGGAATGGGGCGAGGATGCCAGACCACTGATCTCGAGGCCAGGCCTCCCGTAGGGCTGTCCTCTCAAAGGCCAGGAGATATGCCTCTATGTCATCCTTCCCTGTCATTTTCTGCAGGCAATTGCTGGCCTGTATGTGCCGCGTCCCATCATGGCCATGGTTCATCTCTGTAAAGGCCTTCAATTGGTTTACCAGTTCCCGCAACATAGTACAGTCTTGAGCGGCCTGGTCCATCAACAGGCAATTGGTCTCCTGCTGCAGTCGTACTGCCTCCTGTTGGGCAGCTGCCTGGACACGGGTAGCCTCCTGCTGGGCAGCCGTGGCTTGTATCAGTGCCCATACTACCTCTTCCATTGTGGTGAAAAAAAAAAAAAAAAAAACCCGCTCCCTTTTTTTTTTTTTTTTGAATAAACACCTTCCTTCTTCCGCCACGCTGTGCACACCAAATCCCACTCCTGACACCAGTTGACAAAGTTCCTCCTCTACCTCGGTGGGTCCTGCGCTTATTGGCGGATTCTGCTTGCCTCAGAGATCTTCCCCTCTAGTAGAATCCACAGTCCAGGTTAACTCCTCCTGTGTCTGATCAGGAGTTGGGAGTTTTGGGGGGAACCCGGGCCCGCCCTCTACTCCGGGTTCCAGCCCAGGGCCCTGTGGATTGCAGCTGTTTAGAGTGCCTCCTGGAACAACTGCATGACAGCTACAACTCCCTGGGCTACTTCCCCATGGACTCCTCCCAACACCTTCTTTATCCTCACCACAGGATCTTCCAGCAGTACGTCCTCTTACTCTCAGCTCCTAGTGCCTCTTGCTCCCAGCTCCTCACATGCAACCTCCTTCCACAGCTCCTGACATGCGCCCCTCACTGACTCACTGGGAGGCTTTTAACTAGTTTCAGCCAGCCCCTGATTGGCTGCAGGTGTCTCAATTAACCTCCCTGCCTTCTGGAAAGTTCTTAATTGGCCCCAGGTGTCTTGATTAACCTGGAGCAACTGCCATAAGGTATCAGGGATTTGTTTAACCTGGGGCTAACATACTGGTTCCTTACCACTCTCCTATAGCCCTCTGGCCTTACCCCGTCACATAATATCCAACCTAAACCTCCCCCTCTGCAATTTGAGACCATTACTCCTTGTTCTGTCATCTTCTACCACTGAGAACAGTCTAAATCCATCCTCTTTGGAACCCCCTTTCAGGTAGTTGAAAGCAGCTATCAAATCCCCCCTCATTCTTCTCTTCTGCAGGCTAAACAATCCCAGTTCCCTCAGCCACTCCTTGTAAGTCATGTGCTCCAGCCCCCTAATCATTTTTGTTGCCCTCCGCTGGACTCTTTCCAATTTATCCACATCCTTCTTGTAGTGTGGGGCCCAAAACTGGACACAGTGCTCCAAATGAGGCCTCACCAGTGCCGAATAGAGGGGAATAATCACGTCCCTCGATCTGCTGGAAATGCCCCTACTTATACAACCCAAAATGCCGTTAGCCTTCTTGGCAACAGGGGCACACTGTTGACTCATATTCAGCTTTTTGTATACTGTAACCCCTAGGTCCTTTTCTGCAGAACTGCTGCCCAGCCATTCGGTCCCTAGTCTATAGCAGTGCATGGGATTCTTCTGTCCTAAGTGTAGTACTCTGCACTTGTCCTTGTTGAACCTCATCACATTTCTTTTGGCCCAATCCTCTAATTTCTCTAGGTCCCTCTGTATCCTGTCCCTACCCTCCAGCGTATCAACCACTCCTCCCAGTTTAGTGTCATCTGCAAACTTGCTAAGGGTGCAGTCCACACCATCCTCCAGATCGTTGATGAAGATATTGAACAAAACCGGCCCCAGCACCAACCCTTGGGGCACTCCACTTGATACCAGCTGCCAACTTGACATGGAGCCATTGATCACTACCCGTTGAGCCCAACCATATAGCCAGTTTTCTATCCACCTTACAGTCCATTCATCCAGCCCATACTTCTTTAGCTTGCTGGCAAGAATACTGTGGGAGACTGTATCAAAAGCTTTGCTAAAGTCAAGAAATAGCACATCCACTGCTTTCCCCTCATCCACAGAGCCAGTTATCTCATCATAGAAGGCAATTAGGTTAGTCAGGCATGACTTGCCCTTGGTGAATCCATGCTGACTGTTCCTGATCACTTTCCCCTCCTTTAAGTGGTTCAGAATTGATTCCTTGAGGACCTGTTCCATGATTTTTCCAGGGACTGAGGTGAGACTGACTGGCCTGTAGTTCCCCGGATCTTCCTTCTTCCCTTTTTTAAAGATGGGCACTACATTAGCTTGTTTCCAGTCATCCGGGACCTCCCCCGATTGCCATGATTTGTCAAAGATAATGGCCAATGGCTCTGCAATCACATCGGCCAACTCCTTTAGCACCCTCGGATGCAGTGCATCTGGCCCCATAGACTTGTGCTTGTCCAGCTTTTCTAAATAGTCCTGAACTACTTCTTTCTCCACAGAGGGCTGGTCACCTCCTCCCCATACCGTGCTGCGGAGTGCAGCCGCCTGTGAAGACAGAGGCAAAAAAAGCATTGAGTACACTAGCTTTTTCCACATCGTCTGTCACTAGGTTCCCTCCCTCATTCAGCAAGGGGCCACACTTTCCTTGACTTTCTTCTTGTTGCTCACATACCTGAAGAAACCTTTCTTGTTACTCCTAACATCTCCGGCTAGCTGCAACTCCAAGTGTGATTTGGCCTTCCTAATTTCACTCCTGCATGCCTGAACAATATTTTTATACTCCTCCCTAGTCATTTGTCCAATCTTCCACTTCTTGCAGCTGCTTTTTTGTGTTTAAGACGAGCAAGGATTTCACTGTTAAGCCAAGCTGGTCGCCTGCCATATTTACTTTTCTTTCTACACATTGGGATGGGTTGTTCCTGCAACCTCAATAAGGATTCTTTAAAATACAGCCAGCTTTCCTCGACTCCTTTCCCCCTCATGTTATTCTCCCAGGGGACCTTGCCCATCAGTTCCCTGAGGGAATCAAAGTCTGCTTTTCTGAAGTCCAGGGTCTGTATTCTACTGCTCTCCTTTCTTCCTTGTGTCAGGATCCTGAACTCTACCATCTCATGGTCACTGCCTCCCAGGTTCCCATCCACTATTGCTTCCTCTACTATTTCTTCCCTGTTTGTGAGCAGCAGGTCAAGAAGAGCTTTTCCCCTAGTTGGTTCCTCCAGCACTTGCACCAGGAAATTGTCCCCTACACTTTCCAAAAACTTCCTGGATTGTCTGTGCACTGCTGTATTGCTCTCCCAGTAGATATCGGGGTGATTCAAGTCCCCCATGAGAACTCTTAATGTTACAAAATACTTAGAAAATATAGGTATGAACACTTGTTGGGTTAATCACATCCAAACAGAAGATAATGAAATTTCTTTTATTATAGTACAATTAATCAAACATAGAAAACTCAGGAAGAATTGGCTGGTTCCTATGGATTAGACTGCAGGAGTCCCAAGAAATTTTAGCGATTTAGCCTGTAATTTGCAGTAATGTATTCCAACTTGAACTCCAGAACAAAAACCAAAGCTGTATGGCAGATGAGGTTAATGTACTTTTATTTAATACAGCCAAAGCTGAAGTTTAGTGGGAACAAAATATTAACCCTAAAGTAAACTTATCAAATGAAATATTTTTATGAATTTACTATAATCAGTTTAAACCTGCTGTAAAAACACACAGCTGTAAAGTCTCTTAAAAGCCCTGTGGTTTTGACTTCTATTCACCAGAGCAAGTTAGCTTGTGTAAACCATACTTTTTCCTCATTAGTTTTTTTAGGCATGGATTATTTTTAATTCTGGAATATTAATACAATGACAAAGCAGTAATGTTCACTCTTTGCAAAGCAACTGAGTTATGTTTCTTGATTTGTTTTTCTTCATTTTTTAAATTAAATTGTGACTTGTCATTAACATTAAGGTAAGATTCATCCAATTGATTTTACCAGTTAGCTTTTGGCCTTAAATCTGATGCATTTTACATTTATAAAAGGAATAATTTTAAAAAATCCTATGGTGCCTATTGAATACTGAGATTTGCATGAAAAGGAGGAGAACAGAAGTTAGACTTGGTTTCCATTCATGCCTTTCTAATGAAGAAAGGATATTAAAATTTACCCATGACACATGGAATAATTATTAACTTTGAGGGGCTTTGTAGTGGAAGAGTTAATATATCACAACAAATAAAAATAATATCCTTCCATTAATCTGACATATGGTCTGTTTAATTCTTCTGGTAGCTCTGTAATTTACATCCAGCACTTACATAGAAGGAGAGATGACACTTACTGCTACTGGGCTGATGAAGGGAAACTGGACTAACCAAAATCTATACATACAGGGGTGAAAAAAATGTAAGAATTGAGGAAAATTCCTTCAAATAAGTAGTTGGTGGTGAGGTAAAAACTCCTTAGTCACAGCCTTATCAGAAAGGAAGTGGCTGTTAGAGAGAAATACATCAAGTACAAATCCTGTAGTATCCTATATTAGACAAGTACACTCAAACAGGGATTTACTTCTGGGTTCTCTGTTAAGCTATATTATAGAGTACTCTACCTTGACTTTCCACAGTGTCAGGTGTTCTCTTGACAAATCTTGGATACAGTCCAATGGCTGATTCTCACCTTGAATTTTCTAAGTACCTCCTGACCTTAGGTGCACTTTTCAGCTAATTTGTTTATTTCTTGCTTTGAATAGTGTTACAGAATAGAAAGAAGAAAAGAAAAATGGTTTATACTATCCCTAGACACAAGAGTTGATGTATTCGCCTTATGCATTTTCTCGATGCTCTCTTCACAGGACCTTCCTGTTATGGAGGGAAAGTGTCTCCACAGTCCAGAATGGGAGATTATTTGTATCATCATAGGTCCATGACTGGGATTTCTAAGCACAGGTCCTCATAGTGCTAGGTTTTATACAAACACAGAACAAACAGAAGGTCCCTGCCCCAAGGAGCTTACCAAGCCTGTGCATTTCAATAATATAAAAGGGCTGTTGGCTTAAAGATGGAAACATACTATTTTGACACTACCATTCAGCATGAGAAAGACAATAGTTGCACTGCAAATTCCTTCAGTGTCTGATCCCAGGATGTCTGCTCTGTCAGTGCCCTCACAAGTTCACCTCCATAGGCATCAAGACCCTGCCATCCTTCCTGGATCTCTGGTTCTATTGGTGGCACAACACCATATTCACTGTTTATATCTACAGGTAATGAACCCCTAGCCTTGCCTAGACACCAGCTGAGCACTGCCTGCACACAGGCCATGCTATCCACCGTAGCAGCAGACAAGCCTTTGCCATCACATATGCATTGCTTTATCATATGCTAAATGCAACCCACTACTCCTGATAGAGAGATGTGGTGCATCATTCCAGAACTGAGTGATAGATCATTCTGGAAGGAAAATGGAAACTTACTGTATGTCTACACTGCAGGTGGCAGGGTTCTTCCCAGCTTGGGTAGACAAACATATACTAGGTCTGCTTGAGCTAACATGCTAAAAATAACAGTGTAGCTGAGGGGAGCATGGGAAGCAACTCAGGCTATCTGCCTGAGTATAATCCTGCCCGGAGCCCCTGCATAAATACTAGGGCAGCTAACCCTCCTGGTGCAGTGAAGGCATGTCCTTCCTGTTTATGCTTTAGAACTGTTCAGACTGATTCTGCAATTTATTCTCATTGGAGATGAGGAGACCAAGGTGAGTAAATGGAAGTTATTCCCAATAGGAAAGGGATTAGGAAAATTGAGACAAATTCAAAAACCAGGTGACAATCTGAAGTTTAGCAACACAGAAGATTGTTCAAATAATCCCCACCAAAAGTCCTAAACATAGACTGTTTCCCCACATCCAGTGCATATAGTCCTTAAAACTCCACTCTTCCTAGCTGGAACCCACACCAACCTGTCTGCTGGGAGCCCTTCCACACTACTCTCCAGTGTCTTCCACTACACTTAGGCTCTTTGTCAGCCCTATTCTGTCCAGCCAGCCACCCCAGCCAGAGTACAACTCCTCTGTTCCCAGGGGGGAACCCCCACAGCCTTTGGTAGGAAATCATTCTTACCAGGGGAGCATTCCTCACTCCTGGGTCCAACTCTCTAGCTGGAAGAAGTGAGCAGGTAAATCTCAGCTGCTCCCCTACCTTCAGCCCTTAGCTCCAGCTTAGGGGCAGAAAACAATTCCTCCTCCTGCTGCTGCTTCTTCTACCTTCAGCCCCCCTCCCCACCCTGGCTCCAGGAAGCAACACAGCAAACCCCTCTTATTGATCTCCTTGCCTTCAGCCATCTTCTTGGAAATCACTTGCTACTTCCTTCCACAGTCCCCAGACCCCTAGTAGCTCTCACCTGCCCCTTCTGACTGTCCTACACTGCTTTGATTCATTCCCAGCCCCTAGGTGCTGCCTTGCTCTCATAATTGGCCAGACAGAGCATCTGTTCTGACACACAGCCTACTTCATTTATTGGGCCTAGCTACACTGTAATCTGTGCATAGTAGTGTATTAGAATAGGAAAGGAGAACACAGACCTACCACTGTAGGCTTTCCTTGTGTCTTATTCCAAGGTGCTGCGATGTATGCATTGTTAGTGTTTTGCACAGCTTTGTTTTAGTCCAGTAATCAAATACTTTGTTTCTAACAATACATGCACTTCAGGAAGCTGGAATCTGTTAGTTACTGTGTTCCTATTGGCTAGAAGGGCCTGGCAACAGTAAAAGATATGTTTATAGCAGTGAGGACTCACCAGTGCAGCGCCTCCTGCTGGTCGGCCTGGAAATTAGCTCTTTTCAGCCTTCGGCGCACCTTCTGCAGGCCAGTGTTTCACCTGCCGCTGGCCCAGTGTCCCTCCCAGTCCCCGGTACCTCTTTACCCCAGGGTTCTGCCCCCAGCAGTACCCCCTTACTCTGGGTTTCCCCTCCCAGGGGAACCCTCAAAACCCACCTTGCCCAGTGGCTACTGCCAGTTGTCATCTTGCCCCCGCTCACTGGGGCAGACTGCAGTCTGTAATGGCCACTCATCATTGACAAGGGGTTAGGACCAGCTGCCTCTGCCTATTCCCGGGCTGCCCCTCTGCAGCACCAGTACCTCCATAGGTGTTCACCAAGGCCTGCAGTCTGGAGAGTTGCCAGGCTGGAGCTCCCCAGCTCCTCTTGCCCCTTTTCCCCAGCCCTGCTCTGCTCTGCTTCAGGTACCTTGCTCGCAGACAGCTAGCCCTTCTCCCTCCCAGGCTGGAGAAAGACTTCTCTTGAGTTCCTGGCTCACAGCCCTTTTATCAGGGCCAACTGGGCCCTGATTGAGCTGGCCACACCTGTGGTCAGCTGCTCACTCAGCTTCCCCCCAGCTGTTCTCACGCCTCTTCTCCAGGAGTGGGGCTGCCGCCCCACTACAGTGTTGTTTTATTCAGGTTCCTACGTCATGCCTCTCATCATAACCAAGTTCATGGATATGCTACTGTTATAGACTGCACCTCTCTTCAGTTAGTCTGGTTTTAGCTACTGATGAAAGCATTCAGCTGATAGAAATGTGCTGGCTCCTAAGCCATGTGGTGAGACTGGTCATTTGATCTTTTATCACTATTTGGAAACCTTTCTTTGTTTAGAAAAAGTTGAAGGCCACTTTGTGCCTTGCTCTTGGGTGGGTGCTCTAGGGGAAAGAATAATTTAAAGAGAGTGGGGAGAAGGCAGGGCCATATCTACTCTCTACCACTGCACTTTGAAGAGCTAGTCAGCTGCAGAAAAGACAGCATGCTATACCAAAAACTTTCATCTTCAAATCGCCAACACTCTCCATCTTCCCCCTCCACCCTCTCCCCATATCTAAGTTCCACTCTCAGCCTTCTGGTTCCCTCCATGCCCTTTTGCATCTATTCTTCCTTTTCTGCTTACCCACTGGTGCTCCCTCTCCATCCAGTTTTTAAAAGATTACATTTTCAATAGGTGTCTTGTGATACTAGCAATATCTATGGTGTAAGCTCCACATCTTGAGTAATATTGTTCATGAAGAAGTCTCTTCCAGTGTACTAGCTTGGGATACTGCATAGCTTGCCAATTGTATTGTCTTCTTGCTCCCTCTTCCCCCAACCTCATATTCCTTAGGGCTAATCAGTATTGTGCATCATATTAGCTCTTTATACACTTTCTTCACTCACCTGTGTTGTTTTCATATGTTAATTTACATTCTGTTTTCATCTGTAAAATGTGTACTTCCTTTTATCAGTTTCCCTGCTGCACCATAAGTTTGACCTCAATAATCTTTTTTACTTTTCCCATCCATTAGCAGTTATCATCCAGGTAACACAGTAAGGCTACTCAGTAGAAATGCTGATACCTTGATGAATATCTGTTGGGTTAAGCAAACCACTACATGCCACTATTGGAATCAGCTCATACCCACTGACTTTTATATTTCAAACACCACTGTAAATTTTCAGCACTGACTCCCGTAGCATAGCTCGTTGCAAACAAAGAAGAAAACAGAACCAGAGGATCAAACCTCAGCTTTATGACATACAGTGTTGATGGAAAGAGTTATACTCTGGGCAAACAATTTAACAACATGCTGTTTCAATGAAAACCAACATCAGTAAAAATACTGTGCAACTTTTTACCCACTCTCTAGGAAGAAGCATTGATGACAGGAACAGAAAAAGCTTCTAAAAATCCTTATGTGTTTGCTAACCTTGAAGAATCACTAACAGCTATGGAAAAACTACAGAAGATGCTCTTTGTAGAAACGTTGTAGAGGGAAGGGGGAGGGCTGTACATACTTATGTACACACACACACTAATTTTCTTCATTATAAAATAATTCTCGTAGCCTTTTTTGAACAGCCCTACAGATGAAGCCAAGAGGAAAGCTCAGAAAATGTATATTCAGTTCCTGGCTCTGCCACAGACTTCCTGTGGTCCTTAGACAAGGTAGTGAATCTTCCTGTACCCCAGTTCCCCATCAGTAAAATGGAGATAATGAAACTTCTCTACCTCCCAGGCAGCACTGGAGTGGTCCTAGTCCACTTGGGAATGGCATTCTGGGCCTTTTGGGAGGCCAGGGGGGAGCTGGAACAGCATCCTGTACTTTTGACAGGGTCACAGCTCTAAGCTCTAAGCGGAGACCTAGCAGCCACAGCCTACCCTCCTGTCCATGCCCAAGACAGCAATGCAGGGCGGCCCCGTGGCTAGGGACCCACTGCCCCCACCAGAGGTAATCCCCCCCCCCTCCCGAAGTGGGGAGCCCTTACTGGAGTTCTGGCACTGTGGGATAGGAAAGGAGGGAAGGTGGCTTCAGGCCAGACGCTGAGGCTTTCCACAGACAGCAGAGGCACTGGGCTCCAAGGCTTCCCCCTAAGCTCTTCAGGCTGCTTCCTGCCATGGCTCTGGGCACCTGGGCTCAGAATGTCCTAGTGCTTCCTTCTCTGGTGCAGGGAGAGATAGTATCCAGCCCCGTGAACCCCCAGCACCCCATACCCTGTGGAAAGCCCCAGCATCCAGGCTGCAGCCCCCCATCCCTTTACTGCTGCTCACCCAGAGCATGGGGAAGTGCCATTTACAGCCTGGCACTCTGGCAGGGACTCCCACATTGGGCAGAGATGCAGGAGCCCCAGCCTGTTGCCTCCTGTGTAGGTGACAGATCCCTGCCTCCAGGGCCACTCTATGCTGTTGTCTGGGGCATGGCTGGGATGGAAGGCGGCAGCTGCCGAGTCTCTGCTCAGAGCTCACCAAGGGAGAGGCCCAGGACCTCTGTCCTCCCTTTGTTGTACCCCTGTCCCTGCCTCCCCTATGGTCAGTGCTGCTGTCACCCCTTCTTGCCCCCCAGGTGGGGGGATGGGTCCAGATGTACCGGGGCCTTGAATTTCTCTGACCAGGCCTGCTGGCAGAGGTATAGTTCCACACACACTGGGTCCACTGGACCCTTATTAACAAGGCTCCAGCAGAGAAGTGAGTTCCAGCACTTCTTTTTTAGGACTTGAGCATTGTTCCCAGGGGTGTTATGAGGGGTGTTATTGTCTTTGAGGCACTCAGATACTCTGGGAGCCACTGGGGACTGAGAGTTGAAATCTGACTTGGAAATAGTCCTCACTGGGGAGAACTGTTGTCATAACCATACAGCTAAGGGTAGCCTAGAATTCCTCCTTAAGTGTAAGGGGTTAAGAAGCTCAAATTACCTGGTTGACACCTACCAAAAGGACCAATGGGGAAAGAAGATACTTTCAAATCTGGGGAGGGGGAGATTTTGTTTGTGCTCTTTGTGTGTTGTCTTGGGAAGCAGAGAAGCATCATGTCAGAAAATTCCTTCTTCTATAAACCATCCTAAAAGTCTCTCATATTACAAGAATTGTAAGTAAAATAGCCAGGCAAGGCGTATTAGATTATTTTTTTTGTTTTGCTTGTGAATTCGTCCTTTGCTGGAGGGAGGTTTATTCCTGTTTTGGTTTTTTTTGTAACTTTGAAACTAAGCCTAGAGGAAGTTCTGCTGTGTTTTGAATCTTTTTCTATGCTGTAAAGTTATTTTCCATCCTGATTTTACAGAGGTGGTTTTTACCTTTTTCTTTTAAAATAAAATCCTTCTTTTAAGAAGCTGACTGTTTTTCCATTGTCTTAAGACCCAGGGGTTTGGGTATGTGATCACTTTGTAACCAATTGGTTAGGGTATTATTCTCAAGCCTCCCCAGGAAAGGGGGTGTAAGGGCTTGGGGGGATATTTTGGGGGAAGAGGAACTCCAAGTGGTCCTTTCCCTGTTTCTTGTTAAATCACTTGGTGGTGGCAGTGTACCGTCCAAGGACAAAGGATTTGTGCCTTGGGGAAGTTTTTAACCTAAGCTGGTAAAAATAAGCTTAGGTGGCTTTCATGCAGGTCCCCACATCTGTACCCTAGAGTTCAGAGTGGGGAGGGAACCCTGACAACTGTTTTTGCTTGTTCTAGAGAAGTCTGGTTTTTAGTTGACTGAGTTATGCTCCATGACGTTGCATACACAGCTTGTGCAGTAGATTTTTTTCACTAAGCAAGTAAGGCATGGAGCTAAGGAAAGATCTGCTGCAGGTGTATGCATGGCTAGCTTAGCTGTATACTGAAAAGTCTACTCATACATAGTGAGAGTTCCTAAGGCATTTGTACGGTGCTTGGGAAGACACCCCTCTTCCCCCTCAGTCTCGCCTCTATGCTTTTATGGCTGCTGAAGCTCCTGTCAAAGAAACTACAACAAAAGGGGGGAAGATGGGTTCCTGTGTCCCTTGTAAGGAGCTGAGGGGGGCATTCCTGCACACTTGCTAAATTGCACAGGCAGAGATCCTTCTCTGATACAGCTTTGGAGCTGCACAGCAACTAATGTTTGCAAGAGAGTGGTTCTCTCCTGCTCACCTCCTAAAGTGCACAGAACATGAGTTCTCTTCTCGTGAGCCAGGGCCTTGTGGTAGTCTCTAGCTAAATAGTTCGAGATGATGGAATTTACATGTGTGCTATTGTTTTATTTGAAACATAGCATATGATCATGTAATTAAAGATTATATTAAAATGCACATGCACAGAGGATAGGAGCTGACATACAACCCTGATGTTTTCAATTTCATTTTGCTGTTTGAAAGCAAGAGAATGAAAAATTAGTATAAAAAAAATCATCTCCCATTCTTTTGAATTACCAGGAATGCATCTGCATGCAGAATCTTTGTTTCTTAACTGTTCATCCAGCTGACCTTCCAATGTCACAAATAGAGAATTATAATATCATTATCATCTCCACTGCAACTAAATGACTTTACAGAAGGTGATGGCTTCAGGTCAAGAGTAAACAGTGGGAGCTGATGAACCCATCAGGAACAAACATTCTATATACATGCAAATGTCTCTACTATTAAGAATAGAAGACTACTACAGAAAAAATATTATCAGTTAGCAGAATTGTCCACAAACAGAATGTATCTTTTCAGTGTTTTCCACTTGGCACCAGTGCAGCTTTAGATATTTCAACAACAATAAAGGTGTCACCTGGAAAATATAAGGTCACACTCAGATTCATAGAAGCACTCTTCTGGTTATTATATTGAAAACCAAATAAATATCATTGCATGATGAGACTTGGGCTGCAGACAGCTTTTCAAATGAACAAACTTTAAACCCTGTCTCAAGGAATCTTCCTTTTATCAGGAGCCTCTAAGCTCCCTTCCTGCCATCATAGTTCTGCCGTATTTTTCTTTATACCATCTGATATTATCAGACACTTGCTTTTATCAAGGTGGCTACTTTATCAAGACTTGCTTGACCAGTGTGCCTGCTGAAGTGGGACATCTCCCAAGGAGCCAGTTTATTCTAATGATAGTGAATAGAAATGACTTCTGCTTAAATCGGGGAAGAATAAATTCTGCTTAATGGGGACACATCCAACCAGTGCCAAGTGGATAAGTGGCGCTTATCAAGGTGTTAAATACGTGTGAAATTCTGAGCTCCAATCTTTTCATACAAAAATTATCAAATGAAGATAGAGAAAGAAAAAACAAAGATCAAACAAACATGATGGATTCATGCAATAGCATTAAGATCAGGACATTATTTTAATTTTAGTTTTTGGGGACTAATTTTTAAAACAGTGTCGTCTCTGAGTTGCCCTGGTTAAGTGGATTCTGCTGTAGTTGCTCTACACATTAGTTATTAACTGGATCCTTTTACTTTATTTGCTGTCAAACTGTCATCACAGTAGCTCTCTTGTCTGTGTGTGTTGCAGCAGTCTGTGCTATTCGCTATACATTAAATTGTAGCCATACAAGCTGCCCTGAATAAGGGGTGGCATGTAGCTGTAACTGGTCCAGGAGTAATGATTTGTGTCCTGGTTTCCCCTTTCCTCCAAAAGTAACATAATGTTTTTCAGGGTGGAAGGAATCCTTGGCCAGCAGCAGTTCACTTCACCCCCCATGCCAGCTCTGACCTATTAGCTGGCACTATTAAATGGAGTAAAGGCTCCACCCATTCCTGCCCCTCTGGAGAGAGTGGGGAGTAGCAGCCCCATGGTGTTAACAGTGATGCAGGTATCCCACACAAGGGATTAAAGGAATGTCTTATCCGCCCCGCCCCCAACCACAATATCCTAGCGCAGGCATGTAGGGCAAGTAAGGCCATGTCTACATTACAAAATTATGTCGACCTAACTTACATCAGCATATGGCCATCATAGTTATTAAATCACTTGTGTATGTGCACACTTGGCTCCTTGTGTTGGCGATGCATGTCCTCACCAGGAGCACTTGTATTAATTGTATTGTCATTGTGGGGCATTGTGGGATGTCTCCTAAAAGCCAGTAACAATCGATGAAAGCAATCATGGTCGACACTGACACTGTCAACCTAACTACATCGATCATGACTCTACACCACTTGGGGAGGTGGTGTTACTACATCAGCATAGAGAGGCACTTATGTCAGCAAGAGCCAAATGTAAATGAAGACACTTCCACAGCTAGTTTGATGCAAGGCAACTTCATCGATCTAACCGTGTAGTGTAGACCAGGTCTAACAATCTTACTTGCTCTTTAAGTCATGAGTTCCCTAGAAGGTGATGAATGAGTGGGAGTGATGGAATGTAATTAGAATTTGCCTCTAATTTTTGGGGTTTACCGGGTGCTGTTGCTCTTCCTTGGTTTTATTGAATATAGAATCCTGAGTCTCTGGAACTTCACTTGAAGGAGAGAGGTTATGAGTGAAAACATAGTCTGTTCTTGTATGGGCAACTGGGCTGAGATGAGGTCAGACCAACTTTCTCCTCACCTAGCAGCAGAATGGACTCTTAAATCCAAACAAAAAGCCCATCCCTGAACAATCAATCCCTTTATAAAAGCTTGGGAAAACAGCTTTTGCTTATTTTTTAATTCAGGATCTTGGTTATGCATCCTATGAGTCTTAACACTGTTAGCCATAGATCTGGCAAATATCTTAATCCTATCTCAAATGGCATCCACTAGAAAGTCTATGATTAGCACAGAACAGGCCAGTTCCTGCCTGGCCATTTTCAATACTCTTTTAAACTATATTATTTCCAGATAAATCTTTTAGGCAAAGAAGGAGAACCCTGTAAACAGAGGAGTTACTGAGAATGGTCACCTCACCTCTTCAAACTACAGTCCTACTCCTTTCATGATGCACTCTCCATCTTTCTGCTGGAGGGATCAGAATGGAAGGCAGTTCTTTCTCAAGGGATATAAAATTCCTTTGAATATCCAGCTACATGAAAATCAATTTTAAGCACTTAGCCCCACTTTTTTCCTATGGCAATATTCACAGCTTGTTATTTTTTGGGTAAAGCATACTTACCATTGCTTTAACGTACCCCACACATCCACTATTCTCTCTTCCAGCTCACAGGCAGTAGGATATGGCCTTTCTCTCTTTTTTTTGTTTTGTTTGTTTGTTTGTGTTTGTTTGTTTGTTTGTTTTGAGAGGGCCTGGATATAGTTTATTTTAGTGAGGACAAGGCTAAACGTAATTAGGTGGTTTTTCTCCTCTTCATTTAAAAAAAGTCCCTTAAGGAAGTATCTTCTCACTCTGAATCTGTCTTCTTTGAAAGACAACATAACAGCCCTATACCAGAGCAACTGTAATATCACTGTAAATATTGACCCAGTCACTCTGAGCATCTCAAATAAAGACTCCAAACAATTACGTTTGGTTAAATATTAGGAAACAATGTTATCCAACAAGTTAAAATTCTCAGCAGTAAATCACACCCTGTGTTGTCCCATTTTCCTTCAACATAACAGCCTTCCAAGATCAAAATAAGGTCACCAGATGAAATTTCCAGCTAATCCCTTTTAAAGTGGAAAGAAGTGGGCTCCAGTGAGAGGGTGCTTTAAATGTGTGTGTGAGATAGTAAAACAAGTCTTCACATTTTAACACATACCACGAAACATTTACTCCCCATTCATGTTAGGATAAGAGGCCAGCACAAAGCATTAAACCATAACTGGCTCCCACAATCATTACTGATTGCTCTGTAAAGTGGAAACCAAGACAGCATGAAAACTATGGCTCAACAAATGTGAATGTCATAAAAGGCACTACCATAATATGTTATCACCTGAATACAATGCCATAAAAAACCCATACGACACCTACCACATGCTCTAGGGGAAAGTGAAAGACACAAAGTGCATGACCAGCCTGCTGCCAGGGAAAATTCCTGATTGCAAAATGGACTGTCAGCAATAACTCTGGGTACACTGTTAAGTTATAATTCAACTATTTACAGCATTGCCCAGGGAACAGTTGTACCATCTCTTACCGTTACCAGCTGACTGATGAGTAGAAAAAGGAGACAGGGCAAGCTTGATTTTCCAATAACAGGGAGCAGGAATGTGCTGCCAAGGCCAACAGAAATTTATATTCGATATTGGCTATGCCTATATATGCAGCACATATGGGATAAAATCCATTCACCCAGGAGGGCTTACTCAATCCCCTGCGAATTGCAGAAGTAATCCTTTATCCTTCTGGAGAGTATGGTGGGAGGAGAGTGAAGCATTGTGCTAGCTCCAATGGGACATCCATAAAGGCAACAGGCAGGATACAAGCACAGAAATCCATGTAACTCCCATCCCTTCCCATATGCCTGACTAAGCCAATCAGCAGCCCAGAGATAATTCATCGTTGGTGCCAATCTTCTAGGGATATGCTAAAGCATGATCAGCATTCAGGCAGTGATATGTATTATAATGGTTCCATAGATATTGCTGTGGTTTGGAATTACCAGAGGATAGGTTATATTGTTAATGTAGTGTCTGAGATGATGTACACAGAAATGATACTATTTCCATCCAGACATCTTATTAGGTACAATGTGGTCACAAGCCTGACACAATGTCAATGGAAGGATTTTTTTTATGGGAATGGCTCATACTCTTGTATTGACACTGTAACAATAAGGCACTACAAAGACAATGCAAGAGTTATTAATGTAATTAATAGTTGGCTTGTTTGCTTTTTATAAATATGTCTAACTACTTTGCTTGTTTTCTATGCTCTGTGAATTAATACATTGAATATAAACATATTGCTAAGGTTTTTACTCAAACCACCAAAAACATGGAAATCAAAAGCTAGGTGTACCAACAGGTTGTTCCTAGGTACTGTGCAGCACATACGGGATAAAATTCATTCATCTAGGAGGGCCTACCCAAGGTCCTGTGCATTGCAGAAGTAACTCCTTACATCTTCCGGAGGCTCAGGTGGGAGGGGAGTGAAGCATTGTGCTGGCTCCAAGCAGGCTATATGGTATTGGGTGAGGATCAAGGGACAGGCCAATAGAGCTGAGACTAAATAGAGCCAGTGACCTAAAATTTGTCATTAGGGTATATCTGTGCAACAACCACTATACAGCATATGGGTTGCAGCAGTGGCTGCATTAGGGTTGCTTTCCTGAGGGCTGTCGGGTGAATTTCAAGGCTCACTTAATCCCCCCACAGAACCCAGTCACTGAGGCTGTGTGGGGAGAGGGCTGAATTTCACCAATGGTGCACAGAACACAGTGAGCAAAGAGGTGTGTGTTTGCCTTCTTTGACCTGTTCTTAACTTGAGAGGAAAGCTTACTATATATATATACTATATTTTAGTATAATTACTGTAACCACGTTTCAGAAGTGATATTATGCTTACACTATTATTTCTTCCAATGGATTAAAAAACATCTCCAGAGACCAAAAGGAAGTAAAAGGATGGTTTATAAATAAAGAGAAATAGCAACTCAGCACATCCACGGTAATTCTATATAAAGAGTTTAGATGGTCTGTATTGAGCTTAATGACTTTTTCTGCCAAGAATATCTGATGACATGATTTGCATTAAATACACCAGTCTGCAAAATCCTACTAAGGCAAAAGTTCATCTTCCAATGAAGGCATGTATTCAAGAAAACTAGATGACAACCAATTTTCCATGTTTCATTGTTCTTGCCTTTGGGCTTCTAGGTGATGTTTTTTATAGCATCACCTAACAAAAGAAACAGGTCAAAGACAATTCAAGAAGTTCAGGAACTAACAATAGTTGATCCACTAAGTAACAGCAATCACAGTGTAATTCAGTTCAACTTCATCAGGGCAGGAATATACCAAAAAATAGCTATAAACTGCTTTATTAAAGTCAAGAGAGGAAACAAAACTCTAAACGTTATAAATCTGAATTAAAAAAGGAAGCAGCAGCAGTTAGTAAAACAGGACATTTAAATTCAAAAGTGAAGAAATTAAAATCCTAAAACTCGGCACAGAGGCTTTAAGCACGTTGTGATACAGCCACTGAAGATATGCATCCCCTAAACAGAAAAGGAAACAGGAAGGAGGCAAGGAAAAATCTATTATGGTTAAATGGTGCAGTTCAATTGGTTATTCGAGCCAAACATCTTCAGAAGATGGAAATCCAATCGTACTCAAACCCTTAGAAAGAGGCATCATTCATGGTAGGTGACATTTAAGATGGAAATTAGGAAGTGGAAATTTGAAGAGCAAATAGCCAAAGATATAACAACAAATAAATTCTTCAGGTAAAATTGTGGCCCCACTGAAGTCAATGGGAATTTGGCCATTGTCTTAAATGGACCCAGGATTTCACCCTATAAGTATATCAGAAGCAGGAAAAGTTTGAGAAAATTGTTGAGTCTGGAAAACCATTATGGAGTAAAGGGAACAATTAAAGAAGCTAAGGACATTTCAGATACAGTATGCTAAATTTATTTCTTTTCATCAGTTTTCACCACAGGGGATGTTGAGAAGATACCTGCTCTTTGCAGGTAAAAATAATGAGGCTGTGTCACAGACCGTGGTGTCAAAAGAAGTGCTGGAACAAACTGATAAATTAAAAACCAACAAGTCACTGGGCCTGGCAGGTATAGAATCATAGAATCATAGAATCTCAGGGTTGGAAGGGACCTCAGGAGGTCATCTAGTCCAACCCCCTGCTCAAAGCAGGACCAAACCCAATTAGATCATCCCAGCCAGGGCTTTGTCAAGCATGACCTTAAAAACATCTAAGGAAGGAGATTCCACCACCTCCCTAGGTAACCCATTCCAGTGCTTCACCACCCTACTAGTGAAAAAGTTTTTCCTAATATCCAACCTAAACCTCCCCCTCTGCAACTTGAGACCATTACTCCTTGTTCTGTCATCTTCTACCACTGAGAACAGTCTAGATCCATCCTCTTTGGAACCCCCTTTCAGGTAGTTGAAAGCAGCTATCAAATCCCCCTTCATTCTTCTCTTCTGCAGGCTAAACAATCCCAGTTCCCTCAGCCTCTCCTCATAAGTCATGTGCTCCAGCCCCCTAATCATTTTTGTTGCCCTCCGTTGGACTCTTTCCAATTTATCCACATCCTTCTTGTAGCGTGGGGCCCAAAACTGGACACAGTACTCCAAATGAGGCCTCACCAGTGCCGAATAGAGGGGAATAATCACGTCCCTCGATCTGCTGGAAATGCCCCTACTTATACAGCCCAAAATGCCGTTAGCCTTCTTGGCAACAAGGGCACACTGTTGACTCATATTCAGCTTTTCGTCCACCGTAACCCTTAGGTCCTTTTCTGCAGAACTGCTGCCCAGCCATTCGGTCCCTAGTCTGTAGCAGTGCATGGGATTCTTCCGTCCTAAGTGCAGGACTCTGCACTTGTCCTTGTTGAACCTCATCAGATTTCTTTTGGCCCAATCCTCTAATTTCTCTAGGTCCCTCTGTATCCTGTCCCTACCCTCCAGCGTATCAACCACTCCTCCCAGTTTAGTGTCATCTGCAAACTTGCTAAGGGTGCAGTCCACACCATCGTCCAGATCGTTGATGAAGATATTGAACAAAACCGGCCCCAGCACCGACCCTTGGGGCACTCCACTTGATACCGGCTGCCAACTAGACATGGAGCCATTGATCACTACCCGTTGAGCACGACCATCCAGCCAGTTTTCTATCCACCTTACCGTGCATTCATCCAGCCCATACTTCCTTAACTTGCTGGCAAGAACACTGTGGGAGACTGTATCAAAAGCTTTGCTAAAGTCAAGAAATAGCACATCCACTGCTTTCCCCTCATCCACAGAGCCAGTTATCTCATCATAGAAGGCAATTAGGTTAGTCAGGCATGACTTGCCCTTGGTGAATCCATGCTGACTGTTCCTGATCACTTTCCCCTCCTTTAAGTGGTTCAGAATTGATTCCTTGAGGACCTGTTCCATGATTTTTCCAGGGACTGAGGTGAGACTGACTGGCCTGTAGTTCCCCGGATCTTCCTTCTTCCCTTTTTTAAAGATGGGCACTACATTAGCTTGTTTCCAGTCATCCGGGACCTCCCCCGATTGCCATGATTTGTCAGAGATAATGGCCAATGGCTCTGCAATCACATCGGCCAACTCCTTTAGCACCCTCGGATGCAGTGCATCCGGCCCCATGGACTTGTGTTCGTCCAGCTTTTCTAAATAGTCCCGAACTACTTCTTTCTCCACAGAGGGCTGGTCACCTCCTCCCCATACCGTGCTGCGGAGTGCAGCCACCTGGGAGCTGACCTTGTCTGTGAAGACAGAGGCAAAAAAAGCATTGAGTACACTAGCTTTCTCCACATCCTCTGTATACTGCCAATAGTTCTGAAGGGACTTAGAAATGAAATAGCAGAGTTGCTAACAAAAGTATACACTATTTCATGTGTCATGATTATTCAAAAAAACTGGAAGATAATACATTTTTGTACATCATTTTTAAAAAGGCACTGGTATGCTCCTGGGACTTACAGTCCAGTCAGCCTTACTTTTGTACATAGGTGCTGACTCTGTGGGTGCTCCCGGGCTGGAGCACCCACAGAAGCCAGCTCCCCTCCTACCCCCCAGCGGCTGCCATCCACTGCGATCAGATGTTTTGCGATGTGCAGGAGGCGCTGGGGGTGGGGGGGCGAGAAGAGGCGAGGCAGGGGTGGAGGTTTGGGGGAAGGGGGTCAGGTGGGGGCGGGGCCAGGGACAAAGCAGGGAGTTGAGCACCCCCAGGGCCCAGAGGAAACCAGCGCCTGTTCTTTTGTACTTTGTAAACTCATTGAAATAATAATTAAAATAGAATTACATGATAGAGAGGTTGTGTAAAAGAAAAATGCGCCTCTCAATTCCCAAATTCGTTGAGTGTGCTAGTATTAAAAATGTATCAAATAAAACTGGTTTCTATAAATTATTTGAATGTTCAAAAAGTCTTTGATAAAGACACAAACAAGAGGCTGTTAAGGAAACTAAACAGTCCTGGAATGAGACTAAAAGGTGCTCTGTTTGGGCTGAAATTTCCCATCCTGGGTGTCTGACTCAGGTTGTACTCTTTTTTTAAATTTAAATAAGATTACATCTGAAAAAAAGATTACGGAAAATGCTTGTTTTACTAGCTTTGACCTTTATTAATTTTGCAATGTATTCCAAATAAGGTAATTGATACGGAAGTATGTGTAATTTGTCTGCGGTTTTAAGCTTTAAAAACCTGTGTGTTCCTTGCTTCGGGGGGGCAGTTCTGTCATCTGCCTTTCCCCAAACGCGTTGGTATCTTGAATAAAGGAGTCTCAGCCGATATCTGATCTAAACACAAGGTGTGGTTAATTTTCCACAACAATTTGGGGGCTCGTCCAGGATACACGACGTCCCACCAGAATTCAGAGATCCGCGGACGGCTTCTCTGCCAAAACCCACAAAGGCGCCAGGTAAGAGATCCATTGAAAATCTCTATTTGGGTTCCTGCAGGAAGCTGCCCGTAAGGCTCTGGGTTTGGGTGAGTGACTTGCTGTATCTGAACTTTTTACTATCAGACATGTCTGACACCCTTCTGATTGGTTTGGTTTGGTTTAGTTTGGGAAGAGCCACGAATAGAACGTGGTTACTGGGGGGGTAGAAGTCCCACCCCAGTTAGGCCTTTGGTTTTGTGTGCCTGTGTGAATGGAAGGTTGAAGAGACTGGTATGTGTGTGTCACTGGAAGACACCCAGAGCGGTTCGTGAATCGAAGCCGTCTCTATTGCAAGCCCAGTGACTCCAACTAGTGAGGGCCAAAACAGAAGGGCCCTGACTGAAGTAGCCTCTCTCTGCTGGCTTGACCGGCGAGGGGACTGCCTGGGTCTAGGAGTGTGTGACCCTATCCTCTCCATCATTGGACGGATTTCTCCCGTACCCTCTTTCCTTTCCCTCCCCGCCTGTGGGCGGTCCTTGAGCCACTGACGGGTCCAGATGCCCCACCAAAAGCAACAGAGTAAACGGTAATGACCGGCACTCTTTGCTGGACGGGGGCATAGACAGTCGTGGACACCTTGTATTGGTCTTTCCTGTGTGATAGTCCCGTATGATAGTGCTTGGATTGGAAAATGGGGGCCGGTGAGTCAAGAGACGTCGCCGTCCCGCCAAAAGACACTCTTGAAGCGTACATGTACTCGAATTGTAGTCCTTTTACTTGCAAGTTTCTGAAAAAGAAAATGGAATTGGTATACCAGGGATAATCCAAAATTATAATTTCCCTTAGAAGGAAGCTTCAACCTTGACAAGATTGTGCACCTCAGAGGTATCCTTCTTGCCAACGTTAGTCAAAAATCAGTTTGAAGCATACTTTACTTGGTATGAGGAAATAGAAAAAAGGTGCCATGAATCTCGACTTAGGAGTCTTAAAGACTCCCAGGGAAACTTAACGATTCCCAGGAGAAACTGAAATCGCAATTAAAAGAGGCAAAAGAGCACTTAAATGCCCCTAAAAAAATCTTGCTGGCCAGCAAGTCCCTATAGTACCCGTATATCCTTTAAAACCTCTTCAGCCCTCCCCCTCAGCTCCGGCCGATGATCTCATTGACTTGTTCATAGAAACCCGGCGGTTTCCCCCGCCAGTCGACCACCCTGATTTGGCGGACCAGGGATATGTAGGCCTTGGCGGACGGGATCCGGACTCTACTCATCCACCAGGCCCGTTTGCAATTTTACCTGACCCCGACTCACCTCCGGCATACAACCTCAGAGCGCCCGATTCCACCCCCTGGGGTCTGGGTGGGGCATGGGCCCCAAGGCAGGAGGGCTCCTCTCATCATTGAGCAGGGGGTTGGACTAGATGACCTCCTGAGGTCCCTTCCAACCCTGAGATTCTATGATTCTATGATCTCTGAGCTAAATCAGACCCTTCCAGTGAGATGTCTCTTGGAACCTCTCTTAACAAAATCGATCAGGGTATGGAGGACATGTCAGACCGCCTCCACAGTTTGGAGACCCTCCTTGTGAGGCACAATCACCATGGGAGAATCTCTGAATCATGGGGAGGTCGAAATTAATGGCACCACTTAAATCAAATGGGGCTATCAGCAAATACCAGGTCCCAGGTCCGGAAATTCCCTGGTACGCCCACCCCACTGCCCCACCAGTCCCACCCAGAGCCAGAACCGGTTTTCCCACTGCGTCAACTCCCAGGAGCAGATGGGGCCAGCCTGGTTACAGTTCATGTGCCTTGGTCACCCTCGGACTTGTTCGCTTTAATTGAAAAAAAAATTCCTAAAATCAGGGAAGATCCTCTTAAATTTCAGGAACAGCTACAGACCATTATCAGCTGTTACAACCCTACCTGGGCAGACTTTAACCAACTCCTATGGGGAGCCCTGCCCAGGAAAACATTAAATCACTTTATCAGGTAACCCGGTGGCCCATGGAGGACCCAGGCCACGACCAGAACACAATAAATAGAATGAGAAACAGGCTGTGGGGAGAAGTTCTCACAGTCTGCCCAAAGAAAGCAGATTGGGCCAAAAAAAATTAGCACCTGTAAACAAAGTAAAGAAAAGAGTCTAAATGAAATTTTAGCAGCTACCCAACACTATCACTGCCACATTGAAACTAAGTTAATGACCTTCCAGCTCCAGAACATACAGGGACCCCATTGCGGGGGGAGAAGGGGAAGGCCAGACCAAGGTCCCCACCATCCATCTCCCCAGGGACCCAGTGATGGCGTGTGTCACTATTGCAAACAGATGGGCCATTGGAAAAGGGAATGTCCCTACCACCCTGGCCACTCCACAAGCAGTAGGTGTGGGCAACGTTCTTGTGCCCTACCCCATCTCTTCACCTCTGACCGTTCCTGTCAGTCATCTGTCTAACTATCATGCTTTCCTCCTCAGTTCTTGTTTACTTGACAACCTTTTGGGAAAAGACTTGCTGTGTAAATTAAATTGTATAATCTGCTATACTGCAGATGATGTGTATCTGAAAGTGCCTGATCTTGCTCACAAGAAGGTTAAGGTCCTGGCAGTTTTGCAGGAGATGACCAATCCCCAGCCCTTCCTCGTTGCAACAGGAACTGCTGGCTAAGGTCCCTCTCTTTCTCTCTCTCTTTTTCTCCCTTATTGTGGGCTGATCATGCTAACCAGGTTGGGTGCATTGGGTCTGCCCAACCCATTAAGATTTGCCTAAACCCAGCAAAACCCCTTCCCGAGGTGTAGCAGTATCCTCTATCAAAACAGGCCAAGGAAAAAATCCAACCTGTTATTACCTCCTTAATTCTTTAAGGAGTCATTCTTCCTACAGTCAGTGAGTGTAACTCCCCCATTTTACCATGCTGTTAATGCTGCTGTTCTTTCTACCTTTCTGGTTGTCCCTAGTCCTGCTACTATCCTTTCTTACAATGCACCGGTGCTGAGGGGTTGTTACCACCTCAAATAAGAAAAAGATTATATTAAGTCCGGACATAAAGAATTAAGGTTATTGTTAAATAAGATGCATCTAAATATAAGAAATAAATGTGTGTATGTAAATAGCTGTGTATAAATAAAAATAAATAAATAAAAGAGGGTGGCTAGTCAAAAAGCCCACCCTCCTTGCAAAATTGGTAGTAAAACAATGCCTGTGCCCATAAAAAGAAATAATGCGGCAAGAAAAAAGGATCGGGCCCAGACAAGCAGGCAACCGCAGTTTGAGGAAGTTAAAAGAAAGAAAATGAGAAGTTAACTCTGTAGTTACTGGAAGAAATTAAGCAGTGAACTTTGTACAACTAAGGCAAAATGGTTGTTCTTTACATCCTGATCCCTTGTGGTGCTCTCCAGATGGTCGCCTGGTGGCACCCAAGGCTTTGCTTCCCTACCTTGCTCGTGTGTCCCATGGGATGGCACACACTAGCAAAGGGGGGATGATTGCATCCGTACTGCGGCACTGATATGCCCGGAATTTTTCTGTTCTGGCTCAGCAGTACTCTAATTCTTGTCCTATCTGCCTAGCCCACAACAGTGGCAGACCAGTATGAACAAAATCAGCTGAGCACCCCACCCTATCGGGACCCTTTTGTAAATATTCAGATTGATTCAAATGTTTAAATGTTGTAATTGTGAGTATGTGTTAGTTTTAGTAATGTATTTCCTTGTAAAAAGGCAGATGCCAAAACTGTTGTAAAACTTTTGTCTAAGGATTTTGTATCACAATCTGGCATATCTGGACAGATTATAAAAAACTATGTGCAGCTTCACAGAGCCAATATGGCCAAATGCCCTTTGAAGGCCACTCCCAATCGAAAGATGAGACTCAGCCTTCATAAGATTTCTAACAGGGCACTCGATGCCACTACCAGCTGCACCCCATGGCCCTGGCTCAGATGGACATTCATTTAATTAATAACACAACGCTTAATTATTGTCAGGCACTAATGAAATGTGTTAGGTTTTTTTATATACAGCAGCCCTGCCACTTGTTGAAACCAGAAGACTGGGTCTACATGGAGGTCCATCAACAGGGAACCGCAATGCTGAAGGACCCTTATTAAATCCTGTTAATTATCAACACCGCTGTGAAGTGTTGAGAGTTGACTACCTCTCCATGTTTCTCACTGCAATGGCTCTCCGACTGATGATGGGTCTATCTTTCCTTCTGGTGTTGTTGCTCCTCCTGGACAGCAGGAGTAAAGGACAAGGGGAAGAGCTGGTAACCTCTCCTTTGTCCACTGAGAGACCCACTGTGCCTTTGGATCTCGCTAAGAAAACAACCTCTCACCCTGAGAACATAATAAAGCCTCCAACCAAGCAAGGTGATTGTGCTAGTAACCTCTCCCTTGCTGCCTCATTGCCGGACAGCTAAGTGAACTAAGACTACGAAATCTCGAAGAATAGCTTGCAGAAGCTAGCCAAAACTACCTGAAGATGAAACTTTTAATGTTTCTTTGCCTCTCCTCCTTAACAAACTTGGGGTGGAGATGGGAAAGTAATATTTTTCTAAATCTTAAGCCAATCAGTCACCCAACTAGCAAATAATCAAACGTATACAAAAAGAGTCTTTTCTGCCACTGACGATTTTATCTGTACTGAAAATTATTCCTGTAATTAATAATTTATCCTGTACCCTATTGCAATATATCCCTTCCTTTGCCATTAATGCTGATGCTTCTCTGCCCTTTGTGAAGGTGTTTAGCCAACCCATGTGGTATAATACTTCACAGAGGAAAGGTGTGTTAGGACACCAATGGACTGTAATTAATGCTACATTAGGGACCATTAAATTCACACTGCCCTTATCCAGTTTCCAAATTACCTCTCTCTACCCGAATTGTTCAAAAGGGGTTACCACCAGGTTAGCACAGCAAAGGGCCTGGGTTTCCCCTAGAAAGAAAAGGGACTTGCCCGGGTGCCTATGAGATGGGGCCAATAGTATAGCATCAGTTTGAAACATCCACAAAGGCCAAGAGAATGCAGAGAAATTAGGACAGTTAGAAAAGTCCACAGGACTTATGACCGAAGCACAGCTTACCCAGACACAGGCAGGAATTGGCGAGTTGCATGTCATCTCCACCCTTAGCTCCATGACCCGCCAGTTACTAACAGAGGCGGTGTTAAATATCAGTGAGGCTGGGGAGGAATTGCAGTGGGATCTGGCATGTGCTGAGGTCCAGGATTTCCTGAATGACCAGCTAATGGCCATCCGGAGTGATCTTGAGCATCAAGGCTGGCCCACTGCCCTTACCGAAACCTCAGGAGTACCACCTAGATTGTGGCCATGGAGACAAACTTGGAAATTCTCTGGGTGGCGATGCAGACGATCCCAATGCTCCTTCCAGGCAATTGGACCAATTGCTGGAGTCTGGGCTCCCACATATCAACTCCTTCCAGGCCCATGGGGGCGTTTCTTGTGGGACTGGGTACTCCACCGTGACGTTTGGGAAATTAGACCACCTGCTGTGCCTAGCCGATTTGTAATTAGGGCTCCGAAAATTAACCCTGACATTTGGATAGGTTTGGGAAACTTATGGACTCTTTGGCCCTTAGAGTCCCCGCAGCTTCAATGTATTTGCAAGCTGCAGCCCGGAGAGGTGATCACTGTCCATGACAGTGTTTGTTGGGAAGGTCTAGGGTGGCGGACTAATCTGGCAGGTGATCTGCTTTTCCAAGCTAATGATAGCTGTGTGTATCTTAAAGACACTTTGGTGCAGCCCCTTCATTACAACCTCTCCACCTCGGCAGGCAGTCACATCATTTATGTGCCTGCTGATAAAACTTTTGCCACTACCCTTACCTTTCAAATTCCTTTTAATTGGACTGCCCTGGTACCTGACTGTTTCCATGATTTGCTTACCCTCCTCCCTGAGATTCGCAAACTCTCTGCCTTGCAGGATCAGGTCCATATCCTTGAAAACGTATATCATGTTGAAAGTAATGCTTTTCATACAGCTCATCGCGTATCTACTATATGTACCCAGTATGATGTATTATGTTTTATCAGAAAGGAAGTGCAGCAATCCCAGCCCCATCAGTTTATTATCATGGGGATCAAGGTTGTTGCTGGGAGTCTGGGCATTATTTTTATTTTTATCATGTGTAAAATCGGGTGTTTTATTTGTAATTGCTTGTCTAGTTATAGAAAACAGGCCTCCAAACATGCTGTACAGGAGCAAGTGTCGTTAATGTTTGTCGCTGAATCAGTTGCTCACAGTTGGGAGTTAGACCAACCACACATGGCCACAGAGGCTTGTTGTACATTGGACAGGGATGTGAGCGTAAAGGATGAGGTTTATGGGCTCATGCACATAGAGGTGGAAATTGGGCCCTGTTAGGATGTGGATAAATTGGAAAGAGTCCAGCGGAGGGCAACAAAAATGATTAGGGGGCTGGAGCACATGACCTATGAGGAGAGGCTGAGGGAACTGGGATTGTTTAGCCTGCAGAAGAGAAGAATGAGGGGGGATTTGATAGCTGCTTTCAACTACCTGAAAGGGGGTTCCAAAGAGGATGGATCTAGACTGTTCTCAGTGGTAGAAGATGACAGAACAAGGAGTAATGGTCTCAAGTTGCAGAGGGGGAGGTTTAGGTTGGATATTAGGAAAAACTTTTTCACTAGTAAGGTGGTGAAGCACTGGAATGGGTTACCTAGGGAGGTGGTGGAATCTCCTTCCTTGGAGGTTTTTAAGGTCAGGCTTGACAAAGCCCTGGCTGGGATGATTTAGTTGGGGTTGGTCCTGCTTTGAGCAGGGGGTTGGACTAGATGACCTCCTGAGGTCCCTTCCAACCCTGAGATTCTATGATTCTGTGCCAAAGAGGCATCAAAGAAGGGGATTGAAGAGGAATAATTTTGGATCAATATTTGTGTCCTACATACTGTTAGCATTTTATCCTAAGCCTTTTTCTCTGGCCTCAACCTTTGACCGAGTTTGTTGTTGTGCATCTCTTACAACAGACTAAACCAGTCATAGGAAGGGGTTGGAAGGTCCCCAGATGGAACAATTTGCAATAACGGAAGCTTAAGAAACCACAGTTGGGCAAAAGGAAAAGTGAATAACAGGAAAAGTCCTAAAATGGAAAATGCTTGTTTTACTAGCTTTGACCTTTATTAATTTTTCAATGTACTCCAAATAAGGTAATTGATACGGAAGTATGTGTAATTTGTCTGCGGTTTTAAGCTTTAAAAACCTGTGTGTTCCTTGCTTCGGGGGGGCAGTTCTGTCATCTGCCTTTCCCCCAATGCGTTGGCATCTTGAATAAAGGAGTCTCAGCCGATGTCTCATCTAAACACAAGGTGTGGTTAATTTTCCACAACAGTCTGTACCGGGCAAATTAGTTGAAACAATAGTAAAGAATAAAATTGTCAGGTACATAGAAGAACATAAATTGTTGGGAAAAAGTCAACATTGTTTCTGTAAAGGGAAGTCATGTCTTACTAATCTATTAGAGTTCTTTGAAGGGGTCAACAAACATGTGGACAAGGGAGATCCAGTGGACATTTTACTTAGATTTCCAGAAAGCCTTTGACAAGGTCCCTCACCAAAGGCTCTTACGTAAATTAAGTTACCATGGGATAAGATGGAAGATCCTTTCATGGACTGAGAACTGGTTAAAAGACAGGGAACAAAGGGTAGGAATACATGGTAAATTTTCAGAATGGAGAGGGGTAACTAGTGGTGTTCCCCAAGGGTCAGTCCTAGGACCAATCCTATTCAACTTATTCATAAATGATTTGGAAGAAGGGGTAAACAGTGAGGTGGCAAAATTTGCAGATGATACTAAACTGCTCAAGATAGTTAAGACCAAAGCAGACTGCAAAGAACTTCAAAAAGATCTCACAAAACTAAATGATTGGGCAACAAAATGGCAAATTAAATTTAATGTGGATAAATGTAAAGTAATGCACATTGGAAAAAATAACCCCAGCTATACATACAATATCATGGGGGCTAATTTAGCTACAACTAATCAGGAAAAAGCTCTTGGAGTCATCGTGGATAGTTCTCTGAAGATGTCCATGCAGTGTGCAGCGGCAGTCAAAAAAGCAAACAGGATGTTAGGAATCATTAAAAAAGGGATAGAGAATAAGACGGAGAATATCTTATTGCCTTTATACAAATCCATGGTGTGCCCACATCTTGAATACTGCGTACAAATGTGGTCTCCTCATCTCAAAAAGGATATACCGGCAATAGAAAAGGTTCAGAGAAGGACAACTAAAATGATTAGGGGTTTGGAACGGGTCCCATATGAGGAGAGATTAAAGAGGCTAGGACTTTTTAGCTTGGAAAAAGAGGCTAGGACTTTTAGCTAAGGGGGGATATGATACAGGTATATAAAATTATGAGTGGTGTGGAGGAAGTGAATAAGGAAAAGTTACTTGTTTATTGTTAAAAGTTATTTACTTGTTCCCATAATAGAAGAACTAGGGGCCACCCAATGAAATTAGTGGGCAGACAGATTATAACAAATAAAAGGAAGTTCTTCTTCACACAGCGCACAGTCAACCTGTGGAACTCCTTGCCTGAGGAGGCTGTGAAGGCTAGGACTATGACAGGGTTTAAAAGAGAACTGGATAAATTCATGGAGATGAAGTCCATTAATGGCTATTAACCAGGATGGGTAAGGAATGGTGTCCTTAGCCTCTGTTTGTCAGAGGGGGGTGATGGATGGCAGGAGAGAGATCACTTGATCATTACTTGTTAGGTCCACTCACTCCGGGGCACCTGGCATTGGCCACTGTCGGTGGACAGGATACTGGGCTGGATGGACCTTTGGTCTGACCCAGTACAGCCATTCTTATGTTCTTATGATTCTATGAAGAGTGGGACCTTGGAGAAGGGTGGCAGGTGGAGTAAATTTGGACATGGAGCCTTGGAGGGAGACTAGGAGTTTAGGTAGGGTAGGGGAAAGAGGTGTAGGGAAAGGGAAACTGAAATTGGATGAAGAGCATGGGTAGGGGGGAGGCTAGGACTAGTGGTGGTGGGGAAGACTGTGTTTGGATGAAGAATCCAGGTTGGGAAGATGGGGATGACTGGAAAAGGATACTAAAACTGGGATAAGGAATCCAGGTTTGCAGGGTGTGGAAAATATGGGACTGGTTGGGCAAGAAGGTTGGACCTGGGATGAAGAGCATCTGGGGGTGGAGACTGACTAGCCTAAAGAGATTGGAACCAGGCTTGGAAAAGGAGCTGGGAGTAGGGGAGGAATGGGACAGGTTGAGGGGAACAGGGCAGAAGGGTGTGTGCCCACTAGAACACACTCCCCTCCAGAGCCTGGAATGGAACCTAAGAATCCTGAGTCTTTAATATTCCTCTGCTGTCACTGAATACCTAGGCAGCAGTGACCATGAGATGGTTGAGTTAAGGATCCTGAAATAAGGAAGAAAGGAGAGTAGCAAAATACGGATCCTGGACTTCAGAAAAGCAGACTTAGACTCCCTAGGGAACTGATGGGAGGCTAATATGAGGGGGCAAGGAGTCTAGGAGAGCTGGCTGTATTTTAAAAAAAGCCTTATTGAGGGCACAGAAACAAACCATCCCAAACTGCAGAAAGAATAGCAAATATGGCAGGCAACCAGCTTGGCTTAACAGTGAAATCTTCGGTGAGCTTAAACTCAAAAAAGGAGCTTACAAGAAGTGGAAATTTGGACAGATGACTAGGGAGGAGTACAAAAATATTGCTAGAGCATGCAGGGGTGTAATCAGGAAGGCCAAGGCACAATTGGAGTGAAAGAATTTCACAATTTGGTGAAAGAACAGGTTAAGGACTATTTAGAAAAGCTGGACATGCACAAGTCCATGGGTCCAGATCTAATGCATCCAAGGGTACTGAGCAAGTTGGCTGATGTGATTGCAGAGCCATTGGCCATTATCTTTGAAAATTCGTGGTGATCGGGGGAGGTCCCAGACGGTTGGAAAAAGGCAAATATAGTGCCCATATTTTAAAAAGGGAAAAAAGAGAACCTGGGAAACTACAGACCAATCAGCCTCACTTCAGTCCCCGGCAAAATCATGGAGCAGGTCCTAAAGGAATCCATTTTGAAGCACTTGGAGGAGAGGAAGGTGATAAGGAACAGTCAACATGGATTCACCAAGGGCGAGTCACGCCTGACCAACCTGATTGCCTTCTCTGATGAGATAACTGGCTCTGTGGATATGGGGAAAGCAGTGGACGTGATATATCTTGACTTTAGCAAAGCTTTTGATACAGTCTCCCACACTATTCTTGCCAGCAAATTAAAAAAGTGTGGATTGGATGAATGGACTATAAGGTGGATAGAAAGCTGGCTAGATTGTCGGGCTCAAAGGGTAGTGATCAATGGCTCAATGTCTAGTTGGGTGCCGGTATCAAGCAGAGTGCCCCAGGTGTCGGTCCTGGGGCCTGTTTTGTTCAACATGTTTATTAATGATCTGTATGATGGGATTAAGTGCATCCTCAGCAAGTTCGCAGATGACACTAAACTGAGGGGAGAGGTAGATACGCTGGAGGGTAGGGATAGGGTCCAGAGTGACCTAGAAAAATTGGAGGATTGAGCCAAAAGAAATCTGATGAGGTTCAACAAGGACAAGTGCAGACTTCTGCACTTAGGAAGGAAGAATCCCATGCACCTCTACAGGCTGGGGACCAACTGGCTAAGCAGCAGTTCTGCAGAAAAGGACCTGGGAATTACAGTGAACGAGAAGCTAGATATGAGTCAGCAGTGTGCCCTTGTTGCCGAGAAGGCCAATGGCATCTTGGGCTGTATTAGTAGGAGCATTGCCAGCAAATTGAGGGAAGTGATTATTCACCTCTATTCAGCACTGGTGAGGCCACACCTGGAGTTTTGGTCCCCCCACTACAGAAGGGATGTGGACACATTGGAGAGAGTCCAGTGGAGGGCAACAAAAATGATTAGGGTGCTGGGGCACATGACTTACTAGGAGAGACTGAAGGAGCTGGGGTTATTTAGTCTGCAGAAGAGAAGAGTGAGGGGGGATTTGATAGCAGCCTTCAATTACCTGAAGGGGGGTTCCAGAGAGGATGGAGCTAGGCTATTCTCAGTGGTGGCAGATGACCGAACAAGAAGCAATGGTCTCAAGTTGCAGTGGGGGAGGTCTAGGTTGGATATTAGGAAACAGTATTTCACTAGGAGGGTGGTGAAGCACTGGAATGGGTTACCTAGGGAGGTGGTGGAATCTCCATCCTTAGAGGTTTTTAAGGCCTGGCTTGACAAAACCTTGTCTGGAATGATTTAGTTGGTGTTGGTCCTGCTTTGAGCAGGGGGTTGGACTAGATGACCTCCTGAGGTCTCGTCCAACCCTAATCTTCTATGATTCTATGATCTGTGAAACCCATTGGCAAAACGTGTCTCATCTCCCTCTGCTGGCTGGTCCCCATAGAGGACGAGAGCTATCATAGAGGATTTAACAATGTTATTAAAGTTAATGTTTAAAGTCAAATTTGCATATGTTAAGAGGGAAGGTACTGTACATCTGGGGTCAGGATTGGGTTATGAGGGATTACAAGTATCAGTTACAAGGTTCACGAGATACATACATAGCACATAACCAGCATAGACCGAGATTGGGATGCGGGAGTTTTTAAAACATCAGTGGATAAGTGATCTCGGGTACATCACTCATAGAACGTATTTAGAGTCCAAGTCAGTATTGGTGCAGTGAATAAGTACATGGGTGCGGTGCGTCCCTCAGTTTATCAGGGAAGGAAGGAAGTGGGTTATTTCCCTGACCGGCATTCTCAATTACTCAACCTGGTACTGACGGTGTCCCATGATGTGCTCTGTGTCTCTGGACCATCTGATGGCATCAGACACCATGAGCTGTCCCATGAGCCGGGCATAGCACCAACCGACTCCACACGCTCTCAGCACCGGCTCATTGTGAGGGTCCCATGTGCCCAGAGCTCCCACGATCAGGGAGTAGATCTGAACCTCGTAGCCCTGGGCTCTCAGGGTGTGGGCCAGCGGGGTGTATTTGAACACCTTATGAGCTCGGGCTTCATGGAAGGCCGGTGACCTGTTTTCAAATGGTACCGTGACGTCCACTATGAGGACCTTCTTCTTTTCCGCGTCGGTCACGACGATGTCAGGTCACAGTTGGCTGTCTGTTCCAGGGATGGCAGAGTTGATGGTGATTTTCCCCAGAGACAGTGGGATGGCTTTCACCAGCCGGTTCTGGATGGAGTTGTGGCAGTGCCACCAGGCTCCGGAATGCTGTTTGCATCCACACAGGACGTGTGGCAGGGTCTCATTGGCATAGCCACACTTCCTGCAGCGCTTGTTCCGGTTGCCATGGCGGACGGCTCCATTGAGGGGAATGCAGTTGAGTTGGGCCCGGTGGACAAACTGCCAGTTGGCGAACCTGCTGAATCTGCCCCCGGGGAGGAAGTGGCTGCAGGCGTCCCATTTACCAGATACCTCGAACACCTTGCCCTGATAAACTTCCTCTTGAGTTTATCAGCGTAGTGGCAGCAGATGGCATCTTTCAGGGTCTTTTCCAGCAGTGTTCTGGTGGTCGGGGTGACAATGGTGCGGTCCGAGGTCTTTATGCGCTGCACCAGTATTCCCAGCTCCTGGCGCTCCTCGCACCACTTCCAGCGGCAGCCAATCCTCTTTTCTAGGCGTCTCGAGGCATTGCGGGCGGGGAAACAGAGGGAGGACCGGTGCCCCCTCCACTCCCAAACTCAGATTCCAGGGAGCCGCTGAGGTAAGTGGCGATGTCCTGTTTGGAGGGGGGCCCTGGAGATGCGTTTCCTGACCACGTCCCGTATGGCTTCATCCACGATGCTCCTCACCGTCGGGTCCGGGTACGTCAGGAGACGGAAGGCGTGGGTGATCACTGCCACATCACACATGTCACCCTCCGAGGTATGTTGGCGCCGCTCTGCCTGTATTTAGATCAGGGTTTGAATTGTGTGCAGTAAATAAGGCCTAGGGCCACACATTGAGCAATGAGGATAAAACAAAATACTGAATATCTGCTCATTCAGTGACCACTGCCCATTCAGTACTGAAGAAGGGAGGGAGTCCTATGTAAAAAAATGTGTGATCACATAATTAAAGAACTGTATCATCATGCATACACACAATGGGGCTGAATTAAGGTCACACAGGTAACTTAATTTCTGGCATACCAAAACACTTCAATGCTTGACTTTTGCAACCTTAACATTCTGTGACAAAGTTCCTCCTCTACCTCGGTGGGTCCTGCGCTTATTGGCGGATTTTGCTTGCCTCAGAGATCTTCCCCTCTAGTAGAATCCACAGTCCAGGTTAACTCCTCCTGTGTCTGATCAGGAGTTGGGAGTTTTGGGGGGAACCCGGGCCCGCCCTCTACTCCGGGTTCCAGCTCAGGGCCCTGTGGATTGCAGCTGTTTAGGGTGCCTCCTGGAACAACTGCACGACAGCTACAATTCCCTGGGCTACTTCCCCATGGACTCCTCCCAACACCTTCTTTATCCTCACCACAGGATCTTCCAGTAGTGCCCTCTTACTCTCAGCTCCTAGTGCCTCTTGCTCCCAGCTCCTCACACGCAACCTCCTTCCACAGCTCCTGACATGCGCCCCTCACTGACTCACTGGGAGGCTTTTAACTAGTTTCAGCCAGCCCCTGATTGGCTGCAGGTGTCTCAATTAACCTCCCTGCCTTCTGGAAAGTTCTTAATTGGCCCCAGGTGTCTTGATTAACCTGGAGCAACTGCCATAAGGTATCAGGGATTTGTTTAGCCTGGGGCTAACATACTGGTTCCTTACCACTTTCCTATAGCCCTCTGGCCTTGCCCCGTCACAATTCTTATAATGTAGTTTTCTGTGTTTACTAAATATATAGATTAGATAACTGGCTAATACACAGAAAACAAAATGTAACGATACACAGTAATTATTCATCATCATAAATTGTTAATAATGGGATGTCCCACAGTTCTGTGCTAGGACTGGTGTTTTTTAATTTATTTCATAATAAGCTGGAAACTGAGTGAACAATGATGTGGGAAGACTTTCAAATAACACAAAATTACTTAGAACAGTCAAAACTAAAGAAAACTGTGAGGAAATTCAGAGGAACATAACAGAGCTAAGCAAATGGGCAACATAATGGCAACTGCAAATTCACTTTGGAAGTGAATTAAGATAAACTGAATTAAGACCAATTTAATTCTGAATGAATGTCCACACAGGGGTTTAATGCAGTTTAATTAATCCACTTTAATCTCACACCTCCTGAGTGTCCCCATGTAGACAAGCCCTAATATATACCGGATGGAACAATTTGAAAGAGAGAGAGAGAGAGAGAGATTGCTAGATTTAACTCATTCAGGGAAAAGACTGTGTGTCGTGGTATGTTCATTGCACATCTCTCAACGCACAGTTTTGGTAAAAAAAAATGCAAACAAAATGCAGTTTAGCTCTAAGCCACCTTTCTGCTTCTCTCCCTGTCCCACAATGTTGGAGCTGGTCTGGAACTAAACCAACCCCGCACATAAATTACTGCAGCCACAGGGGCTGCTCATGCCACCTGGAATGGTCCCCTAGGAACTGTTTATCAGCACATGTTCACCACCTCCAGTCCCGGACACCAAGGGCCCACTCTGAAATGTCCCATACGGAGGGTGCGGGGGAAGGGGAACATCTTTATGCCACTGGGACTCACTTACATCAGTGGAAAATGAGGCAGATTTGGTTGTAGGTTTTTAACCAATGGATGAAACAGAAAACTGCTTTCCACTCTAGCTACCTGAAGGTAGGGCAATAACTTCCAACTCAGTCTCTGGTGAAATGGTGCATATGGTGCTTTAAAAATTATATGGGCCAGTGAGTCAGTGTGAAGAGGGAAGATTCTAGACATAAATAGCCAGCTGAAAATTTCCCTTATGGAGGGGAGTCCTCGTGGCACCTTAGCGACTAACAAATTTATTTGGGCATAAGCTTTCATGGGAAATAACCCACTTCATCAGATGCATGGAGTGGAAAATACAGTAAGCAGGAATAAAGATGGGAGTGGCCTTATCAAGTGCGGGGGGGTCAATGCCAACAAGGCCAATTCAATTAGGGTGGATATGGCCCATTCTCAACAGCTGACAAGAAGAGGTGAATATCAACAAAGGGAACATTACTTTTTGTAGTGCTAATGAGGCCAATTCAATCAAAGTGGATGTGGCCCATTCCCAGCAGCTGACAAGAAGGTGTTCCTGTTTACTGTGTTTTCCACTCCATGCATCTGATGAAGTGGATTATATCCCATGAAAGTTTATGCCCAAATAAATGTGTTAGTCTCTAAGGTGCCACAAGGACTCCTCGTTGTTTTTACTGATACAGACTAACACGGCTACCCCTCTGAAACCTTATGGAGAGGAACTCTCTGTTTGTGTAAACCTGGTGAAGGTGGCTTCTATGCCAGTTACTGCCATCCCAGCACACAGGGCATGCGGGGAGAGGAAATGGGCAAAGCCCTGCTATGCCAATCTGCATAAGGTGTCAGGTAGTCCATATTCGGGGCATGGCTGGTAGAGAATAAGTGAGATCTAGTAGCTCCCTGATACACTTCCCCTGCCTGAACTAAGCAGGACTTCAGTACAGAGAGGAATTGAGCTCAGTGCCTTTCTACCCATGGTTTAAGTCTTTGATTTTCCTATATGCACAAAAGGCCTTGATCCTGCCTACCTTTTGCACATGATTCCTTTTACACTGAATGGAACTACTCACAGGCTATAAAGTTAAGTGTGTGCGTAAGTCTTTGCAGGGTTAAGGCCTAAGTGAATCATACCCAAACCATCATAATAAAATGTTACATGTTATTATTTGTATGTTGCAAAGTCATCGAAATTAGAGATGAAAAAGACCAAGTCATCTATTCCACTGCCCGACCAGTGCAGGATTGGTATTTTGTCCAGTCTACTTTTAAATTGATGAAGTGATTATAGTTTCACCATTTCCCTTGGGAGACCAGTCCACAATTTCCCTTGGGAGACCAGTCCGGGGGGAAGGAGACCAAAGCCCCGAGGCAAGTGGGGAAGTGGGATACCGGGAGAAAGCACAAGTCGGTGAGTGCAAGAGGGGAGGGCTCCTGCCCCATACTGGGACAGCAGGACGATCAGTGAGTTATCTTAAGTGCCTATACACAAATGCAAGAAGCCTGGGAAACAAACAGGGAGAACTGTAAGTCCTGGCACAGTCAAGGAATTATGATATAATTGGAATAACAGAGACTTGGTGGGATAACTCACATGATTGGAGTACTGTCATGGATGGATATAAACTGTTCAGGAAGGATAGGCAGGGCAGAAAAGGTGGGGGAGAGGCATTGTATGTAAGAGAGCAGTATGACTGCTCAGAGCTCCAGTATGAAATGGCAGAAAAACCTGAGAGTCTCTGGATTAAATTTAGAAGCGTGCCCAACAAGGGTAATGTTGTGGTGGGAGTCTGCTACAGACCACCAGACCAGGCGGATGAGGTGGACGAGGCTTTCTTCCAGCAACTAACAGAAGTTACTAGATCACAGGCCCTGGTTCTCATGGGTGACCTTAATCACCCCGATATCTGCTGGGAGAGCAATACAGCGGTGCACAGGCAATCCAGGAAGTTTTTGGAAAGTATAGGGGACAATTTCCTGGTGGAAGTGCTGGAGGAACCAACTAGGGGAAAAGCTCTTCTTGACCTGCTGCTCACAACCAGGGAAGAAATAGTAGAGGAAGCAATAGTGGATGGGAATCTGGGAGGCAGTGACCATGAGATGCTCGAGTTCAGGATCCTGACACAAGAAAGGAAGGAGAGCAGTAGAATACAGACCCTGGACTTCAGAAAAGCAGACTTTGCAGTTCCTCAGGGAACTGAGGGGCAAGGTCCCCTGGGAGAATAACATGAGGGGGAAAGGAGTCAAGGAAAGCTGGCTGTATTTTAAAGAATCCTTACTGAGGTTGCAGGAACAACCCATCCCGATGTGTAGAAAGAAAAGTAAATATGGCAGGCGACCAGCTTGGCTTAACAGTGAAATCCTTGCTCGTCTTAAACACAAAAAAGCAGCTTACAAGAAGTGGAAGATTGGACAAATGACATGGGAGGAGTATAAAAATATTGCTCAGGCATGCAGGAGTGAAATTAGGAAGGCCAAATCACACTTGGAGTTACAGCTAGCCGGAGATGTTACAAGTAACAAGAAGGGTTTCTTCAGGTATGTTAGCAACAAGAAGAAAGTCAGGAAAGTGTGGGCCCCTTGCTGAATGAGGGAGGAAACCTAGTGACAGACGATGTGGAGAAAGCTAGTGTACTCAATGCTTTTTTTGCCTCTGTCTTCACAGACAAGGTCAGCTCCCAGGCGGCTGCACTCCGCAGCATGGTATAGGGAGGAGGTGACCAGCCCTCTGTGGAGAAAGAAGTAGCTCGGGACTATTTAGAAAAGCTGGACGAGCACAAGTCTATGGGGCCAGATGCACTGCATCCGAGGGTGCTAAAGGAGTTGGCTGATGTGATTGCAGAGCCATTGGCCATTATCTTTGAAAAATCATGGCAATCGGGGGAGGTCCCGGATGACTGGAAACAAGCTAATGTAGTGCCCATCTTTAAAAAAGGGAAGAAGGAAGATCCGGGGAGCTACAGGCCAGTCAGTCTCACCTCAGTCCCTGGAAAAATCATGGAACAGGTCCTCAAGGAATCAATTCTGAACCACTTAAAGGAGAGGAAAGTGATCAGGAACAGTGAGCATGGATTCACCAAGGGCAAGTCATGCCTGACTAACCTAATTGCCTTCTATGATGAGATAACTGGCTCTGTGGATGAGGGGAAAGCAGTGGATGTGCTATTTCTTGACTTTAGCAAAGCTTTTGATACAGTCTCCCACAGTATTCTTGCCAGCAAGTTAAAGAAATATGGGCTGGATGAATGGACTGTAAAGTGGATAGAAAACTGGCTATATGGTCGGGCTCAACGGGTAGTGATCAATGGCTCCATGTCTAGTTGGCAGTCGGTATCAAGTGGAATGCTCCAAGGGTCGGTGCTGGGGCCGGTTTTGTTCAATATCTTCATTAATGATCTGGAGGATGGTGTGGACGGCACCCTTAGCAAGTCTGCAGATGACACTAAACTGGGAGGAGTGGTTGATACACTGGAGGCTAGGGATAGGATACAGAGGAACCTAGACAAATTAGAGGATTGGGCCAAAAGAAATCTGATGAGGTTCAACAAGGACAAATGCAGAGTCCTGCACTTAGGACGGAAGAATCCCATGCACTGCTACAGACTAGGGACCGAATGGCTGGGCAGCAGTTCTGCAGAAAAGGACATAGGGGTTACAGTGGACGAAAAGCTGAATATGAGTCAACAGTGTGCCTTTGTTGCCAAGAAGGCTAACGGCATTTTGGGTTGTATAAGTAGGGGCATTTCCAGCAGATTGAGGGACGTGATCATTCCCCTGTAGTCGGCACTGGTGAGGCCACATTTGGAGTACTGTGTCCCGTTTTGGGCCCCACACTACAAGAAGGATGTGGATAAATTGGAAAGAGTCCAGTGAAGGGCAAGAAAAATTATTAGGGGGCTGGAGCACATGACTTATGAGGAGAGGCTGAGGGAACTGGAATTGTTTAGCCTGCAGAAGAGAAGAATGAGGGGGGATTTGATAGCTGCTTTCAACTACCTGAAAGGGGGTTCCAAAGAGGATGGATTTAGACTGTTCTCAGTGGTAGAAGATGACAGAACAAGGAGTAATGGTCTCAAGTTGCAGAAGGGGAGGTTTAGGCTGGATATTAGGAAAAACTTTTTCACTAGTAGGGTGGTGATGAACTGGAATGGGTTACCTAGGGAGGTGGTGGGATCTCCTTCCTTAGAGGTTTTTAAGGTCAGGCTTGACAAAACCCTGGCTGGGATGATTTAGTTGGGATTGGTCCTGCTTTGAGCAGGGGGTTGGACTAGATGACCTCCTGAGGTCCCTTCCAACCCTGAGATGCTATGATTCTATGATAATACATCTCATTATCAGGGAGTTTCCCTGTTATTCAGTCTAAATTTTCTCTGACTCAATTTCATTTTATTATTCCTTGTTCTGCCCTCTTGTACCATACTAAATAACTTCTTTTCTACCTTGGTATTTAACACTCTCCTGATATTTATAGATGGCTGTCAGTCAAACAACAACATTTTGTAAAACTTACTATTTTTTTGAGCATTGACTACATACATGGAAAATACAGTAAGATGATGATTTTGTATATAAATAATTCAATTGTTTATAATTAGCTGTTTTGCATTCCTATATTAAAATATCACTATATCTTTTTGATCAATTGGATATAATCACTATATACAATGTCTGGAGGATGAAAAATACACTTTTTAAAAAATACTTATGATTTATTCTCATCTACAGTTTCTTGAAGGCAAGACACATAAGTTGAAACAGTTAAATCCAACTGGCTGTATGATCCATAAGCTGTGGTATCCCTCAGCTCTTAAATAAAATATTAGGGTGTGTTTCTATTGTTTGCTAGCTGTCATCAGCCCATCTTTCAGCTGACTAAGGTTAAAGGGTATGTAGATTAATGGACCAGCTGTTTGGTAATTGTCACAGTCAGTTACTTGGTAACCCACAGAACAGCATTCTCTGGAGGTAGATTCTTGGTTGCTAAGCGATAAATTCAGGTAAAATAACCCTTTCCTAGATATTATTGTAACTATAGGCTCCAATTGTACAGCTCAAGGAAATTTTTTCATGTGGGGCTAGAAATTTATGATTATTACAAAATAACTTATCTGGGATCTACACTGCTTTCACCTGCAAAATTCAGTACAGGTTAAATGAAGTAGCACTACGTGACATTCTTATTCAAATTATTCAAAATCTGCAGTAGACCTCCTGCAGCATGTTTCAATGTGCAGCCTGGCTAATTTGCCTGGTATAGAAGAAGTAAATACACAAGCGGCTGGGGAAAGTAGAGAAAGGAAGAGGCCCTGCTACAAAAAAGATTCTGTGCTCCTATTTTATTCTCTACCATTTTTAATGTTGAGAGAAAATTGGTCTAGATTAGGGCTGTCCCAGATGTCTGTGTGACTAATGCTTACTCAGCTAATCACTAAGAGCTTACTGACCTTGATAGCATTATAGGGGTCATACTTCCACAAATATGAACTATTCTTGAGCAATTTTTCCAATATATTTGGCAAAAGAAGGAGCTCCTGAAACATAACCTCATCTCCAATACCAACTCCTTCTGTGGCCTTGAACAAGTAATTTAATTTCTGAGCCTCGGTTTCTTCACCTATAAAATGGGGATACTAACAACACTTCTCTACTCCACAGGCATGTCATGAGAATTAATTAGCTCATGTTTATACAGTTCTTTGAAGAGGAAAAACAATTCATAAGTGTCAAGTCAAGGAGGATCACAACTACCTGATACCACACTATCTGAAATAGTCGTGCTTCTGGGGATTTCAAATCAAGGTGGGTGAGACAGACAGTCGGAGGGCTTCTCCAAGACTGGCTGACTCAGCAGAGCATTTAGCTCTAGTTCCAACACTTTTTCTCTAACACCGCGCTGAGTCCTGTTAAGCTGGGAGCCATAGTTAAGCTGGATGGCTGTCTATAATAGGGGGGAAATGGACAAGCACACTTTGAAGTCTGCACTCAGGGGAGTCTGTTGGGCCAGCTCCTCCCAATCACTTGAACCTTCTGTTACTCAAAGGTTTTGAGTTCCTTGGGATAATCAGGGTACTTAGCCTGTATTATTAAGCAGCAGTTATGCCTCTCTGTTATTTCAATCTATTTGCTCAGCAAATGTGTCATTAATGGTTATCACAGGAAAATCCCTTTCATCATCATAATTTATCATTCCCATTTCTATCATAAAGGGCAAAGCTTTACCCTTATCCAAGTGTAGGGCCGGATTAATGCAGGGGCTTTAGGGACTGCAGCCCAGGGCCTCGGACTAAGGGGGAAACCCGCAAAAAGTGGTCACCAACCCATCGATCATGATCGACTGGTCGATCCTGGAGCCTCTGCCAGTCGATCATGATCTCCGGGCCGCTATAAGTCCAGCAGAGTAGCAGAGCTCAGGCAGGGTGCCTGCATGCCGTGGCCCCACACCGCTCCCAGAAACAGCCGGCTGCTGGCATGTCTCTCCGTGCCCCTGGAAGTGGGGGGAGGAGGCTCCGTGCACTGCCCCCACCCTTAGCACTGTCCCCGCAACCAGGCAATGGGAGCTGTGAGGGCGGCGCTTGCAGGCACGGGCAGTACACTGAGACATGCTGTCCTCCTCCCACAAGAGGTGCACAGAGATGTGCCAGCAACCAGACGCTTCTGGGAGTGGCGTGGGGCCATGACATGCAGGCAGCCTGCCTGAGCCCTGCTGCACCACCGACTGGGAGCTGCCTGTGGTAAGCACCTCCCAGCTGGAGCCTGCATCTCACACCCCCTCCTCCACCCCAACTTCCTGCCCCAGGTCAGAAACCCTCCTGCACCCAAAAGCCCTCCTAGACCCCGCACCCTCTCCTGCACCTCAACCCCCTGCCACAGGTCAGAATCCCCTCCTGCATCAAACTCCCTCCCAGAGCCCACACCCCTCACCCTCTCCTGCACCCCAACACTCTGTCCCAGCCTGGAGCCTCTCCTGCACCCAAACTCCCACCCAGAAAGAAACTAATATAACAGCTGTTCTAAGGTAAGAAGTAGGCTATTTTGAATTAACTTAACTATATTCTACATGTTTTAAGACTGAAATGTAACCATAGAGCGGCTTTATGTTAATTAAAAGGCAAGTTTAGTATAGCGTTAATAGCCTCAATGCCATAATTGTGATCATTTTGTTTTAAATTAGGAACAAGACTTGTATACAGAGGCCCCCCAAAATCTAATAGCCCCGGGCCCACAGGACAGTTAATCACACAGAATTCCTATTAGCTGGCTAGTGAGCTACATATATTTCCTAACTGATCTCACCACCCAAGTGACATGATGCTTCTGCTGGCACACTGGCTAATTCCCCTTCCTAGCAAGCTCTGGCTTGCTAGGGGAAAATCCTGCCATCTGTTTGTATCTGCCAATAAACCTGCATAGCAATGAGCAGGATTCCCCCTACAATATCTCAGCATAATGATGGCACATTGGCATATTCTGAACTCACATCTTCCACATTCCATTTTGGTAGAAATAACTGGTAACACTACTGTAATTTTCCAACCTTAGTTCTATTGGGGAAGGATTGAGATTGATCTGTAATCATTTTGGTATGAAGAAATCCAAGATGTTACCCAGTCCCATCCCACAAGTGTCCTCAACAACCCAAGAGATGGATGCATCAAGCTGTCAAGGGCTTCTGACATCATGAGGAGCAAATATAAGGAAGGATTTGTAGAGGCAGTTTTACCACTTATTTGCCACTTATGGGCTGTCTCTCTGTGGGTGATTATCAGTTAAAGTGAACTTAACATACTAGGACCTGTACTGTTCCTTGTTTGATGAAAAGGGGCATCCTCATGCCCATATCGGAAATCTGTCTCTCAGTACTTCATCCAGTGTTAGCAGGCAAAGCTCACCTGGGGACTGATATGAGCTTTTTATGTGTGCTGGCTGTATGTCATACTGACCACAGCATCCCCCAGTCCAACAGGAGATGTGCAGGAAACACTATGCATGATCTGAAGCGTAAAAGCTAAAATAGAGGGAGAAAAGAAGGACAGCCCTAACTTGAGTTATAGTACTGCAAAAATTATGGCCTAATTTAATGGGGTTGAACCTTTATGTATATAGTAAAATGCACTGGGAAAAGTTATTACATTCTCCAGCCAGTTGGTTGGCACATCATCTGTAATAACTTTCTGGTGAACCAAGAGCTCATTTGCTTAAGGCAATGGCCTGGGCAAAAGAAACGTATGACAGCTTAAATCTAATATTCATGCCTCCCTCATTCTTATTCCTTTTAAACTTTATATTTTACATACATCTAAGTAAAACAGCTACAAGGTAAATCAATACAAAATTAGTATTTTTGGTAAGGATTAATTTACTTCAATCAAGTTATTTATTGTACCTAAGAAAAGCAGAGGCCAGATCCTCAAGTGATCCAATGTTCTGCTAGGCACACAGTGCTCTGCACATCACTGGGGCTGCAGAGGGTTGGTTTGGCCCCTGGCCTAAATCAATGTTAGAAAGCTCCAGCCCCAACCCTCTCCTGACCTCAACATACCTCCTAAGCCAAAGGAGGCTGGGAGAAGGTGGTGTGGTTTTCTCCATATACCCATTTTAAGACAGCATTATGCCCCCTTTGCACCACTTTGGCAGTACAAAAGCACCGTAACTGTATTATTACTAATTTATTTATTAATTTACCAGCAGCTGTGCTTGGCACAGTACAATACACAAAAAAATAAGGCCAGCCTCTGACCACAAGAGCTTACATTCTAAGGCCACAATCCTGCAGTTGATAGCATGCACATGCAATGATTTCAATGGGGCTAGCATTTGTAAGATTGGGTCTAGAAATGGGGTAGAATATCAGGGTTGGAAGGGACCTTAGAAAGTCATCTAGTCTAACCCCCTGCTCAAAGCAGGACCAATCCCCAATTTTTGCCCCAGATCCCTAAATGGGCCCTTCAAGGACTGAACTCACAACCCTGGGTTTAGCAGGCCAATGCTCAAGCCACTAAGCTATCCCTCCCCCAGGGAGGAGACACACAGTAGACACACAGTAGTTTCCATTGGCTCTTAAACAAGAGAAACTTTTCCAAAGAACTATACAGTAATTTTGTATTTACCATTTCAGACACTTTCCAGGACTGATTTCTCAGTAGAAATTTCAGAGAAAAGATATATAAAAATATGTCTACAGTTCATGACAAAGGGGCAGAATATGTAAACATGAGAAGTGTACCAATACTCCACATCCATATATGCTCCACCTACCTCAGTCCATTTCCATGCCTCCTTTCAAAACAGGGAGTGAGGAGGGCAACCAGCAAAGTAAAATACTGGCTTCTATGCAATCTGACTCTGATTCAACACCTACTGAAGTTAATGGACAAGTTCCAATTGCTTTCAGTGGGCTTTGGATGAGGTCCCTTCTGAGAGAAAAGCTTATGGCACGATATCCTGTAATATTTGATAGAACTCTTCATAATCAGATCTCGTATATAATCTTACCAGTCTCCAAAAGTGCCTTTTTGAGGAAGCAAGGTGCCATCTTTGCGAGCCATTTCAGTCAGTTTAGGATGTGGCGGGTGCTGACAGATTAAAGAAAGTCATATCAATCATAGGTCAGCAAATCTGTTTCAAAATGCTACGAAGTCATGTCTCAACAATTAAGTGCAGTGTTCTATTTATATGTGATGCAGACAGGAAACACATTTCCATTTTCCCACAGCACATTATCACACTGCGCCTGGGACTCTCTGTGCCCTTAAAATGTCATTCCTTCTCAATACATATTTTTTGTCCATTTGTTAATGTTTTGGAAATAGTTCTGGGTTTAATTAAACTTTCTATCTGGAGTTAGCCATGGCCAATTAAGTGGTGCCTTCCCCTGAACAATTAGGCTGTTTCCATGTGCATATTCTCCTGCTGTTTAGCCACCGAACCCATCTAAAGCAGTAGTGACTAAACAAGCCACGACTTTTGGAGGTACAGGCAAATGCAGAGCAGCAACACAGAAGTGAGAGATTTTTAAGTGACACAAACCTCAAAATTGCACCATCCTGCCTTGCCATTTTTGTACCTCAACAAGAACTCCAGCAACAAATTTTGCATTTTCAGTCTCACAAAAACCATGGGTTCTCCAGCAACGAGGCAACAGAAAAAATCAATACTTGCCATGTACCATGTAACCAATAGAATAAGGGCAATGATTTATGTATGGATGGATGCAGACTGAATCATCTGGGGCCTCGAACAGAGAGAGAGAGAGAGAGAGAGAGAGAGGTGTGGGGGTGAGCTGGACTGCAGTGATTATTCCTACAGTATGGCCAGATTTTTTTTCTGCAGCAATAATTCCCTCTGTAGCACTGCAGGACATAGGGGAAAGACTAGCAATATGTGGAATATATGATGGATCAGCTTTTCTCTCTTTGCCTCAGAATAATGATGCTATGTTACTATTAAGGTACAGTTAAAAAAGGAAGAATGATATATAGTCTACAGTCCTTCAACCTTCCAGCTACCTCCACCCTAATAAAGACTAGTCCAGTGGGTAAACAAGAAATAGTTTAAAGAGAGTCAAATTATCAACAGGATAAAAATGTACCATCACTGCTTCATTACAAGAAAAAGCAGGAAGGGATCACTGAAGAGAACTACTGTATACAACAGGAGTTTCTGCTGAGAATATAGTTTTGTAAATTGGATTCCCAGGGATACAGCATTATAAGGTATTTAATTACTATGGTAACTTTTAGGATATCTAATATTATTTTTGATTTAAGAAACAAAACCATCCAAGATAAAGATTCACTAATATATTGTTATGATCTAGGGTACAAATAAACACTTATCCAAACTACATTCAGTGCTTTATTTGTGTGTTACTATTAAAGCATTTCTTCTATCTGGGATTTTAAACTGAGTAATTTGCTACACATTGGCATACTATTTTATAAAATGCCTTCCAGTGTCAAAATGCATTCTCTATACTTTGTGTAATATGGTAGAGTCTACCCTAAACATGTGTTTGTAATATTATGGTATGGTATTCAGACAATCTAGATTTTTTCTGAGAAATGAAAGCTTATGCAGTACTTTCGACATTGTGGTTTGCCATGAAGTAAGCTTGTGACAACATTAATATTTCTGCCACAACCAGCATTGATAACCAAGTTATGTGTCTTTTGCCTGCATAACATCTATATAGCATTTAAATCCAGGTATTTTGAATCCTTCTTTAACCACAGGCACAATATTAGTGTGATAAATACTAAAGAACAATAGGAGGCCACTATTTAAGTGCACCATTAAGGCAATGTTTGATCAATCAAGCTTTTCATAATTGTAGTGTATTTTAGTTCTTTACATTTTTATATATGGCTAAGAATTTATCATGTCAAAACAGTACAGAAATTATAACCATTCTTAGTATCTACTCTCTGTGTAATAATGTACTAGTGATATTAATGATTAGCTGCTAAACTGTAATTTTTTCTGTTTTAAGGTAAAAATATCAATTAACTTATTGACAAATGAACAAAACCACTATTAAAATGTGATTTAACACAAAATATGTTTTAAGTTTTAGAAGAATTTGGTTGGATCTTACAGTTGAATTAAAACAATCTGTTACGGTATTTTGCTTTGTTTTTTGAGTTGATATTACCTAACTTGCCTTTTCTGTAGATATATATATATATATATACCTGCATGCCAGTGACACGCTTACTAGCTATATATTAAAATCACACCACAGTGCATGATTTATGTTTAATTTAATTAAGTTTAGCATGGTAGGCAGCAATGCATTTTAGAAAGTGAAAATAATTACATTTTAAAATAAAGTAAGTATATACAGATTCAGTAATTAATGTCCCAATCAGAAAATATGTAGCTTCATCCTATAATAAATAATATCAACCAATGGTTCTGATGAAGATCTGTTGGTCATATATCTTTATAAACTCCCAAACTTTAAACTTTAATGCAATCAAATATTTTTAATACATAGGCCTTAGAGTTATGTTATGCTCAAGTGGGAAAAAAAGGATGTAACTTATACATATTAATTCAATAAAGCCAGAAACTCAGGCCACAGGTAAAGATGAAGACATTTAAAATCACCTTCTAATATATAAAAAATTATGATGCGTACATTATTGCTCAGGCTCCTCAAAGATTCTCCAAATTATTTATCTGCACTACAGGCAATAAATAATCTTACCTTTGAGTAACAAATTGTAACACTTCCCCTCTGTTTTTGTCTCCTTTAATATACACAGCAACAGAAACTTCCCAACTCATGCTGATAATCATTCTTCACTTTTGTTCTGAGCTCCAGCCAGACAGCCATGGACCTGAACCATTTGCAGATGGAAAGGGATTAACATGAAGGACTTGGCATTAACCCAGAGATAAAAAGCGAAAAGGCGGTTATGTCAAAGTAAATGGAACAGGTAAAAGATCTCCCTGGCACTAAGAACAGGTAGGTTATACAAGCAAGCAATGATTTATAGCTACTGACATGAAAATTAATGTTGAAAATTAATGTGAGCACGTTGCCTTGATCCTGGGCCTAAATTCTCCTTTTTTGTAAACAAAGTGCTGCTCAGAAAACAGGCCTCTGTAGCAATACATAGTCCTTCTTAAGTTTACTTTATAAAAACAAATGGCACTATGTGTAATCAATAGGACAATGACTATAGCTAAATAAAACCCAATGTGTGTTCGGAAGTTTTGAATGGCAATTACATTTTGAAAATTTAATAACACAGTTGCAATTAAAAAATGTTTACTAAAAGGACACTTACTACATGGTCACATTTTACTATATATTAAATTAGTGAAATGTTCCGAGTGAGACTCCTTTTGGTTTACAAATAAAAGTTTGCTCCTATCAAGTGCAGCATGCCTCCTTTTCATTTTAATGAATTACATCCATTACCATTTGCATGTATTGTTAAGATGCAGGTTATTTTCATGCTGGAAATCTACAGCTGTTGGATTTGGAGTTAAGACATATAAACGTTTATTGAAAGATTAGCAAAGTAAAAAGAATTCCTGGAATAGAATTACAAAAGGAGTAAAAAAAAGGCCTTAATTTGGTGCTTACTGTAGTTCATATCCTCATATATTTTAAGCTCACAATGGAGAAAATATAAATGTAGGACCCAATCCTGTTGCCACTGATGTCAATGGCAGTACTACCATTAATGTCAATGAAAATAGGATCATGTCATCAAAATCAATTTAGTATCGAGCAATTGACAGCTTTCCAGCATTTTTAGTACTGTGTACTTTGGAAATGAAGAAAGGAGGGAAGAACAATGTTTATGCATGATTTTTTATATAAAACTAAATTGGTATTTTGGATTATTTTTGGTATCAGCAAGAATCTTACAAGTTTTATTGTTTATTAATATATTTAATAATTTCTTAGCTGATCCATATTTATAACACAGTCACTAATTTCAGTTAAGAGTGATGGAATATGTTACAATTGTTCAGTTATACATACATATACAAACACAGAGAGATAATACTAAAAATATTTTTCTTACATTATAAAACTAGGTTTAATACAAATATTAAAAATAATATATTATTAACATTAAAAATAAGAATGACTAATACTAATTTTCTTTAAATGAAATACATTCATTTAGTATCATACAGTATGAGAAATATTACAGATAGCTAGAACTGTGGTTTTTATTTTAAATGCCTACCATGTTTTTGGCTATTGTACAAATAGTTAAATAATCATCGTAATTTTTGTTTTAACAGAATGTCTTATTCAGGCAGGGCCTGATCCCAGAATGTGCTGAGTTCTTCTTGCAAAGTGCTCTGTCCTGTCAGCTCCCATTGAATCTAATGGGAACTGGGGGAGTTGAGTAGCACAAGATCAGGCCCAAAACAAACATGGGTAAACCAGTGCATTTAACAGAACTGTATTTTATTTAATGTTATGTATGAGTATTTAAAAAAAAAGAAAAGCAAAATAAAGTATTTGTACTACCCAATGTTGAAAGTCCCAAATATAAAAATATTACCTACTTTTTCCAAATAATTCCAGTGTGCTCTGAGCAAAGACCACAGTGTGAACAATATTAAAAGATAAATGGCACTTGTAACTTGACATATAACAAAAGCAAAATACATGTATACCATTATACTTCCTGGCCAATTGGATAGTCAGTGACAATCATTCATAGTTACTGTAATTGTAGTTATTCTGTGTTTCCATTTTCCATGTTTATATGGTGCAAGCTATAATGGATTCTTTTATTTTGCACAAACCATCCCTGCTCTGTCAACAGCCCTCAAATGTTTAAAGAGGCAAACCCTCCCTCCTTCTTTTATTCCTGCTGAATTTTCTGAATTATCTTAAGATAGAGCAACTTTCATGGATTAAACAGTTTTATGGGAGTCACCCTATAAAACACTATTAATTGTAATAGATTTTTGTTTCTTCTTCCAACAATATTTCCATGGCAACATTCTCACATTCTATTGTTGGGGGTGTTCTTCATTCACAGAGCAGGTTAACCACAGGGCAGTAAGGGCAGGCTGTTGGTCAGCCTTTATTTTCTCTGGTCCTTCAGCAAAGGTTAGTTGAGGTCATCAGAAGCCAAAGGGTAATTACTTTTCCTCAACAGGGTTAAAGTCACACAGATTGCTATTGGGACAACTGTATGGATGACCTTCAGCTTTTTATGCTCAATCTTCTTTTCTTTTAGCAGAGCAAATGGTAATAAGCATCGTGGATAGGGTAAAAGCCAGAAGATCTATATGCAATGTAGATAGCCAGCACACTCTTTAGTTATGCTACCATCTATTAGCTTAATCTACAAAAAAAAAATCAATTGAGTGAACCCAGTCCACAAAAGGTTGCATATCCCTTAAATAGAAAAGCCATCAGTTGCAGAAAATTGCATCTGTTCTGTGGTTTCCCTGTTCAATTAATCTGATATTCATAATTGTCCCAACTTCAATAATTTTCCTGAAGAGATTTTCAATAAGGCCAGAAAGTAAGTAGAGAGTCCCCGACCCCCATACCCTCAACTTCTATACCTTGCTAGGACCAAGTTAATCATTGATGTAATTCCACTAACTTCAAAGCTATGAATCTGGTTCAGTATGTTTAATTAGGAGAAGTGTTTGGTACTTTAAACCTATCAGGCCCTGCAACCACTCTCAACTGCCTCTGGTCTAATTACAAGGCCTGGAGGTAAAGAAAGGTTTTGTGAGGAAGAAAAAGGATGGGTGGTGACTGAGGGGAAAGCCAGAAAGTAGATAAGTTAAATGACTGTGAGCAGAAAGAATTTGGACTCTGATAGTGGAAGCTGAGGTGAGAAATAGGGGAACCACTTTTCTGATGTCACCAGGCTCCCTTTGCCGTATCTGTCTCTCAATTCACATGCACAGATGGAAGGTAATAGATGGCATACGTATATAAAACAATCTGCAAAGAAAATTCTCAGTCATGAAAATTCCCACTATCTAAGGCTTAATCCTGGGGAAGGAGCAAAAAGCCCATGTAAAAGGGCTTTTCTCTGTGAGGAAAATCTCTGGGGCAGCGTGACAGATACCCTAGTCACTATCAGCCAGGCTGCATGCCCAACCACAATCCCACTTCCATCATTGGTGGTGCTGTGAAGATCTCTGTGTCACAGGGATGATATTAGGGTTGCCAGTTTTGATTGGACGTATTCCTGGAGGTTTCATCACATGACATAACCTTTAGTTAAAGATTAATCTTTAATTCCTGGAGACTCCAGGACAATCCTGGAAGGTTAGCAACCCTAGATGATCTCCTTTGCTGCTGCTCCTTTGTGTAACTGACCGATTCTGGTCCTCGCAGAGGGGTGCAGAATGCCTCCAGTGTAGAGGGGATTCAGCCCTTCCTACCCAATTATTCAGCAGTCATTTTCAGTTGCTAAAACAAATGACACTGGATTTTCCCTTTCATAATATACATTATTTTTCAAATAATAAAAGCAAAATGGAAAATAAATCATCTCCCTTATCTTAGGTTTGGCCTCAAATGTTCGAATTCCAGCTTGAAGATCAGTATTGGAAAAACAAATTAAATAATAATAAATAATACTATGACAAAGGTCAAATGATGGACGTTAAAATATCAGTTATAAATCAGGAAAGTGCAACTCAGCTACTCGACTGATGTGTTGCTTGGTACAACAAATCCTCAAACTCAGCAAAAGTTATAAATACTTATAGTGCTGATAAACATGTCAAATGGAAGATATGGTAATCAATTGAAGTAGGGCTAAATTGAAGAATAATGTATGGATATATAGTACAATATGTAAATTATTGAGTACTCGCTGTACCACTTTCACATTAAAAAAAAAACAAGGAGTCCTTGTGGCACTTTAGAGACTAACAAATTTATTTGGGCATAAGCTTTCATGGGCTAAAACTCACTTCATCAGTTGCACCTTTCACATCAAAGAGGTGGCAGACAAATGGCCAATCATAAAACAGAATTATCAGACTTTAACCTTGTACTACTGTTTAACCATCTGCTGTACACACATGATATTGGTAGTATTCCAATTGATACTTTTGTCTCTGTAGCTTTATTATGAGCAGGTATTTCTCTGTTCACCTGGACATCAGGAGACAGAGATTCCCAGCTTAAAACCTCTTTTCGCAATGATTGTGCCAGCAGCCGCTGTAGTGGATGGGACTAATATTAATTTCCAAATAAAAACTGTGTTAAAGTGGAGTTAAGGTTCAGTACAGATCAGTAAATTGAGGGTAAAAACTTGACAGGGATGTTGTAATTATCCCACAAACAAGCATTAGAGCCCATGGAAATTCAGAGTTTAGGTTACACTTAACAGAAAGCACAGTTAAGGCACTCAAACAGCCTTAAATCTGCCATGTAGTGACACCATGCAATAACCATATAACTATGATTAGTGCATAATAGTGTCTGTACTCTCAAAATAGATTAAACTGATGATTAAAGACACTAGACTTTTTTCATTTTTTTCCTCTCATCATGTCACTACAAGGCAGAGCACCCTGCAGCAGCAGACAGAGCATAATAGTTTTCACCAACCCCAGACTTCCACATTTCCTCCAATGCTCCCCCCATACCCACACCATTTTTTCCTCAATCCTGTCCCTTACATTCCCCTCTGCAGGCACTCCTGTTTCCTGCTATGCTCTCTGGGTCCACCATATTCATTGAGGACAGTTAGGTGAGGGACAATAGACTTTTCCTCTTCTTTGGCTCTCCTCTGGGTGGAAGTTACAGGCTGCCACTTCTTGCTGTGTCCCTCCATTTTTGGGGACCCTTTCCCTCCATTAATATCCCAGTACCCCATTTCTCTCCCCATCTCCCCAAATTCCCCATGTCCCTGTATCCCCACTTCCTCCATCACTCAAGTGAGTTGAGGCAGCTGCCACCTGCTCCCAGGCCATCTCTTGCATCCCTCTGGAGACTTCAGCACAGAATAGCTGAGGTAGGAAAAGAGAGATGAGTAAGACATATACAGGGGTCCTGGGCCACTCTCCACAGTGGACCCTAGTGACAGAAAGCCTTTTTATTCATTAACAGTTTGGACTTTGTCAAGGAAATAAAAACACCCATGACTGGATTTAAAAATCTAGGGCAGTCCCAGACAAATTCAGAGAACTATGCTTGATTAATATATTTCCTTTGGATACTAATGAAGAGAGCCATGCATTCTTGCCCATAGCAGTCCAAAGAGCCAATAACCATTCATTCATATTTTATCATTGATTTGCTAGTTTTACTCAGTGAACTTTCATATGAGCAAAGGGAGGTTTTACACTTTATCCATAGAATAATCTCTAAACAATTCCAAGTGCAATACTTGTGACACAGGGACTTTTCTTTGTTTAAAACATTAATTTCTGGTAATTAAAGCTACAAAATTAGAGGATTTTTCCCCATTTAAAATCTGCTATAAGATATTTTGCAAAATATAATATCCACAATCACGTGTTAATGACAATTTGGATAAATCTTCTGTGTAATAAAAGTGAGGGCTAATAGTTCATATTGGAGTCAGACATAATATAGGAACATTTGTTTTGCATCAAAATCCTCATCTTGTGTTTCTCAGCATTGTAATATGATGAATGAAGGGTCTGAAAGCAGCTTCTCTTATAATCTTCCAGTGTGCCAAAAATAATAGCATTCTCCAAAATAAGTGCATTTTCCAACCCTACCTATCATCCACATTTGTGTTCACATATCTCCAAAATTAGGTGAGCTTTGGTAATAAATAATTATAATAATTGGACTCCCCAAAATGCTAAAACTATTTCCTTGTGTTCTACCGTCTTAGCATGTTTTCAAGATGAATTGATGTGAGCTTCAGAATCAGAAATAATTTAAGGGTTCATGCTCCATCAGCTAACAGAGACCTCTCAATCTGAAAAAGCTTTGCAAAAGTATGGAAATATTTTCCACAACATTGATATCAAAAAGTTCTCCATTATGTTCTGGGGGAAGAAAGAAAATTCACTAGCAGGATGTCAGCCAGTGTGTATACAGCTGTGGCACAAGAGCAATGCAAGTAGCAATGGTAGACAATACCTCCCAGCTTAGCTCTCACTCAGAATCCCTTCCCTATGTTATATATGCAGCCAAAGCATTATTGAATGTGACTTGTGCAGGCTACTCTCCACACATAAAGTTACCAAATGAAAGCTTATTAAAATAATACTAGGCATGAGTGGAAATACATAGTCTAACCACTGGCTATTTGCTCTTCAGATTCCCAGTTGACATTCCTAATTTCCATTTTACCTGCCACAAACTATGGTCCTTTCTACTGATTTCTCATGAGCTGGATATCCATTTTCTGAAGGATACTTTGTCTTGAATAAGCTCTTGCCATTTAACTATACTGGCTTTTTATTGACTTCCTCTTTCTTTTTGTGTCTAGTGGTATGGTTTCTTCAGTGTTGATATGCTTAAACTGTCTCCATGGTACATGTAAGGATTTTAAATTTAATATCTTTCTTACTAGCTTCCCCATTTTTTGTTATTTTTTAAATCCTGCGTTCTAAAATTCAGTGTCACAGTGCTAATTTTTGGTATGATACGACCCCCAAGATGTTAAACAATTATAATGTAGTCACTTGTTTACTTATAGGCTGAGCTGTGGTTATGTCTTGAATCAACTACTGTGTTAGTGTTACTACAGAGTAAGTTGAGAAAAGCATTTTGTTTTGCATGCTCTAGAAGTGGCTTCTAAAACACTAAAAAGCAATCCTTTAAGGTGACAAGAGATTACTATTTTAAATTAAGTTCCAATATGACATTAGAGCAATAAATATGCAGGTGATAGAAGTAATTTATTATTGTTTTATTAGCCTCAGTTGTTTCTTTGATCTCTCTCCACACTGTACACTCATTAGGCCAGGAATATGATAGATAGATAGATAGATAGATAGATAGATAGATAGATAGATAGATAGATAGATAGATAATGCTACAATAAATATATATTAGCTATATTGTATGACTGGGACATATTTAACTTGGGCCCTGAAGAGGCAAGATTAAGAGAGTAGAAAGCAAAATAAAAATATTGTCTGGTTTTAGTTCCTAGATTTTTTTTATTTATAAATATATACAATATACATAGCAGTATCTGAAGATGGACCAACTTATTATATACTATCATATATATATATATATATATATACACACATATATATTGGGCATAGTGGTGTGCGCCTGTAATCCCAGCTACTTGGGAGGCTGAGGCTGGTGGATCGCTCGGGGGTTCTGGGCTGCAGTGCACTACGCCGATTGGGTGTCCAGTGGGTGGTTGAAGGGCTGTCTATTACAACACAAATTACGTGTTGTGATCAGCACTCTCTCTGTGAGGGCTGATGGACTGATCAATCAAGGTCCATACATATACTACATATAATACATACATATAATACATATACTGTTCACGGAAACCCAGATATAGAAATAGCTAGAAAGTCTGTTGAACCACCTCCAAAAAAGGATCATGAAGAGTTGGAGTTCCCCAAAGCGGAAATGGAAAAGTAAATGTGCTCTTTCAAGCTTACCAGGAGACTTCTCTGGGATATGCTTGTATGAAAGAAAAATGCACAAGAAATTGTGCTGTGAAGAAATTGGAAGTTAAAGAAAAGAAGCTGAAGATTTGACAATTGGGCCTCGTTTTACCAGAAAATAACACCACCCATATTAAACAATAGGTTTAGAACTCAGAAACCTGCCTAGTTAGCAAAATAAGCTGACAAGAGCATGTTATCCCAAAGTTTTCCCATCCTCAAATTCTCCATCAATTACTGAGTCTAGTTCAAATCCTAATCTTCCAAGCCCTGTGTGACATTGGCTACTGCTATCCATTTGGAAGGCCTTTTTTGTCTATTATTGAAAGGACATAGAATACTGAACTTTCTGTGGGACAGGAAGATAATGACTTTGCCTTATCCTACCATTTATCTGACCAGAATGTAGCTCACAGAGGTCTCGAATACCTGTCTTATTTATACAGAAACATTAGATATACTACTCATCTATCATTCCCAGTTTATTCTTTCAAGGTCTATGCCATAAACAATATGAGACATATAATGTCATAGACATGATAACTCTCTCTTATAACATGAAATGAAAAAAGCCATCAATGTTACCCTAATAAGCAGTCTTTGGTGATTAGCTCCTTAAGGGTGTATAATTATATATACTATAGAGGTATGTGTGAGTGTGTGTATCCCAATGTTACAAAGTATGTAAAGGAGTGTAGTGTATCAGTATGAGGCCGTCTGCTCACCCAGTTGCAATACATTCCTGCCTCACTCAATCTGACCCTCAACATCATGATTTTCTGTCTACTTTTTAAATCATGGCTAATTAGGGGATTCACTATCCCTTATGATATCTGACTTCGATGCAATTTCTAATTAGTGAATGTGAAGTGTTCTATTAACTAAATGAATTGTTATATTTTGATTAATGTGTTAAATGGTAATATTAGATGCCAACATTTTTCCTTCAGATTATTTGTTTTTCAGTAATTTTGCATCCAGGGTAGCATATTTTAATTGTGTGCCTTAACTTAATCCCAAACTCTTCTACTGGATTCATTTTGTGTTGTCAGGGTCATTAATATGAAGATGAGTCAACAGTGTGCCCTTGTTACCAAGAAGGCTAATGGCATTTTGGGTTGTATAAGTAGGGGCATTTCCAGCAGATCGAGGGATGTGATCATTCCCCTCTATTTGGCACTGGTGAGGCCTCATTTGGAGTGCTGTGTCCAGTTTTGGGGTCCACACTACAAGAAGGATGTGGATAAATTGGAAAGAGTGCAGCAAAGGGCAACAAAAATAATTAGGGGGCTGGAGCACATGACTTATGAGGCGAGGCTGAGGGAACTGGGATTGTTTAGCCTGCAGAAGAGAAGAATGAAGGGGGATTTGATAGCTGCTTTCAACTACCTGAAAGGGGTTCCAAAGAGGATGGATCTAGACTGTTCTCAGTGGTAGAAGATGACAGAACAAGGAGTAATGGTCTCAAGTTGCAGAGGGAGAGGTTTAGGTTGAATATTAGGAAAAACTTTTTCACTAGTAGGGTGGTGAAGAACTGGCATGGGTTACCTAGGGAGGTGGTGGAATCTCCTTCCTTAGAGGTTTTTAAGGTCAGGCTTGACATAGCCCTGGCTGGGATGATTTAGTTGGTGTTGGTCCTGCTTTGAGCAGGGGGTTGGACTAGATGACCTCCTGAGGTCCCTTCCAACCCTGAGATTCTATGATTCTATGAAGATAGGAGTGTGGAAATTAAAGCAGGCTGGAAATTACCTGCAGTGAATATTCTCCATAAATATTCCTCAGGATAACACACTTAACTTCAAAGATCTGTTCATAATGTTATAGACTTAGATACTGCTGAAGATTACTATACAGATGTAGCCTGGTCAAATAATGAAACTATAAACTTTCCACATTTATGATGCTTACTGATAATCACACCACTGATAGTATTTAACAATTTACTACAGGTTCTTCCCCAAATTTGGTTACACAGAAGTTTCTTCCATGAATACGTCTTCTGGGGTTATATTCTTGGGCCTCTGAACCTTTTAGCTAAAATCCAACCTTTAGCATGACTACTTCCATAAGTCCTACAAGGCCTTGCACTAATAAAGGAGGACTTTAATCATAGCAAAGCCAAATAACCTATTTGTGTTCCCCAACTTACCCTATTACATGTTTCAGCCTAATAAGCAACACACTTTTCAGTATCACTCTACTTATAACAAGCTAAAATAATACACAAAACAAGATCATAGGTCAATACAGGCTTGGTACATCATAATCTATAACTCTAAAACTACTGGCAAAGTTTTAACTTACATTGCAATGTTTGAGAGGAAAATTCTCTCTTCAGTCTGCACAGCAGATCATTATTGCATATTCTGCACTGCAATGGGAGTTATACAAGCAGAACATACAACATAGGTCATCACTACAGATAAGAGATCTGCAGAGCAGGTGAGCTTAAACAGGGCAAATTCTCCTAAATTTTGAAACAAGTCTATAATGGGGCAACCAGGCCCTTATATCTATCAATGTGGAGGCTGGTTTCCAGCTCTGCATGGGAAGGCTCAGCTAAGGAACTGCCCAGTTACTCAAGTGCACACACCCCTCTGGCATGTAAACCCAAAATTATACTGTCTTGCGCTGCACAGAGAACTGTACAGAGTAAGCCTCGTGAAATTGGTTGTATTGGTGAAGAACTGGAATGGGTTACCTAGGGAGGTGGTTGAATCTCCTTCCTTAGAGGTTTTTAAGGTCAGGCTTGACAAAGCCCTGGCTGGGATGATTTAGTTGGGGTTGGTCCTGCTTTGAGCAGGGGGTTGGACTAGATGACCTCCTGAGGTCCCTTCCAACCCTGAGATTCTATGATTCTATGAAATACTTCCCCTCCCTCAATGTGGAGAGGAATATACACAACTTTCTGCCCCAAGTTATGATTTCCACACACACTGGTTTTAGACAAAATAAAAAAAAGTTTATTAACTACAAAAGATAGACTTCAAGTGATTATAAGGGATAGCAAACAGAACAAATCAGATTACCTAGCAAATAAAACAAACACGCAATCTAAGTTTAATATAATAAAGAAATTGGATATGTGTAACAAATTCTCACCCTAAATGTTGTTTTAGGCAGATTGTAGAGATTTCTGAAGGCAAGATTCACTTGTTTGCAGCTTAAAACTCCAGGTATTCCTTTCACAGGCAAGACAATCCTCTAGCCTGTGTTCAGCCCTTCTCCCCTAGTTCAGACTTTTTGTTCTCAGGTGTTTCCAGCAGTCTTCTTTCCTGGGTGGGAGGTCAATGAAGAATGTACCACAATGATGTCACTCCCCTGCCTTAAATAGTTTTTGCATATGGCGGGAATCCTTTGTCTCCCAGCTTGATTCCCATATCCGGTCAGTGGAAAAACACTAGTATTATCAAGGAGTCCAGTACCAGATGACTTGGTCACATGTCCCTGTAAGGCCACCTCAGCCATGGGTCAGAGGCTGTTTGCAGCATTCCTAGGAAGGCTCCCTGGTGGGAGATTAGCATCTTTTAAGACCTATTGTTCTCACTAATGGCCATCCGGACTGATTGCATTCTGTCTAGTGGGCATTCCCCGGATGTAAACACATTTGTAATAGATGCATAGACAATATTTCTAACTTCAGATACAAAAATAATACATGCATACAAATAAAATAATCACATTCAGTAAATCATAACCTTTTCAATGATGTGTCACATGACCTATCTTGTGTAAAATATATCCTAGTTATGCCATAATCATATCATAACAATGTCTCTATGAAGAATATGGGGGCATAGTGTCACAATGGTCTCAGAAGGATGAATTCAGCATCCTCCATGACCTGTACAACATCCAAATATCTATCTAACACAAGCTATGAATCTCTGAAAGCTCAGACCCCTTCTGTGGAACTAGCCATGCATAATGTTGAAAAGCTTACATCTTGTGATCTCACGATCACAGTCAGCACACTCACATGTGAGTGCTAGGTAGTGTGATCTGTCATGGAAACGGGTCAGTGTCTCACCTGGTTTCTTTGTGCTTTGCCTGAAGACCAGTGCATCATACACCAAATTCTTTTCTTGGAGATAAATGGTTATTAAGAACATTAACGGCTTATTCAAGGGGATCTTCATTTCTGCACGGTATTTTGTTGGGCAGTGAATCATAAATATCATTTACTTCCTCCTTCATGCAGCATAGAAGAAGTGCAATTCATTTTTGGACTTTCCATTTTGAATGCATCCAACAGATTTTTGAATCTGTTTGTCATCTTCTGCCATTGTAAAACAACTGAAGCACCCTCCTGGATATTCAATGCAGAGAATTCAAGAAATGCAAATGTTAGGCTGTTGTTTTACCTTTTTTTATGTCTTTATATATTTTCTTTCCAGCTTTTATCTCACATATTGCTACCTTCTTCCTGTGCAAATTCATATAACTTTATTACTGCAGATTGTGTAAGTTATACCCCTTGAACTGCTTCCAGTATCTTCAGCCATATCATTGCCAGTTGTACTAGCTGGCGTTAAATCCAAGAACACACACAGGTACAGGTTTAGTATTTTCTATTGGCACAGCTTCAATAGCTAACAAATAGTGCACTCTCACAGCTCATGCACTGAACTCCACTATCAGCAGTGATGGGGACCTCAGATTACAATAGCACAGAGGCCAGACTGCGCAGGAAGGTCTACAGTGCTCTTTTTAGCCCCATAACACAAGCACCATAAACCCAAATCAGTTGACCCACTCTAGGACCCGCTGCTGCGAGGAACATTTTGCAGTGTCAATGTACTCTTGCGGATATCTCTTCAGTGTTTCTGATCCATACAAGGGGGTTTAGTACTTGGAGACCTTATGCACGAATACTTCACTTTTATGTGAGAAACTAATTATAAGGAGCCCATAATTGCCTCTAGATTATCCAGGACTATTGCAGAGGTACCAGCAATAGATGAAGTCCAAGTAGCTTTAGTGCACTAGAGGAAGCAGGGACTGCAGAAAGATAATCAGCAGCAGCACTAGGCTAAGCATTCTGTACTCGAAAAGGCGATGTTCTCTTTCTGGCCACCATCCTAGCAGGGCATTCTGGGTTACCTGTTGCATTCAGCATGTGCTGTATGATTAAACTGCACTATTAGGATGATTGAAAATAACACATATGCTTTATTTGTGTAATTAGATTAACCCACGTGCTCCCAACTTTTTTTTAAACCTCTCCTAAAATGTACTGGTGGCTTGGGCTACAGTTACTACTCTCCTTTCTGAACCTTCCCTCTCTCTTTCCAGTCTTGTTTTGTCTCTGTTCTGAATTTTCCTTTCATGTCTTGTTTTTTTTTCTCTTCTGTGTATTTACAACCCCTCCTCCACTGCTGATTTTTTTATTCCCCTCAACTGATTTTGCCCTCTTTACTTTCCTCCATCCCCTCTCACTAGAAGTCTCACTATAAGGCTCAGAATGAAGGACATCCATTGATGTCACCTTCTCTTCACACTAATCTATCCTTAAAACTTATTTCTTCTGCAAAGTCTATCAGGGCTGGTACAAAAATCCTGAAGGTCAGTGTATATGACTGTAATGCATTGAGAGATTAACTCTTATATCCCTGACCCAGGTCAGGTAACTGGAGTCAGGCAATACAGCTGAGTGGAATCAATATATTTAATATTAAAAAGTTCTTGATACTCTGTTCTTCAGGATTCAGCATTCCGGTGTTAATAATTTACAATAAGAAGGAGTGGTCTGTACATGTGACAAGCACAAATTAGGGCCTAAAATAAGTAACCAAGCATGGTTGAGAGCTAATCCTCAAGGTGATTTTGTGTGTCTGTGGTTTTATTGAGTATTTTAACTGGTTTTTTTTAAAAGATTAATTTGCAGGTTCCTAGCCTATCGTGGTTGAGATAGGGTGTGGCTATAAAAGCAAAGGAGAAGCTACTACATAGCAGGAAGGGCAGGACCTTTCCCCTTCCAGCTTGCTGGTGTGTATTAATAGCCCTTTTAGCTGCTTTTTTTCCTGTTTTGAAATCTTCTGACTGTTTATGAAGAAGCCAGCCCCAAGAAAAGGGGACTGAACTGCACTTTGGGGCTTTATTTTATCTTCCCTGCCCCATGCTGCTTTGTGTTCCCTTCTCCCTACCTGTGAGAATGATGTTGGCAGCTCTCTTTTCCCTCTCCCCTAGCTGAAAACTTCTGTCTAGTTCCTGATGGGTGACAGGAAAGCTCATGCACTACAAGACTATTGCCAGCCAGGATAAGATTTCACAGGTCTGCAAAGGACAGAGCACAAAAACATATAATCAGTACATATAATTGTAATGAACATCCTCATTCATATTGGGTACCTGTCTGCCACTCCAGCAGAGTTGCAGAGAAAGGCAGTAGCCAGTGGAAGGGGCTATATTAATGTGTTCAACCGCCCGCCTGTGGAGAGCTCCATAATGCCAGGTGATATGGAAATGGAAATAGCCAGAAGTCAGAGGGGAGCAGGCTCAGGAGGGATCCAGTTAGATCATTAGCTGGGCAAGGCTGGGACTGATAGGGGAGAGCTGGGCAGGGAAGCAGCCTCCTGCTAGCAGTTGTAGTAGCCGCAGGATACTGGGCAGCATCCTGAAAGCAAGAGGCATGGGATAACAGCACATGGGCAGCAGAAGGAGAGTACAGAGAGCCCCAATGAAATGTTGTTCCAGTTATAGCCCTGTACTGGGGGCTGGACTAGGAACCATGGAGTGATTTTTGTTGTAACTGTTGACGTACTTATGCTTTTGGTGTTTGCACATTTTCCTTTTGCTAACCCTGTCAAAATGATCACTCCACGCCTGACCTCTCAGTCCTCGTCCTCAAAGAAACCTGTACAACACCTTCAAAAGATGAGCCTGGGAACTTAAATTCATAACTCTGAAGACACCAAAAAGTCTCAATTCTTCAACAAAAAAATTTCATTTAAATTGCTGGTCTTGTTACAAAATCTTACCTGTTTCATAATGGATGCTATGAAATTCCTCAGTTTTGTCCAAATTTTACATTGAATTATTTGATTCCCATTAACTCAAAACTCAGAATGGGCCAGAGATGAACCAAACTCTCTGGAAAGATTTGCAGATATTCTTGTAAACCTAAACCAATTTATTTTCCATAATTCTCTTTATAAGATTATAATTGGACTCTAGAAATGAGTTGTTTCAATAATATAGTGGAACTTATACTTTTGATCTTTTATTTTGAACGCTTTCAGTATTTTTGTATTACTAGTAACAGCATAAGATATATTCTTATAAACACAGGACTAATATGTTTCAGTTATTGTTATCTACTGATTCAGTAACGCTTTAATTGATCTCAGATTGTTTCAAGCAACCATACCACACCCAAAACACCACATGAACCACAGAATCTAGATCAATAGTTTTTCAAGTGAAATAATTGTTTGCCTTTGTAAGACCCTATTACTTCTAGAATGAAGAACTGTTTGATTGACCTCCAGGAAAGCAGCAGATGTGAATAAGCCAATCACCTCAAGCTTTATCATTTAAAGAGAGGCCTTGAAAATTACAGAAAAGTACACTGAGCATGTGCTGGTTGGCTGTGGGAAATAAACAGCTGGAGAAGCTGCAAACTGCTTTGATAAAACAGAATAACCTCCTAATTTGTGGTCAAAATAGATTCTCCTGATTAGCCACCCACCCACCAACATATATTTTTTTAAAAAAATATTCAATTAAAAAAGCAATAACTAAATGGTATTGCAGTGACTGGAGTTATTTTCAGAGGACCAGTCTGATTTAGTTTGTTGCCTGATTTTGTGAAATCCCACACAGAAATGTCACTGAAGTTCATGAAATTGCATTTTTGAATCTGCCTTAAACATCTTTGTTCACATTGTCTTTACTATTATGTAATTTTAATGTTGTTTTGCATTATTTGTATATTCTTACATATTGGATAGGCAGATCATAGAATATCAGGGTTAGAAAGGACCTCAGGAGGTCATCTAGTCCAACCCCCTGCTCAAAGCAGGACCAATCCCCAATTTTTGCCCCAGATCCCTAAATGGGCCCCTCAAGTACTGAACTCACAACCCTGGGTTTAGCAGGCCAATGCTCAAACCACTGAGCTATCCCTCCCCCTGTAAATCCTCAGCCAATGTAAATTGGTGTAGCTCCATAAACTTCAATGGAAGTATGAAGAGTTACACCAGCTGAGGATCAGGCCCTATTTATCTAGCATGAGATTCTACGAGGTAGAGCCAAGAGGGAAGTAGAGTTGAGGTAGCTTTAAACCCTCCCAGTCCTGGCTGTTCTGAGAGATGGAGAAGCCCCCAGTGTAACTTAGCCCTGGGGGCCTGTGTAAGTTAAAGCAATCTTGCTCAAGCATTGCCTGGAATCTGCACAGTGCTGTGGCTCCACCCATCCTAACCTCAACCCTGCGCTTGGCTTGCCCCCTCACTGAGGTTTATGAAGGCCTCGTGAGGCAGCCTTATGACTGTCTTCTGCAGTTCCTGCACCAGGGGAATCCTTCCCTGCCTAGCACCAGACCATTTAAACGGTATAAAGGAGCCAGAATGCCAAGGTCTTCAGGCATCCAAGAAACAGGATGACCAAAGGTTTTAAAGAGAAAATTAGAACGCTGTTCCCAATATTTTCACTTGTGGGGCTCCAGACCAAAGATACTTATCATGGTCTGGATAAGTATCTTTCATCTATCATGTTGGAGGGGTTGGACAGCTGAGCTTCTGACATTTTATGCCATTGTGTTTCTTTGATTCGTTGGGTGTTTTTTTGTTCGATTTTTTCCCCAAGGAGTCATAAAATAAGCAATGTAAATGTATTCATTTGAGCACAAATCCTGACACTATTGCCACCAATAATAGAACTCCTATTGCCTTCCTTGTGACCAGTATTTGACCATAATTACAAAAAAGAAAATAACAAGGTAAAATCACCTATGAGAACTCCTCATTTGTGATTTTTTTTTCCTTTGTAGATTTTAAATATTGTAAGTAAATTGTTGCCCTGCCAGTAAAAATATATCAAAACAAATCAGTGGGGCCAGATTTTTCACTTACCTCTGTGCAAAGCAAGTGCAAAGTGGATGCGGAACAACTTCATTCTGGTTTGGAAGCACACCCACTTTCACACAGTTGTAAATGACTACACAGTAGAGAATCACACACATATTTAAAGATGAAAAAGACTTGTTTAGTTTTCTAGTCCATTTCCCTGCCAGTTAAAGACTTTTCCCCACATTTTTCCTTTCTTAACTTCATCACATCTAGTTATTCTGTATTAATCTCCCTTCCTAGTGTTAATTTTGCTTTTTTCATATACCATTCCTTTAATTGTCTGAGAGGGCCATACCATGTTCCTCTCTAACATGCTTACAAGCACTGCAGCTAGATGCACATATTAAAGACATGCCCTTTTTATTGGGGTCAGGTATATGCAAGATCTTACAAAATATAACCAGAGGAAGGGGACATCTTATAGTGTTCTAAGTGTCAGGTGTGGAACACAGAAATTCCCTGGAACCATGAGCTCAAAATCCCAGCAGAATCAACTAAGCTGTTCCACTTATGGAGGTAAATAACTGTGTTTTGTGCGTTTTATTGTATTTCAATGAGACCACAGAAACCCTGCCTGCTCTGGGGCACTAATCCAGAAAAGCACTTGGCCACTTGCTGAATTTAAAGCAGGTGAGGAGTCCTGGGGAGCCAGTGTATTATTATTATTTAGTATTTGTATTGTGGTAGCACAGAGATGCCCCCATCATGGATCAGGACCTCATTGGGCAAGGTGCTGTAAAAAAACAGAACAGACCTTCTTATAGTTAAGCACATGCATAAGTCCTTTGCGGAATATACATCAGCAATCTCATAATACTTTTAGGAAGAGTTACAAACCAGATAGATTTGTCCCAGTATTAGCCAAATTTTCTCTTCTCCCAACTGTTACACAGGATGCTGTGTTGGCATCTGGCTTCTGTACAAATACTGTTTAGGCAATGCAAGTACTGTATTTGGGTATCTCGAGGGTAGACTTGGATACCAAGTAATAAAATACCCACTTATAAATTACACCTGTAAACCAATGCTTCTTTAAAAAAACTGGGGAAGTAGTGCATAGCCAGCACATTTCCTGTGGGGGAACAGGCCTAAATTTCTGTAGTTTTGTGGCAAGATCTGCCCTCCCTTGTATGCCTGCTTACTGAAAGGCATTGTTTTTGTTAACTACATTGTAAATAACTAAAATGGTCACATAGCATCTCAGTATGTTTTTGTAAGGAAGCCTTAGTTAGTTCTTCATGGGTATTAGACCCAATCTCAGGCTTTTGGTCTTTTATGTGTGCAATTAACTGCAAACACCTTGTCATAAACATTTTAAAAGGTCAATGCGATTGCAACAATTTTACTAAAGAGATAAATGGTCAAATAAAACATTGAATTGTTAATTCCTAGGTGACAAAAAGCTGCATACATCTGATCAATAAGAAGACATGCAGAAAGAATTCTGGGATAAAGGGCGGGTCAACCTTGAAGTGTTAATAACTTGCTGATATTATTTTGTTCTGGCACATCACATGTTGTAGCAGGTAACAGAGCTGATAAGAGCAAATTAACATTCAGAGTCTTATAGTAGTGAGACTGGACACCTAAAATAATTGAAACAAAAGTTTTAGATGATTTAGAGATATTAATAACAGCAAAAACAGTGAGTTTGAAATGGACAGGTAAGAACAATATCTTACTGTTATTCCTGTTGGTATTTGCTGGAGATCTCTCTCTCTCTCTGTGCTTCTTTTCTTTCTTTCATTTTGTTGTAGTTCCTATGTTTTTTCTTAAAATGCAACTGTTGAAAAAATGCTTCTTCAGTCAATTACAAGTATTTCAACTTTTAATTGCAATATATATGTCTACTTTACGTACACATATTCAATTATTCACATACATGGGAACAGATCCTCAGCTGGTGTGAGTTATCATAGCTGTTATTATAGAGCTGTGACAACTTACACCAACTGAGGAGCTGCCCCAGGAAGTATATTTATATTTGTGGAAAGCGAACTATGTACATTTGCTAAACTTTAAAAAACTACTACAGCTTCATTGCCATTTATGCTTAGAATAAGAGAATCTCTGAACATTTTTTCAATCAAGTCTTGATTTAAGTAAACAATCCTGAGAACACTGTTTTCAGCCTTTTAGACTAATGAAAAGAGTGTTTTATAATTAGACCTGCTTTGTAAATTATTTCTCCTTTTTTATTAAGAAAATTGTATCTTCATCTTATTCACTGTCCACTATAAATCAATGAAGTACAAGCGAAAATTCAAATTTGCAGTTTACACTTAACATTTTAGATTGGTTAAAAGCTAAAAACTGGAGAAAAATAATTGGGTCAGCTTCAGCATACCAGAGTTGAAACAGGGACTCATATCCTGTGGGGGGAGAGATAGCTCAGTGGTTTGAGCGTTGGCCTGCTAAACCCAGCGTTGTGAGTTCAATCCTTGAGGGGGCCATTTAGGGATCTGGGGCAAAAATTGGGGATTGGTCCTGCTTTGAGCAGGGGGTTGGACTAGATGACCTCCTGAGGTCCCTTCTAACTCTGATATTCTATGATCCTTAATAGATCTTGTTTAATTTTTTTTAATTGTAACTATAAAATTTAATACTGGACGGACTACATCCAAGTGCTAAAGACTGGCAAACTGGTCAGCGGAGACTTTTGTATGGAGAAATCCATTTATCCAATTCAAGACTTTTAAAACAATGACACAGTAGAAATTTCTTTTCAAATTGTTGGAAATTCCACTTCCAACCAATTCATGAAGTTCCAGGAAGATAGTTGGTAAATGTGGTTCAGAAATCAGCCATTAGTTACTGATAAGTCCTAATGGGTTCCTCTTTTCAATTTCTTGAAAAAAATATTAAATTGACCAGCTGGAAAGAGACCACCTGCAGAACTCTGTTCAGACAACAGCTTCTTTTGAAGATACCTCCAGAAAAGATTGCAAGGCAGTAAGATAAAGAGAATGAAAATTATCTTATTTAATTGAGGAGGCATCTGAGAAATAAATGGACTTTTCCCAAAGTGGAACACAGAATTTAAGAAAAAAATTAAAAGCTAGTCAGAAATCAGTAAACACTGACAATATCAATAAACACTGACAAAACACTGTTCATATCAATGAACAATATCTCCCAATATATATAGGGAGTACAGAAGTCTAAGGAACTCAAGCTGTTCCAAGTCATTGTGTAATCATACATTAATGAAATCAGTGGCATAAAATATAGACAATGATGTGTATATTGATTGCTGTAGACACTTGAAATCAAATGAACATTTGAAAGGTCAGTAATCTTACTTGCACCAAATCGAATGCTAGTCATTTGCATGAGGCTGAAAGTCATATCTCAGTGTAAAGTACTCCAGTGATATGTAAATTTAATCATGCCATATCTCTATCAATAACTTTATGTCATCTGGCATGAAAAATGTAGAGAAATTGCATAATCCCAGAAAACATGCTGAAATAAATGACGTTTTAAAAGTAACATGGAAAGATACCGCATGGCACAAATCTATTTTGCAGGCTACATAAATGTCACGAAACTACATTTTACTCTGGCAGCAAATTTTTAAAGGTTCTGTAGCCACTCACTAAATGTGCTTACAAATTAAGATATGTTCTTTATTTCGAGGATACCCCGGAAGCATGTATTAGGATTTATGTAGACTGCAATCTAAAGGATTGTTTCATGTTTTTGTTCTCTCAAAAAACTAAAAATGTGATTGAAAAAGTCATCTTTGTAATAGACTTTTTAAATATTACAAATATAAAGATAATCTAAGTTATCTTCCCTAGAGAAAAGGATATTTTCACTGTGTGTTTCAAAAACATTTCACATAGTACACAGTAAAAGATGCCCATTTCACCTCATTGAATCAACAGGAACTTTGCCTTTAACTTTAATAGTTGCAGGATCATACCATAAGGTAGATGAGCTTTCATATTCCTTGGGTATTTAAGATTTAAAGATAATTCAAAGAGTTTTGAAACATTCTTATATAATGATAATAAATAATCATCAAAACAGCATAGAACTATACCCCACACCAGAAAGGAACTCTGGCTACACTACAGTGATTTCAAATGAAATAATGTTTAAAATATAAAACAATAAAACTATGTAAATAGTTCATAAAACTCATAAAACTTCAAAAATGACAACTAGTAGGGTCAGAGTAAATACACTGTGGTGTATTTCTTTCTCCTTCTATTTGTCCAGTTCATATGTTCTATTGCTTATGATATATTGTTTCAAAATGATTGACCTTATTTCTTTTGGAAACAGAAGCAATGGATTTAAAATAGTTAAGGTTTGTGGCGTCCAACTGCAGCTGCATGTTGCAAAAGTCCAAATATCCTAATGTTGCAAGAGAACTTATTTTTTATTATAGTATTGTGTAAAATCACAGTTACATATGGAACAAATCAAAACATACCAAAAATATTTTCAAAAAAATATACTTTGAGCATTTAGGAATTAGAGGTTTTTAATCCTTTTTTCCACTTTTAAATTATTTTAATAAAAGTAGTGACTCTAATTTAATAATAACCTGTAGGTCTAAAGGACAACAGGGGGAAAAGAGCCCATGGATTCTTTAGATCCAGGTTTGCAAGTGTACATTATATTCCTAATGTTATCTCTTATGCCACTAAATGTAGGTGGTAAGGCATGTATTTTATCCTACTGTAGTTAAACCTACAGAATGAGCACAAGTAGTCAAAAAACATTGCAGCTTTCAGTCTATGGATAATGGATTAATTTTCTCCTGAAAAAAAAAGTTCAGTAGCTATAGACAGTGAGCGAGTGGCATTGACATTCTACACATTTCGAGTAGCAGGATGCAAAGAGAAAGCTAGTCTCAATTCCCCCCCAAGTTCTTTGTGCATCTGTGCGGAGTCCCTGGTCCTCTACAGCTAGGGTGACCAGATAGCAAGTGTAAAAAATCGGGACAGGGAGTAGGGGGTAATAGGTGCCTATATAAGAAAAAGCCCCAAATATTGGGACTGTCCCTATAAAATCAGAAAATCTGGTCACCCTATCTACAGCACCAATCTTCCCCTACAACATGGCTACAGTAACCCAGTAAAAAGAACGAGGAGTACTTGTGTCACCTTAGAGACTAACAAATTTATTTGGGCATAAACTTTCATGGGTTAAAACCCATTTCATCAGATGCATGGAGTGGAAAATACAGTAGGAAGATATATATATACAGAGAACATGAAAAGATAGGGGTTGCAATACCAGCTCTAACGAGAAAAATCAATTAAGGTGGGCTATCATCAGCAGGAGAGAAAAAACTTTTGTAGTGATAATCAGGATGGCCCATTTCAAACAGTTGACAAGAAGGTGTGAGTAACAGTAGCGGGGGGGGGAATTAGCATGGGGAAATACTGTTAATTTGTGTAATAACCCATGTAATGGGGGGAGGGATAGCTCAGTGGTTTGAGCATTGCCCTGTTAAACCCAGGGTTGTGAGTTCAAACCTTGCGGGGGGCCATTTAGGGATCTGGGGCAAAAATTGGGGATTGGTCCTGCTTTGAGCAGGGGTTAGACTAGATGACCTCCTAAGGTCCCTTCCAACCCTGATATTCTATGACTCCCAGTCTTTATTCAAGCCTAAATTAATGGTGTCCAGTTTGCAAATTAATTCCAGTTCTGCAGTTTTTTATTGGAGTCAGTTTTTGAAATTTTTTTGTTGAAGAATTGAGACTTTTAGGTCTGTAATTGAGTGTCCAGGGAGGTTGAGGTGTTCTCCGACTGGTTTTTGAATGTTATAATTCTTGATGTCTGATTTGTGTCCATTTATTCTTTTACATAGAGACTGTCCAGTTTAGCCAATGTACATGGCAGAGGGGCATTGCTGGCACATAATGGCATATATCACATTGGCATCACCCTGAAATCAGTAACCCTGTAGTTGTTATCTCCCCTATTGCACAGCTCTCCCCTTTACCATTATCTCCAGGCTTGTGCATTACCTCCACCCATTTCCTGAAAGTGACAAAATGTGAGGAGTAGAAGTTAACGCTACAAGGTGCCACATTAACACCTACTGGGATCTGTGCTGGAGGGGAACATGATGCCCAGAGTGCCTGCATCCTGATCCACCATGTGTTCCAGCTGTCTATGAAATACAGCAGAACCCAGACCATGTGGTGTTTCTGGAGGCTCATTGGGAGTGGAGAGAATGCCAAGTGGCCTCGACTTGCACCTTTCTGCAAATTTCTGCTCCTTTCCACCAGTGTTTCTTCTCCTTTGCTGCCCGTTGCACCACAGAGTGGAGGCATGTTTGTCCCTAGTTATCTCTGCTATCTTATTTTCTTTTTGCTGACACAGACTAACACGGCTACTACACTGAAACCTATCTTATTTCTGTTATTGCAGAGGCTCCCAAATTGTGACCCATGGACCTCTGGTAGCCTGCAGAGTTCTTGCTAGTGGGCCCACAGCAAATTGGCTAGTCACAAGATGCTAGCTATTGTTTTTATTTCTAGCTGCTAAACTGCATTAAAAGGTAACTAAAATGATATTTTGTAAGCTCTTTGGGCCAGGGACTATCTTTTTCTTCTGTTTGTACAATACCTTGCACAATGGAGCCTTGATGTGTGACTGTGGCTCCTGGGCACTACCGCAATACAAATAATAAATGGCAATGCATGCCTTTCCTAATATCACTTTTCATGCGAGCATTAGCTCTTGTCACAGAACTGTTATGTGACTGTGGATGGGAGAGAGTCTACATTACAATCTCTCAGTCAAGCTGTGTTTAACTTGAAAAGAGTCCTCGGCTCTGTAGTATATTGGAAAGTACACAGAAGACTTACAGTTTGAAAACACATTGCATTTCATATATTATATAAAAAAAATCCTTAAGGGTAGCATCATATATAATGAACACAAAGAAAATGTAGTCTACGGCCAAATCCTGACCTCCCATTCTAACTGCTTTGCAATGTTTGAGTTGCACAAACCAGTTGGAAAACAAGTTTAATCTGCCAATTGAGAAATTCCCAGCACAGGGTATCCCCAGGTTAAATAAAGAGGGCCAGGATAGGGCACATATCTACTGAGAGAGAAGGCATGTTGGAGGAGTACCTGGAGAAGGGGTTGCAGCCAGACCATTACTGTGCCCTGGCTGGTAGGCCAGCCCTTTGAGGACTAGATACCATTAACTTAGGTTTGAACAGAGACTGGGAGTGACTCGGTCATTATGTTAATTGAAGCTATTTCCCCTACTTAACTATCCTCACACCTTTGTGTCAACTGTCCGAAATGGGCCATCTTGATTATCACTTCAAAAGTTTTTTTCCCCTGCTGATAATAGTTCCTCTTAATTAATTAGCCTCTTACAGTTGGTATAGGTACTTCCACCTTTTCATGTTTCTCTGAATGTATAAATATCTGCTTACTGTATGTTCCATTCTATGCATCCGATGAAGTGGGACTGTAGCCCACGAAAGCTTATGCTGAAATAAATTTGTAAGTTTCTAAGGTGCCACATGTACTCCTGTTCTTTTTATCATACAGTACAATTTACAGTAGCCCAAAAGCTGCTCTAAGGTGCACTTGGCAAAAGATTGGGGAGGAGGTGTAAAGCCATCTTTCCCCTCCCTCCCAGCTGCAGCTGAACTCCATTTAACCACAGCTGAGGATTCAGACTTACATGTTTGAGCTCTAATTTTGGTGACTTAGTGATATTTTGTTGCATCACAACAAACACGTAGATGGGTAGGTTCTTCTCCATAACCTTCACAGAGTACATGAAAACTTGTAGCATTTTGATGTTGTTGCCCTGAAGTTTACCATATGTTTATGCTGTTCTGTAACATTATAGGTTTATTATGAATATTGTGCCCAAAACCACAAAAAAACAAATTTACATTTTTGGATTAATTAATTTTCCAGTAAACGAAAACAGTGTTTGCACAATTTAAGGGTCTAGTTCTGCAATTCACTGAGCACTCCACCCCACCCCACAACTGAGTTCACTGGGACTAGATAAGCCTCAGCACATCATAGATGTTCTGACCACACAGGATTGGGCCCTTTGGAACCAGTAAACAAGAACCTGAAAACATGTTCTATTTTTAAATCATGCTTCCCTGCACTTGGTTGGGTGTTTGACATAAGACCGTGTTGAATCAGCAATATCAACTGAGGTTCAGCATATAACATAGGTTTTCCATGTTTTTAATGCCATTCTCATATGTGCAATGGTTTTAAATTACTATTTTAATTTTAATTTAAAAATCTGTTTACTCCAAATCTCTCAAGGTAGGCAGATGCCTTTGTAGGTTGCTTTCTCATGTGTGTCTCTTATTGAATGCTGAACACTTCTCCTTATCTTCATGGAAAGGAATTGTTGTTTTATTAAACTAAAAATAAGTAAACAAGGAACATATTTATTTTCATCAAATACTTAGATAACCAGGTCTGACAGTCCTACCATCTTAAGTTTTTCAGTGTATTTACACTGAAGTTTCTAAAAACTAAATATCAGATATTATAGCTTAACTAGAAAATGTCTCCGCATTCAGATAAGTGATCTTTTTTTCTGATATAAATGCTATGCATGCTGCAGAAAAGTGTAATTAATTCTTACCTGCCCAATTTTATTAATCATATAAAAAGAATCTGATTTTGACCTCATAATTGTGGCCATATTAAGAGCTGTCAACTGCTGTGAAAGTGAACATCTACATATTAGTTAAGCAACAGCCACTCCCAGCCTTTCTTGTTCCATTACTAGGCTCCTGTAAGTCTCCTGGGGCCCCACTGGCAGCAGTTACAAACAACCCAAACCAGCAGGAATGTGCAAGGAACAGGTGCTCTGGCTTACCGTGGCTGTATTGCATGCAGAGAAACGAGAATAAACGGCTACTGCTGTTGCACATCATCTCTAAAATAGCCCCTACCTGAAGATGCTTAATTTCTCTCTTACAGATATGTTTTTAAATGTGGATGCTATTAAATGTCATAGCATGCAAACAGTTAATCTACTGGTTAAGTCTCTTTCATTATCTTTCCATGAGAGTTTTGGTATAAAGCATCTAAGCCATACTTTTATAATTGAGTATGAAAAATGGTGTAGAATACATTACATTCTATCAGAGATGTTCATGGCACAAGGAAATACATAAATGCAAAGGGGGGTCAGCAAGCCATTGAATAGTGTAATAATCCTCTTAATCAATGTGGCAGCACATTATAATATTATGGGGAGGGGATAAGCATTCAGTCCACTGCTAAAACTAAACTAGTACAGTATTTAATTACTGGGAAATTAGGGTTTTTCTATTACAAACCTTAGTAGAAAAATCCCAATTACTGGAAATAAAGCAACAACATATATACAATATTATAAAAATCCCTTACGTAGAATCATAGAATCTCAGGGTTGGAAGGGACCTCAGGAGGTCATCTAGTCCAACCCCCTGCTCAAAGCAGGACCAACCCCAACTAAATCATCCCAGCCAGGGCTTTGTCAAGCCTGACCTTAAAAACCTCTAAGGAAGGAGATCCCACCACCTCCCTAGGTAACCCATTCCAGTTCTTCACCACCCTACTAGTGAAAAAGTTTTTCCTAATATCCAACCTAAACCTCCCCCTCTGCAATTTGAGACCATTACTCCTTGTTCTGTCATCTTCTACCACTGAGAACAGTCTAGATCCATCCTCTTTGGAACCCCCTTTCAGGTAGTTGAAAGCAGCTATCAAATCCCCCCTCATTCTTCTCTTCTGCAGGCTAAACAATCCCAGTTCCCTCAGCCTCTCCTCATAAGTCATGTGCTCCAGCCCCCTAATCATTTTTGTTGCCCTCCGCTGGACTCTTTCCAATTTATCCACATCCTTCTTGTAGTGTGGGGCCCAAAACTGGACACAGTACTCCAAATGAGTCCTCACCAGTGCCGACTAGAGGGGAATGATCACGTCCCTCGATCGGCTGGAAATGCCCCTACTTATACAACCCAAAATGCCATTAGCCTTCTTGGCAACAAGGGCACACTGTTGACTCATATTCAGCTTTTCGTCCACTGTAACCCCTAGGTCCTTTTCTGCAGAACTGCTGCCCAGCCATTCGGTCCCTAGTCTGTAGCAGTGCATGGGATTCTTCCGTCCTAAGTGCAGGACTCTGCACTTGTCCTTGTTGAACCTCATCAGATTTCTTTTGGCCCAATCCTCTAATTTGTCTAGGTCCCTCTGTATCCTATCCCTAACCTCCAGCATATCAACCACTCCTCCCAGTTTAGTGTCATCTGCAAACTTGCTAAGGGTGCCGTCCACACCATCCTCCAGATCGTTAATGAAGATATTGAACAAAACCGGCCCCAGCACCGACCCTTGGGGCACTCCACTTGATACCGGCTGCCAACTTGACATGGAGCCATTGATCACTACCCGTTGAGCCCAACCATATAGCCAGTTTTCTATCCACCTTACAGTCCATTCATCCAGCCCATACTTCTTTAACTTGCTGGCAAGAATACTGTGGGAGACTGTATCAAAAGCTTTGCTAAAGTCAAGAAATAGCACATCCACTGCTTTCCCCTCATCCACAGAGCCAGTTATCTCATCATAGAAGGCAATTAGGTTAGTCGGGCATGACTTGCCCTTGTGGAATCCATGCTGACTGTTCCTGATCACTTTCCTCTCCTTTAAGTGGTTCAGAATTGATTCCTTGAGGACCTGTTCCATGATTTTTCCAGGGACTGAGGTGAGACTGACTGGCCTGTAGTTCCCCGGATCTTCCTTCTTCCCTTTTTTAAAGATGGGCACTACATTAGCTTGTTTCCAGTCATCCGGGACCTCCCCCAGTTGCCATGATTTTGCAAAGATAATGGCCAATGGCTCTGCAATCACATCAGCCAACTCCTTTAGCCCCCTCAGATGCAGTACATCCGGCCCCATGGACTTGTGCTCGTCCAGCTTTTCTAAATAGTCCCGAACTACTTCTTTCTCCACAGAGGGCTGGTCACCTCCTCCCCATACCATGCTGCGGATTGCAGCCGTTTGGGAGCTGACCTTGTCTGTGAAGACAAAGGCAAAAAAAGCATTGAGTACACTAGCTTTCTCCACATCCTCTGTCACTAGGTTCCCTCCCTCATTCAACAAGGGGCCCACACTTTCCTTGACTTTCTTCTTGTTGCTAACATACCTGAGGGAGTCGAAATCTGATTTTCTGAAGTCCAGGGTCTCTGTTCTACTGCTCTCCTTTCTTCCTTGTGTCAGGATCCTGAACTCAACCATCTCATGGTCACTGCCTCCCAGGTTCCCATCCACTATTGCTTCCTCTACTATTTCTTCCCTGGTTGTGAGCAGCAGGTCAAGAACAGCTTTTCCCCTAGTTGGTTCCTCCAGCACTTCCACCAGGAAATTGTCCCCTACACTTTCAAAAAACTTCCTGGATTGTGTGCACCGCTGTATTGCTCTCCCAGCAGATATCGGGGTGATTAAGGTCACCCATGAGAACCAGGGCCTGTGATCTAACTTCTGTTAGTTGCTGGAAGAAAGCCTCGTCCACCTCATCCCCCTGGTCTGGTGGTCTGTAGCAGACTCCCACCACGACATTACCCTTGTTGCTCCCACTTCTAAATTTAATCCAGAGACTCTCAGGTTTTTCTGCAGTTTCATACTGGAGCTCTGAGCAGTCATACTGCTCTCTTACATACAACGCAACTCCCCCACCTTTTCTGCCCTGCCTTTCCTTCCTGAACAGTTTATATCCATCCATGACAGTACTCCAATCATGTGAGTTATCCCACCAAGTCTCTGTTATTCCAATTACATCATAATTCCTTGACTGTGCCAGGACTTCCAGTTCTCCCTGAGAACTGTTTAGGGCTGTGAACAATTTCTGTAACTAAAACCCTAGCTTCCCTGGCTTGATGTACCATTACAACCCTGTTTGACCAAAATGGGCTGCAGACTGTTGGGCCAAACCTGTGCCAATTTAAGATGGTGGGTGGAAAAAAACTAATGAGACATAAAGATGTCTGTTTGGCAATGATTTTACATTTCATCTCAATTATTAAATCTTAATTTATTAAATTATTAACTCTTATTAAATCTGTAGGAAAGTCAGAATAATTGCAAGTAAGTTTCTTTGAAAAAGGGCTGAAATGCATAAACTATGTACCATTTGCAAAACTGTGGATGATCTCACAGATTATATTATTGTAATTTAGCATCTCAAAATGAACTGTTTAGTTTTAGTTTCTGATTTTGAGTTACAAAGAATATGAAAAGTGTGATTTTTTTTTTAAATTTCCCTAATTAGGGATCCACAGAATACTGTATCTTCCTGCCCAATGCCTTCACAGTATGTTGAGAGTCATAGGATTGCTCTGGCGATGTTTAATAGTGAATCTCTAACTTCAAATGTAAGTGTAGTAAAGAAACTTTCATTCAATACCCCACTTAGTAGACTGAATTTAAGGCGTACATAGAAAAAAACATACTAAAGCTCTGACAGATGGTACTTAGTGTTTGACTCCTGCTGAGCTCAGCGGGACCTATGGTTTAGAAGGTTAGGACTGTCAAAAAGACTCTGCTTATCAAGTGAATAACAAAGTATAGACTGCCAGTCTGTTTCCTATAGAAAACTTAGATTTTGCATGTCATTCTTAGCTATCGTTCTGATGCTTCAAAAACTTCTAAGAATCAGGTTTTCACATCCAACAGACATATGCTAACCATTTAAGAAACTAGCTGGGAACAGCAGTCACAGGAACAGAAGGAAATACGGTAGGCCTGACTCTAGGAAGTTTTTCTTTCATGCTAGTGTTGGTGGCAAGACTTGGGGATTTCAGAAAGGATTCAAATCCAAAGGGAAGAACTCTATTCTTTGCAATAAGTGGAATTTAAGTCCTTTGTCTACATTAATTTACTATTGGTTACAATATCTGGGTTTGGGGATTTCTTTGGCAAAATAAACAGTAACAGGGTGTGAGGAAGGTTTGATCATAAAGCAGCATTTACCATTTTTGTTTGCTTTTTAAGTAACTTTTGTATTAATATTACTTAGCATTTCTCCAAGTATAAGTACCTCCAGACATTAAAATTGTCACACTGAATAACCTGATGACAAGCAATACTGAGATCAGGAGCAATGCAAATGTTTTACAGCTCATGCCCATGTTTACTGGTAAGTCTGAACCTCTAACTTTGTCTGTTTCTTGCTGGTAAATATAATGTTACTGTACTGGTATACTAAGCTAGAGTAGTTCATTGATAGCACTGTAAATGTACATGGTACTTTAGTGTAGAAAAACAGGTCAAACAGTTTATTAACCTGATACATGGTTTTGATCATAGAGTAAGATGGAACTGAATTGCTATCAGCTGCTCTTCAACAGTTAGGGTTAATGATATAGTGTTCTATAGTTACTAAAAATCATATTAGTATCATTAACACTCAAGCCTGTGCCATTGATTTGTTTAGAGATTATAAATAATTCAGTATGGCTTTATTACTAGGCCTTTGTCTCAGTGTTATCTTATGAAAGACAATATAATTTATACCAAATATTTTTAAAAAAATCTAATCCCAATTTACTATGGAGCAGTGTCACAGACATATGCTAGTTTGATTATATAATCATGGCTAATTCAATTACTCTACTGTCTGACAATTAGACAGTAGGAAAAACAAAACACATCGTCAAAAATTCTCTGACTGGTGTTAATACTTCCCATGGGCATCCTCATGGTTTATTAGGTGTCTATGGTTCAGAGAATGGCAATTACTGTGAATACTAGGATGGCTTTGCACCAAAATGATATTTCTGATTAATATAGCATATCGTACCTTTGTCATTATGTTCTGGTGTTTTAGAGCATTTGATTCTGTTTGGCTTATTAAGCATACGTTTAAAATATAAAAAGTACAAAAAGGGCAAACATGTTTTCTATTTTTAATTTTAATGTGAAAATTATGGTTCAAAATGTTGCTAATTTTATTTAAAAGAAATAAAGCCTCAGGATTTGAGATGGCTCCAGCATTTCATCCTGTTGCTTTCCATCCTACTCTACCCAATTACAGTTTGGTTTCTTTTTCTTTATTTCAAATATCTGCCTAATTAATTATTTAGAGTTGATAGGGGGAAATGTGCCTGCCCAGATATTAAGATTCCATGTAGTTTGTTCATAGCTTTGAAGGGAGGAGTCCTTTAGAAACTTATGTCTGATGAATCTGTAAAATATAGTTCCTTTTTCCCCGAAAGAGAAACAGTCCACAGGGGCTGTGTGGTTTGTCCCTGCAGAAGCTGGGAATCCCATCCCATTATTCAGCAGGTACCTTAAGACCAACACAGATCTCAGGGAAAACCACAATAGGCAGGTGTACAGATGCTTTTTGCTCGTATCTGTCACCCAACCCTCAACTGGCACAGCTCCCAACAGGAAACATACCAGATTGCTCTGTGCTCCACATGAACTGGGCAAGGAGACAAGAGGAGAGAGAAAAATCCAGAAGCACCTAGCCAGCCCTCATACCCATCCAAAGCTAGAGCTACTGTTGAGGGAAGTGGGCATGTCAGAATGGAACTTGGGGTCCTAATTCTTTTATTTAGCAACAGGCCAGGACTATGAAAGAAGTTACCACAGTATGCAAGATCTTTGAGCATATGTAAGTGTGCACTTATGAGTAGTACCTCAGCAATCCCTGTAACCTGGTGGATAATTATAGGGATTAGTGATGACTGATTCTCATCTTAACTCAGTCCTGAGCTTTCCACTATGAAGAATGAGCATTCATACGTGACCTAAATACAGCATATTATCTGTGGGAACTTTGTGATGTGGAATACTATTGAACAGGCACTAACAACTAAAACAAGCAAGGTCACTTTACACAAATAAATACATTAAACTTGTCAGGAAAGAACTTGGACATAGTAAGCATCATATCACCACTATTAAAATAAGGGCTAGCAACTAAATTATATTTGGTAGTACAAGTACATGTGAATGGCTGGGTCTTTCTGAACACATCCCACACAAGTTGAAAATCAGTGTTTTAACACTTGGTCAAAAACCAGCTGTCTGCCTTAGAAAATGCATGGTCTTCAGAGTTGCATTCAACTAAATGGGGCGGGAGGGATAGCTCAGTGGTTTGAGTTCAATCCTTGAGAGGGCCATTTAGGGGATCTGGGGCAAAAATTGGGGCTTGGTCCTGCTTTGAGCAGGGGGTTGGACTAGATGACCTTCTAAGGTCCCTTCCAACCCTGATATTCTATGATTCTATGAAATGATTTACAATTTTCAAAGATGCGTGAATGTGTTCCATTCATTTTCTTCTGATTACGTGATTCAGTCAACAGTGGCTTTAACCATCCTTCATTATCATACATTTGCTTTAAAATCTTTGAGACTGACTGGACCCAGATTTGCAAAAATTCTGCTTGTACTCGATAACTACATATCTAACTTAGATACTTCTAAGGTATGTATCACCATGGGATCTAAGCTCCAGGTTAGGTATGTGGTTTCTGACAAAGAGAAAACTGGCTGTAGTAGGAGTGTAGGAGCAGCAGTTCAGTATAAAACACTGTATTTGTCCCAAAAAAAACCCTCACTAATACACATTTTACAAAAGGCTTTCACTGGTGGTATAGGAAACCATGCCACACCACTATACTGACGACTAACTGCTTTTGGCCACATGAGGGTTAGTTCTATTAATCTCAGTGGAGTTATCTGTATTATATATCAGAGGGGTAGCCGTGTTTGTTGCTTCTACAGATCCAGACTAAGAGTCCTGTGGCACCTTATAGACTAACAGACGTATTGGAGCATAAGCTTTCATGGGTGAATACCTGCATCTGAAGAAGTGGGTATTCACCCACGAAAGCTTATGCTCCAATACGTCTGTTAGTCTATAAGGTGCCACAGGACTCTTTGTTATTTGTATTAGTTTGGCAAGCAGGATTTGGCCCTTTGTCTAACACCCTAAATAGCATATGCTCTATGTTATTACTAATTAACATTTTCAGAATAGATCATAAATCCCTCTCTCAGGAACACTGTGTTGAATTATTGCTTTGATATTAAGAGATGCAATCACATATATGTGCTTGAGCCAAATAATTTCAGAATATGTTATCACAAGAAAAGATGGTGGTCAGATTCTTGCATTTTTCAGAGATATAACTAGAGACCCCAGATTCAGTACAAGATTTACTGTACATTTGTAGTTTAATCAGCATTCTAAGGTCTAGTATAACCAGAGCAAACATTCTAAAAGCTATTGCAAGTTCTGTGAAGCAGACAGGAGAGGGAGCTGTCTCTTCATCCCATTATATTTTGAAATGATCTTCCTGAGCACATTAAAATTCAACAAAACTCTTGTTCTATGTCAAATGTAATTTTTTTATTCTTTTGTACTAGGATGGTTTTATCGCTTAAAACGAGTTTGTGACATCAAAATATACATGTATACCACAGAATAGCTTTTGGTGAAAGCAACTAATACACATTTTACAAAAGGCTTTCACTGGTGGTATAGGAAACAGTATGAGGGAAACTCACCCTTACAAAATTCTGGTTGCCCATTACTGATATAAATACAGTAGCATACATATACTTCCAGTTACAAAGTATATATCCATATACATGCACATGCACACACACACATTTATTTGCTGAGTGAGTAATTTTTTTCATTATCGTCATCATAGTAAAGGTTCGTTGAAGTAGATTTTTATGACTGCCTTAAAAAAATACAAGAATAAACTAGATAGGCTGGGGTAGTTAAATTTATTTTTAAGATCACCAAATCACCAAATTGCTAATTAAAAGAAGACAGTAGGAGCAAGAACCTCAGCTGTAATAATTGAAACACATTACAAAAGAAAGTAGTTGTAATTAGAGAGAAAATGTATCTTAGTAGCTACACATTTTCATCTATGTTCAGTTGAAATCTTCCCAATAGAATATGATCTTAATTCACATTCTGAAAACAAAACTCTGACTACAGACATGCTTGCATCAACATCTGGATAGAATGCTAAAAATCAAACTGTGGGGTACATCTGTCTCCTAAATGATATATAATAAGATTTACTTAATCCGGTTGAAAGAAAAAAGATGTTTTTGTCCCTCAATTTGTTGCAACATCTGAAAGTTCATGAGGTTATGACCCCCTTTAAGAAAGCATCTTCCACCACCTGCAAATACCCTAGGAAAGCAGTTTGAAACAATAAAACACGTGCTAGTTAACCGTTACCAGGGAAACAGTTATGGTTCACCAATAGGAGGTCTACAGCCCCACAGTGGCTTTGTCTAAAGGAGACATGTGCCAGCTGTTACTGAATAATCACTGTTGTAGATCATCATGAAATAATAGCTGACAAGCTAGCCCCTATGTAAGTTTATATTTTCTTCTTCACAACAGATAAATACAAGTAAAACAACATAAAATCAGGCATTTTAAAATGTAAACTGAAAGATAAGTAATAATAGTAAAAGTACTAGACCAATGACCCAATACTAATGTCTTGTTCTTAGATGCAAATACAGATCTGTAACTCTAGTCTGTTCTTTTTTCCGTTTAGGACCCATTAATTTGCCCATGGAACTAGGTAGTTAACCTCAAGTCACTAGGTGGTGAGTTGTCACTTGGTGCCTAGTTCTAAATGTGGATTTCATTTGGCTATACTGTTTCTTATACAGAGAGATCAAAAAAATAGATTTGAGGTGTTTTCATCTGTTTTTGCCTTTTTTTATAAAACTGAGGCTCAATATATTCAGTGAATAATTTCAGTCACTAATTTTTGGTCTATAGACTTTTCATGAGCAGTTCATTGTGAGTTTCTTAATAACGGAAATTCAAGGTTTACCTGTGTTAGATGGTTTTGCTTGGACATATAGGTCAGATGGCATTTTTTCCAGTTCATAATTGTCTAAATTATGAACTGGAACCCTTAGACACAGGTTTCCAATGTGAATACTTAAGAGCTGAAAATTCACTTTCTGTAAATATTCTCAAATACTTCCTTACAGTTCACCATTTCCATGGATATTGCTGTCAGTAATTTCTTTCACAATGTTTATTGTGAAAGAAAAAGAAAGGAAACTGAACACAGATGGGGCACAGACCCAGGCAAAACAAATCCAATTTTGTTCAGTTGAGCTAACTATGCATAAAAATAATATTGAGGCATTCACCCAGCTCTACTCTATCTCAAATTCCCAGTTCCCTTTTTATCTGATATATGTGTTGTCTTGTGATTACTGTTTGGAATCAGCATACATTTCATAAACTACAAAATCCATGTGTAATCCCCTGTATGTTGTTACCATTGGCTATTATTTTTCAAACACCCACACTGTACAAGATGAGCCACAGTCTCTGCCTCAAAGAATACACAATCTAAATTCAACAAAACACAAAAAAGTGAGGGTCATAAAGCAGACAAGAACAGGAGAGGAAGGACAAGTGTAACAATAATAAGGATGATACTGTGATTCAATAAGGGCCTGATCCAAATCTCCTTGAAGTAAATGGAAAGATTCCCATTGAATTCAGTAGGCTTTGGTTTAAGACTTAAGACACGAGCACATCTTGAGGCTTGCTTTTTTCTTCTTTCTTTCACCTCTTCCCTTTACTTCTGAAAAGCTTTACAGCAGAAATTAATTTTAGGAAGGATGCGATTATGGCACATTGGTGGCTTGATACGCATGTTTGGAAAGGAATGTGGGGGTGGGGGGGAGAGGTAGAAGGAAAGGGAAAGTCAAAGATGATTTCCAGGTGATTGACCTGGAAGATGTTGTCAACCATAGTAGAGAACAGAAGAAGTGTAGGGGGCTGGGAGGAAAGATAATGATCTCAGTTTTAGCCACGTTGAAGTTGATATGAGATGAGACCTCCAAAATGAGATTAAGCCACATAGATCAGAAATGCAAGAAGTATATTTGATATAAACAAACACTTTCTTTTTTTATTCAATATGGAAGTCTCGGCTTTCCTGCAGGATTCTAGAGTTACATTTGGTTTTGTGGCAACAGAACCTACTTCAAGATCCTGTTAAAAATCCAGTTTTGAAAACCAGAGAAATTATGAGGTGATCAATTAGAATGGAAGCATTTCTATTGCATCTTCAGCCTGGATACAAGTCATAGACTGCGAAATCTCTGCAGGCAAATGTGATGTACTTATAGCAATCTCACAATTACCTGTAGAGTTTCTGCAATCTGGCATCTTCATGCACAGTGACTATAAGCATTCAGTTCTTCATCTACTGCACCTCTGGTGAGTTGACCTGAACTCAAGCAAAATTGCCAAAATGGTAGCATACAGTTAACTGCAGCAAACTTTTTGATAATACATTTTATTTTATGAGTCACAGATAGAAAAGTTATGTGGGTATAATCACTAAAGATTGAAAATGTGTTGTTTATAGTTGTATAACAATGGACAAAACTATTACAAGTTATATTTGAACTATGAGAACCTCATTAAGAAGCCACACCTATTGCTGGGTGAGTCTGAACCAAATCTAGATCTCTAATATAATTACTTCATGCATCCCCTGGATGAGTTCATCTTTTTAAATATGATGATGTTTCCAAGAGAATATGTTTGGATTATGAGTCTTTTAAAATTCATCTAGAGGAAAGTGAGAGGGATAGTAATTTGCTTTGAAAAAGAATGTTCTTTCCTAGGGCAGATTAGAAGATGTACTCACTGTTTATGAACAGAAAAATAACTTTGTTTTCTCCAGACCTACATGACTATATATAGCTGTAGCTCATTTCCTTTACATGGTAGTCAGTTAATTCATGTTTGGTATCAAGTGTTTGTTATTTTAGAAGACTGGAGGAAGTGAGGACGTTTAAGAAGAAATGAGCAGTATTTCTTGCTGGAATTTACTGGTACCTACCTCGCACACAGCTTTGAAAATCTCTTCAGGAAAGCCTGAAGTATGCATTACAGGCATACAAGGAATCCTGAAGGAGTGGCAGGAAACTATTTCCAGAAATTAAATAATTGTGCTGTTAGCAGCTTGTGGGGAATTTACATTTCAACATGCAGGTGAAATACCTCAGTGGTTATTTTTAATTGAGTTTATTTTCAAATTTATTGTAAAGTAAAACAGATATTTGTTTTTATTTACTATCTTGGGGCCAAGGTTTAATGGCTATTGGGACAGATTCACATGTTGTGGCAGAACCCTAGCTTTGGGGGTAGAAATGCAACCAACAGCTGGGCATGCAATAGCACAAGCTACCTGCAGTTCTCACTCAACTGACTGGGGACAACTAGAACTGGCTAGTACAGCTCCTAAAGCGGATGGGGCAAGCTCGAGATGTGCTGGATATGCAAAGATATGGTCTAGATATGCAAAGATTCAGTGTCTGTCTTGGGCAGCCTCTGATGGAGGGGCTCCCAGGCTGCCCTGGTTAGAATGTAAAGGTGTTTTCTCCTGACTGAAGCTCTGGGAGAGGGTAGCAGCAGTAAGATGCAGCAAAAGTTGGAGTGGGGGATACAGGGCACATCCTTGTACTCACAGATCTGGCCCATTAGATCTGTGCCAGTATGATGGGGTATACAAACCCCACACTGAACAAAAAGGGGTTAAGGGATCATTTTGTGCTCAACCAGCCCCACCTCGCCACACCTGCAGCAAATGCTCCATCTTCTGGAGGAATTAAAAGCCAGGGAATTAGCTCATTTGGGTGGCAGAGCTGGAGGTGAGCAGACCTGCAGTCCACAGCTCCAGCAGAGCAGAGTGAAACCAAACCAAACCAAACCTAACCTAAAGGCTCTGACACTGCTGCCAAAGGGCCCTCCCTGAGGGAAGGGAGGACCCACCCCAGAGACAACCAGAGAGGGAAGTATCCTGTGTCCTTGGACATTGGTAACTCCCACATACTTCTTTTAGTTTGGATTTCCCCACCAGGTGAAGGCCTTGGACTGAACTGAACCCAGTGGGGAGATGAGAGGAAGAGGCCCAAAGAGGACAGCCTTAAGCAGCCTTGGCTGTCAGATTACTGGTAGCCCAAAGGGTCAGAGCCCAGTGTAGTGGGAGAGCCTGAGCTCCAATCCCCACAACTCCCTTGGCAGTATGAGGTTGTGACCATTAGACCACACTTCCCAACCAGACCCAGAGTGAGGACATTTAGACAGGTAGAAATGGCCCTTCCTTGGACAAAATTCTAATTCATTTTGCTTGAGGGACAGGTGGATGATAGGGGCCAACAATCACATTTTTAAGTACATTTTTCTTTTTTCCTGTCTGTTTAAAAAAAATGCAGTTGATGCAAAAACAGACTTAGGGCCCAATCCTACAAAACCTTTAGTCACACGTGTTAGTCCACACTCACACGAGTAGTCCCATTAACATTTAAAGGCCCAGTTTTCAGAATTGTGTTTATAAAGGTGCCTGTCAGGTCAGCTGCATACACAGTTATAGTGACAGCGTGTGCAACTGCAGTAAACAAACACCTGAACGATATATAAAACTCTTACAAAAAACTGACCATAAATCATAGTTCTTAGGATTCAGAGTTAACACTTTGTTGGGCTGAATGGGGCCAACTCACACCTCTCTGAGCCTTTCAATGTGTCTGCTTACAGAATCAGGACAACACCACTCTGGCAATTCAGTGTCCTTGAACACAAACATGTATACATTGGATGGGAAGGTAATTTGGCACTAAAGGACATGAATGGGGATGCTCATGAGAGAAGGGAGGGATTGGCAGCATCATTGTCCAATACAGTATACAACTCAGACTAGCACTTGGATCTTCTGAACTGCCAAATTAGAAGCATCTCACCTGACACTCATGCATTTGGCCACCCTATCACACTTCCCCACAGCCCTGCTGAAGCATTATTCAGCCTCTGGGCTGCAGGGACATCCCTGCAGATTCTCCTCCTAGCCAGTCTGGGGCACTGTGGAGGAAGAACTGCAAGAAGCCAAACAGCCTCTCTTTCTCCACTCTCGCTGCTCCCCTATGGGACAGAGCAGAACAGCTGAGAAAAGGAGGATGTGCTGCATGCGGTTGCCCAGATGCTAGGCTATCAAGAAAAGTGAGGAGGCAGAGAGGGGGGACAGAAGGAGCAAGCCCAGACAAGGTGTGGGAGCAGGGAGGAACAGATAAGGGAAAGGATGGGGGACAGTGGCCGGGGTTGAAGGTTGGGGAAGAGTAAGGGAAGCAGCGTGGTGGGGCAGGTGCTTTAAAAAGGCCTGGGCAAAAAGGAAGAGGGCATTTGGCAGGAGGCATGGGAAAGCAGTGACTTGTGTTCCCATGTCATATGTGGAGCTGCACGTTTAAATTATTCCTCCAGTGTATGATGCATGTTTGTTCCAGCAGCACCACTCATTTCCTCTATTCCACCTATTTCTTATTTCTACAAGTGTGCTGTGTACAAAGACAATCCCCATTGTGTTGGTCTGCAGTGACCTCCACTTCCCAGTGGGTCAGACTGAACAATATTTCCCTGGTAGCCCCATGATTTTCTGCAGAACTTAAGCTCTCTTTTTTTAAAGAGGAACAAGGTTATAGTCCTTATGCAACTGCAGAAAGCAAGAATCAGCTCTGAATCTTAGCTAATGGAATATTGTCTTTTAAAATCTGCAGACAGAAACAATGGCGTGAGTTGCCCCATCCCTCTCAGTACAGTGTTAATTGATAAAGAAGGGCCAAGTTTGTCATAATTACAAATGATGCAAGAATGTGTGTGTGGTTACCATGATTGCACGTGATAACTGTGCATGCAGATAACAAGATAGGCACTTTTGTGTGCACAGATAAATAGAGCACTGGACTGGGACTCAGGAGACCAGGGTTCTACTCTTGCCTCAGCCACTGGCATGCTGGGTGACTTTGGGCAAGTCACTTCACCTCCCTGTGCATTAGCTGCCCATCTGTATAAGAGGGATAATAATACTGACCTCCTTAGTAAAGCGCTTTGAGATCTACTTGATAACAAGCACTATATAATAGACTCATAGACTCATAGACTTTAAGGTCAGAAGGGACCATTATGATCATCTAGTCTGACCTCCTGCACAATGCAGGCCACAGAATCTCACCCACCCACTCCTGGAATAATCCTCTCACCTATGTCTCAGCTACTGAAGTCCTCAAATCATGGTTTAAAGACTTCAAGATGCAGAGAATCCTCCGGTAAGTGACCCGTGCCCCATGCTGCAAAGGAAGGCAAAAAACCTCCAGGGCCTCTGCCAATCTACCCTGGAGGAAAATTCCTTCCCGACCCCAAATATGGCGATCAGCTGAACCCCGAGCATGTGGGCAAGACTCACCAGCCAGACACCCAGGAAAAAGTTCTCTGTAGTAACTTCTAACATCCCATCATTGACCATTGGTCCTATTTACCACTGATGGCAATTAATTGACCCTTGACTAAGATCATGTTATCCCATATTATACTATAATAACTAGGTATTAGTATATATTTTTAAATTCTGGCTCCCTGTTCCAGCCCACTATGTTCTTATAGAGGCTTTTCTAATAAGTGACAAAATGTGCAAAGCAATAAAGCCTGTGTTATTACTTTGTGTGGTTTCTAAAAAAGTGATCTCCCACTTCCTATATTTTAAATCCATCTTTAATTATTCAGTCATCCATACCTGGAGATATACCAATGTGGTGCCATACATTTCTGAAAATGTTTTTGATTAATATCTTTCAGCCTATCTTCCCATCTAGCTTCATAAAAAAATGAATCAAACAAATCAAATCCAAAGGAAGAAATCAAAGTTTCATTCCCACTAAGAACCACTAAGAATTGATTGCAAAGCAATGCTAGAATCATTCTGGGTCAATCTAGGATTTGACTGACTTGTTTTTTAAAAAAATGAATGCCTTGCTTGTTAAGACAAGATTGTCATATTGGCTAAAATAGTGTTTTAACAAGGATAGGTTTTTCTGAAGGTGTCATGGTTTTGTCATAAAAAAAACTGGAATGAGTACTCCAGTGATAAGCTCCTTTTAAACTGTATGGGTAAAAACCTGGCCCCACTGAAGTGAATGTGAGTTTTTCCCATTGTCTTCAAAGGGGCCAGAATTTCACCCTATACCTTTTACATCCTCAGATTAATCGTTTACTCTCATCTCTTCCCTCTTTTACTCACCTGTGTTTGCAAATAAAGCATAAGAATTTATCGCCGAACATTACCTGGTGTGTGGTGCTGGCTCGTCCCCAGCCCATGAAGGATCCACTGCCACAACCAATCTTGTTCCAGGCAGTTTGATTTTTCCTAACACAGGCAAAAAACCACAAAAACAGTTCTTCAGCCCACCCTGGGCTGCAGCCCTCAGGGGATTTCCCCTCTTTTTCTCAGGCCCTCCTGTTTGGGGGACTATTGCAGCATTCTTTCTTGTGCTGTTAGCTCACCACCACCTCCAAGGCCTTTCTCCTCAGGGACCATTTTTCCCTAACAGGTTCCCACTATCACCACTGCCTTCCCTCAGGGGACTGTGACAACTTCTCCTAAGGAACTCCCTGCTGCTTCTTCCTTACTGACAGCTTCCTTACTGATGGGGAACACCTGTCCACTCCTCAGCTGCACTTATTTAATGAAGAGGGCTGACTGGCCTGAGGCCTCCGGCCCTTAAAGGACTAGACCAGCCAGTTACACCAAGCATATGGAACAGGAAAATATTCATATCAAGAAACTGTGAAACGTGGAAAATTAAATAATCCAAACTAGTATGATCCTCTTTCTCCAAATAATAGTAATAATAAATAAATAAATAATCTGCTTCAACACAGGGATTCCATTGCTAGTGACACCACTGCTGAGAACAAATTAAATTTTAACACAATGCTTTTGTTGCACTTGCTCTGACAAAGCACTGTAGCAAATGCCACCTGTTAATACAGATCATTTTTCCTTCACAGCTGCCCATGTTTCAAATAGTGATCTAAGGACATCCATTATTTAATTCATTTTTTAAATATCAGGTTCTTCTCTTTATTTTTAGCACCATCTGGATTGGGAGTGCGAGAGATTAAACCAGATGAAAAAAATCTTATTGTACTGGTAGCATTAGGTCATCTGTAAAAAGTTTTAGATTAAAGCTAAGTGCTATCTTTTGAAGGCAGAAGTATTCTACTAGGTGATGCAAAGGGACCAAAATTTCTCCTGGGAGCCACTGGAGAGCATGTGCCAGAGTGGTTGCTCTTACAGCCAGCTCTCCCACAAGATTAAGTCTGGCCTGAGAGGTGGTGGAGGTGGTTAAGGGGGCCCCACATTTTACCTGAGCCTGGTTCCACATAGTATTAATCCAACTCTGAGTGTAAGTACTGTATGGCCATACTGTAAAGGAACTTTTCATAAGTCATTTTCACTAGTTATAATACACACAAAAATCAAAGTTTGATCTCTCAACTATAAATTCTAAAACCACCTTCACTCACCCTTATGCTCACAATGTAATCTTATTACACTCAAAAAAACAACATTAAAAGAACATTAAGGTTGCAAAGTCAAGCACTGAAATATTAGGCAATATGAGAATTAAGGTTGTGCATGGGCAACCTTAATTCAGCCCCCATGTGCATATGCATTATGATATAGTTTTTAACTGAATGGTCACATACTTTACAGAAGATTAACGTTCTTTTAAGGCAGGATTTTTTAAATATAATATCAAAGAATAAGAGGTGGCTCAATTCAGTTTAAATACCTCTAAAACTTAAAACAGCATCTTGCTCAAACATCACCTAGAAGGGGCTTAGATTAGGGAACAGAGAAGATAACCAATTTAATCTTAGGAAGGCTTCTAATCCAGTGGTTCTCAAACTTTTGTACTGGTGACCCCTTTCACATAGCAAGCCTCTGAGTGCAACCCCCCAATAGATTAAAAACACTTTTTTATATATTTAACACCATTATAAATGCTGGAGGCAAAGCGGGGTTTGGGGTGGAGGCTGACAGCTCACGACCCCCCATGTAATAACCTCACGACCTCCTGAGGGGTCCCGACCCCCAGTTTGAGAACCCCTGTTCTAACCTATTTATACACCTGCAATGTTCATCACTTTTATTTATGGAGAGTGTGACTCAACATCCTTCTTGAACCATCTCATAGCCTTTGCCTAATAATCCTCTTATTTATAAATGGCCCTTTCTAAGCTTCCTGTTTCTCCTTTTGACCCCGTCTTTGTAACAGAAGTCCTGTAAACACACACTTGATGGACAGTTTGAATCAAAATACCAGTAGTAATTAAAAGTCCATGTTCAGTGTGTCACCATCTGTGACTGAACTTTGAAGAGTACATCGAAACCATGTTTGTATGATACATATACACACAAATGAATGCTGGCAGGCCAGATACACTCCATTGGTGGTCAAGTGATGAAAGCAGGATGACTGGTATTCAGGACACCTGGTTTTAGCTCTTGTATCACACTGGAAAAACATGTTCATATGATACAAAAGCTACACCTGGGACTCTCAAAACTTAATCTACTACGTTAATCACTAGCCTGGGGAATATATTTAGGACTCTCTGTACAAACTGATGACTTCCTTTGTCGATGACTGCCACTGAGGCCAGGTCTACACTACAAACTTACATTGGTATAAATATGGGCAGTTCAGGTGGAGGCAGCTGTTACCACGAAGAAGCGGGGCAGCAGGGAAGCTACAAGTGGTGGCAATCATTACAGAGAGGACAGTGGAGGGGAGCAGAGGGTCCAGGAGGGGACAATAAATACAGAGAGGAAGGTGGGGGCAGAGGGCTTAGGTAGGGGCAGTGGATATAGCACTCCTTTGTGATCCCAATGTCTTCCTTTCTGCCCCCACTTCATTGCCTTCTGTCCTCCCACCCGGTTCCTCCACTTGCTCCCCAATGCCTTCCATTCTGCTCCTACTTATCCCCCAAAGATTTCACCCTCTCTGACTATATCTTTTTCTCTCCCACCTGTCCACACAGCTTTTCTCTCCATGTAAACTACTGTCGGCTCCTCTCCTTAGATCAATGTTCCCTCTAATTATTTCCATCCATGTACAGAATTAGGGGGGATTTGATAGCTGTTTTCAACTACCTAAAAGGGGGTTCCAAAGAGGATGGATATAGACTGTTCTCAGTGGTAGAAGATGACAGAACAAGGAGTAATGGTCTCAAGTTGCAGAGGGGGAGGTTTAGGTTGGATATTAGGAAAAACTTTTTCATTAGTAGGGTGGTGAAGCACTGGAACGGGTTACCTAGGGAGGTGGTGGAATCTCCTTCCTTAGAGGTTTTTAAGGTCAGGCTTGACAAAGCCCTGGCTGGGATGATCTAATTGGGGTTGGTCCTGCTTTGAGCAGGGGATTGGACTAGATGACCTCCTGAGGTCCCTTCCAACCCTGAGATTCTATGATTCTATGATAATAAATGTTTTAATATTATTTCTTCTTCTTCCATACCTATCGTGACTTTTAAAAAATATATATTACATCTAGGTTTTTTGTTTCTACTGGTGGCGCACATCTGCACATTCCTCGATATTTTGCTTCTGCCAATGGTATGCAACAAAATGGCAGAATGCTGATGAAACATGAAGTGATTCATCTTGCTTTAACATGGTCTTGTACAAGTTTCAGCCAAAAGTCATCACTTCCATAAAATATGCTCATATTTTACTTGTCCCTTTATATAACTTTTCTGTGGCCTTGATTCAGATACCCATCTATCAACACACAATTTTTTTCTTATAACCAAAACAAACATCTCCAGTACATCTCCACCATATACCCATTTGTATATGCCTACATAATTCCCTTATTTTATTTCATAAAATATATATCTCAAACTACATTCTCCAGATTGGTTACTAGCTTTATAATGATCATCAAACACAAGTGCAGATTGAGCCTAGTTCTGCAGTCTGTCACGCTGCTCTTACCCTGGTGTAAATCCACTGACTTCAGAAGGATGACACTAGCCTAAGGCTAGTGTTATGCAATGAACAACGAGGGCAATGATTTCTAGTTTGCTTAAATAAATCTTTTCCACATCCAACAGTTCCCATGAATTTATATTTTATTGTATTCCTTATTACACATGAGAAACTAAATAAAGCACTAACTGAACCAGAAAGGCCAAGTCTGAGTTACACTTTAACAGTTTTATATGTAGATCAGTGTGTGCTGAATCTCGCTGAACTGGGTTTAAGTTCAGCAAAAAGGAGTTGCTTGGTAACATCTTACTGAGAAAGGGCACAGAGAAACCCTAAATGTTTTAATGACTGATCTTCACAGTACCAGGTATGGTATATGAATTGGTGCCATCAGGGCGGGCTCTAGGCACCAGCAAAACAAGCATTTGCTTGGGGCGGCCAAATTGCAGGGGCGGCCGGGAGCCCTGGGAGTTGTAGTTCCTTGGTTAGCTCCCTGCCTATAGAGTCAGCCCTGTAGCAAGGAAAGAACTACATTTCCCAGCATTCCCTTGGCTGCTAGCAACAGGAAAGGGTGGGGGAGGGAGTGAGATAGTTGAGACACGCTCTGGCTTCCTGTATTAATGTAAAGCTGGCTGCTGAACGGTAGGGATTAGGGTGACCAGATGTCCCGATGTTTGGGTCTTTTTCTTATATAGGCTCCTATTACCCCCTACCCCCATCCCGGTTTTTCACATTTGCTGTCTGGTCACCCTAGTAGGGATACCATATTTTAATTTTTTTTTTAAAAAAAAAGAGGACACTCCACTGGTGTGACCTCACCTTGCAGCCCCCAAAGAATGAATTGAGTGGATGAAATGGACAGTGCACCTCTCTATCTGAAGCCTAGCAAGGGAAGTAGGTGGATCCCACTAGAATTTAAAATGAAAAGTAAGGGAGGGGAGGCTCTACTAGAGGACCTGGGAAGCTTTAGATACTGTAAAGCACATAGGAGGATTTCCACTTCTGAGCCATGGAAGCAGAAATTGACTCTTCCTTTCCAGATTTAGCTAATATTCAGAAAGGGAATCTAGCTCCTGCCTTCCAGATTTGAACACCCTCAAAATTCAGGAGTGCTCAAGCTCATTTTGGGCAGCTGTTACTTCATTTCTCCCAAATCAAATATACTGATCCACTGTAATTTGCTGTAGAAAAAGTAGGATAAAATTGAGCAAGAAATGCTTCCCAGTGGTTATTAGGACTGGAATTGCTATTTTCAACAGCCATTGTCTTTTTTTTTTAAATTTGTTTAAAAGGAAGACAGTGATATTGCATTGTCAAATTCCCCACAGAAACAAAGAATGGAACAAAAGAATAATAAAGGCACCTCAACTTTTCCTCATTAATGTAGGACAGTCTTATAATATGCATCCAGATATCCTTCAATCACACAAGCTGAAAATTGTTCCACTTTACTGCAGTTCTGTAACCATATGGGAACCAATCCTGTCTGTGTTCTGTGCACATCCAAAATTCCTACTGAATGACCCGCCCTGGGACTGAGTTACCAGTGACCCAGGGCTGGGGTGGCAGGAGGGTGCAGTTGGGGTGGGAGAGCCCAGGGCTGGGGCGGTAGGGGGTGCCGGTGGGGGTGGAGAGCCCAGGGCTGGGGTGGTAGTGGGTGCGCATGAGGGGGTGGAGAGCCCAGGGCTGGGGTGGGGGGCAGCCAAAAAATTTTTTTGCTTGGGGCTGCAAAAAACCTAGAGCCGGCCCTGGGTGCCATTTTTCCTATCTAAGGCATTTACGGAAGGAACTTAGCTGACATGATTCCACTTGCAGGCCTAACCTGGATGGCTGTGAATTGGCTTAATCTCAGCTGGCAACTGTGAGCAATTAATAAATTCTCTCACAGTGGTATCTGGGATTATGTTAAACACAGCAATTTCTTTGCTCTAGTCAGTGAATCAATAGACCTGTGCTGCCACCTAATTTACAGCACCAAGAGTTTCTGTTGCATTAAAAAAACACCCCACATACATAAGATTAGTGTTTAACCCTCTTGTCTCTTTCCTATCATGAAATACATACTCTGGACTCCAGACTCCCACTACTGATAATTATAAAGCAGGGAATGATGTGAGTTATAGCCTCATGAAAAGGCAAGACAAGCTATCAGTTAGTTATCGCTCTTCCTAAAGTACAATCAATTTTCCATACCATGAGAAAATGACAGATGGCGACAATGTCTCCTGGAAATGGCTGGTCTAACATCAAACTTTATGTAGGAAAGCGCTGCTCTTGGTCCCATTTCACCAAATGGTATAAACCTCTATCCAGGTTTTCATCACACTTCAGATCCCTGGATTGTCACAAGTGACTAGTATGCCATCATAAGCCATCATCTACCTTAAATGGTGCAAGTGGTAACTTCTGTGTTAACCTAAGCAATTACAACCAGCTTTTTCAATGCAAACCAGTTGTGATTCTTGAATCCTGTTTTAAGTAGGGGAAGGCAAATCTTCTTGAACTAGGTTAAATGCCAATAATCTCCCATTCCTAGAAAAAAGGCTACTATAGCTATGTCCTCATTTATGGCACCAGCAGGTGATGTATTGCTTGGAAATTAGAAGTGCAAGGTCTTGCCACTTGCCTTTATATACTACAAGTTAAACATCTCAAATAAACATTACGAGCAGCTTTAAAGCTCTGGCTTTAAAATGACTGTGATGCTGGAGAAGCCATTAGAAAAATACAAAGTAAAATGACATCCTCAGTCTCAATACTGGCTCCATTAATAAAAAGTCAGCAAGGTATGCTACAAACCCAAGCATCTTAGGCAGGATGGATGTCATAGTTCACTAGTAGCTGGATATCAGATAATCAAGGGAGCAGCCTATTATACTGCAGCACACCTTCATTGGACATGAAGACAAAGGTTCTCAACCTCTACCTGCTACAGCCCCCTCCAACATCTATGTGCAGATACTTTAAAAAAAAAAAAAAAGCCATCAAACCAAAATGCCAATTCCTTAGCCATCACTGGCATTGTGATTACAGCTTGCAGCATTAGTGTCTTAGAGCCTGGTCCAAAGCCCACTGAAGTCAATGGAAAGATTCCCATTGAAGTTAATGGCTTTTAGATCAGAACTATACATACAAAGGTGATAAGAATATTATAAATTCCCAGTACATATATGAGAGTTAGGTTCAAGTTCCAATATTCATCTGGGTTTTAAGGATGTGGACTTCAAGTACGCTAGCAGTAGAGATGTTTTTCCATACTTCATTTATGTGTCCAGAAGGGATTTACATTCTGCCAGAACATAGTCATGTAACATTCATGTACTATCTACAACTGCAACTGAAAAAGGCACTATGACACAGGAAGGCTGAGCTCGATGCTTAAAAGTTGGTGCTAAGTTGAGAATAAAGAATAGAAAGCCTTTTTAGTGCTATAAAATCTAAGAGAAAATCATTCTAAGATGAAAGTACGATGCCTGAAACAGCCTTGGTTCTGTGATATTTATTCCCATCTAAATAATTACTGCAGAAGGATGATAAGAGAAGCGGTTGTGTTGTGATGGCAAGTACAAAAACAGTATGTCCCTGGTATGTTTAGGGACTTGAATATATCCCTCACCAATCATCAGGTTCACTTGGAACAGTTTGTTTTTGCATGGAAAATGTTGCATAAATCCCCTAATTCATTATAAACACCTTCCTCCCATCCCTAGTATTCACAATAACAAGAATTACTAAACCATCTTGGGTCACACAAAGGCTGCAAAATACATTAACACGGAGACCTAATGAACTAATTGGCATTTGTGTCAGATAAGCTGTAGCAAAGTTTGAGTGAAGGTGAATACTGGATGTAGTTTTATACATTGCCCAGACACTGACACCAGTCTTGCAAACGGTACCATGGGATTTCTAACGACCACAGTGGGCTCATAACTTCAGTTTTGTGTCGAGAGCTGGGCCTATAGATGGGTATTCCATGAATAGCTGGCATGAAAAGCTGTGGTCTGAACATTATTTCTCCAAGCTATTTGGCTAATACTTACAAATAATACATCTACTTGGGGAAATCAGGAACAATGCACAAATTATTTGTAGCCCAAACACAGGCTTACACTGCATATGGTTTAACCAGCTCTGTTTTCAACATGGTGTTCATCAGAAGACATCAATTGTAATTAAAAATGCTAGTGTTAAATATATTTCAGATCTGATTCATGGTGAGGATTGTTTCTTACTATCTGAGCTTTCTGAAGCCTGGGTTGGACATAATGGGGTTGGTGCCAGAGGAAACAGTTAAGCACCAGCCACTATTTAGAACTTGCGGGAGCTAGTAGGCCCTCAGCACAGGCTAGAACAGCCATAATTCACAGCCCCGCTAAAGCCTCTATGTGTCTTTGCATTAGTGCAGAATAGCTAAGACAGTGATCTGCCCTGGCCAAACTCCAGTCTACTCCCTCCTTCTTCCAGTCTACCTTCTGCCAACCTAGAATGATCATTGCACCAGGGCTGCGGCAGAGGCAACACATTGCTGGAAGGTCCCCTGCACAAGGGGCTATTCCTCAGGGAGAATGCACTGCCTAGCTGGCACAAAGGGTCAGAGGGAAGACTAGAGACCAATGGGTGCATACAACTTTAAAAATGCATCAGCCAGAACAGTTAGAGACCCTATACCAGAGGGGGACAAACTACGGCCCGCGGGCCACATCTGGCCCGCAGGACCCTTCCGTCTGGCCCCTGAGCTCCTGTCAGGGAGCAGGGTCAGGACAGGTTTGCGGAGGAGCCAGCCCAACTTCCCAGCAGCACGGTGAGCGGGGCAGAGGCTAGCCCCTGGCCCCTCCCTGCCTCCCTCACAGTCACAGTTCCCCCAGAGCCTGGGCAACACAGCTATAGCGCCGCCAGATCTGGTGTTCCAGGGCGGCGCAGTCAGGGGGCAGGGAGCAGGGAGAGTTCGGGGGGGTGATCAAGGGGCCTGGGCCCTGCTGCTGGGGACAGGGGCAGAGCAAGCCAGGGCCCTTCTCCACCCCCAGCATGCTTGGCCCCTGTCCCCAGCAGCCAAGCCCAGACAGGGCGCGAGCCCTGCCCGACTGCCAGGGAGAGCAGCCAAACAAGCAGGGGAAATGCACAGGGAAAGGACTCAGCCTTCCTTTCCCCCACCCCACCAGTAATGTGGGGCAGGGAGGGTTGGATGGGGGCGGGGGGCCCCAGTGGGGCGGTCGGGGTGGGGAGCAGGGGAGACTGGATAGGGGCAGGAGTCCCGGGGGGATGGTCAAGGGGCAGAGAACAGGGTTGTTTAGATAGGCTGTGGGAGTCCTGGGGGGCAGTCAGTGGTGGGGAGCAGGGGGGGCTGGATTGGGGTGGGGGTTCCAGCAGGCTGGATAGGGGGTGGGGGCCAGGACCTGCCTCGCTGTTTGGGGAGGCATAGCCTCCCCCAGCCTTCCCTACCCGGCCCTCCATACAATTTCTGTATCCGTTGTGGCCCTAGGGCCAAAAAGTTTGCCCACCCCTGCCCTATACTGACACATTCTGAATAGTGGGCAATACAAATAGTAACAGTAACATTGCCTGCCAATCCACAGCCCCTTGTCTTTCCTTGCTCAATTGATATTTTCTGTGGGGTGGGAAATTCCGGAACCACTGGTGCTTGTTGCAATAAATTGCAGGACATAGCCCCAAAATAATTTGTTGGTTCACTACCAAAGCACAGCAGCAGAGACTTAAATAGTGGCTTAAATAGTGTGTTATCTATATTTTGACACTTTCTGGATTATTTCATTTTAGACGTGTTCACTCAAAATAAGAGCAGCTAATTCTTTAATTCAACTGCAAAGTGAAGTAATCCCTTGCTGCACTCTTTTGATCAGTGATGGATATGGGAAGCAGTACTTGCTGAGGAACTGAAGATGTAGGTCACAATGGCCACTCTCGGCTTATGTTGTACATGTTATTGGCCCCCGGAGTAGTGCACCAAGGCAACAGATGAATGAGGCATATTTTTATGCACTGGAAACATATAGGTAGGCTACTGCAACCTGCAGCTGAAATCAGATTATTCATTTTAGCAGTGGTGCTCTTGATAGGTCCAAAAATGTGTGAGGAGCAGGATAGTAACACTAGGTTTACAGTTCTCATTGCCAAGATGCTGCATACAAAAAGTCCATACACACTGGCATGAGGTTACTATTTCTCATGGCTTTCACAATTTGAACACTCATTGAATTTGCAGACTCGCCCTGCTGAAAACCTACATCATTTCCTGCCTTATGGTTACAGCATTTTAAAGAAGCACAACACTTGCCGACTAATATACATACCTTAAACTATTCTATCCACACACAATGGTCTGGAATAAAACAAGCTTTGCAGTTGCATAAGACTTGCTGGGAATGCTCATTAGAGTGACTACTGGTAATTGTGAGATAACCCATCTGTTCCGTCCAAAGAAAAGGTGCCTTTTTCCTTAAAAATTGGAAGGTGCAGTAAGCAGTTTTCCAGGGTTATTAATGTATTGCTTTAGTGAGAGTGTTTAAAGTTTGAAAATGAAAACAAAATGGTAACTGAGGACATTGTGTTTGAAAAATATAGGATACAACCAAAACCATTACAGAGTGTTTGATGTCGCAGATACTGCATCAGGAACTGATTGGATAATAATCAGCCACCATCAGTTCCTAATGCATTGCCTTCAGCATCTATACAAGCATCTGGGAATTTCCAACATTAGGAAAAATAGCTATAATACTGTAACAACTATATGTTTTCCAGCTTTTTACCCATTTCATAACCTGACTGCTCTCCCCTAAGAATACAATATAACCTTTAGAGTGAATTCCATAGGACTGAATGTTGTTCAATGGAATGCCTGTCTGTCACTGCATTAGCATGATACTGGGAACAGTGGGAAATTGATGCTCTTTTGTTTGTCATCTTTGTGCCTAAGGTGGATTCCTCAACAATAAATTCCTATTCACGAAAGGGGGAGGGTTGTGAGTTCAATCCTTGAGGGAGCCATTTCGGTATCTGGGGCAAAAATCTGTCAGGGGACTGGACTTGATGACCTTTCAAGGTCCTTCCAGTTCTATGAGATAGGCATATATTATATTATTAAAGATTTGTAAGAACAAAGAACCCTTGGACAGCAAAAACACATTATCCACAACTCTGAATATGAGTGGAAACCAGACTGCTATGAACCTAATTACAATGTAATATAGTCATTTGACATTTCTTTGAGTCATTACTATTATTCAATCCTGAAGATCAAAAACTGTAAATACTACTTCCTAGTTGTATTCCTATTAGTGCTCACTAATGTCCAGAGATAAGTCTGGCTGCAAAAACTGGATCGGGATGTGGATCGTGAAGTCATACCCATCTCACAAAGTTCAGGGATCTTTAGAGCAGGGGTTTCCACTCATTATATAGGTAGGGAACAGCCACAGAACTGGATCTAAATTCAGATTCTGAAACCAAACAAAATTTGAGGGTGATGGGATCCAGGGTTTTGGTTCAATTTCAGGCCAATCCCTTCTAATGCTCAAAATACACAATATTTATTCAGCAAAACTGGCCAAGCAAAAACATGTTATAAACATGCAGCAGTAACATGCACAGATACTGGCCAATTTCTGAGAGGAAATCCATGGAAAGGCAGTGGTTGTAAAAAAGCTGGTCTCTAAAGGATTTCCCGCCTCCTGGGGGGGGAGGGATAGCTCAGTGGTTTGAGCATTAGCCTGCTAAACCCAGGGTTGTGAGTTCTAATCCTTGAGGGGGCCACTTGGGGATCTGGGGCAAATATTGGGGATTGGTCCTGCTTTGGGCAGGGGGTTGGACTAGATGACCTCCTGAGGTCCCTTCCAACCCTGATATTCTATGATTCTATGTTGGCGAGTATCCACATCTAAATTAAACACCACCACTCTGCCTGTAGCCTGATAACAGCGCAGCTCCTATTGATGTCATGCTGCCAGGAGGTAAGTCTGATCTGAGAACCAATGTGGATGGTTGAACCCTCCCATGGGATTGGGGGTTCTCTTCTCTGCAGAACCCCAGATTCCTGGTGTTGAGAGACTACATCCCCTGCCTCTCACATGGTACTACTATTCCTGAGGGGATGATTTGAAGGAACCTCATGTCATGGAGTTTCCTGACCAGTCTATTCCACTCACAGTGTATTTCCACTGGAGGGCAAAATTTAGCATCAAGACATTAAAAAATTATTTTCACTTTGGGAAAATCTTTCAAAACTTTCCACATTTAAAACACTGATCTGTCATTTGTCTTGTTAATTTTTCCAACCCTATTTGCTGTTTTGAAAACATTTGTGTTAGAGTGGAAATCCGGACATCATTATTATTATTTTGTCATCTATTTGGTGCCAAAAACGTGTTTTGGGTTTTTTCCATTAGTGGAAGACAGGAGCCTTTCCCTTTTATTTAATGAAATATTTTTTTAAAAAAATTATGGGAAACTTTAATGAACTTAAAAGTCACAATTCTGCCTGGTTTCAGAGTAAAAGCCGTGTTAGTCTGTGTCAGCGAAAAGAAAAGGAATACTTGTGGCACCTTAGAGACTAACAAATTTATTTCAGCATAAGCTTTTGTGGACTACAATCCACTTCTTCCACAAAAGCTTATGCTGAAATAAATTTGTTAGTCTCTAAGGTGCCACAAGTATTCCTTTTCTTTTTACAATTCTGCCTGAGGCCCTAAGTCCTGCAATTGCCTGTGCAGGTTCACCCTTGCATACACATCCAACAGAATTAGAGCTTAAATTTTTGATAGCAAAGCAATGAGAGAAAAATGTAACTTTTTACTGTTTGTTGATGTGCGCATGACAGCATTTTGTGTGTAGTCACTTTCACTCTTTTCCCTGTATATTTAGCCAGTTTCCTCTGTTTCTGTGGGTCATTCATGCAACAACAAGGGAGAACTGATTAGATTCCAGATTTGAGCTTCCTTAAAATTCAGGGATGTTTGGATCAGCTTTGGCCTGTTATAGAGATGAAGTCATCCAAGCAGTTCAAATCTGGATATACTGTAAAGTTCAGAGAGTTGGGAACTTCACCAGGAGTAAGACAGGAAGATCTGTGCTGTTGGTTTGGGGCCAATCAGCTGCCAAGGAAATGGCATGGTGTCATAGGTAAAAGTGTCATTTTCCAAATGCCTTGCAGCTGAGACAGAAATGCTGTGAGTAAGTAAGTGGGTGTAAAGACTGAAGGGAGTTGACATCGTTGACCTCACATTTTAATATAATTCTAGATTGTTTCAGGGCCTCCCATCTAATGTTCTTCCTTTATTCCTGTTTCTAGGAAAAAAAGGAGCCCCCAACCTGCATATGATACTTCAGGGAAGGCAGTATCCAGAGGCAGCACTTGCTGCAGAAGAGAGAAGTCATGGCTGCTGCTGCTGTCATGGCAAATGACCAGCACCAGCCAAATAATATCTGCAGCCCAAAGACATCAGCCAGTCTTAGTAGGGGTGGTGGAAGCCCCACTAACTGCTCCATAAAGATACAAGCTGGCTATGGGAGGAAGGAAGGAGAGCACAATTGAGGTGCTTAGTGGACTCAGTTAAAGTGAAACCAGCCCACTGAGCTCCCCAGTACCCCAGTAAAGTCCATGCAATCTGGTGGGTTTGGGTGGGTGTAAATCTGGGCCTTCTTTTGAATCAAAGCAGAACAGTATTTAAAGTGAAAGAACCAGTCTTTGAACGTGGCGCTTCCCCTGAAAATGCAGGGCAGAAAGGGCACGAAGCTCTTGTTTCTGGTTTCTGCCCCCTTTAGGCAGCTAAGGGTTTGCTTGGCTTTGTTTTTTAACATCTCCTGTGCCTCCTCCCTGCTGAAGCTTAGGCCAAATCCAGAGGTCCCCACTGAAGTCAATGGGGACTGTGATCAGCTAAGGAGTGCAGAATGAGGCCCTTTATTTTTCCACTTATTTTTTTTCTCTGATTTGGTTTTCACTCTCTTGGTTCCACACCACAAAATTGACCAGGGCAATGTTTGGTCCATAGTGATCATTTATTTTTTGTAAGTGCCAACAAGGAGGCCCGGCACTGTGCAAGACACAACGAAGACAGTCCCTACACCAGGGTTCAACATGTGAGCAATGAATCCACCCACCCATCCCTTCCCCCCACTCTCTGGGCCAACCCCCAGACCCAACATTTGCCTGAGAAGACAGCACAAAAACAGGATGTAGATCTCTATGCTTGCCAGTAAGGAAGCCCCAGGTCAGTTTATAGCAAAGGATTTGGGCTGAGAAGGAAAAATTACTGATTACTCCCTGATTAAATATCACAGGCTCAAATCCCCTACTTTGCTCCTACAGTCCTTCGTAGGCAAGAAACTCCAGTCTGTAATTTCCCAGGGCTTTACACACATGCAAAATATTTACTAACAAGGCATGTACTCCTGTACCAAAGGTTAGTGAAGCATCTTTTGTAGCCCAGATCCACCTTGTGTGAAAGAGTCCTTAAGAGGAAGGCTGTTGACATCACTGTGCATGGTCATACATAGCAAGTAAATACATCAGATGTGGCCCCTTAAGGAATACCAATCCCTCTGGACAATTGTGGCTGGGAAGAACAGTTAACTCATCCATACAGTTTTTTCTTGCAATGAACCTTATTTTGGCTCCCAAATACAAAGCCAGGCCACCCACTCACCTTGTGTAGATCTATGTGAGAAAAGCCCCTCCACAGATAGGTCTCTTCTCCTCTGTGCCAAAGTGGGGCTCACACAACACTAGGGCTCTGTCCTTTACCTCACTTCTTCATGGATCCTGTGTGAGGAAGGGAGACAGTAAGGGCAGGCAGGGGTTGAGAAGGAGAAGATGTGCATCGTCCCCCCTTCAGCTCCTTGGAAGTGACACAAAAGGCTAATTCACATCCAGGTTGTAATAACTTTTCTGCCAAGCCCTCCCACCCCTTCCTGGGGTGCTCAGAGTCACTGTGGTGTGTCACATAAACCTGCTCCCAGCAGAGTTAGATAACATGGTACTTATAACCCTGGCTAGCTTCAGGAGCCCTGTCCATACTAGCTTTTCCGCCACTGCTGCTACCAGTGAAGGTGAACCAGTGGTAGTGCTGTGTAGGAAATGTTGGTGCATTGTTGACACCTCCATAGAGCAGGCAAGAATGGATTCCCCGCCACATATCTCAAGCAGCATGTCATTTTCTGAGAGCAGGGAACAGGGAGTAGAAACTCCAAAGCAAGAATAAAGAGTAAATATTTTAAAGCAAGCAACAGTAAAACATACATACAGACAAGAAAAGAAAGAGTAGAAGGGAAAGAGTCAGAAAAGAAGAAAAAGGAACTGAATGAACAGAACAGGAGCGGGAAAATGAGACTGTTAGAGATGGTGCCAGGGGCCAGTGGGGAAACAGACCATTCCATCCCAAAAGGGGATCCACCAAGCAAAGATGGCAATCCCTCATTAATGTCCTCTAGAGAATGTCACAAATCTGCTTTATTTCTGGGTATCTTAGCTAGTTGAAAGATATATTAAATCACAGGCAGCCTCCCCACTGACTGCATATCTGAGAATGCTTGCAATGCAACGTTTATTCCATCAAGTGTATGAAATAAGTTACACCCAAGAAATTTGCTCCTGAGATGTCCATTTCAGACAGTTGGAGATGAGTAACTAGCATGTAGGTCTACGACCTCCCCAGTTTTAGTCAATCCACCACCCACTTGGGCCATCTCCAAGCCCACAGACAGAGATGACCCACATAGCTGTCCTAACACCCTTTTGGATGGCAGTACAATCCTGAGGGAGCAACAATTTGCTACGTAGCCACAGTTAACAGTTAACCCACACACAGAAAGATTAATGCACTTTTTGATGATTCACATACACAGATCTAAAAGCAGAATCAAGCCCTTTGTTCATTATTTTGGAATGAAACATCAGCTAGCATTTTTACATACGCCTGTCAAGGCGAAATCCTGGATGGAATTCTCTTGCTTATCTACAATTAATTTTAGCTATATCCTTTAAAGAGAATCAATTTATATTAAAAGAAACAAACAGAATACTATAATCCCAAACCTAGAACTTTCAGTCAGATTCCATGTCCTGAGCCCTCTGTTATGTCTAGCTATTGTAGAGGTGGGGGTCTTCTAAATGACAAATGGTTTTAATGCATAATCCCCAGTCACTCTAGCCAATTAAGGATGGATGTTTATAGCCTTAACTGTAGATCTGTTTGCTTTTGTGTGTTCTAGTTGAACCTTCAAGAACACATAGCTTTGAAGTTTAATTATCCCCCTAATCATTGCAACCATTATAGCTGAGAAATATACAAGATACCTAATAAGCTTATAAAGCAGGAGTTAACTTTAATCAAAAAATTGAAAACATGGGGAAAGTTTTATTCATCAATAGCTTTGACAAAATTAACTTTAGTGTCATGCACATCAAGTCCAATTTTCAATACACAAGAAATCAGCCCTCTCACTGCTTCCAGCAAATTCCATGCAATCTCTAATTGTGAAAGAGAGAGAGAGAGTTGTCAACCAGAAAAGAAGATTCACAACTGCCAACTGACTTTACTATTAATTTAATGGGAAAAACATGTGCAAAGTAGCCACCCAGGAGAAGACTGCCCACAGCATTTGGAGGAGAGAGTTACCTCAGAAAAGACGGCCACAGAAGACATAATTGGCACACAACTGAACTAATCTAATGGACACAGAAAAAGAGGGACTATTGACACAAAAAACTGCTCTGACAAAAAATATATATTACAACATTCTCTGTACCAGAGAAAGAGAAAGATTAACACTCCATGTTAATTAATACCCCTTGTCAGCCAATAGAGGACAGATCTTTTGTTGGAAAGCATTGCCAGGATTTTTCATATCCCTGATCATTTTCTTTGCCCTTCCCCGCAATCCTCCTACCCCCCACAGCAACACTACCCTATTGTTTGAAAAAGAACCCAGGAAAGGAGAATGAACATACAGAACCAGCTAGTTAGCAGGCAGTGACTAAGACCTTGTCTACACTACAAACTTTGCTTGATGCAAGTTGTGTTGGCAGAAAGCCACCACAGTTATGTCCCTGGTGCATACTTTCCTCCCTACATCGGTGCTGCATGTACTCACCAGCAGTGCTTGTATCAAGGCACAGTGCGGTGCATCATGGATAGGTATCCCAGTGTGCAACCCGCCTCCATATAGCACATTGTCTTTTGGGAAGTTTTGGCAATGCATGGTGGGGCAGAAACGAGTCATGCAGAGATGAGTGGGAGCAAGAGGTCAGCTTCGCAGTGTGCAACTGTCTCTATCCCATAATGTCATCTATATCCCATAATTTTCACACCTTTTTTAAAAATACCACAAACTTGTGCATCCCTTCTCCCTGTCCACCATCTCTGACAGAAGCATAGAACCTGCACAGCTCTGCACTATTGTCATGAGCATTGCAAACTCAGGGTGCACAATCCTCTGGTATTTGCAGAGCCACAAGAACCAAATCAGTGGGGAACATGACGATTTTTTGGAGGACAGATTGCTGCAGGACATAATGAGAACCAATTCAAGGTTGTTGGTGGCGTTCACTGCAGATGGTGAAGTGCCACTTGTGGGCCCAAGAAAAGAACACTGATTAGTGGAATTGCATCATAATGCAGGCTTGGAATGATGAGCAGCAGATGCAGAACTTTCAGATGTTGCAAGGCCACATTCCTGAATCTGTGTGCTGAGTTTGCTTCAACCCTCCAGCACAGGAACACCAATGTGAGAGCTTCCCCGACAGTTAGGGTGACCAGATGTCCCGATTTTATAGGGACAGTCTCGATTTTTGGGTCTTTTTCTTATATAGGCTCCTATTACCCCCCCACCCCCTGTCCTGATTTTTCACATTTACTGTCTGGTCACCCTACCGATAGTGGAGAAGTGAGCAGTGATCGCACTGTGGAAACTTGCAATGCCAGATAGCTACTGGCCAGTGGGAAATAATTTTGAAGTTGGAAAAGCCACTGTGGAGGCCATTGCCTTGTAAGTATGCAGGGCCATTAATTGTTTCCTGCTACACAGGACTGTGACTCTCTCTATTTGTGCTGGACATAGTGGATGGGTTTGCAGCAAAGGGGTTCCTGCACTGTGGTGGAGCCATAGACGGCATGTATATCTCTTAGGGCAGGTCTTCACTACCCGCCGGATAGTGATCGATCTATCGGGGATCGATTTATCGCGTCTCATCTAGATGTGATAAATCAATCCCCGAATGCGCTCCCCGTTGACTCCGGAACGCCAGCTCGCAAGAGGCGGAAGTGGAGTCGACAGGGGAGCGGCACCAGTCGACTCGCCGCCGTGAGGACGTCCAGGTAAGTCAACCTAAGATACGCCGACTTCAGCTACGCGAAGTTGCATATCTTAGTTCGACCCCCCACCCAGTGTAGACAAGGGCTAATTTTGCACTGGACCACCTTGTCACAGAGTACATCAAGAAGAAGAGCTACTTTTCTGTGGTTAGGCAAACCTTGGTGGATCACCAGGACACTTCACCAACATCAGTGTCAGCTGGTCAGGGAAGGTGAATGACTCTCATATCTTTAAGAAAACAGGACTGTTCATAAATTTACAAGCAAGGACTTTCTTTCCAACCAGCAGATTGAAATGCCAATAGTCATCCTGGGGGACCCAGCCTACCCCTTGCTCCCTGGCTCATGAAGCCATGTACCTCAACAGCACCAAGGAAAGATTGAACTACGAGGTCAGCAGGTGCAGAATGACAGTTGAATGTGTTTTCGGTAGGTTGAGGGGCACTGGCATTATTTACTCATAAGATTGGACCTCAGTGAAAAAAATATCCCATTGGTTATAGCTGCCTGCTGTGTCCTGTGTAATATCTGTGAAGGAAATGGGGAAAAGTTGCCACTAGGGTGGAGGTGGAGTGTCTATCTGCTGAGTTTCAACAGACTGACACAAGCGCTATTAGAAGAGCTCAATGCGGAGGTATACAGTTCAGGGAAGCTTTGAAAGAGCACTTTAACAGTGAGCCACAGTAATGCATTGTGGTGTACCTGGCCCTGGTGTTTTGAGGCCTGTTCGTAATTGTGTAGTGCTTGGTGTACATCTATGAATATAACACAGTCAATTCACCTATTAATTTTGCAGTGCTTGCTGCACATTCATGATTACACTGTGTTTGTTGCTGATCCTATGAACTGTGTCATAATGTACAGTAACAAGTAAATGGGTGTTTTCAGACCTGCTAGGCACTCTGCACCATATGTTGTAAACCAATAAAGATGAATTATTTTCCAAATAAAATTTTATTCAGTAACATAGCAAGTGCAAACAAAAATCTGTTCTCTTTATAAACAAATCCATTAAAAAATCAGTTAATGGAACAGAACTTATTAAGGGGAAAGAACATTCATTCCATTTTACCTATGGGTGGCTTTCACAGGTCAGTGTACGTGAAGTGTGGTTGTCCTTAATGTCCAGTGTGGACTGGTAGGGTAGGGATGCAGCCCCTGATACCATGTGGAATGTTGGGGGTGGAATGTAGGGAGGTGCTGTAATAGAATTCTCCATGGACTGCAAAAGGAGGTGAGACCAGGATTGTTGAACCTGTAGGTCCACAAGAGTCTTCAGCATCTGTGTTTGCTGCCAGAGAAGCCCCATTATGTCCTGGTACATCCCCCTCTCCTTTTTCTGCTGAGACGTTCTTCTGCCCACTATTTTCTTCGCCAATCTGTCTGCAATGTTCACCCTCCAGGCCTTTTGCTCACAGTCTGATGCAGTACTGGCTTGCAGGATCTTACAGAGTATGTCACCCTGAGTCCTCTTATTTCTCCTCCTTATTTGGCACAGACATTTCACAGGTGTGGAGGGGAACCCCTCAAGGCCGCAACAGCAGCAGCTGCAGATAAAACACACAGAGGTATCATTGTCAATATAGTCACAATGGAAAGCAAAAGTCAAGATGCTGAACTCCCTTCCCTGGTGCCCATAAAGTTTTAAACAAGACAGGATTATTGATACTTCTGCTTCAGAGTGCTTGAGCACAGTGCCATAAATAGAAGCAGCCATGTAGAGCTGGCCCACCAGGGGTGAGGGAAATAAGGAGGGAATTGCTCAATTGCATGAAACTATTATTATATGGCAATGGCAATGAATACTGGCTCCATTTTCCACAGGCAGTGGTGATTTTAGCTGATCTCTCACTCCTGAAGGTAACAGAGACACAGAGACACAGCAGCTGCAGGAATCTTGAAGCTTCCTGGGCCCATGTGCTACTAGCCCAGTGATTCTCAAACTTTTGTACTGGTGACCCCTTTCACACAACAAGCCTCTGAGTGTGACACCCCTTACAAATTAAGAAAAAAACATTTTTTTATATTTAACACTATATCATAAATGCTGGAGGCAAAGCGGAGCTTAGGGGTGGAGGCTGACCCCCCACGTAATAACCGCACAACCCCCTGAGGGGTCACGACCCCCAGTTTGAGAACCTAGACCAGGCCTGCACAACTCGTAAAGCAGTGATGGCCACATTGCTCCAAAGAAAAAAGCCAAGGGCCGGATGCGAGGAAAGTTGTTGAGCAAAAAAAAAAAGCTCTCCAGCCAAAGTTGTTGAGAAAAAAAAAATATATTTTTTTATTTTTATTTTTTTTAGCCAGCCTCCCGCGGGCCGCACAGAGAGGCTCCGTGGGCAGCATGCGGCCCACGGGCTGTATGTTGTGCAGGCCTGACCTAGACTATGCACTGCAATGGTGCCTGCCTACATTATCGCTAACTGGCATGGGAAAGTGTCCTACTACTGAGGAAGAACTAAGGATGCTATGCCTAGAAATCTTCTCAAGAGGACTCAAGGGACATCACTGTATACATAAACAAACTATTCCACATGGCCCCCCTTGCCAAACTCTACAAAAGAATGAAAAGCAGGTGACAATGCTACCTCTTTGTTGTACCACTCTCTCGTCTAGTATGAGCAAATTAATGAAAACTCGATAGCTGTATTCTGTTAAATTGGGGGCACTATCAGTACATCATTGTTATGGGAAATACAATTTACACGTTTACCTGAGGTTCCTTCCCCTGCCTCGGGCTCGCTCATGCTTGACTGCTGGTATTGACTGGACTGCAGTGGAGTCTCAAATAGGTGCTGGCTCATGGCTTAGGTGGACACCCCCCCAACCCCCCAGTCACATGTCCCCCATCTACATCCCCTCTCTCCTCCACCTCCTCATTATTCATGCGAGGTGGCTTGGGCTTGGGCTTCTTGGAGGTATCCACGGTGGTGTGTGAGGTCGTCATGGGTCTCCATCAAGCATGGCATGCAGCTCTTTGTAGAAGCAACATGCCTGCGGCTCAGTGCCAGATTGATGATTGGCCTTTTTGGCCTTCTGATATGCCTGACCCAGTTCCTTCACTTTTACGTGGCACTGCTGCTAGTCCCTGTAATATCCCTCCTCCTGCATTCCCCATGCAATCTGCTTGTAGATGTCCATGTTTCTATGCCTGGTCCATAGCTGTGCTTGCACAGCCTCTTCTCCCCACAGGCCCAGGAGATCCAATACCTCCTGTCTACTCCAACCCAGAGGACATCTAGAGTGTGTATCCAGCATGGTCATGCACTGCGTTGACCACAGTATATCAACCATGGCTCTCTCCCAGTTGGGGAGGTAGTGTTACTGCATCTGTGTAATGGGGCATGTAGCAGGGTGCCTATTGGAAACGTGGGAGGTCTAAAGCCTCCCCCCCCCCTCCCCGCAGCCTAGCGGGAGGGACCACTGGACCCAGGGACCAAACGAATACGGGGGACAACTAATGAAAAACAGGGATCGGAATGAAGGTCAAAGGTTCAAAATGAGGATACCGGATGGGGACACCGAGCAGAGAACCTTGGACAGCGCCCACTGCTCTTCAAAGCTGTTGAGGGAGCCAGCAGACGCTGCCCAGTGGAACTCTGCCCGGATACGTGAAACTAGAGAGGAGCAGAAATAGGCCCCACAGTCACAGAGCACCCCCTCGTCCAGCAGCCTCCTCCTGGTAGATGGACACTTTAGCTAGAGCCAGGAGGAGGTTGACAAGGAGGTCTCGCGACTTCGTGGGGCCACGGACAGGGTGTGCAAAAAGGAACAAGTGCAGGGAGAAGTGCAGCCAGAACCTCAAAAGAGGTTCTGGAGGAGCTGGAAAAGGGGCTGCAACCTGGTGCATTCAAGGTAGGCATGTGCCAGGTTCTCCCTCACGCCGCAAAAGGGGCAGGCCTCGGGGACAAGGGTGAACCGCGCCATGTGCATGCCCGTGCTCACGGCTCCATGAAGGAGCCTCCAACCAATGTCCCCGGTGGGCCGTGGAACCAAGGTGGAATACAGGTTGTCCCACCGGGGCTCCTCACCCTCCTTTGGTGGAAGATAGTCCTGCCATTTGGTGTCGAGGCGGGACACGAAGGTGAGGAAATGCAATGTGTGGAGCACGAGCGTGTACAAGTGGTCCCTGGGCGCGGTTCAAAACCGGACCAGCTGCAGGGTGTGCACCCGGCTCAGAGTGTGAGTGTGGGGAGGCCAGGGGGGCTCGCGGAACAGGGGCCCAAGAAAAATGTCCAGAGGGCCCGGGGTGACGGGTGGGTGGGGAGCGCCCTCTCGCAGGGCTCACCGCAGGAAGACGAGAGAATCAGGAAAGGGGACACAAAAACCGCCCCCTGAAGGTTGTCCGCATGTAGTGGAAACGAGACAACCTCGGGGGTGGCAGTAGCATAGGAGGTGGAGGGAAAAGGGGCAGGCAATTCAGTGGGGGCAGGAGCAGGGTCAGGGGCCAGAACAGGGACTAGGGCAGGGGAAGGGGCGGGAGTAGGGACAAGGGCTGAATTTGGGACTGGGTCAGGAGAGGGATCGGGAGCAGGGATAGGGGCAGGACCAGGGACAAAGGCGGGTTCATGGTCCCCGGCAGCCCATGCGGCTCCTCTCAACCAGGAAATGGGGCCGAGGGGATGGGGGCTAGAGGGGGGCCTTCACCGATGCTGGGCATGGGAGCTGCATGAAACAGGTCCCCCGCAGCCACGGTGTCAGACACAATAGAAATTCCAGTGGGGCTCCCCTGCCGGAGGGAGAGACCAACTGCTCTGGCCAGGTCATGAAGGGCACGCCCAAAGGCCCGGGGCCTGACCGTTCAGCACCGACCGTCGCCCCTAGGGGCTCGGCAGCCTCAGGCGTAGTGCCATCCTCGGTCGGGCAGATAGGGCGGTCCAGGGGCGGCCCAAGGACCAGAGCGGGGGTGACTTCAGACTTTTTAAGATACCTGGGGGTTTTGTGGGGGGAGGAGAAGGGAAAGAGTGGCCATTTTTTACTACAGGAAAAATGATTTTTCACACACACACAATTAAAAAATGGCATAACAGATTTTGCTCCAAATTTCCAGAAAATTTCACTTGTGAATAGAGGTCAAGCATGGAAAGTTTCATCTGAGAAAGTTAGGAGTGGATGAAAACAAGGGCTTATAACTGAAGCTGTTTTGCAAACTTAACTATTTGCTACTTAGTGAAAAAATTATATATCTAGATATTGCTAGCTCATGACTTAGACCCCAACCCTGCAATGGAGAGTGTGCAGGCAGACTGCTGCAGCCACGCAGAGCCTAGTCAACTTCAGTGGGGCTGTGCAAGAGGTGCAGTAATCTAGCCACACACTATGGGTTGGAGGCTGGAGCCTTGATCTACATACCAACACAAGGGAGCAATGGGAAAATAATGCCCGCCCCCCCTCACACCTCAGTGTGAGCTAATCTCCTCAAACCCAGAGCTAGGGAGATGCAGAGAGTGAGTTTTATCTCTGAAGGGCATCTCAGAGTCACAATACTTTGCAGGGATACTTCTGAGTCATGCAAGTAGTATAAGGGCCCTACCATCAATCAAACCCTAACCCCGCCCCTTGACCCCTTAAGCCCCTCCCCACCTGTCACCGGAAGTCCCGCCCTAGGGGTATTACTTCCGGGGGTCAAGGCGGTCACCTGACCGGAAGCAATGTGTGTCATGTGACCCCTCTAAGAACTCCCCCCACCGCCCTCTACCAATCAGGAGGGGTTTTGCCCCGATAGGACCGCCCCGAGAGGAGATTTTGACCAATTGGGGTGACTTCCGGGGTCAAGGCGGTCACCTGACCGGAAGCAATGTGTGTCATGTGACCCCTCTAAGAACTCCCCCCACCGCCCTCTACCAATCAGGAGGGGTTTTGCCCCGATAGGACCGCCCCGAGAGGAGATTTTGACCAATTGGGGTGACTTCCGGGGTCAAGGCGGTCACCTGACCGGAAGCAATGTGTGTCATGTGACCCCTCTAAGAACTCCCCCCACCGCCCTCTACCAATCAGGAGGGGTTTTGCCCCGACAGGACCGCCCCGAGAGGAGATTTTGACCAATCGGGGTGACTTCCGGGGGGGGCGGGGTGACCCGTCCGGAAGTGGGTCGTGTGACCCTGCTAAGAACTTCCCCCCCCAACGCCCTCTTCCAATCAGAGCACAGCCCCATCACCCCATAAATCCCAGCTCCGGACAGAGGTGGCCATCTCTTACCAAGGACGCGTGGAAAGGTTGCTGAGAGGAAACATGGACTCCTTTACCACCCCTGTGAGAACTTCGGACTTTGTTTTAGCCCCGAGGGTTTTCAACCAGCCACGGAGAAAGCGCTACATCAGCGACAGTTCCGAGGAGGAGGAGGGAGCGGCCGAGGGAAGCCCTTTGGCCCAGCCGTTGATGGATACGCCGGAACCCGAAACCCAACTGCTCGTGAGACACCCCGATGAGCATGACGGTCTCTCGTTGTTCACCCCCTTAGAGGTGGAAGGCGATCGCGGCTCGGGGGAGTCACCGGCGGACAAGGTGAACGGAAAAGACGTTGCTCAGGTAAATGAATGATTAAGAAGGGACGGTCAAGCAGGGGTGGGTAATGGGGCTAGGAACCAGGTCTTGTGTAAATTAAAAAAAGCAGTGGGGTGCTTACACTGTTTTTTTTCTGAAAATCTCTTGGCAGCTCGACGAGGCCTTTCTAGAGTCCTTTGAGAACTTACACATCGGTAGCCCTGTGGGGGTAAATATATCGTGCGTCAGCTGTTTTTGCTCATCTATGAGACACAGATCTCAAGACAAAAAGGACAAAATGGAAGAATGAACCAGCTCAGACTCCCTTATGGTAGGGGTCATGGCGTCCATTTTTACAGGCGGCTGTAAAAGGTCATGTTAAACCAGGCGATTAATAAAACGTATTTAAATGTGTCAATATGAATGTGTTCCCTTTCATACTCGTGGTAGTAAAAGACGGTACCAGTAACAGTCATGTCTCCACAGACGGCTCTGTTAAAGAAAATATATTACACCCCCGGGGAAGTTGGGAGCTTTGGCGGGGTGAACCCTCTTTTTCAAGTGGCCAAAAAGCATAGTAAAACTTTAAATAGAAGACAGGTAACAGCTTGGCTTTCAGACCAGGATGCTTACACTTTACACAAACCGGCTCGAATACGTTTTAAAAGAAACAAGACCATTGTTTCAGATGTAGATGCGCAATGGCAGGCAGATTTGGTGGATCTGCACCAGTTCTCCAAACACAACAGCGGTTTTAAGTACATCTTAACAGTGATAGACATTCTATCCAAATATGCCTGGGCCTTAGGCCTAAAAGACAAGACGAGTGGTGAGGTAACCAAAGCCTTTAAAGCTATTTTCAGCGAAGGCCGCGTGCCTCAAAAATTACAAACCGATCGGGGCAAAGAATTTTTAAACAAACCTTTAAGCAGATTGTTAAAACGGCATGGAATTTACCATTTTGTTACTAATAATGAAGTCAAAGCAGGGGTTGTGGAGCAATTTAACAGAACTTTAAAAACTAGGATGTGGAGATATTTTACAGCCCATAACACCTTTCGCTACATTGACGTATTACCTGACTTTATAAAGAGTTACAACCAGAGCTTTCACAGAACTATACGTACCAGACCCGCAGATGTTAACCCTTCAAACTCTCTGAAGGTCTGGAAAACGGTTTACGGAGATGGTTGTAAACTAAAACCAGTTGTTGCCCCTTTTAGAAAAGGTGACCACGTGAGACTATCTAAAACCAAAGGCGCTTTTGAAAAGGGTTATGAACAGACGTTTACCGATGAGATATTCATAGTGGATGAAGCCTTAACCAGGGGTCAGAGACCTGTATACCGATTAAAAGATTACGAGGGTGAGGCAGTTACTGGATCTTTTTACCCTGAAGAATTACAAAAAGTAACCCCCAAACAAGACAGGATTTACAGGACTGAAAAAGTTCTAACGGAGAAAGGAAAAGGGAGAAAAAAGCAGCTACTGGTGAAATGGTTGGGGTGGCCCGATAAGTTTAACAGCTGGGTGGAAGCTTCTCAACTCTGTGACATTTAGACACGAACAAACAAACAAACAAACAAAAAAGATTCCTCCCGCAAAGACAGAGAGAGAGAAAAAAAAATGAGCGATGGTGGGTTTTACATTACTTTGCCCAGCAATGCCAGCTCTACAGTCTTTCCCCAAAACACCATCTCGAACTTTACAATACGGCTAATTAAGCCCTTGGATCTCCCGGGTGCCTGGGAGGTGGGGTTAGTGGAAATACAATACCCGCACAGCTGGAATACTATCAACGAAGACACCCCTTTTGAAATCACCTTTGGAGATATGACGTGGAATTTTATCCTACGACGAGGTTATTACTCGACCATACCCGAATTACTGGATCATATGAACAGCGCGGTGGCTCGTCATCCCGGACCGCCTGAGGTGATTATGAACTACGACCCTGTGGGTAGAAAAGTTAGACTTAAAACTGCCGATTTTACTTATATGTTTTTTACCAGCGGGGAGCTAGCTAACATTCTGGGGTTGGGCCCCAAGCGCAGCATCCAAAAATTTCCCTTCTCGGCAGACATTACAGGGGGTTTTAATTCCTTGTATCTCTACACGGATATCGTAGAACACCAGTTTGTGGGGGACTTTTCTGTTCCCCTGTTACGCTGTGTCCCCGTCCGAGGAAGGAACAACGAGTTTGTCACCATCACCTACGATAAACCTCATTACGTCCCTGTCAGTAAACACCACATCGACACCATTACCATTGAAATAAAGACAGATCAGAACAGACACGTCTCATTTCGCTTCGGCAAGGTGATCATCAAGCTGCATCTGCGGCCGCGGAGAGAGCGAGGTTTTTAAAAAGCAAAACACGATTATGGCGATCGCAAAAAATTATGGCGACCCCACCATCTACAGGAACTATTACAAAGCCCAGGCTGGATACGCCCTTCCTGGATATCATGGGGCCCCCGTGATGTACGGGGCTGGTGTGGGTGGAATATTTCGTAGCCTCTTTCGAAAAGCCGTACCGCTTTTGAGGAGGGGGCTAGAGATTATTAAACCCCACGTAAAAACCGCCGCTCAAAACATAGCTAAAGATGTGGTAGGTCATGTCTCCCAAGCTGTTCTGGAGAAGGTGGGGAATCCAACCGCGCAGGAAGGATCGGGGCTAATGTACATTAAAAGGAGGAAAAGAAAGAGAAATACGTCATACCCGCAACGCACAGGTCCCCCGAAACCCTTTAAAAGAAGGGGTTTGACACGCAGGGCCGGCCATAAGCGAAAGTCCAAGAGGAAGCCGGGGCGAAAGAGGAGACGTGCTCCGCAGGGTAAAAGAGATATATTTTAAAATCAACATGGCTTTTGTTCACTGCGGGTCTGAAGAGTGCACCAAATCCGAACTAGACTTGTTTCAAATAGCCCCTACGCAGACCAGCATCGAGAAAAGCATCTACATAGAGGTGCCGCCTCTATCAGCCATTACGGAGTCTGCCCTCATTGACTTTTTTATAGCAGGAAATGGCATAGATTATATGGATTTAAACAACACACTGCTGTACCTGTGCTGCAAGATTGTAAAAGGAGACGGAACGGAACTTGCCACGGATGCCGAGGTGGGCCTGGTGAATTACCCCGTGGCCTCTATTTTCAGCCAGCTGGATGTTACGCTGGGAGACCGCCTTGTAAGCCAAAGCAACAACTGTTACCCTTACAGGGCCTTTATAGAATTGTTGCTCAATTACAGCGACGACACCCTTGCCACGCAATTTTCCGCCGGCCTGTTTTACAAAGACACTGCTGGACAACATGAAGAAACAGATTTGGATGAAGGGAATCTAGGGTTTGTGAGGCGTGCAAAGCTGACGGCCCAGAGCAGGACGGTAGAGCTGCTGGGCCATCTACACAGCGATCTGTTTTTTCAAGAAAAACTTTTGTTAAACGGAGTGGATGTGAAAATTAAACTGACGCGCAGTAAAGACGCCTTCTGTTTAATGGGTAGTGCGGCCGGAGGCTTTAAACTGCGCATTGTATCAGCGTCCCTTTTTGTGAAGAAAGTACGGGTGACCCCAAGTGTCCGTCTGGGGCATGCAGAGGCCCTGCTTACCGCTAATGCTAAATACCCCGTGGACCGTGTGGGAATGAAAGTGTTTAGCATCCCCGCGGGCAGCAGGGTCAGTAACCAGGAGAACCTGTTCTTGGGGCAGTTACCTAAAATGCTTGTCCTAGGGTCTGTGGATAACGATGCCTTTAGCGGAAGTTACGCTAAAAATCCCTTTCATTTTAAACATTACGATATTAATTTTGTGGCCCTGTATGTGGATGGTGAACAGATACCGACCAAGCCTCTGCAACCGGACTTTGAGGCAGGACGCTGCGTAAGAGAATACATGAATTTGGTACAGACGGCTGGTAAACACATGAAAGATCGTTCTCTGTTAATTGACCGTGAGGAGTTTGCACAGGGTTACACCTTGTTTGCCTTTGACCTGTCTCCCGACCAGGAATGCGCTGATCACTATTCCCTAATTAAAACCGGGAACCTGAGAGCAGAAATACGTTTTGGGAAGGCTTTAACGGTTACCGTCAACATGATTGTGTATGGAGTTTTTGACAATGTCATAGAGATAAATCAGAGGAGAAACGTTCTGTTTGACTACATGTGAACATGGACACAGTGCAGCTTTCACGTGTCTTATTATCAGACCCTTACACAAAAAAGAATTTCTTAGATGTGTTCCCTTGCGATTGGCTCCCTGGCGGCAAGCTGTCTCAGAGACCCCTAGGGTTGGTGGTCAACACGCACCCACACAACCAACCCGGTGAACACTGGCTCGCCTTATATCTGGCAGAGCGTAACCGTGGAGAGTTTTTTGACTCATACGGGCACCCCCCGAACAGTGTGTTGTTTCCTAAAAGCATTATGAAATTTTTAAACAAAAATGCCACAGACATTGTGTTTCACAAGAAACAATTACAAGACCCCCGCTCCGTTGCGTGTTTTTCTTACATCACCGTAGCAAGGGTTTATCTTTTGACCGGATTTTAGAATTGTATTCTAACGACTTAGTGCAAAACGACCGGATGGTGATGAATTTTGTAAAAAGTAAATTTAAATTCTTGAGCATGCCTAGCCTTGCTCAAAACATGTTTCAACAAGCCCAGACATGTGTATCTTGCAACGATTTTCATAGTCATGTTACCCAATAAAGCACCCCAGGTGAGGGGTTTAAAGACAATTGATGTTTGTTTGTTTTTAAAGAATGACCAATTCAGAAAAAGTACGCAGATTATTTTTTCTTAAAAAATATAGAAATGTTTTATTTAAAAGCAAAACATTACCAGTTTTTTTTTTAAAATTAGAATGTGAAAAAACATTACACACTGAGCCATTCGGATCTTTTAGCCAATTTTCGTTTTTTAGATGGCAAAAAAGGGGGTACGGTTTCTCGATCCACCACGGTGTCAGCTGCCGAGGCCTTCAGGCGTTCCAAAAGATCTCTGTTGGCCGCATTGCTCATGACGGAAGATGGTACGTTCAGTTCCGCCATGGCATTCATAAACACATCCCATCCTTTAGGTCCATGTCTGCTAGGAACAGAGCGCGTTTGGGTGACGGCCCTGACTAAGTCGAGCATGTTAGAACCATTAACCACTGAGCCTTTGTACACAAAAGCCCCTTTATCGTTCCATGAAGAGATATTTTTATCCTGGGCCAGCTTATTTAGCAATACTAATGCATTTTTCTTATAACGCTTATTTATATTATCCATCACCTCCTGAGCAACAGAGTCTGAGGTCTTTGGTGTTTCTGGGGGTTTGGTAGTCACACCCTGTTCCTGTTCTGGTAGAAACAGACTTATTTTCCCTTTATCCGCATCGCTCTGCTTCACATACGTTAGGTACCTTTGAAGCACGGCGCTGTAAAGTTTAGCCTTTTCATATTCGGCTAAGTCAGGTCTTTGAAGAACAGACTTCATTTCAGCATCCAGTAAGCGAGTTGCGGTCGTTCTGATATTTTCCTCTGCCGGAGGGGGAGCCCTTAATTGCTCCATCTGGCGGCTGGGCACCAGGTACATTTTTTCTGCATACTGCATTATCGATTAGTCAAAAGCCCCATTATCAGAGGGACAGCAAAACTTAACAGAGGTCCGATAAACCCCCCAGACTGCTTCACCAGATGCTTCTTTTTTTTAAGTGAAATCCTTTTATTACACAAAGTTTTTATAAGCGTGCGTCTCTTTTTTAGCACACGCACTTGATTCTGTGTCAAAGGCACGTTTCCTTTTAAGGTATTGAGTGCTATTTCTGAGATGGCCGCTACTAGATCGTCAGAGGCCGAACACAGTATAGCCTTCCTTTGCTGTGGGGACGAATTGCTAAGTAATTTTAAAAGGACCAGGTTTCTCTTCACGCAGCTAGACATGTTTTTGGTCAGCAACCCCAGCTGTTAAAAAGGGGCCTGCCGATAATTCATCTCCTTTTATACCCAGCTGTTGTTCTTTTCAAAGTATAAACCACCGGCCAGTCTGGAGGGAAAAGACCCGTTCTTAGTCTATAAGCTTCTGGTGTGGAAGCATTTAAATCCACCACCAGGTAGCCATAAGGTCTTTTGGTAGCATCCTCAAAAGCTTCTAGAAAGAATTGAGCTTTGCCGGGGTACATCTGCCGAGCGAGAGTAGCTATTTGTAATTTATCCCTGGGGTTTTTGAACAGAACCATGTACTTTGTGTTTAGGTTAATCGTGCGACTCTTTTTTCCCTGACAAAATACGTTCTGAACTATATACATAATGCTCAGGTTCCTGTGGTGCACGTACTTGGTAAAGGCTTTCTCGATTTCATCGCTTTCACAAGCAGAGTTCATCAGATCGTCTATGATAATCATATTTACTTTACTGGTAGGAAACAAACGGTCATCGTCAAAAGCATCAGGCAGCCCCTCCACAAAATTGATAAAGGGATATTTACAAAGCAGTTCTTTATACAAAGGTTGCCAACAACTGTAACACCACACAATATTCTCAGGCATAACAGACAGTGTGTGTTTGGCATTATCCAATACATTTTTTATAAAGTAACTTTTCCCACAGTTGCTAGGCCCCGCGAGAATTGCGGAAAAGGGGTGTTTCCACCTTGTATCCATTTTTCAAAAGCCGTAGGGCAGGGTTTTAAACCCTTCTCCTAGGACCCTCTTGTTATAAACGACTTTTTGTGTTTTTTTAAGGGTTTTTGTCTCTATTTGCCACTGGTTTTTGTTTCTTACGATAGAGGGCTGCTGCACCTCTATCTTTTTTGAGGTGTTTTCTTGCAGACCCGTGCAATAGTCCAGGACTAGATCTTTCAAACTGTCAAAGTTGATCTTTTCACAGTTTGCTACATTTAGGGTAATACCTTTGACTTTCATACAGGCCTTTCCTCCCGACAGCTTATACCCATAGGTTTTCGGGCCTGCTGACACAAACTCAGTGATGTGTTCATCTGGTGGGATTTCGCTCGTGAGGTCCCCTAAATAATCCCCCAGAGGGGGATTCCAGTCACCCACCCTTTTCACAAATATCACCGAGTCAGTGTCATGGTACAGGCACCGCTCTTGCAAACCGTCTAGGAGGCTGTATAGTTCTAAGCGGGCATAAGCGGTGGTGAAACAGGCTATGAAAACATTGGTATTGCCAGAGACAGAGTACCGTTCTTTTGCGTGCTTCCAAGACACACACGCTGTTTCATCATCGATAAACTCGCAGGATGAAACCTCGTAATTGGGGGAAAACAGGTACTGCAAGAGTTCGTCAGGGTCTCTCACGATGCTGGTGTTGGGTAGGTTGGTTCTTTGGCCGAATTTACCCCACAGAGAATTTAAAAACAGTTTAGCGATTTGGCGTTTAGCAGGGTTTGATCTGATCTCGTGTTGGCGTAAACGTACGTCTTCCTTCTGGTAGAAATCGTTAACGTACTTATTTTGTTTCTCTTCTTCTGTGCACCAACTGGGATACCCTGAAGCCTCTTGTTTCTGGCGGAGGTGTAATTTTATGTACTCTGAAAAGAGCTTATCAGATTTTTCATTAAAATGCCAGATTTCATAGATTTTAGCCACAGTGTACCCCTTCACTATGGCAGCGTTCAATTCCACCGTGCACCAAGTCCCCAGGATGGCCCTCTCCTCATCAGCATGGGTGCAGGGCTCCCGCTGCTCGGTTTCCGCACAGGTTCGGCATAGCGGGAACATAAGCTTGCCACTCACTCTGACCGGTAACAATGGGAAAAAGAGACCTCGCGGGGGGTACATTTTAACTTTTGCAATGCCAAAATAATTTGCAAGGGGTCCAAATTTGTCGTAAACTATATCGGGGTGTCCGATAGGGTATTCTTTGGTTTTGTTTACGAAAGGGTACAGGCTGGTAAAATCATAATAATGGATTTCTTCCCCGGGGTTAGGCTTGTAATATAGGCGGATAGCGTTTGTCCTTCCCCCAAAAAGAGCATCCCTAGGCACGAGAGGCTGGGGTAACTGGGCTCGGTTTAAAAAGCCTGCAAGCTCCCTGTCTGTTTCTTTCATCACCTCCCACTCGTGCTCCCAAAGAGTCCTCACTACAAAACCAAGTCGTTTTAGATAGTCGGTCTTGAACTGCGTTTTGTAATAAAGAAACCCAAAAGATGTACCCGTCATAGGATTTTGTGTTTTTTCACAATAACAGGTGAGACAGCCATGGAAAAAACACCCGTTAAACTCAAAGGCTGTGCGTACCCCATCAACATCGGCATAACCATCTAAAAAGTAGGGGCCTACCTGTAGTTCCCCACCCTGTAAAGCATGCCGTATTTGTATATTTTCTTTGTGAGAAATATACAACAGCCACTGAATAGAGGGGGTCGAATATCTCTTTTTCTGCCTGTGATAGTTGTCTGGAGGGAGAAGAGCTATCGTGTTAGGCTCCAAAAACATAAACCTGTACATAGTCATGCAGACAGATGCCAGTGTTATGTACCGGAATGGATCTATACACAGTTTTATCTCAGTGAATTTACCAGGTTCTTTCTCTACTACGTCTCCCTTCTCCGTCATTTTCATAATCTCTTTTCTGTATAGGATACAAGCCTGTCTCAAAATTTTGACATCCTGCTGACAGTAAAACGCTAGCTCTTTCTGCAAGTCAAACGCCTCAGAGCTGTGGTCCTGATACCAGTCGAAAAACTCTGCTTTTTCCCTGGGCATCATGCTTTCTACACCATAGTGCTCCACACCGGGCATAGGCCCCACGTAATTTTGATTTTCTAAAGTGTTAAAAAAATGTGGAAAATACCCTTTGCACCCTTCAAACCCCATCGCCTGCGGCAGCTTGCTAAGCTTCATGGGCAAGAAGTTTAAAGAGTCTATAAAACGAATGCCCAGGGTCTTAACTTCCACACACATTAGTTTACTACCCTGAGTAATCAGTTCTAGGCACATCTTTTCCTTCAGTAGCTGTCTAACGATGAAGTACGCATCATAACCTTTAGAATTGTGCGCTAGGAAGGTGTAGTCTCGAAACTCTTTGCCAATAAAGGTTTTAACAAACACAGAAAGACACTCATCGCCCCTAAATTCCCAGGATTTTTCTGGCTTTAGGGCCATAGCAAAAATGTAATTGGGAGTGTGCAACCCAGTTTCCTGCGTGCATTCAAAATCATAAAAAATATACTTTTCTGAGGATTCGGGCTTTCTAAGGCTGTCCATAAAACAGAGGTGACTGTCTACATCACCAATGATCAAACCCTGACACTGTTTACACCGCCTCCCTTTACACCTATGCCGCTTGTCCACGTAAGACTGACACTTATCACACAAAGTTTTAGACAGGCATTCAACTTGTTTTTTTGATGCACAGTCGATATGTCTGTCTAAACACTCTTTGGACCGACAATACAGTCTACAGCTAGGACACCTCAGCTGCACGCCCACGCTGTCTGAGCACGTTACGCTCAAGCAGAGGCGGCAATGATACCTGCAAGAGTGGTCATGGCTGTACAGTGTGTGGCAAAACTCACAATAATTTTTCGCTCCGAACAACTTTTTTACATCCAGAACCCCATAGTAATGCTCATCGTGCAACAGGATAAAATAAGTCTTGGGGTACACCGGCCCCCCCGTTTTAAAAAAGCCCCAGCCACCTTTCGCCTTATACAGCACCACCTGTATGTTAACTCCTAAATGTTGTTCAAACTTTGCTACGTCACTGAGCAAAATCTTTTTTTGATCTGACCACCCCAGTGTCTCATGCAACTTTCTTGCCTTTGCTAACAATTCCGCATCCGTAGGTTTACAGTCGGACATGACGGCCAAGAGTCCACCCGCAAAACACAGATTGGTACCGGTGTAAGTCAGGTCTACTAAACATTGTCTCTTTTTATGAATAATTTGACTACTAAGGATCGAATTTAAAACTCTACGAGCGCCCCCACCCCTGTTTCTTACAACTGTCACAACAAGGCGCAATGTCCCATCGACATGCAACTCTCTATTGCTCTGTAGCAGCTTTGAGGTCTGATTTAAGAAATCCTCAGCAGACAACTCATCCCTAGTTCTTCTGACCGAAAACAAAGGGTTAGTTAAATTACGGCTCTCTAAACGTAACTGAACATAATCATCAGGGCCTACCCTACCATTAACGTCATCAAGCACTAACTGTATTCCCCTATGTATGGCTTCAACACCCTGCTGAGCTGAATTTATTCTATCAAGATTGACAAAACGAAATTCCTCACAATACACCGACCCCCCAAATCTAGGTAATTCACGTTGCCAACTTCTCACTCTCTCCATATACACCTCTGCATTTTCAGGGTTACTTGGGGCTTCCTCTACGGGGCCATTAGCGGTATCTTCTACATCAGATGCTATTTGAGAGTCAGACTCTGAGGCGCCTCCACGAGGGTCATTGGGAGTAGAACGGGGCCCGTCTAGAGAGCCCTCTGGGGAATTTGCTAAGCCAGACTCTGCGCAAGAGTGGGGTTCCACTGCCCCATTTTCAGACAAGTCAGTTTGAGAGCCTCCAGTAGGGGGTATCTCTTTTTGTTTTTTTTTCCTCATTACCTCTTTAGCCCTTTTTAAAATTTTTACAATGACCCTGGCCTGGAACTTTTTGGCAGCCACCTGTTTATCCCTCAAGCGCTGTCCCCCTTTTTGTTTACACAGGAGCTGATGTGTACCCTTGAGGGTGCCCCTTTTACCTAGGCCCCTTTCCACGACTAGTCATGCCTGCTCAGAGCCACCCTTTTCAGCCCTCCTGTCTTTTAGATCCCCTGAGGATACAGAGTTCAGACCTGTTCTGAACAAAGCATCATATTTTTCCCAAATCTTTTTAGAATGCCGTTCTTTTAAACTCCCCAAGGATACAGCATCCATCAGTTTTTTGAATGAAGCATCAAACTCTTCCCAAACACTAGAATATGGGGGAGCTGTCACAAGCTTATGGTTTTGGGAGACCGGTTTGTCAGTCCTTGGTTTTTTATTCACAACCCCTAGAGCGCCTGTTCCGGGTTTGTGAATGTGGGGATTTTCGCTCACAGTTTCCTCAGGGCTTGGTGTGGTGGTGGCCGCTGAGGAACTGGAGTTGTGGTTGTGTGGCTGCAACACCTTGGTATCGCAGAAGCTTTTTGTCCGTGGTTTTTTATTCACAACCCCTAGAGCGCCTGCTCCGGGTTTGTGAATGTGGGCATTTTCGCTCACAGTTTCCTCAGGGCTTGGTGTGGTGGTGGCCGCTGAGGAACTGGAGTTGTGGTTGCATGGTTGTTTTTTACCAGAGTCTTTTGTTTTGTCCTTGGGTTTGACGTATATGAGGTTTGGACCGTCCGGATGTTTCATCTGCACTCTTGTGTTGTTTTGCGTTAGCGTTGTTAAAGGTCTCAAAGCAGATTCCTGGTTCTTTGGCGGTTCTGGTGGAGATGTCTTTGTAGCTCTGACTACAGCATTGTCAGGAGAGCTGCACATGCCTAATTAGGAGAGGGGGAAAAAAACATTTTACAAAAATGAACTTTGCCAGCTCTCTCACCCCCCACCTATGTATTTACTTAAAATACAAAGCCTCATAAAACCACCAAACCAATAAGCAAAAATATATTTACCGGGCTTCATCCGTCCATCAGCCACTGATGCTGGTGAATTTCCTTTTCAGCTGTCTCTTTCCTTTTTCTTTTGAGTTTGTTTATGCTAATGTCTAAGGATCTCTCATGTTTTGACTGTACTGTGGAGCAAACAACATTATTATAAGACACATGTAGAAATACATGTCATTTTGCAGAATAAAAACCAATCTGCTTTTAAAATCCATTTTAAAACACACTTTGCACAGAAACCCTTGTTAGTTTGAAACAGTTTGCAATCAAATACTTTTTAAAAAAAAACCACCTATGTTTTATACACACACAACACAACAGCTTTTGCACAGTAAAAACCAAACAAACCCCTGTTAGTTTAAAATAAACAGTTTGCAAACAAATACTTTTCAATAAACCCACAGGCATTTAAAAGCCACTTGCAGAAAGTTACCTTCTATCACAGGATAAAGGGTTGCTGGCACATGGTTGCTCTGTTTTCCTCCATGTGTGTTTGGACCTTCAGGTTAAAGAACAAGCAAAAAAGCATCAAACCCCCTCTCTCTCACACAAACCCCTCTCTCTCTCACACACACACACACACACACACACACACACGCATTTTTAAAAGGCACAGTGCTTTTGGGTCTTTGGGTTAGTTAAACATGGTTTTTACCTTGGCCTGGTGGTAAAATGCACAAAAGCAGCAGGTTTATAAACACACTAAACCAAGTTTGCAATCAAATACTTTAAAAAAAACCCCACCTATGTTTTATATACACACACACACACACACACACACACAACACAGCACCTTTTGCACAGTAAAAAACAAACAAACAAAAAAACCCCTGTTAGTTTAAAATAAACAGTTTGCAACCAAATATTTTAAAAACACACATCTATGTCTTGCACAAACCCCTCTCTCACACACAAACACACACACACACATGCATGCATTTTTAAAAAGGCACCATGTGCTTGGGCCTTTGGGTTAGTTAAACATGGTTTTTACCTTGGCCTGGTGGTAAAATGCACAAAAGCAGCAAGTTTATAAACACACTAAACCAAGTTTGCAATCAAATACTTTAAAAAAAACCTCACCTATATTTTATACACACACACAAACACAGCACCTTTTGCATAGTAAAAAAAACAACAAAAAACCCTGTTAGTTTAAAATAAACAGTTTGCAACCAAATATTTTAAAAACACACATCTATGTCTTGCACAAACCCCTCTCTCACACACAAACACACACACACACACATGCATGCATTTTTAAAAAGGCACCATGTGCTTGGGCCTTTGGGTTAGTTAAACATGGTTTTTACCTTGGCCTGGTGGTAAAATGCACAAAAGCAGCAAGTTTATAAACACACTAAACCAAGTTTGCAATCAAATACTTTAAAAAAAACCCCACCTATGTTTTATACACACACACACACATACACACACAACACAGCACCTTTTGCACAGTAAAAAAAAAAACCAAAACCCCTGTTAGTTTAAAATAAACAGTTTGCAACCAAATATTTTAAAAACACACATCTATGTCTTGCACAAACCCCTCTCTCACACACAAACACACACACACACACACACACACATGCATTTTTAAAAGGCACAGTGTTTTTTGGGTCTTTGGGTTAGTTAAACATGGTTTTTACCTTGGCCTGGTGGTGAAATGCAGCTTAAAGTTACTGGTTCCATGCTAAACAAATCACACTGCAATAAAAATAGGCACCATTATTTTACTAAAACAGCATAGCCAAAAAGTAATATTATATAATATATATTTTCAAAGTTAAAAACAGGATGCTTACCTACTCTTGTGCCCCAGCAGTACTTCTTGAACTTTCTGTTGAAAAGGAAAGTCTGCAAAAATACCTAAGACTTTTATACCATCCTAACCCATTGTTTTAAACAGGCTTCAAAAAAGTAACTAGCAGGTTAATGTAATCACCACAGTTCTATTCTCTTTTGTGATCTGGGGGTGGGGAAATTAAACTGTCTGCACAACTGGGTTGCTTTTTTTTTTTTTTTTTTTTTCCTTTTAGTTAAAACACAATTTTTCTGTAGGACCTTCTTACAGTATTAAACAGTAAATCATCAATTCTTAATGTAACTGTATCCATTTCCAAGTGGGGTGGCCCCTTTGCAAATATCAATACATGTCTTGGAATTATTATTATTATTTTTTTTAAGCACAGTTACCTTGGCTATTCAGTGAGGGGTGTGTGTGGTTAAACCTATTCAGTTCAATAGGGTGTGAACTCTTTTGTACTCAAACACACATTACTAACGGCTGGTTTTTTAAACTGTCCAATAGTGCTCTATCAGCTCCAGGGGTTATATTTAAACTGTCCAATAGCATTGCAAATTCCTGAGGCTTTTTTACCAGCCTAACCCATTGTTTTTAAACAGGCTTCAGAAAAAGTAGCTAGCAGGTTAATGTAATCACCACAGTTCTATTCTCTTTTGTGATCTGGGGTTGGGAAAATTAAACTGTCTGCACAACTGGGCTGCTTTTGGTTACATTTTTTTTTCTTTTAGTTAAAACACAATTTTTCTGTAGGGCCTTCTTACACTATTAAACAGTAAATCATCAATTCTTAATGTACCTGTATCCATTTCCAAGCGGGGTGGCCCCTTTTGCAAATATCAATATATGTCTTGGAGTTTATTTTTAAGCACAGTTACCTTGGCTATTCAGTGAGGGGTGTGTGTGGTTAAACCTATTCAGTTTAAGCACATGTCTAAACCACCCCCTGTTTGTTTTATTGTAAGCACATTTTTAGGATTTTTTCCCCTCCCACAACATACATTTCAGCTTTTTGCTGTAAATGGGTCTCTCTTACACAAAAGACACAAAAGCTAGGTTTTCACAAACAATTTATTTTTATTTAAAAACATACAGCTCCTTAAACAAACCAAGATGCTTCATTAAAACTTTTAGCTCACAGAGACCTTCAAACAAAAATACAGAGAGTCACAAAGTCCTTTTCAATTGATTTTTTTTAAAAAAATGTGCAGCTACCAAGTTTTATATCGCATGTTTGCCCCCTCACCATTTTCTAACTTTATCTTTTTAGATTTCTTACAAATAGTCTTTTTCTTAAGCAGGGTTCTGTAACTTTTTGTGCGGACCAGACGGTCAATATAACGCTGTAAGCAGGCATCTTCCGGTTTGGTCATTTTCTTTAAAACACGGTCAGGGTCTCCACTGAATTGCACAGCATTTATCAAGGTCACCCCTTGCACTAAATGTTCTTGGGTTAGGCACAGACATTGCATAGCATAACCTATGGCAATAACAGTGTTTAATAAGCTTTCCAAACACAGGTCAGCACACAGGCCCTGGAGCTTGCAGTTTATATCCATTGAAGTCCAAGTCACACAGTCATGGTGCCGTTGGCCTGGTGCGTCTATAACACAGCCCTCACAATCTTCAAAAAGCTTTTCCCTAAGACAGTGATTAAGAACAGCATAAACAGCAACGCGTACAATAGTCCGCATAACTTTTTTACGCTCATGACGTGGCACTGGCTCAGTGTTTCATGCCTAGCCTCCTCCTAAACTCCTCATAGCCATCATCGTCGGAGTCCTCTTCAACAATTTGTAGCAGCGTTGAGCAAAAACAAGACGGTCCCGGTTCATCTTCGCTGCTTAATGCAATACTGTCCAGGGCCTTCTGGTCCTCTAGAAAGGCCTCGTCGAGCTGCCAAGAGATTTTCAGAAAAAAAACAGTGTAAGCACCCCACTGCTTTTTTTAATTTACACAAGACCTGGTTCCTAGCCCCATTACCCACCCCTGCTTGACCGTCCCTTCTTAATCATTCATTTACCTGAGCAACGTCTTTTCCATTCACCTTGTCCGCCGGTGACTCCCCCGAGCCGCGATCGCCTTCCACCTCTAAGGGGGTGAACAACGAGAGACCGTCATGCTCATCGGGGTGTCTCACGAGCAGTTGGGTTTCGGGTTCCGGCGTATCCATCAACGGCTGGGCCAAAGGGCTTCCCTCGGCCGCTCCCTCCTCCTCCTCGGAACTGTCGCTGATGTAGCGCTTTCTCCGTGGCTGGTTGAAAACCCTCGGGGCTAAAACAAAGTCCGAAGTTCTCACAGGGGTGGTAAAGGAGTCCATGTTTCCTCTCAGCAACCTTTCCACGCGTCCTTGGTAAGAGATGGCCACCTCTGTCCGGAGCTGGGATTTATGGGGTGATGGGGCTGTGCTCTGATTGGAAGAGGGCGTTGGGGGGGAAGTTCTTAGCGGGGTCACACGACCCACTTCCAGATGGGTCACCCCGCCCCCCCCGGAAGTCACCCCGATTGGTCAAAATCTCCTCTCGGGGCGGTCCTATCGGGGCAAAACCCCTCCTGATTGGTAGAGGGCGGTGGGGGGAGTTCTTAGAGGGGTCACATGACACACATTGCTTCCGGTCAGGTGACCGCCTTGACCCCAGAAGTCACCCCGATTGGTCAAAATCTCCTCTCGGGGCGGTCTTATCGGGGCAAAACCCCTCCTGATTGGTAGAGGGCAGTGGGGGGAGTTCTTAGAGGGGTCACATGACACACATTGCTTCCGGTCAGGTGACCGCCTTGACCCCCGGAAGTAATACCCCTAGGGCGGGACTTCCGGTGACAGGTGGGGAGGGGCTTAAGGGATCAAGGGGCGGGGTTAGGGTTTGATTGACGGTAGGGCCCTTATACTACTCATGCAGCTTACACACCACCCCTTGCTCAAGGCTCTGTCCGGTGGCAACAGTCTAGCCCACTGGTATTACCTGTACACCATACTGTACACTATCTAGACCATTGTTTCCTGAACTGTGAAGCTAGCCTAGGTTAGTACATGATTACTGGCACACACACAGCTCTCCAAGCTTTTGCTGATTTCTAAGTAGAAATGAGTACACAAGAAGGGAATTTGTTTATTGAAAGCTTTATGTAAGTGGCCTGTAGCTACATTTTATTTTTATTTTTTTGGTTATTATTCTCCTTACAACCCTCAGTAATAAATGGTGCACTTACAAATAAATATAGCTAAAATGGGACAAATTTTCTTCAGGGAGTAGCGGGGGAGGGAGGCAAAAAGAGAATCACTCATCCCCAGCATTTTTAAAGATATCTGCATCAGAGGAGGTCCTGAATGATTTTCTGAACTTCAGAAGACTGATGGCAAAAGGTTTGAGAAACCATGGCTGAGGCAAGTCTTTATCAGATATAAAACAGGATTCCTTTTTTGATTAATTTCCTTCTTCTTCTTATAACTATCTCCTACTCTTGAGTGCCTGTTCTTTTCATTACTGTCATTTTCTATGCTATTTTGGTAGATATACTATAGTTATACCTGCTATATATGCTCTTGTTTTGTATTATGTATATTATATATGAACATGTATACAAAGCTATATTAAAAAATGCTAAGGTTGAGAAGTCAAGCTCTCAAAAGTCAGGAAATGCGTGAATTGAAGTTGTATGCACTTTTGATAAAAAACATTTTTTGTTGTGTTTTGTTTCTTCTCTATTGTGCTCTCATGGGACATGGAGGGAAAAGAAGGCAGGGATAGGATTTCAGAGACGGTTTCTGATCTCAGACCCCACTGTAACACTTAACCTAGGCTGATCATGGGAGAGGGTCAGTATCTTTTGCCACCTGGTTGCATGGGATTCTTCAGTGTCAGGTGTGATAGTGAAACTAAGATTTATGTTCTTTTTTTTAAATACCGCAAGTGATATGAGGGTGTTTCCTGAATTTCTAAGATCTGTAAGACAAAACACTAGGGTAAGACAGAGAGAAAGTTTCACTATATGTCCAATTTTTACCCACTTCTAACTTTCTAAAACTAAAATAAAACCTTTCCATCTGAAATCTGGCATATTTGGTCTCTTGGCAGAGGAGAGTTTACTGAGGAAACCTGACAAGGCTTTTTGACATATATAAGTTTGCGGGGGAACAGAAGTTTAAGAACAATTTTGCAGCATTCTTTGGAACATCATCTTTCAAACTTGTTCTAGAAACTCCAGTGACAGATAGTGCTTAGGACTGTATTTTATTGTTTTATTGGAGGATGGGTGGGTAATTTTGGAGTTATTCACTGTGAACATTCAAATCTTCGAGAACTTCATGAGATCCCTGTGGAGTTTATAAACTTCTTAACTGAACTTGTGGTGTTTATAAACTCTAAAACTCCACTATGCCTGCAAACTCCATTACCTAGAGATGTCCCCAAACTACAAAATTTGGATCCAGACCCCCAAAATTCAGGGGTGTTGGGATTCAAGCCTTAATTCCACTTGTCAGAGGGGGTGGGACAGCAATGAAATTTAAACATAGATCCACTTTTGGATTTTGCGCTTCAACCCCTACAAAGCTTCTGCGTGTTTGAAATTGGGGTATTGGTTTAAGACCATTGCTACTATAAACCAAAGAGTTTTAGTTCATGGAGCTAAAGCTACAGGAAAATATCTGCACTAATTGTAAATGCCATAATCCAAATAGATTGGTTCAAAGATTGTAGAAGGTTTGCAGATACAACTAGCAAAGGTATGGGAGCCAAATAGCTTGTATTGAAATACTGTAGCAATTTACTGCCACAAAATATTCAAAATCCACATTCATTACAGAGTTGATAAAGCATGTAAAATTAATCTGCCCTTTATGTAGTCTGCAAGATTACTGCTACAGAGTTTACAAGGTCTATAGGTACAGCCTGTCCTAGAGAAACTTTGCAGGACCAGCCTGTGGGCTTTCTGAATTTTCTGCCTACTGACAGAGTTTACAAGGTTTAGTCACATAATCCAGAAGCATTTCCTATAGAATTTAACAAGATGAATGCTGTAATCCTTTCTGACCACTACAGATTTCTCTTGACAGGACTAAGACCTCAGGCCTTGCAATGCCCGGTCTGTGCCTGCAAGCCTTGAAAGAACCAGAAGGCAACACCTCTAATGTAAGTTATAATACTGAATAGTCTTTTGTTTCATGACTCAGATTTAGACATTCTTCAGGAAAGTAGAGGGAAATAATGACATTTATGAGCAACTCCATTTAGGTCTCATGGAACTCCCTAGTATCAGAAGGGTAGCCGTGTTAGTCTGGATCTGTAGAAGCGACAGAGTCCTGTGGCACCTTATAGACTAACAGACGTATTGGAGCATAAGATTTCGTGGGTGAATACCCACTTCTTCAGATGCATGCAGTGGAAATGTCCAGGGGCAGGTATAAATATGCAGGGAAGAGTCAGGCTAGAGATAATGAGGTTAGTTCAATCAGGGAGGATGAGGCCCTCTTTTAGCAGTTGAGGTGTGAACACCAAGGGAGGAGAAACTGCTTTTGTAGTGGCTGGCCATTCATAGTCTTTGTTTAATCCTGAGCTGATGGTGTCAAATTTGCAAATGAACTGAAGCTCGGCAGTTTCTCTTTGAAGTCTGGTCCT